>CM034149.1:250737071-251937071 GCA_019776745.2 Taxus chinensis
TATGAGGGTTATATAAGCATGGGCTACCATAAGGGTGAATTAATTAATTCACAGGTGAAAGAAGTGCAGCCCAGAGGAAAAGTGCGCCCCATATTGAAGAGGATTTTTGCTTAGAAAGAAGATCAAATCAAGGCTAAAAGCTTCCAATTTTGGTGCATACATTGAAGGAGGTTGATTTGTGTTTGCATAATTGTTTGCATAGGTGATCACAGGTGCTCAGGTGATGTTGGTAAAAATTCATGCTCTGCTTTGCATGCAATTAAAACGTCAAATTTGTGGGGGCAACAGGCTGGAATTAGTGCAGATTTTTGTGATTAAAATTCACTACACATGCTCTGGTCGCCATCTTTGTCTGAATTAATTACAGAAGTTAAATACAGGTGCTTTTATAAACAGAAAGGGAACTTATAATCAATGTCCAATAGCATTGAATATTTCCTCCGAATCTGAAGGATTATCCAGATCTGCACAAGTTTTGAAGAATTCCAGACCAAATTTGAAGAAAAAGAATTGTTTACACAAAGATAGACAAAGCTCATGGCAAAGAAAGATAAAAAAGAAAGCACAGTACGGAGTCATGCATCACTTCTAAATTTGCAGATATTGGAGACACGGATCTAGGCTCCAGAACCTCTTGTTGAATTTATAAACAGATCCAGAGCAGGAAAGACTTCACTCATGTGTGAAGGAAAAACTTCACTCATGCGTGCAGATTAAAAGCAGTGGAATTATTCGAGCTGCAACTTTTCCATCCACAGCCCAGTTGCCAAAGTTTGTTATGCAGGTGCAAATCCATATGCAGATGCAGATGCAGATACGGATGCAAATCCATAGGCAGATCCTGATCCAGATCTCATAGATGCAAAAGTTTCCGGCACAAAGGCTTCATCCTCTTGTTTCGAATGCAGTCCGTTGAAGAAGTCAGTGCGTGGAAAATTCCTTCCAAGATCTTGTGCAAATGCTCCCATCTTCCGGTTGAAGCCTTCATTGAATTTTCATTCATCCGGGAGTGCTTTCCAGAATTTTTAATTCCTCATATGCAATTAAAAATAAGGATGATGAGTTATTTACAGCAAACATTGCATTGATGCATGTTACTAGAGAAGAACTGCAAAAGCTTCAAGGATAAAAAGAGAAGACATGGCAGAAGAACTGCAAAAGCTTCAAGGATAAAAGAGAAGACAAGGCGATAGGAAAAATCCAGTTGTTCCCAATTCCAGCTTGTTGTTCCCAGATCCAGTTTGAATCAGCTGCATGCAGACATGAAAAAGGAACAAGACTGCAGCTTTCCTCTTCCTTCTTCTTTCCTCCGACAAAGTAATTGAGTGATCAATTAAATTATACAACTTAAAGTGATTGGTTGAAAAGCCATTACTTAAAGAAGTCAACTATTTGGAGATAGGTGGCAAACGTGCAAAATAGAAGGTTCTATTTTCAGTTGCAAATCATACATGTCATGGAAAGAGGAATTCCAAGATGAGAGATTGTCTAAATGTTTCTTTTCTCCGACTTCCACATGTGCCAGTTCAACTAAAAGCTTCCAACTTGTAATTGTCCCTCTACATTCTATAAGTAGAGGAAGAACCTTCGGGTTAATAATCAGAATTTGTAAGTAGCATCCTTGTGTTCCAGACTTTGTGCTGAAACCCTTGAGAGCCACTTGAAGCAAAGGAATATACAGGAGCAGATTTCCGGAGAACTTTGTGTCACGGTGTATTTTGTTTCTAGCTTTCTATCTTAGATCTTTGAATAAACTGTGTTATTTTAGATCTAGATCTAGAGTTGTCTTTGCTTATAATTCTGTGTTGATATCTATTGGTTTCTTCTATGTGCATGCAATCAACTCTGTTATCTATTGATTGGGATGCACATCTTCACCATTTCTTCTCTGTGTTTATATAATTCCCTTCTATAAATATTTCCTTTCTTAAACAGCCGCTTACTTGTTGCAGAACTGTACAGCTATGGTTCATGAGTTGAATAGTTAAAGTAAAACCCCATATAGATACTAGCATATTTTAATTGACAAATCTAACACGGGAGCCTCACCGGTAAATGAGGGAGATTTATCTCATGAATGCCTAGGTTTTATGCTATGCAGAAAATCTAGCCAATAGTTCTGATCCTAAGACATGTGGATTGTTACGCACTTTCTTGACCAGTTTATCCACACATACATTTAGAATAGACTTTATACAACTAAAATATAGTTCATAGTTGCTTGATAACTTTAAGATCACTCTACATGCAAAAATGAAATAACAAGTTTTGAATTAAGACGCATTTCTTCTAAGACAATCCTCTTTAACCACCTTGCATATGCTTTTGTTTGCGATATAAAAAGCAAGACAGATCAAATTCTACCCAGAATAAATAAATAAATAAAACGAAACTTTTCCAACAAATTACCTGGTAGTGGATGGCCGTAAAATATGGCGCCTAACTATCATGAGGGACTCACATGCCCTTTGCAGCCCAAATAAAACAATTTTCACCTTTCAAATGTCTCGGTTTAACCTTTTTTATTTATTTTCCAGTACCACACTTCTAGTTTAAAGTTTAAACGCCATAAATGCAAAGTTTCAAATTTCAATCCTATTATCTCCCCTTCCAACAACATTTTCAACTTTTTGTCAAACAAACTTCATAATAGAAAACTCTAATTGCTGAATTTAATTCTCCAGATGATGAATAGCACCCAATGTTTCTTTTAAGCAACAAAATACTCCAGACAGTTATAGCGCCCGAGGGAAGTTTTCACTTTTTAAATTTTGTACAGCTATTGTCAGCGCCTCGCAAATCAACAAAACTGAAGTTTCTCCTTTTTTCTTAAATTTTTGATCTTCCAGTTCCAGCACCCCTTCTAGACAAATTTGTTTCTTAGATCTTTTCCATATTCCTTGGATGGCATTCAAGTTTCTCTAGGCAACACTCTATATATTGTTATTTTTATTTACTTCACTATTAAGATCCTCATGCTAGACAAAGACAAAAAAAAAAGCTTTTCAACATGAATTACAATTTTAAAAAATCTTACTCTTCTCATGCTTCAAAGATCTTCATTTTTTCTTCCTCACCAATCCATTTTCATGGCTTCTGCTGATTCCCAGTTTTACACCCAAGAGACTTGGTAGCACTTTTAGAAACAAATGGCTTAAAGAATGATAGATGAGAGATAGGTCATTTGTAGCCGAGGACAGATCTAACATTCTTTCATCACCAAGTCTTGGAAATGACTAGGAGGCACATACAAAGGGAATGACTAGCTCTTGCTACTTTTGGCTCTACCTAAACCAGGGTGAGATAACCTAAGGGGTAGCTTGAATGAAGGAGGAATACTATGATTCAATCTCCTACATATTGTTGGTGGGTCACTGAGCCAAGTATTGCCAAAAATGTAATATTCACTTAAAGAGTTGTCACAAAAACATTGAACATACTTAATGCATTAGAAAAAAACTACCAGAGATACATAAAATGTGTTTCAAAGACATTATCTTTGCATAAACAATTGATAAGATGGAACTTGATGATACTAGAATGCTAATCTTGACAAATCATGGAAAATGCATTCATAATTTACAGGGTAAATGCAATTTGTCGGAAAACAGAAGCATGATAAACAAGAATAACATATTTGTAGGGGTAGGATGGTAAAAAAATTATTTAGGAAAAGGGGGGAAGGTGGATCTAAATGGGGAGAAATAACAGTGTTTCCCACTTCAACTTGTTACACCTAGAAAATGCAGGAAGACAAAGATCAAAATAATATAACTATTAATGGAGCATTTGCATTCATTGATACCAAATTATTACAAATGATACCACATAACCTTTGAAATTTCAAACACAAATACTTGTGCATGAAACCTCAACAAAATATATACTACTAAAATCAAATGACACTCAAGATACTCACGGGTCTAGAAAAAATCATCCCCAAGTGATAATGCAGAAAGGGTTTTAAAATTGGATAAAAGTAACAAAGTAACACTACAAAACAAAAATTACTTAGTGACCAATCAATTGCATATACTAAGAAAATTTCCTTTGCATTTAATTGACTCAATAGACATAAGATTATATAAGAAATTGGAGCATTTGTATTCATTGATACCAAATTCTTACAAATGCTACCACATAACCTTTACAATTTCAACCACAAATACTTGTGCATAAAACCTCAACAAAATATCTACTACTTAAATCGAATGACACTCAAGATACACTCATGAGTCTAGAAAAAATCATCCCCAAGTGATAATGCAGAAAGGATTTTAAAACTGGATAAATGTAACAAAGTAACACTACAAAAAAAAAATTACTTAGTGACCAATTAATTGCATATACTAAGAAAATTTCCTTTGCATTTAATCAACTCAATAGACATAAGATTGTATAAGAAATTATACTGCTCAATCATGATTCCATACAACTCAGAAATGCTTGACTGAAAATGGCATACAACTCCATATATCTCAATTGAACAAGGGAGACATACATTAGATGCTCTCAATATCCGATAATGACTACATAAATATAATCACCTTAGCCTAAACCCAAAATTTTAGAACCTCCTAGAATGAAGACATGCCTTCATTCTTATAAAAAACCCCCCTTAGGGAATATACCCAAATTCCATCTAAAAGCAACATAAGCAAACATAAAAATGAGAGGCAAAAGATTCTGATTCCACAAAAATGGATGGGGAGGCTACCTCAACTGAAAAAATTCCATTTTGATATGTCAAGATAGGATAATTCTATTTCATAGTTATGCCCATGGAGGAATGAAGAATATTCATTGTTTTCTAACAAAATTCCTTGTGTCTTTTCCATCCTGGCATCATCCCATTCGTGATTATGTGAAAAGGTCTGTTGTACCTATGCAATCATTCCAAGTGCTCATTCCTAAAGAATATATTTGTAATTGTTGGATTTGATTCGTTCCCTTTTTGAGAGCATGTTTAACGAAATGGCAAAGGATAAAAATGGATGCCTTAACTATCCTTTTTGATGTGACTTTGCATGAATATCAAATTGTAATCAAGATCAAGAGATAGTTTCCTACATGAATGTCTGAATCCTGATCCTTCTAGTTCGTGCCAAATATTGGGAGACATCTATATTTTTGTGTGAAATTAATGACTTCTACATGTCATTCACCTTTTTCCTTCATAGGTTGCAAGTATTTCTTCTTCTTCACACACATAATTCCTGTGAATTTTCTAGAAAAATCTACTGTAAGTAATGAAATCATCATCAGGCATAGAAACTATGTTATCTGGGTTGTCCTCTAAAATTTTGAAAACCATTTTTGTCTATCTAGCCTTGATGAATATTTTGATAGAGTTTCAAATCCTTGATCAACCAGATCCTCCCGTTGAGATCCTATCTCATAATGCTGTGAGGTTGGCCTTGATGTGCATGATTTCTAAGATAACCCCCTTTTTTGCATCCTTCCAGATCAATTTTTACCTTCTCCTTTGTGCATAGGATCACATTCACACACGTACTATGAAGGAGTTTTAGTTTCATAACCATCCTATCATCCAAGATGAAAGCTTTTTTGTATCAAGGACTTACTTCAATAATGCATTACAGGAACATGAGATTCCTCATTACAAGATTGCAAATGAGCTTTAAAGTAGTAAATTTATAGTTATTCAATGGTTAGATGATCTACAGAGAAGAGTTACTTCCCTTGAGAAGGCTGATAGAAATTACCCGGTCAAAGAAACTATTGCAAATAATCCTTCTTCACCCTAGAGGAAACATCAAACTATTACGAGTATGCTTGCAAAAGTGTCTACCCTAAGCAAGCTTGTAAAAGTTCCCAAATCAACTCCAGTGCCAAAACCTGATGCCCATCTTTTGGGGATCCAATATTATGGAGTGGGTTACTTCTCCTAAAAATAAATCTGAGCTAATCCATATTCTTGAGGGACCTTGGGAGAACATTCTTGAACTCATGGTGATGGGAATGCCAATTGGTTTTGTAGGTGATATCTAATATATTTATGGTTCAGTTGATAGTAAGGAATTTGAGCTCTGTAAAGACAAGCTTTTGGCTCCCCTTCCAATATTCACAGGGGGAGTTTTTAATGATTAGAAAATAATGTAATAGTCCCAACAAATTTTTGTATTTTTTCATATATAATTCCATGGGCTGGGTCCCCTGTAGAATCCCCATTTTTGCTTTCAATGTATACCATGTATGTTTGACTGGATTGCAAAATTTTATCCATGCTTCTTCATCATTTCACCTTTTATATATGTGTTTGGACTATTAAATCCTTAAAAGTAAGACATTAAAGAATAATTTTTTTGCCTTAAAACATAAATCTTACCCTTAACTTGAAGACATATACTTATTATGAGCAACTTGTATGCCTTTTATGTGTACAAATGTTTCCTTCATTTTATTCCCTTAAAATTGGGGGTCAAGGTCCACCATCTGCTTCTTTGAATCACTCTTGATTCTCTCCCTGTATTCATTAATTTCTTGAACATTTCTATGACATATTCTTCGTCCGGCCCAACATGATAGAGAAAGACAACTTCCTCTCTTGAGATAGTATTCTCCACCACATTGGAAACAAATCTTTCTTTCTTGCCTTTCTTTATTAGCTTGTCTAGGATTTGTTCAAAGTGAACGAAATCCTAGATGGTAGACAGAGTGAAAATATTTGATGGATTAGGCCCCCTAGTCACATTAGTCCTGAAGGTTTGAATCAATACTTCCATATTCTTACCTTATGTGATAGAAAAACTATGTAGTTACAATAATTTGTCCATCAGAGTTTCAATGTTATGTGTATATTCCTATACCTTATCCTTGACACTTTTGATCTTGATGATGCTTTCTGGTAGGATTTCCATTCTCACTTTCATGGCAATAAAAAAATCATGCTTCCTTCCTTCATGCTCAACACAGATTATTCCTTGACCAATAAATCTATCCCTAATAGGACCAAGGTTTGCTATTTTAGGCAACATGCCACCCCACATGTCAATTTCAACTTGACATTTACCGATCAAATCCCTGTTTACCTTCATTTTTTCCATATAGTATGGAAATCAAAACTACTTCTGATCACCCTTTCTCCTTTGGATAACATGAATTTCTCTGATTGATTAATGACATCACTTCTTACACCTATTTCTTCTGTAATCTTCATGATTGTATCAATAACATAAGGGATGTGTGCTTGACTAGTTTGAGGGACTTGGATTAACTTTTGGACAATGATTGATAAGGAATACACCTTCTCCTTTAATTACTCTTTGGTTTCCTTTTCCCTATCAATATTTTGTACCACATCTTGAAACACCACATTAAGCTCATGTTTTGGCCCTTCAGTAGATTTCTTTCCTAGTGGGATCCGAGTAACTTGGAAGTTTGTTGTGATTGCATATTTTTTAAGAATATCTAGTTGTGGAGTAACAATCTCCATAAACCTTTGGCCTTGACCCCCCACCAATGTTCTAGACACAATCCTAGCTTTCTTTGGTGGCCTTGAGGGGTTTAAGGAAGCAATGCTCATTAAGTAATTAGCTTCCACTTTCAACTTTAATTTTATCTTTCTTAGGAGGGTTGAATCCATCCAACCTCCAATTGGTACTTCCTCATTTCATTTCATTTCCTTTATTGTAAAGGCCTTACTGGTGCTATAACTATCTCATGAGAGGAAGGATGAATAATATTTGTCTTGGTAATTGATGATTTAATTTGAGATAACTGTTCTTCAAAAACTTCTTGCCTTATTCTATGTTCTTCAATTGCACCATGGAAACCCATGAAAACCTTGTACCTACTCAATACTTGTATTTTCAGCCATAATGTATTTGGTTTTCTCCCCTATAAGAGTTGGGGAATATTTTTCACTTGTACCAAAATATTTTGGGACCTCAACCATATGTTCACAAGAGGGTGATATTTTTGTTTCTGCTTCAAGGGTGGGCCTACTTGAATCTTCAACATATACATACCTCAATTGTTATGGAATTACCTTCCATATTCTTCAAAACAACATTAAAAGGTCCTCAAGTCACCTGGGGCTGTTGTGAAATTATGAGTGGAGTTTCTTCAGTATTTCCAACTTCTGGTTATTTCATGTCTTCACTTGTACTTTCTATTTTTTGGAGTCCAGGATCCTTACTGGGAGTGAAATCTACTTTATCTTCAATATTTGCTACTTCCTTTTCAGTCCCTTGAAAATAGTAAGATCCTTGATACGTCTCTATGTCCTTCAATAAATTAGTAAACATTTGCTCATGCTCAAGATTTTTATCTTGAAGTTTTTCCCCTTCATCAACTTCTGTCTTTAAGGCAGTTGGATCTTTATGGGGTAGGGCCATATGGTACTTTAAAACTTGAATTTTAGGCCCAACAATAGGAGTCAATGCCACATTCCTACTAGCTATTTGCATGTGGAAAAGAGTTTCAGGGAATTGAGGCATGAGAACCATAATAGGTACCTTAAATCCCTAAATTGGCACTTCTTTGCTAATGGTTACATCAAATTATGATTGCATGGTGGTCCTATCTATAACAAAAGTTGTTACCTCATGGATTTTATGTCTGATAAGATGGGCCACAACCACTTCTTATCAATCCTCTTTTTCATTTGTGGCCCCTAGGATAGGTCCACTTAATAGAAAAACCGGGGGAGGAATTTGTTCCTTAACTTTTCATTTTCCACGTTCCCTCCTTGAAGACTGAAAAATAAACATTTCCTCTTGTCCGTACTCTTGAAGCATATAATTTTTATGTGAATCCAGAGACTAGGATTGACTGTAGAAGGGTAACAACAATGTTCTTGGCCCTCTTTAAGATATATTTGGTCTTTTGGGCCAACCAAGATACATAAGTCACAATCTTTCTTGTATAAGTACTTAGTTCATTCCTGTCCTGAGAAGTTAGAGGTGTTTTGAAGGATATATTAGGGGTTTCCTATGTTACACTTGTATCTTTTCTAAAATTAGGTAACACATCATTTATTACACCAATAATTTTGTATTCATTTAGGAAAATGGTATTCTATTGAATTATGTTAACCTTATGATCAAGTAACCACCTTAGAGTTCTTCTCATCACCTCTGTTTTCTAGTGATGCAAATATTTTGATTCTTGAGTTGCCCAATTCACACTTGGAAGGGGTTGAATTGTTATATTGTTCTGAATGTAATATTGGCATACCACATTGCCATCATATGCTACTCCCTAAGGCAATATTGAAAATTTGTAATCAATAATTTATGTTAAAGTCATCTAGGAGTGACCTCTCAACCTAAAATCCTCTTCATTCCTACAATCCATCCAATAGTCCTTGTAGTGAGGCTCATGCTTTGAAGAGGGGCACCTGACTTAGTACATGAACTACTTTACATCATAGTTGGCCCTTTCCTGGAAAATTGGTCCATTGAGAATTTGTTCATTTCTACTTCCACAAGATTTTATTTGACCAAGATGGGGCAGATGTATCTACCAACAGTGATGGGGAATTTTATGTTGGCTTTATGCTTTATTGCTAAGATATGATGTACATATACAAGCTACTTTACTAACTCCAAAAGGACCCACCTATCATCCAAATGTCTAGGAAGAAAAAAGGGGTACATGTAAACCCAATTACTCTTATATAGGATAAAGTAGGTGTTATAAGAAAAATGAATGAGAGGTGGGGGTGAATTAGTCATTCAACATTTTTATTTTATTTACCAAACCATACATTCATTATTCAAGTTGTTCATTTAACATACATAACCATATGAGATTATTAAGATGACTAGAACCATCCACAAGTGTGAAAAACAAGAGATAGAACATAAGTACACATCATATAAAGTGGGAAAACCTCAAGGGGAAGAAAAACCAATGAAATATCTTCTAATATTACTCATAACAAAGGGCTTGTATGAATATTACAAATCACACAAGACTTTTTTAGTGAAACACCCACTTCATAATGAGCACCCACCCCTCTTTAGTAGAGCACCTACCATACAAGGAGACAACAACCCCCTACGATGACTAATCACCCACCTATCCACCTGAAAATTGTTTTTCATTGATGATATTCTTCTCACACAATGGATAGTGATCCAAATTCAGCCCCAAACACATCAAACCCTCAACAAACTTCTCTCTCTCTCATAACTCGCTCAATCCTTCTTCTTCATGGGTTGTTTAGATCAATTTCCCTTGCATACCTGCCATTCAATATTCATCAGACATTTATTCCTCTCCTCACATATTTCCTTGACCATTATTTACTCTTATTCAACCTCTTTTAGGCCACTCATTACCCCATGGACACAACTAGTCACAAATGACCAAAAACACTTGCTTATATACATAACACTAGCTCATACCACCTCTAGGTCGGAGATAACCATATAGATCGGTCATTAAAACTCAAAATAGATCCAAAAAATCATATAAAAAAACTTAAAGGACCTAAGTAGGTTGGCAGGGGTCAAGACATCTCCAATAAGCACCAAGACACCTCCAAAGGCTAAAACAAACTCCTGAAGCATTGACGAATGCACCAAAAAATCCAAGGGCATAATTTTTTTTCATGGGTCCATCATCATCATGAAACATAAGAAAAACATTCAATAATCACAAAAAAGATCAGGAGTAACTGAAACATTATGTCCACCATGAAACACACTAAGCTACAAGCATGCATAACTAGGTCTTCAAGCACCCATAAAAATAATTAGTTCACATAGGTAAAATCATAATAAAGGCTCAAGTAATATACCCTTGGAAAGGTATATGAATATAGTTTCTGGAAAAACTTAATTTATCCTCCAACACATAGTACAAGGCCTTCAAACAACTCAATCTTTGAAACAAATTCAAATTGGACTCAAGAACCAGTTTTGAAGAATCTGACTCAAAACACCTTCAAGGCCACTTACAAGCTCAAAAAAATCATAAAACACATAAATGGATACTTAAAAAACATATTTAAACACTAATAAGCATATTTCATATGGATAAATTCACTCTAGCAAACATTTTTCAGTCACCTTTTTGAGCAAGCCTAATAGGGCTAATTAGGCCACTAGGGTTTCAACATGAAACCACTAAACAAATCATATCAAGTTTCTACATTCTATTCATGACCAAAAACAATAGCTACAACATGCATCTCAATCAAATTCATCTCAAACTAAGGGACAAACATTTTAGCCCTTAAGGCTAAAATCGATAGTATAACTTTGAGGACATGTATCTTCCATTTTATCCAAGAAACATATCTGAAAATTTTCATGGATGTTTAGAACATATCCCAAGGATTCTATAAAAATTTAATTTTCATCTTGGAACTTCCATCTTGGCCCTAAAACTATAATTTTCCACAAAACTATGGTTTTTCTCTCACTTCTTAGAACAACTAGACCATGAAACCTATGCAAAAATTTTCATTAGAGAATCCTATTCAACCATAAAGAATAAAATTTTATTTCCCATTCATTTTGGAGACCAAAAAATTAACATGTACCAAGTCACTTTGCTATGAGGGTTTAATTAGCGTTTCAAACCACTTTAGCTTCTTAATGATTGTTCATAAAAGTATGACGATAAAATCACCTAATTATTTTTGAAAAACACTCTTATCTTAATGAAAAATAATCCCCTAACTCCATAGGCTCTCATGTATAATGTGTGTGAGTGGGTGAGAAAAGAAAGTTGCCACATTGAGGTGGATTTTCCTTCTCTATAACTCAGTTTTGCCAAAAATCATATAAATTGCACAAATATCTTCAAATTGACTTGAAATTTGTCATGAAGCATCATGAAAACATCCTCTACCAGTTATAACTCACATCCTTTCTCAAATACTTGTAAAACACTCAAGACATTGAGACTTATCTGTGTCCACTTACCTTGTCTTCACTTTCTTGCTTCCCAAGGACCATGAAACAAATGTGAGCTGACCTAAAACACATCATAAAACTGATATGAAACATCATAACACATTTATCATGCTTGGATAGGACTTCCATAGTATATCTCTCATGTTAACATACCATCCACCATGCTTTAAGACTAGGAATAGGCCTAGAATGACCTGACTCAACCATGAAAACCAATGAACTAACCATGATGACCACTTGTAGACACTTAGACACCTCTTACACATGATATGGATCATGTTTGACCTCATGGATACCTTATAAAAACTTTGGAGAACACATACCATGACCATACCTACTAGACCATGCTCCAGAACATCATAGTAACTCACCAAATCAGGACATTACCAATCAAGCTTCATGCTAGACAATGAAAGACACCTCATAGAGACTCACATGACACCATGACACCCTTTACCATCAATGAAATTTAACATCAATGATAACTACATATAAAAATTCCAACAATAGGGACTTTTATGAAATAATAGCCCCATCCAATGATACTCCTTATAGAATCTGGAGACATCCTTCTATAGTGCCGATTTGGGGAAACACATATGATATGGGAAAAGAAGGTGTCAAATACTCTTCTAAAATGGGCCCCATAATTGACCAAATTTAACTGAGGGTATACATCATACACTTTGGATGTACTAGCATCCCTTTCTTGCCTAAGGTAATGGAAATTTCCGCAAAATTCAATGCTATATACCAAATAAAAAGTGATGTAGAACTTGGGAATGTCAGCAGATTCCCCTCTAGAAATGATAGCCACCTTCACCAACTACTCATGAATATAATTACTTATCAACTCTCCCTAATGGATGGGATGTTTGTTTGATAAAATTAGTAGAATAAATAAACACATCCATTAGAGAAACAAGTAAGCATAATCATTTCCCACAATCTAGTTTAGTAATGTTATACAATCTTCCAATTCTTAAATGAAATCTATTCTACGTAATCTCTTATGGACCCTAGAAGTAGAGGCCCTTGTGTTTATGAGTCATTTTTTATTTAGAAAATTGTTAAATCTTTCAGATTTAACATTCCAATAATTATGTCCCTTTTCAACACTTGTGTCTGACTAGGCTCACATATGGAAGACCCAAAAATATGTTGAATGAATCTATAGATAGGGAAAAAAAGGGTACCAATTCCATCCTTGACCTCCCTAGTCACTGGGTTGTAATTTTGTGCACATGTCCATAATAGTATGGGGAACCAAGTGGAAGGGGGAAAAGAAGTGACCAATGTTATCCTGCTGATATCAATCATTTTCATCATTTCATTTCTTTTGAGGGCCTTTAGTCTCTGGTTGAAGTCAACCAAGTCAGCTCCAAGAAGATTTGTATTAGTTATTTTTTGAAATGGGGGAAGTGAGGTTTGAAGTGGTTTGGGGATATACCGTTAATGCTTTCATGTTAGAATTACCCTGAGTTGACGACAAAAAAGGGAGTAAGACTTGTTGAAGGTTCTACTAGAATTAAAACCCCATGGAATCACGTTCTTTGAGATTTAAGAATTATGTAAGAACATAGAGGAATTATTAGGATAGGGCCCTTACTTGATGAGACAAATTCAAAAATCATTCCACGAGAGAGGAAATAGCTTGCACCCTACCATATCTCTCATAAAATCGCATTTGGCTCCGAAAATCACTTGGTATTAATCACTTATAATTTGAATTTAAAGTATTAATCCTTGGCATTATATTACCACCATATCACTACATTAATGGTGCGAAGGACTTCGTGTCACTTCCTCCCCTTCTTGAGATTTATATTTTTGATCGTTGGTACTTTTTTTAACTTGCCAAGGTGCCACATGTAACTTCCTATAAGGTATCGAAAATGTAAATACATTCTACATGAATAAAAATATGTACTCATACATGGTGCAATTTGAAAATTATCCCCGTGTTCCCCTTTCCTTGCCACGTGTTCCCCTTGAAAAGATATCTTTCTTGGACCTCGGGGTCAAACTTGCATCTTGTATGAGGGCAAGGATGCAAATTGTTGAGTGCATTTGTGCCTTAAATCTCTTGGTTGCTGCCACATGTTCAATTTTTTGGGGCTTAGGGTCGAGTATGTATTTTTCATCTTCATAGAAACTGCAGGACTACCTAACTACTCTAGTATGAGATATTTATGCCCATTGAGCATCCTCCCTTTGTATATTTCCATGTGTCGTCATCTACTATGCTTCTAGGCTTGGGGATGCACATGCAGTTGGAAACTTCACATAAAATGAAAAATTTCTTCTAAGGCCCACGTACCCCAAAATTCTTTAAATATTCCTTTTTTCTGGAACCAAGGAAAAAATTGTAATTTATAAACACATAGAGTTGTAACCCTGTAAAATTGTAGGAAACATGTTTTCAAAGGAAAAAGGTTTGATTTTGATTGACCAACGAAACATTTAAGATCTCCATATCATCACCTACACCCCTCATGCCTGCAAATCATCCCACTAAATCAAGAACACGACAACAAACACAGGGAGGAAAACAAAACATGTCATGATTTGCAATAGAATCAAATCAGGGACCAACAGCTTACTCACAGCCTGGCTTCACAGAGGCTCTGACACCATTGTTAGAGCAAGAATACATCCATAATGAGAGAAAAAAACCAATATCTTTTATTAATTTTGAAATATTGGGTTTACACAATATTTAAAAACTTGCCAAAGGCAAGTTATAAAGGAGGCTTGTTATTATACAGGAATAAACCACTCAAAGAAACAAACCACTAACTACCCACTTAGCATAATTACTAACACAATAATAACTATGAAGGTGTCTCATTAAGAGATGGCATGCCTCGACATGCACACACTTATAAATATTAAATCACTAACATATAAAGCACAAAACATACTTTGGATCATAAATCCAATGTTAGGTACTTTCAGGATCAAGGTTCCATGTCTTTGTTAAAAATAACAGGATTATTAAAGTAAAAGCTTCAGTTTTTTATTAAATGTAAGAACCTGCTAGGAATCCACCAAAAAATGTGTAAAACATTTTTTTGACAAGCATTTGGGCCTAGGATGCCGGAGGATACAAAGGTCGTGTTAGGAAATTAATGAGTTAGTGTGAACATTAATAATGTTTGTGGAATTATATTATCCAGATGATAATATAATATTGTAATAGTTAAGTGGGTGTGAGATATTATTATTATATTTTGGGTGTACGTGAGTTGTGAGAACAACGCACTATTAGATAACTATGAGAAAATAAAGGTGGAGAGAATCATGTTGGAGAGATAAGTGGGGATTGGGTAATTAATATGGTTTGACACCTTATTCTAAGGATGTCATTTACCTATTTATATATAATCTCTTCATAATGAAAACCATCCCGAATTATTTAAATTGCAATATTTTTATATTCGGTGTTTTATTAGTGTGTTATATTTTATTGTTTCTACATTTGAATCTGACCCAAAAATAATATTTGGTATCAGAGCAAGTATGCAAACCTAACAATGGATATTTTGCGATTGAGCAAGAGCATTTTTTAAGAAAATCTATCTGAAGAATAGATTGTTTTCGTTCTAGGATCTGGGTTTCTCTTAAACTTATTAGGTTTCACAAAATATGGGTAATACAACTACAGACAAAATTTCAGCTGAACCCAGATAATATTTTTGGAGAAAAGCGCATTTCATCGACCCTGTATTATACAAGTTTGGAGTTTACGTAAATGTTTCTTTTGCCACGCGGTATGTAGTTCATGGGAGATTACAGACCTGCCATGCCACATGGATCGCATGTACCTTCCTTCCAGTCATTTGGTCATTATTTTTTAGTCTCTGATTTATTTTACCGTCCACGTGTTGTTTTGGTTTTTGTTTATTTTTAAGAAGAAGAAAGAAACGTGGTATTTCTTCTCTCTTAGTTAATTCATTAGGGAACAAGTCTTATTTATTGTTTAGTTACGTAAGTCTAAGTTGTAATTTATTTTTTAAAATTTTTTGTTAATTTTATTTGTATCATTACAAACATCATAAAGTCGAGTCAAAAAAATTTAAAGTCATTTTTGTGCCATTTAGGTGATTATTAGGAAAATTGTAAAAGAAAAAAAAAAGTTACTCGTATTTCTCCTGGTCGCATTTTCGCTTGTACATGACGACCAAGTTCAAATTGAGGGGGGGATTTCATATTGAGCTTCATTTTCAAAAAAATTTGAGTAACTATGTAGTTTCAGATGGAGGAAGGAGGAAACCGAGGAAGAAGGTTAATCAGTGACCTCTCGCCAGCCGCAAGTGAAGGGGCCACACAATGAATTTGTGGCATTTATTTTTGTTGTGTGTTTAATTTTCATTGTGTGATGTAATAAGAACAGATGATTTATTCATGTTCGCTCTTGTAATAAGTGAGCTCCTGCGTGAGCAATATTTCTTATATTTTCCCTTGAATGTAAAGATGGGGGTGGGGAAACATGTACACTGCTATGAAAGTGGTTGGTGGTCCACTAGAAAACCAATTTGAGAGTTTGTGAATCTCTTAGAAAATCACATACAGAGTGGTTAATGGTTCCACTAGAAAACCTGTTGGAGTCGATAGTACTATTTGAAAACCATTGGATTGTAAAACATGAGCAGGTAATAGACAGAATTCACCCATGTTCACACTAAGGGGGTGAATGTTAGGAAATTAATGTGTTAGTGTCAACATTAATAATGTTTGTGGAATTATATTATCCAGATGATAATATAATATTGTAATAGTTAGGTGAGTGTGAGATATTATTATTATATTTTGGGTGTACGTGAGTTGTGAAAACAACTCACTATTAGATAGCTATGAGAAAATAAAAGTGGAGAGAATCATGTTGGAGAGATAAGTGGGGATTGGGTAATTAATATGGTTTGACTCTTTATTCTAAGGATGTCATATACCTATTTATATGTAATCTCTTCATAATGAAAACCATCCCAATGATTTAAATTGCAATATTTTTATATTCGGTGTTTTATTAGTGTGTTATATTTTATTGTTTCTACATTTGAATCTGACCCAAAAATAATAGGTCATTCCTTGCATGAGCTTTGTGGGTCCTATGAACTTAAGCGACTAAAGAAACATAATTAAAATAGAATAAAAGAAAACAAACCAACTATAACATGCATTCAGATTTCATTTGCAAACAACATTTAAACAGATATTATGCATCGTATAATATTATAAACAAAGTATAAATTCAGTAATTCCATTCAACATAAGTCAAAGTATAAACATAACCCGAAAGGAGGTACATCGACAAGTATTAGTTGTGCATGTCAACATACTACAATTGAAACTAAACACATCCATAATAAATATATATCTGAAGAGTAGCTGAATGTACAATCACATAAATAAATTCCATATTCCAATGATCAGTCCCAAAGGAGGATTTCCAGAATACCTCTATCATAACAAAATCAACTGTGGCTCATAAGGGATGAGAACACGTCCAACCAGTTACAGTCTAGTAAGGAGTGACTGTCCAAGAGAATTACAAATCACTACCATGCTAAGTCCCAAAACAAGATGATTATCAAAGAGACTCAAGATTCTATCTATAGCAAGGTATAGTTACAAGAAAGGAGAAAGTCTCAGAACCATTAGACAAACGCCCGTCACAAGTTAAGGTTATTCTCCCCAGTCTTAGTAAAAGCTATTGTCCACGCTAGGTTACAGTCATATAGATGTGACTCTTACAAAAATATGAATCAAATGTATCTTTGCACAGGGCTACAGTCATGAAGAGTGAATGCCACAGTATTTTAAGAGGTACAGTCAATAAGGTGCATGACTGTCACCAAGAGTTCTTTATGACAGCTTAGGATGTGGGTTACCCAGGATGCTAACCATAGTCAAGCCTACACAATAAAACCCTCTTCACAGTCTTCACGAGAATGCCAAGAAAATCGATCACATCTTACAAGTTTGCTACTGTCATTAGCAGCTTCATAGTGTTCACAAAGCCAGAGTTTTTGAGGGGATTCAAATGAGATGATGATCAACTCCTAAGGTCTAGGGCCTTGCCTCTTGTTTAAGGCCTTTACAATAGTTTAGATAAAGCATGGCCAGGGTTCTTATGATCAAGCGAAAAAACTGACCCTTCAAATCAGGACAAGCAAATAACCATAAAAATACCCCATTTCATATTTACAAAGCCATAACATTACAGTCATCAATAAAACAACGTAGTTTAGATGAAGGAACTATAAGTTTAGAGGGAAGAAGTCTAAGCAATAGTGAGAGCAGTTTCAATGGAGTCCCAACATGAACTACACAGTTGCTAACTAGTGATCTGCTTCCCTGAATGGTAGTAAAAAGACGAAATCCCAAAGCTTTACAAATGGAAATAAGAATGCCAAAAGTCTCCATGCACGAGCCCCTAATAGGGCTTTTCTTTGTAAAGATCTCTTAAACAAATGGGATTGTAGAGTTCCTACTTCCATCACGGGCTTGCAAATCAAAACCCACATTCTAGATTTAAATGTAAATTAGAAAACAAGGTGAGTCCTTGCAATAATTTTGCTTGTATTTTCAAACTCAAAGTACAATTCATATTGTATTTGGAATATTATTCTTCGTATCGAAGGGAATTTGTTCTTTGTGAATTTAATTATTTATCGGTTAAGTAATTTGTGAGATTCTTGTTTTTGCTGGATTGATCCTAAGTTACTGAAATGCCATCCCTAGGGCACCTGGTACGGGTACAGTCTGGATACCCACCCGGAAATGGCCAGAGTATGGCCAAGCAGATCTGACCATCTGGGTACAGCTGGGTATGTCTGCAGACATACCTGGCCATACGCGGACCAGCTCAGCCATACCCTGGCCATTTCCAGGGTGTTTCCAGGCCTGAAACAGTTATTTTTATTTTTTATTTTTTTGCTACTTTAAATTTAATATATCATTACAGTAGAAATTACTGTTTTTGCAGCAGCATTATTCTACGGAAGGTACCAAATACAAGCCATCAAAAACAAGGATGTGAATAAGATAGAATACCACTCTCAGTGAGCTAAGAATCATATTATTCACGAGCTTGATAAACAATGTATGGAAAAATTATCTGCTGATAATCTGAATGATTACAATGCTACATGTATACTCCAAAAATTCTGTAAAACAACTTCATTTGCAAAGAAATGGGGTTGTTCTAAAGGCAAATGTGGATGTGGCCATAAAAAAATTTGGTTCCATACAAAAGATATAAGCACCAGAAACAATATATGGAAGGGAATTAATATGGGAATGAGTATGCAGAAAGAAAACAAAGATGGAGTAAGAAAAGGTTCACAGCTGTTCCCATTCCTAAGCATAAATTTCCCCACTGCGAAAAGAGAAAACCAAGGACAATTCTGCGCAAATGCACCCAGAAACGGAATATTCCCCCACATATCAAATGCTACATTATGTCAAAAAAATAATCATGCAGCTGATTGTCTTGGCAAAAATGCAAACTTGCCAACAAAAGCTTTCTTTGAGTCTGCACAAGTGCAAGCAAGGTGGGATTTAGTCTCACTTGAAGAAGCACTCAAAGCACCTGACGACCAGTAGTTTGAATTGGTTGAAATACCATCTGATTTATATTGCACGCTAAGGGAAAACGGACACAAGCTATATAGAGAAAGAGCTCTGAAATCCCTAAGGAGAGAAGAATCTTCTGAAACTGATGTTGAAGAATATCCAATCATCCAGATGATCACATCCCAATTAATGATGGTAGAAACACAACTATTCACTAGGTAAAATAAAGAAACATTCAAAGCAGCAAAGTCAAAGAATGAAATGGATGAAGCCTTGGTGAAACATGAACAAGAAGTGTCAGCCCATGAAGATAAAAAGAAAGAGTTAAAAGGGAATTTGAAGAAATATAGGTCCTCACAAAAAAATAGATCTTCAAATAGGTCATTTCATAAACAGTTTAACTGTGAATACAAAATCCCAGGATATCAAAAAGGGATGAGAAGACACTCAGATGAGGAAGAGTCTGATGATGAAGAAGAACAGAGTTCGGAAGAGGATGAAAATTCAGAACAATCTTTTGAACCAACAACTAGGAGAAATCCCAAACAGAAAAGATTTTCCAAGCAAAGAAAGCAGAAGAAAGGCCAAAATCGGCAATTGACAGATTATGAAGCAATCCTGGCAGAAACAAGATCAACTATAATCCAGATAAAGAATCTCTGCACTTCACTGATAAATCAAAGCAAAATGCAGCACCATATTAGAGATGAGGTTTATTTTCTTGAGAACCTTCTAGTCATAGTTACCAGGTTCGGCCGGATTTGTATGAAATCCGGTTCGAACCGTATTTTTTGAAGCAACCGAATAAATCCGGTTCGGTTCGGCCTATTTTCTGCACACAAGGATGGAAAAAAATTTGCCATTTTTGGAAAGGGTCCGAGAAGATGTAGCAGCAAAAACTTGCATGTGCCATAACTTTCATTCTGTGGCTCTGTTTCAAGTGTCGTCTTCTCTAAAAGTGTATATTTTCTCGAGCTCTACTCATTGATAGCAATATTTTTCTTATTTTCATAAAATCCATTTTTGTACCTTTTTGGACAAAGCAACTTCTTGCAATCTTTTGAAAGAATCATTATGATGATGATGATTATGGTAGATGGATGCTTTTTTGTATGATTTGTCTATATATAATGATATAAGTATACAATAATATAAATTTATAATAATATAAGTATATATATTCCGAACCGGATTTTTCCATATTTTTTCGAATTTTTTCGAGAACTCCGAATTTTCGGATTTTTTCGCCCTTCCGAATTTAATCGGATTTCCGAACCTGGTAACTATGCTTCTAGTAGAGGCAGATCAACAGAGCTGGAGATGATATCTGCGACCACTAGTAAATGCACATACAGATGTATGTTTTGAGCTCCCAGGCTACAAGCCATAATGTTTACATGCCTTCTTGGACACTGGATCTCCTAGAAGATTTTGCTAAGACAGATGCAGTTCCCCATGAATATTGGCAAGACTATCCATTGGATATAACAGGTACTGCAATTACTGAAGAAGTATTGGAATTTGGAAGGTACGCACCAATTTTCCTATGTATATACAACATTGAATACAATAATGAAGGCTCAGATTTGTTTATAGGCAACATATTTTTAATAAAGCATGAACCTTTCATCTAAAGAAAGGGTAAGGTAATCATCAACCATGGAACAGGTTCTGTTGAAATTCCTATATTGCAGAATGCATAAAGCAAGCTATACAGCAAGATAATGGGGACATCTAAAGAAGATTGGAAACATGAGATAGAACAAGTCTATCAAGAAAGAAGCTTGGAAAAACACAGAAAGGTAAGAGACAAAATCTAATCTTTTACCTCGCAAAGCTATCGTTGAAGATAACATACTGCTAGAGATGAAACAAAGGTTTGTGGAAAATTGTTGCTGTTTAAATCCATTACAGTTCTAGAAACCAGAGCTTGAAGAATGTGAAATAGTTTATAAAGATAAGGCGTGAGTTTGCATATAAAACTCCCAAAGAAGATCCTTATCAATTCACTCCAACTGAGAGGGAAGAATAGTATGTTCAATTTCAGGAACGCCTTGAAGGAGGATTTATCAGTCCCAGTAAAAGTCCATATGCATGTGCGGGATTTTTTGTCAATAAACATTCAAAACAGTCGAGAGGCAAAAAGAGGTGTTCTATCAATTATAAACCTTTGAATGATATAATTGAGCCCTTCAATTATCATATGCCATATAGTCCTAAATTTTAAATTGATAAAAACAGCTGGCCAAAGCAAGATATACTCCAAGTTTGATTGCAAGTCAGGGTTTTGGCAAGTAAAGGTCTAGGCATAGGATAGGCACAAAGCAACTTTCACTGTACCACAAGGTCTGTTTGAAAATCGAATGTAATGTTGTGCCTTTTGGGTTGGCAACGAAACCAGCATATTTTCAACAAAAAATAGACAATGGTCTTAAACATGTACATCAATTTTAAGTTGTATGTATTGATGACATTCTGATTTTCTCTAATTCTGCAGATGAACATATCCTGCATCTTAAACAGCTTTTTGAAGCAATTGTTACTAATGGAATTTGTTTGTCAGAAATAAAGATGCATATAGGAAGAACACGTGTAGAATTTCACGGTCTACATCTAGAAACTGGAAAGGTAAAACTTTAAGGTCATGTCATAGAAAAGACTCAATATTTCCAGATCGAATGAAAGAAATTAGGCAACTTCGAAGATTCTTAGGTTGCTTAAATCATGTCAGTCCATTCTTTGAAGATTTGGCTGCGTGGAAGACAAGTCTGCAAATGTGCTTGAAGAAAAATAGCTTTACATGGAATGAACAAGTTACAAAAACAATCAAGAAAATTAAAGAAAAATGTTTTCATTTGCCCACTCTGCAATTACCCCTTAGAGGATTATCCTTTGGTCCTACAGACTGATTCATCAAACGAAACATGGGACCTACTCCAGGTTTATCCCAATAAACACGAAGAAATCTAAGGATATAGATCTGGCACATTCTCTGATGTTCAGAAGAGATATACTGTTTACGAGAAAGAAATACTAGCTGGCAACTTCGAAGATTCTTAGGTTGCTTAAATCATGTCAGTCCATTCTTTGAAGATTTGGCGGCATGGAAGACAAGTCTGCAAATGTGCTTGAAGAAAAATAGCTTTACATGGAATGAACAAGTTACAAAAACAATCAAGAAAATTAAAGAAAAATGTTTGCATTTTCCCACTGTGCAATTACCCCAAAGAGGATTATCCTTTGGTCCTACAGACTGATGCATCAAATGAAACATGGGCAGCATACCTAGTCCAGGTTTATCCCAATAAACACAAAGAAATATAAGGATATAGATCTGGCACATTTTCTGATGTTCAGAAGAGATATACTATCTACGAGAAAGAAATACTAGCGTGACAAAGGGAAGAGAGAAATGTAAAATATTTCTGAAGCCAATAGCATTTACAGTAAGAACAGGTAGTAAGCCTATGTTAATCATTATGATAAACAAGCCTGATAAGGGATTAGCACAAGGAAGGATTGCTACGTGGCACTTGCAACTATCTAGTTATGAGTTTGATATGCAGTGGGTAAAAAGTGAAAATAACTCTTCAGCTGATTGTCTAAACAGTGAATTTGTTAATGCAGTTTTTGAAGGTAGTAGCAGTGCCAATCCTAATCCCCAAGACAACCAAAATTCAGAGGAATGGAAGAACCTCCCTGAACGCATAATCATTGTTCTGATCCAATACTGGATAGGTTGTGGATGGCTAAAAATGATAAGAAGAATCCTGAGTAATGCATATAAATCGAAGCTGGAAGGAATTAAAGAAAACTTTGTTGCAGATGCATAACAAATATATTCTTCTGTGAGACTTCAGCCATTTCCTCCAGTAAAGGTTGACGTCATAGTACAAGGATTCACAGACTACCAGTGGCTTGAAAATGACAAAAGAAGAATCCTAAAATTGTGTTCATTCGGTTTTGATAATAGTTTTTACTTTGCCAGAATGGCTTTCGAAGTCCATGCCAATGAGGAAAGGAATCTAGAACCAGCAATGTTCAACTTCTTCGAAAGGATAATGAAAGGATTTGGCACTGCCATTGTTGCTAATATCAATGAATGTGTGGAACAGCCACAAATGTATGAACTTCCCATAACATAAATCTATAGAAAACAAGGAAAAGGAGAATGCAAGATGGAGATTGTTGGTATGAAGGTCATCAATCTAAATGCAGAAGTCTGAAGACTCGAATGAGACATGGTAGATTGAGGAAGATTTATGTATCTACACCACAGATATCAACCAGAGGAATCCAATAAAGAAGACAGGCATTGTGCTCCTTATTCAAAGTTCCCATCAATAATGGACAATGAGCGCAGTAGTGAAGAAGACCACTAGCGTGTGTCGCTAGTGTTGATGCTGAAAAGACCTCAGATTCCCTTAGCTATAGTTCTTGATTCATTTGAAATAAGCATAGTAGAGTTCCAATAAGTCTGTACATCTAACACGGGCATAGGATGCTAAAGAAAGTGGCCAGCTCATTTTGCTCCATCATTGTTGTGTTGACTTGACAGACGGCAATTATTCTTTGAACACATTGAAGAATAGGGGTATAAAGTAACATCTAACTTTACACCTGTCACTCTACGACAAATCTTAGCCCACTACAAGCAGAAGTACAGTTGGCCCAATCACCCACTCAAAAGCATTCAACTTTAGTTTGTATGGCCGACAATGCTTTTGGAATCTAATCCATACCAAAAGTAATCCACCACTTTGTTAGTGTTTGAATTCCATATTTGAGATCCACTTTTTAGCTATAACTAAGAGGTTTTGTCTCATGTAGGAAGGGAAAAAATAGAAGAGTCTTGAGGTTTTCTTAAAATTGAATTTCTGGGTTTGTAACAAAAGTTGAAGGTCTAGGTTTGTAACAAAAGAAGAGTACGCTCTAAATGGATCCCATAGGAACTAAGTTTATCAGAAATTCCTTTATGGTATGCTTTGTAATATCTTTGTGTGAAGATGAATGCAAATATATATATATATATATATATATATATATATATATACTATCCTAGTCTTCTTTTCCATGATTGCAGCAAATTTGTAAAATGTAATTGATTGTACTTGGCAGTCTAGTCATGCCTGTGAAGAGATTTTTAATATGTAGGCTTGACCGTGGTTGGGAGCCTTGGTGACACTTCTTAAGACCTCGCTCAGAACTCTTGTTGACAGTGATGCACCTTATTGACTATACCTCTTAGCAAACTATGTGACAGTCACTCTTCATCACTGTAGCCTAGTGCAAGGATACGTTTGATTCATATTTTTGTAAGAGTGGCATCTATAGTAAACTCATGTGGGTAAAGACTAAAGACATTTACTAACCATAACTTATGACAAGGGTGTTTGGACTTGTGATTCTGATATTGTCTCCTTCCTTGTAACTATAACTTGTTATAGATAGAATCTCGAGACTCTTTAATAATCATCTTGCTTTGGGACTTAGCCTAAATTTAAGTAGATGATACTTGATTTGGAGTTTTCTTGGACAGTCACCCCTTACTAGACTCTAGCTATAGTATGTTGACATGCACAAATAATAATTGTTGACATACCTCCTTTTGGGTTATGTACATACTTTGATTTATGTTGAAAAGAATTACAACTTAATGAGTTTATACTTTGATCATATGAAGTATAATATTTATGTAAATGTTTGTTCTGCAAATGAAATATGAATGAATGTTACAGTTGGTTTGTTCTCTTTTATTCTACTTCTTTAGTCACTTAAGTTTATAGGACCCATGAATGTCATGTGATTGGCGTACTAGACTCAATTAGGTGCCAAAAAAAATTATTACACATTTTCCAATTGATGTCCTGATGGGTTCTTACATTAATAAAAATCCGAAGATTTTATTTTTAAAAAGCTGTTATTTTTACCAAAAACAAGGAACCCTAATCCTAAAAGTATCCAAAACATTAAATAAAGTTTAAACCCCCTGAATTTCATTGAATAAAAAGTTAAAATATTTAAATATTAATTTTTATGTTTTATTTAATAGCCCCCTCCCCTACGTCCCCAAAATCTGGGAAATTTATTGCCATCTCGGAAAACCCCATCCCTCCATCCCTGAGACATAGGTAACTATGTAAATGTCGCAGATGGTTCATATTCTATGTTGCCAGGAAATAGAAACGGGAACGAGTATGGGTCCAAAATGCATAACTGCTAATTTTCAAAAAACAGTTGGGTACAAATGGCACAGAAACATCCATAAAACATATATATATATATATATATATATATATATATATATATATATATATATAATGCAGAATACTCATTTTTAGTTTATAAAAAATAAACATTTTTAGTTCATAAAAAATAAACCACTTAAAATTTTATATATATAATGCAAGACTGTTTCGGTACGGGTACGGGTTCGGTACAAACGGCGATGTTTTAAAAAACTTCGGGTACAGTACACTTTTGGGTACGTTTTATATGTATATATATATATAATATATATATATATATATTTAAAGAAGCATTTGCATACTTATTGAAATTTAATACTCATACAACTTAAAATCATTCGTAGAACATGAAAACAAATTTCCAATACTTTGAGAATTGAGACTTGAGTTTGTATTGATTCATAATGTTCAAAACATAATAGTTAATAACATAGACTGTATTATAGATTTGATAATTCATTATTAATGCCTTAAGCTTGAGTTAGACGTCTCATTGGACATTAAAAAAACATTTGAAGTCATGAAATATTTTAATTCCTTTCTCAAACCAAAGGAGGGCAGAAACAGCCTCTTGTCAAGGCAAGGATCTTGTCATTATATTTCTGATTCGATGAAATCGATTTGTAGGCTTGGTACCTAATGTCAAATGAAGAGAAGATAGCCTGCCCAACCACCAAGTGCTTCACTTGTTCCCATGCCTTCCAAATTGACTGAAGACTAAAGGACCCATGAGGAGCAACAAGAAAGCCCCCAAATAGTAAGCCAACCAAATGAAGTCCTTTTCATCTCTCTCGACCCTTCAGAGCCTATTGGCAATATTGAATCTCAGTACTAACTTTCCAAAGTTCAATTCCAATCAAAGCCCTCATGTTTTATTTATTTTTTTGCACTTAAAAAAAAGAAAAAACTGTGGGTACTCTCTGAGTACTCTTTTTATTTATTTTTTTGCACTTAAAAAAAAAAGAAAAAACTGTGGGGTACTCTGTGGGTACGTACCCACAGGCCCTAGGTATTTCCCAGGTATGGATTTTCTGTACCCGGGAAGTACCCAAGGCCTGTGGGTACGTACCCACAACTATACCCAGGATGTACCCGTACCCAGTACAAACCCAGCCTGGTACGGGGGGGTCTAGGGCATTTCCGTGCAGTCTAGATATAATGCAAAATACTCATTTTTAGTTCATAAAAAATAAACCACTTAAAATAATTTGTATTCATAAAAGTTCAAAATATTCAACATGTTCATGAATCGTGTGTGACATAAATGAGATTGTGTTTTGCCATTGGATGCACTGTACTTATATAGGTTTACACCTATACTTTTCAATTACTGACAATCTCTTTTGCAGGACTCATCAACGCATCAATCTCCTTGAGTGCATGTCCTAAGGAGTGTACCAAGAAAGGGTTGGGATCAGCTCGTGGCATTTTAGGAAAGATGTCCATATGAGTTTTACTTATGATCATATGAAGTCATACTATATTCATATGTCCTATGTTGTTTGCAAATGAAATCCTGAAAATGTTACAGTTGATTTGTTTTCTTTTATGGCTATTTTAGTTATGCTTCTTTAGTCGCTTAAGTTTATAGGACCCATGAATGTCATGATGATTGGCGTACTAGACCCAATTAGGTGCCAAAAAAAATTATTACACATTTCCAATTGATAGTCTGGTGGGTTCTTACATGTAATGAAACCAATCCCAAGATTTTATTTTTAAAAAGCTGTTATTTTTACCATAAAACAAGGAACCCTAATCCTAAAAGTACTTCCAAAACATTATTAAGTGAAAGTTTAAACCACCTGAATTTTATTGACATAAACATCCCGGGTTCATAAAAATTTCCAATATTAACCTTTTATGTAGCAGAGTTTAATGGGCCATTTCCATCCTTACGTCCCCAAAATCTGGGTAAATTTACTGCGTTTCTCGGAAAACCCGGTTCATCCCTGAACCATCCAACTGAGACATAGAGTAACCTCATGTAAATGTCGCAGATTGGTTCATATTCTATGTTGCACAGGAAGATAGAAACGGGTACGAGTATGGGTCCAAAATGCAAAATGTTGATTTTCAAAAAACCGTATGGGTACAAATGGCACTCAAAACATCCATGACAACATGAGCATATATATAATGCAAGAATACTCATTGTCTTCAGTTTATAAAAAATAAACATTTTTAGTTCATAAAAAATAAACCACTTAAAATCTTTATCTATATAACTGCAAGACTGTTTCGTGTACGGGTATGGGTTCGGTACGAACGGCAGATTGTTTTAACTCAACTTCGGGTACAAGTGTACACTATCCTTGGGTATGTTTTATATGTCATATATTTATATATATGATATATATATATATATAAAATTATACCAATTTAAAGAAGCATTTGCATAGGGCTTTCCATTGAAATGTGTAATTAGCTCATATGAACTTAAAATCACCCCATTAGTATAGGTTGAAAACAAATTTCCAATACTTTGAGACACCTGAGACTTGAGTTTGCCTATTGATTCAGTAATTGTCTCTAGAAACATACATAGTAATAGAGTAACATCGACCTGTATTATAGATTTGATAATTCATTATTAATGCCTTAAGCTTGAGTTAGACGTCTCATTGGACCATTAAAACAAACATTTGAAGTGCATGAAATGGACTTTTAATTCAATTTCTCAAACCAAAGGAGGGTTAGCAGACAAGCTCTTGTCAAGGCAAGGCATCTTGTCATTATATTTCTGATTCGATGAAATCAGATTTGTAGTGCTTGGCACCTAATGTCAAATGAAGGAGAAGAGTCCAGGTGTGCCCAACCATGCAAGAAGAACTTCGAACAATGGGTTGCCCATGCCTTCCAAGCATTGAACTGAAGACACTAAAGGACCCAATGATGGAGCAACAAGACATAGCCCCCAAATAGGATAAGCCAGACTTGGTTGAAGTCAACCTTTTCATCTCTCTCGACATGTTCAGAGCCTATTGGCAATACTTGAATCTCACACGAACTTTCCAAGAGTTCAATCCAATCAAGAGCCAGTCATGTTTTAGTTTAGAATTTTTGCACTTGACAAAAAAAAGTAAATTTTCAACTGTGACTGTACTCTCTTGGGTACTCTTTTTATTTATTTTTTTGCACTTAAAAAAAAGAACAAAATTGTGGGTCCACAATCCTGTGGGTACGTACCCACAGGCCCTAGGTATTGTGCCAGGTATGTAATCATCAAGCATACCCGGGAAGCTACTAAAGGGCTTAAGTGGCTACGTACCCACAACATACAATAGGATGTACCCGTACCCTGTACAAACCCAGCCTGGTACAGGGGGGTCTAGGGCGTTTCCGTGCAGTCTAGATACTAATGCAGAATACTTCAAGGATTTAGTTCAGTAAAAAATAAACCACTTAAAATAATTTGTATTCATAAAAGTTCGAAAATATTCAACGATGTGTCATGAATCGGTGTGACATAATGAGGCATTGCTGTTTTGCCATTGGATAGCACTGTACTTAGTATAGGTGCTGTTACAGCCTATAATTTTCAGGTTACTAAAGCAATCTAAAGATGCTTTGCAGGACATCAATGCAACGCATCAATCTAACTTGAGTGCATGTCCTACAGGAGTGTACCAGGAAAGGGTTGGGATCAGACTCGATGGCATACTTTACAAAAAGGATGTCCATATGAGTTTTTGTTATATCTATTCCTTCATACTATCTTCATATCTCCTATGATGTCTCCCTAAAATCCTAAAACCTTGGACTATGGCTAAGTCCAATACCCTAATAATTTGGATTGACAGATCTGACATTTTATAGGAAGTTTAAGGACCCTCCAGGAAATTTAGAATCTTGCCATTATAGTCTATCTAGACTGTCTGAAACTCACTCTGCATGGACGAGTCATGGGATTTTGCCCATATAGGGGGCATAAAGGTATAACTTAAAAGTACTTTTAGTGCATTATTAAGTGACATCTTTGGAACAAAGAAAGTCAGCAGTGGAAATCTTGGTGGCCCATAAACAACACTTAAGTGTTCCGGTACGAACCTGGGAATGTAGCAGAGTTTAAAGGGCTCATGTTCCATTGTGCCTTATACCCATGTCCTGGGTACAAATTGGGCAATTTCAGGGTGCAACCCGGTTCATATTGAACAATCCAACGTGGAGCAAAAGAGAATCCTCACAAATCGACTATAATTGACAAAAGAAATGTAAATTCACAAAGAACAAACTACCTTGGATACAAAGGAGAATATTCCAAAATACAATATGAACTGCACTCCAAGTTTGACAATATGAGCAAAATTATTGCAAGGATTCTCCTTGTCTTCAGATAAACACTAATCTTGTTAAACCAGAAAAAAAAGGAAAATCTGTATTAAAACTGCAAGTTAAGTGTGTGTATTTTTCAGCAGCAGATTGTCATAACTCAACATCCATCAAGTGTTCTCTATCCTTGGGTCCTTGAATTCAAAGAACATTGATAACAATTAGATGAACCGTACACCACTGCAATGAGCATAGCAAGGGCTTTCCAGTGATGTGTAATTAGCCAATGAATGCAATACCCCATTTGTATAGGTTGTGTGCCTTTCAAAAGGAGACACCTGGAATTGGTGCCTAGTTGCAATTGTCTCTAGACGGCATTACATATAATAGAGTTGCCAGTGATAACTTTCCTTACGAGAACAAGATGGATAGGTAATGTCATCGGTTGTAGATACCACGCCACTCAAACCAGGGAGATTGCAACATTTGAGTGCTTGGCTGTGACTTCTGATTATGCAAGCTAATCTCAAAAGGAGACTCGCAGAAAGTTGCAAACTGGCACTGGGGTTGTTTGTGTCACAATCAGAGTTAGTGCTTTGCAAGACCAGAAGGGGAAAAGTCCAAGTGTGGCTACGATGCAAGAAGAACACGAACATGGGTTGCCAAAGTGCCAAGCATAGAAATCAAGACACTAGATACCCAAGGATGAAGAACAGACATAATCCAAAAGGATTTGGAGACTTGGTTGAATCAACCTATTCAGATGTTAGCATGTTCAGAGATGGAAGACTTGAAAGTAGAACTTGGAAGAGTTGATTATGAAGAGCCAGTTTGTTGCAGTCCAGAATTAAAGCATTGACAAGGCAATGTAAATTTTCAATTGTGACTGAACCTCTTGGGAGTTATCATATTAGAAGTCGAGAAGAACACACCTGTGAGTCCACAATCCAATTATAAAGAGAAATTGTGAATAGTAATCATCAAGCATAAAGAAGCTACTAAAGCACTTAAATGCTAATAACAAAAATACAATAGGATTTAGCCCATGATTGCAGTACAAGAGAAGTACGAATATAAAATTGTGAAGCAAGTACTAAACCAGAACTTCAAGGATTAAGCAGTTGCACATCAACACGTGGACTGGGTCAGACGACCGAACGGACTACGAGTGTTGGAGGTGCACAAGTGAGGCAGCTGACTGCTATCAAATAGCTTGAAGGAGTAAAGGTGCTGTTACAGCCACGATCGCAGGCTGCTAAAGACAATCCACAAAGCATGCTTTACAGGCACTGCTAATGCAATGCTAAATGCATAACAAGATCACGCTGCTACAAGACATTTTGGATCAGTGAGTGACCATTGAAGTCTTCGATCATACTCTTGCATGAAGATAAGTTGATTTTGTCAAGAAAGGTAAGCTAATGGGGCAGATTTCTCAAATATTCCCCAAAAATGGAATTTGAAGTGATCAATAATTGGATTGACAGATTCACACTATTGGAAGTTTAAGGGCCTACAGGATATTTGGAATCTTGCCACATGGTCTATTTGGACTTTCTATCACTCAGGCGTCTTTTGGACGAGTTGGGATTTTGCCCTTTTAGGGGGCTAAAGAGTAAAACACAGGAAGGACTTGCTAATGTAATGTCCCCTTTTCCAATCGAAGACCTTTGGCCTATTTTGTCAACCCGACGGCCAAAGGAAAAATATAAGGGTGACTTAAGTTATAATAAATTATTATAAAGTGCTATAAAAAATAAAATAAAATTATTAAAGCACTTATATTAATTTAGCTAGCTTAATAAAAATAAATTGTAATCCCTATGGAAAATATGATTTGCCTTAAGGGGCAAAAGTCATTGTAAAGGGATTTATTAGATTTTAATCCTCCTAGAAAGGATAATGGCGACTTGGGCCAAAGGGGAGTAATGAGAACTTAGAAAGGATAAAACATTTCTATTGTGTATTCCCTCTAGGGAAAAGTGACCAGCCCTGGGAGAGAAGAAAATAATTATTAAATACCTTTTGTATTCTCCCTAAGAGAAATGGAGGGTGGAAAATGCATCGAAAGAATCATACAAGCTGATTGGTGGTCTTGAAGGTTGTTTTGGGTCTCTTCTTCCTTTAAAAGGAGAAGTAGACTTGCTTGAGAGGCATTCCATATTCCAGATTTTTATATGATATTTCTCTTGCATTTGAGCTTTGAGCTTTTGCAAATTATATTCTAAGGACGAAAAACCTTAGTTTATACCTCTTGTGGACGAAAACCCCAAGAGTTCTCTTGTGGACGAAAACCCCAAGGGATTGAGAGGGTTTTTCACTCAGAAATTCCCATTGATTGTAATCAGATTTTCAGTGTTATTTTCAGTCATTTCCAACAGTGTAATTTGAAGGCATTTGAGGAATAAAATTACAGCAGTTTATCTTCTATTGGATCGACCCAGTTGGGGTAGATTTGGCTTTGTATTTTGGAGGTATTTAGATCTGATTTTAATTGCTAAACCATCTACATATTTTTGGGAAATAAGCCAATTAGTTTCATAATTTTTCAAAGGGTTTTTTACCAGTTTTATAATCAGATTTCAGATCTGATTTCTGAGTTGATTTGGCATCCGCAAATTCTAATTTTTATATGAATGAGTTCCTAAAAATATAAACAATCATCCAGGATAGAGAAAATAATTTTTGGGGCTCATTTGATGCCCTAAATGTGTGGGCCGAAATAGTAGGAGGGTCAGATCTGCATGTTTGGTAGTTGCTGTTATAATTTGGTTTACATCATCTTGTTCCTTGTATTTTTCCAAGTTCAGGCATATGTCATTTGCCTAGATCGGAGTTGTGTAGAGAAAGTTATGCTATCTTGAAGATTGCAGCAGTTAGGGTTTCAAATATAAACTATTTTCCAGCTGTTGAAAAATCTGATTTTTGCCATAATAGTCATAAATCAGCCTTTGGTGTTTTAATTGATCTAAAATTGTTGGAGAACAAGAGAGACCCATTTGGGGATATTACATCTAATCTACACATAAATTGGTGGAGACTTTTGAATTGTGTAGCTACTGGAGGTAGGGCATAGAAGTAGCCAAGTATGTGATGCTATTGGCGAAAAATTAGATCTGAGCAACACTGAGGAGGGTGCCTTCTGCTACCAGTCTGTAGCATGATGCAGATTAGTGCACTTACAAGAACCAGGGTTGCATTCATATGGAATGAGTTATGGGTTAAGAATCAACTCACAGTAGCATGAGAGTGACTAAGGCAAGGTCTTGGCCTATTCTAGGGTGGATATTGGATCTCCGAGAATAGTACCCTCCGGAACCTGTTATGTGAAACATATGCTCTCTTTTGCAATTCAAGTATGTAAAACCTAAATGCTATAGCATAAGCACTATAAATTTCTTGAGCAAATATAATGCAATGAGGTTATGATGCAAGTGCCTTTAAGTAACCCTTTTCTAATATGATGATTGTATGCTCTTGGAATCTGAATGCTTTCAAATGAGTGCCATATCCATTGCACTAAAGAATGATTCTGTACTATAGGCAATTGAATCAGAACTGCAAAAGGACTATAATACGTTTCAGGCAGTTATTATATGGTATAATCAAGCACACAGAATTGAAGTGCAACATTGCATGGTCCCCTTTCACCCAGGGAGGGCTTCAGTTTATGGGATGCATTATGTAGCATTTGTATGTCACTGAACATTTTTATTCCAGATCCAAGGTGAATCTCTTAATTTTTTCATCTCTATGCAACCACCATTTTTCTTCCTGAAGCCTTGATGCTGCTTCAATGTTAATTTTTTATCTTTTGGATGCATTTACATCATATTGTACTCTAGAGGGTCTCGCTGTTGTTAGGCAACTTTAGTTCACTTTCATAACCACTAGGTCACTTACGTGCTGCTATGGAACCTTAGGGATGCCTTGCACTTATTTGTGACCTAGAGGGACTAATTGGCATTTTAGTGTCTTAGTCCCCTTTTTTTTGCCTTGACTGATTTGGGGTAACCTGAGGTCCTAGGTAGATATTTGTTGTCGACTAAGGTCCTAAGACTCCTAAGTCTTCCTCTCACAGTAATGTAAACTCGTCTGACTTCCATTTGGCATTATCTTCTTGCATTCTCATGTGACAGTTTGCCATCATTGGATAGAATCACCAACTAATTTGACTTCAAGTTGACTAATTTGGCCTTAGACAAGGATATTTTCCTTGGGATGTGTTACTCTCGGATGTTATGAGGTGTTAATTGGTCAGACCTGATGGTAGGCAGGCCCCACTATCTGCTAGCTCGTGTTCCAAGCACTCCTCTATTAGATCAGTGAGATCCAGAGTACTCCATATGCTTGAGAGGATCTGCTGAGTGGGGCGCAATTATATTATTCCATAGGTTTGCAAGAGTACTTACCTACCTGCAAAAAGTGTAGAGTTGTCCCAAAAACCCCTTTTAACCTAATTTCAACATTAAAATGGAAAATTCGCTCTTATCTCAGGCCTTCTGACACTCAAATGAGGTGGTCTCATGGAGGGAGCTCCTGCTATTTTTTCTGCCCATGTGGTCCCGTTAAGTGTCTGAAACACATTACTAGGAATAAGCATAGTAACTCATTAAAACACTTTAGAGTGGTTGTGAAAGAGAGGTGCTGAAGGTTTGTAGCACCTACTCAAATTTTTTATAGAATTTTTTTGTCAAATGGCATCTTCTGTGAAGGAATATTCTTGTGAGATGTTTTCTACTAATCGTTTTGGGTACTGATTCCTGAAAAAAATGAGAGAAGAGCTGGAATGCCATCTTGCACAGGACTGTTATTTTGCAAATCAATCTATAACTTTCTCAGTAACACTTGCTGAGAATATTGAGGAAGTTTCCAATGGGACCGTTGCCGAAGCACTCTGACTCGTTACTGACTAATAAGGACTTGTACTGCCTAATCTCTTCTATTGTAGCAGTGATGCAAAGGACTCTCTTCTACATTTCTGCCCTATCTCTCTTGGCAGCCCAAACTTTCAGCTGGCAGGTTCAAGCCATAAAAGTTCTAAAAGGTCTCTTGTGTGAGACTTTCACAGTGGCTATCTGTTCGTTAAGTACTTAGCACGTCTAGAATGTCCTAGGTCCAAAGTATGAGCAGGTCCATTGGATTGTCAATAGCAAGTTCAAGAGCTTCAAGATCCATTTTCTCTTTTCATTTCAAAAACAGATCTCTTTTTCACTCTTCTTGATGGATATCAATAGCCAATTCCTTAGCTGCTGAAGAAGGCAATTCGCAGATGGACCTGTGTACTTACAGAGTAAAGAGAGCTGTTAGAGTCTGATCTGCATCAGACATGGAAGTTTCTTCACTGTTGCAACTTGGTACTGGATGTGTTTCACACAAACTTAAGTAGGTCATCTCAGACCACCCATGGTGATCTGCTCAAAGCAACATCAACTATTTCCATAGAACAGCAGTTGATTTGGATCATCCACTTTAAAAAGCCCAATTCAGTTATGCTGCTACTATTTTGTCAGTGCTGGAGTTAGGTTTGGGATTTTATTGCATTTTATAAATGTTTTATCATTTAGGACTGCACTTAGACTGGACAGCAAACACGTTTGCACTCTCTTCAAACACCCTTATTCCTAGATCAATGGTTGCATCACATTCGAATACAGGAAAGTGGTTGATTTGTATTCATTTAGTTATTTGCTACCTTCCTCTCAAAAGTTTGAAATCTGAAAGTCAAAATTTTCGGTTTTCTTCTGTTGTTAGCCACCAAACAAATAAATATGAAAGAACTGGGTTAGATAGGACATAACTTTCTGCTCTAACCACATATGGCACACGCTACCATCCAGAAGGTGGCATCGCTCTTGGAAGAGGTCTCCTAGTATTCCCAATCGGCACTCCCGGTGACTAGGGGGCTCCCAAATGTTATAAAGAAACAAAACAAGAACCTATCCAAACCCTTAAACCTCTTTTCAAGCCTACGCTTTAGCTGGTCTAGGCTGTTCATCCTTCCTTTTAGGTATCCTCGGACTTCAAACCCAGTCCTCCTCCTTTTCGCTTATAGAGTGTGGCATTCATCACTTCACATTCCCTCGGACTTATTTTAAAGGCCTAGGTTGTGAGATCCCAAGTGCATTAATCATGCCAGATTATATGTATTTAGTATGCTGTCAAATTTAACCCTCTGCAGAGAGTATTCACTGGAGGCTTTTACTACAAATTGGAGGGACTGTTTGGAGGGTGTTACATCCCATCAAGTTTGGGTGCAACGCAAGAGAGCCCAAACAACATATCCTGGGTATAACAAGGCAATCAATTATATCTAACAATGTATATTCCAACCAAAAAAAAATCTAAGGCCAATGCAAAATATTAAATAGGATGCTAACAAAGTAACTATTATGGATAGAAAAGGGCACAGATCTTCTCCCAGATCCTTGAAAACATTTACCTAGAGAAAAGACACAAGGAACAATAAACAAACCCAGGAAGCCTTGCATCGCTTGCAAGAGAAACCGAACTCATTAAGGATAAAAATAAATTGCACGGCATTCTGATGGAAGTACATTTATTAATGTAGGTCAAATGTCAGCGAAACACCAAGCTTCCAACACTGTTAAGCTTATAGCAACTTCTCCAACATAAAATATCCTGTTCAGGCAAAGGCTTTTTCCCTCTTTTCACTCTATTTACCACATAAATAACCAGCGTGCACATTTCATCTTTTTACTACAACTGATTAGATTGCTTTTGTAAAGGGTTTTCTTCAGGCCGAACCACCCTGTTCCTTTTGTGACTGTCCCCTTTTTTGAGGACAATGTCAAATTATCACAACCTACCTCTGACATATTGAGGTCATAGAATCCGCGTGGGGGATGCTCTGCGGTGGACAATGACACACTTGGAGACAAGTATTTAAGATGCACAGAGGAGACTAAATAGCTAATCTACCAACACATTCAAATGCGGAAGACTTATATGTAGAAACGGAACTTCTATTCAATGGAAGAATAGGATACTAGATAGTAAAAATGTATACAATGCTACAGTAAGGTGAAGAGTGCAAACTCTTATGAGAAGCAAGGGAATGCTTCTTGGCTGATTTACCTAGACTGGAATAATACAGAGTAGTGCAGGAATTACAAGATACGCTGAGCATGTAAGTATTCCTACCACCTGCCTTGGGAGTGAGTACCCAAATGTTCATTTCCCTGAGGATTGAACATATAACATATTCATACGATGTACAATTACAACAGAGGCAGCTGCAACTGACAGCAATTGCAGGAGAAACAATTGCAAAAGGGCTTATTCATCCCTGGCTGAGTCACAGTTGTGATCCGACGCACAACTTGTTGGTGAGATGCTCTAACATAGCGCTGGCGTGGGGTGTGTCACCTAGCATGTGGCGTGGCAACTAAGTGCTAATAAGCAAACGCTGAGTGTGTAAGTCCTGCACAAGTCTGCAGCAACAGTTGGCATATGGAGAAGCAAGGCACAAGTGCGTTGTGGGACTGCAAAGCTGCGTGGCATGGCCCAATGCTGCTAAGATCTGCGAGTACTGAGGGGAGGTGTGCAGCACTGCAGAAGCTATGTATAATGTGTTGGAAGTTGTTGCAAGACTACAAAAGTTGTGAGTGCTTGAAGGTGAATGCAAGACTGCGGAAGCAACGAGTGTCACATTGGGCTAGAGCAGGGCTGCAGAAGCTGCGAGGGCTAGGAAGCAGTTGTGCAGTATGCTTGTCATTGAGAATGCACGAAGCAATGCACCAAGGTACTGTGACATTTAGCAAATGGTGCTAAGTGTTGAGCAAGCTATGAGACAAGTGGGACCTGCACAATAAGCAACAAGGGTTTGCGCCAATGTTGCGCGATACCACAAGGCTGTATGCTTGTAGCAAGAAGCTAGAAGAGTGGAGAGCTCAAGTTTTGCAAGAGAGGTGAGGAGGCTTGCGAGGTTTACTGTGAGTCTACAGACTGATCATTCACCCTTTCTTGTGAAACAATGATCCCCGTTAGACCTTTTGTTAGATCGGGAAACTGAACCTAAAGTTGTTGAAAATTATACCACTTGGCTTGATCAGCATATTGTCCGGCTTTGACCACTTAGGACAACTAATGTGTACCATGGCGAGTGCATGTGTCTGTCACTTTGATGATATGATCCTTATCTGCAAGATGCAACTGTTTGGAACCAAAATCAAAACGATATTGTGTCACTGCTGTTTCAAGCAGTGGAGGGAAGTAATGCTTAAGAAGCTCCACATTGAAAGTTGGGGGCATGCCTAAGTATGGAGGCAAATCAAGAAAAAAAACATTCTCGCCAGCTGTGCAGAGAACTTCGTAAAATCTGCTACACGTACTGATGAGCATAGTGTATTTGATGCAAAAACTTCTGCACTTTGTCCACTTTCTTTTCCTATCTGTGCAACTCAGTGCCAACTGGTGCATGGTAAGAAATGTCTAGAGGTGTTGTTGGTTGGAGCATAAAACATGTCTGGAATGGACTATGCCCCATAGAACTATGAATAGCTCTTGTAGGCATGTTGGGTGTAAAGCAAGTAATTATCCCAAACGCGAGCATGCGCACTATTGTGCATATACAAAGATGAACTAGAGTACAATTGACAACATCGATTTGTCCAACCATCTAAGCATGAAATATCGTTCGTCAATCCCATTGCCCTGTAGAACTATGAATAGCAATGTTATAAGTATGTTAGATGTAAACCAAGTTATCATTCCAAGTGCAAGCACACACCCACTTGCACATACACAAAAGATAAACTAGAGTGCAGTTAACAACTTTTGTTTGTCTATCTATTTGAGGATGAAACATTGTCGACCAATCCAACTGCGTACCCATCAAGACCCACAATGTTTACCAAAATGACCCACAAAATGAGGATCACGGTCGCATACAATGGATGTTGTGAGTCCAAAGTGAACCCAACATGGGTGAAGAAGACTTGAGCAAAGCCAACTGCTTTGATGCATTTCTTGCGAGAACCCATGGTGGCCATCTTTGAAAACGTATCCACTACAACAAACAGGACAGTGTGCTAGCATTTTATCATAGGCAGCCCAATCAAGTAATCCATGTTGATGGATTCCCATGGTCTAGATGGAGCCGACGGAGGTGTGTAAAGTCCTAGCTTTCTATTCGTCGGCTTTGCAATGCAACAAGAAATACAAGACTTGATGTTGCACTCCACATCTGTGCATATGTGTGGCCATTAGAAATGTGACTGCAATGTGGCCAAAGTTTTTGTAACACCAAAGTGCCCTGATGTTTTGGCATAGTGCACCTCCCAAATGAGTCTTTGTCGAAGTGTGCACTCAGGTACACAAGAATGACCAAGCCTGTAGAGAAGCTTGTCATCCAAGTACGACTCATAAACAAATTCACCCAACGAAACAGCAGTATAGGCATCTACAAAGTCCTTGTCAGATGAGTATAGGGATACCCAGTCTGAGAAGTCATGGCCACGCCTATCCAACACTGTGATAAGCACATCTATCAATGGTCAGCTAAGGCAATCTATGGCCTTATTGCCCTTTCTTCTTGTTCTTTACCACGAGATGGAACTACTACAGGTAAATCATTCACTTCATGTGGTGTGTGTTATCCAGCTCACTTTGCATCTGCAGGAATTGAAATGGCTTATGATCAAAATGAATGACCGTCCCCTTATCAAATATGTAGTGGTGTCATTACTTAACTGTTTGCATAATGGCATACAACTTTTTTTCACAAGGGATGTACCTTTGAAGCATCTTTGTGTGGTATGCAGCCGAATGTCCATGTTGCATGAGTACTACGCCAAGTAGATGGTCAGATGCATTGGTCTAAAGTTCGAAGGAGTGTGCAATGTCCGGCATTACAAGAGCATAGCACAGAGGTATTGCTTGAGGAACTCAAAAGTGCGTTGTTGTGAAGGAGTCTAGTTGAAGGTCACTTTGGCCTATATGAGCTGACTGAGTGATCCGTAAACTAGGTGGATAATCCACACTAGGTTTCACCAACACGGATACTTGTAATTCCAACTCAACTAGTGTTGGAAATAGACTCGAATTTGCATACAAACAAAGCTATAATGTGCTAGAAATGAATGTGCAACTCGCATAACACACAACAAAGGAATAAAAATGGTTGTAAGCACACATGAACGCAAGATTTACCTTAGAGAAACCCAAGAATGGAAAAACTCTAGTGAGTGAGTTAACAACACTCCCCTTCAACTATGCAATTCACAGCTTGTACAACATACTACCATATCCATGGCCTTATGGATAGAAATTCAATTCTCTCCCTCTCCAAAGCTTGTACAATCTCATTTAGCACTCTACAGACCTTTTCATTCTCACTACAACACTAGAACACCTCATTGTTGGATAGAAATTTGTAATGTCCCCTTTCCTTCACTGATGGCCTAAGGGCCAAGTTTTAGTCCTAGCCTTGGTCATACCCAAGGGACTGAGGACACTAGAGGCTATTGGGTATAGATGTTAGTTACCACCTTGCTCATTTGTTATAATTTTGCGTTGACATGAGTATTAAGTGGCTTGGTGGGACTAGATGTTATGTTTTGTCATTAAGGGGGGACCTCATACCACTTTGATGTTATAATCTTTCGTTGGGGGTTACTTATGTCCCTATGGCGAATTGGAGGGGGAAAAGTAACTTAAGTTACTTTATGATTTTGTGGTTATTCCTAGAGGGGGTCGATTGGGATCTTTTGGGCCTCCTGTTTGCTTGGGGGAAAATCATAAGAGGAATTTGGGGGAGAAAGGGAGTTCATTCTTGCACATTCACATATTTTTATTATTCAGCAACTGTTGCTTGCAAATCTTCTAGCTTGTGGAGTAAGATCCCACAGGGACCCTAGCTTCCGTGGTGAGAGATTCATCCTAGCTAGCAGGGCATTCTCCGGTGGTGAAAGATCCACCCTAGTTTGTCATTTTGGAGCTGATTTAGGGTTGTTTTTCAGAGAAAATTTTCAGAGTTTCCAGAGAAGGGTTTTTTGAGGATTTTTTAAGCTTTTTGTGAAGAAAAATCAAGGGTTTCCAGATCAGATTTAGTGCAGCAATAAGAGTAGGGTTTGGCGCCATTTCTAGAGACATTTTTGAGGGTTTTTGGCCTTTTCCTAAGGGGGGCGACCCACTTTGGGATTTTACAAGCATTTTTTTGGAGGGTTTCCCAAGTTTCTATTCCCAGATTTGGAGGTTGGGCTTTCATTTACATTATTTGTAAATGTTATTTTCAGATTTTTAGAATTTTATCACTTGTATTTGAAAATATATGAATTTTTGAAGATTTCTAGCTGTCTAGGGACTTTCTGAAATTTTCTGGCAATTTTATATTATTCAAAAAATTCCAAAAATATTTTTCTAGTGTTTGTTAACATTGTTGCAAGCTCTCTTTAAAATTTCATGCATTTTGGGCAAGTATTTTGTGATATATCAATTAAAACCAGTTTGTTGCCCTAGCTGGTTATTTCCTACAAAAATCAGAATTTTTATTTGCTGCAATTTCTATATATTTTGTGCATTTTTGAGTGGTATCCCACAAGGGATATTTGAGTGGTATCAGAAGAAGTTTCTCTAGCCTGTTGGGTTGAAAAGATGGGAGACAATGACAATGATGACATGGGTGTTGACTTGATGAAACAACTATTCACCAAATATGGTGAAGCAACAAGAAACTACTAATCTCTATTTGAGTTAGCTCACTGAGAGATTACACAGGGCAGGATTGAGACTCACGCAGATAGAGGGGAAAGCTAGCAATAGGGGACACATGGTTCAGAGAGGTGATAGTGGCAACACAGGGCAGCGATCTCCCCACTCTTCTACTAGGCCTTTGGAGCCTTCACGAGCCTTCTTTCTTAAAGGATCCAAAGGTTTCACAGGTAAGGCGGCCAATAGAAGTGTTAGATGAAGAGTCTTGTTGGGAAAGGTACCAATCATTGAGCGAGGGCTTCAGAGATAATATGTCTTTCACAAAGTACTGCAAAATGAAGCTTCATAGCAAACCTAAGAGAGATCATCGGCCACAGGTAACTGATTTACAAAGGAGATTGGGACAAATCTCCATTCCACACTTTGATGGTTCTAAGAAGTGTACAGCGCAGTCCTGGATTCAGAAGTTGAAGACATACTTCGACTTGAATCCCATGCGCGAGGAGGATGCAATTAAGTTTGCAATCCTACATCTTGAGGGAGATGCACATGACTGGTGGCATCATGGATTGATTACACAGGGGCACATACATATTGATACTTATGCAGAGTTCACATAGAGGCTGATGAGCAGATTTGACAAGAGGGACCCTGACAGGCATTTTAGGGAGTTGACCCACTTGAGACAGGCAGGTTCTTTAGATCAGTACATTGCAGATTTTTAGAGATTATCAGTCATGGTTCCTAATGTTTTGGAGATGAGGCTGACCTCACTTTTCATAGCAGGTTTGATGGATGCTCTAGCTGGATTTGTGAAGGTATTTGAGCCTTCTTCTTTGCATGAGGCTGATAGGAGAGCTCATGATTTGGAGTTATCCACTCCAAAGTCGAGGTCCCCACCTCGAGTTTAGCCTAAGGTACCTCCATCTAGACCCGATGGTTCACAGCCGAAGGTGCCTCCACCTAGGCAAGATGCAACGAAGAAACCATTCATATCTAGAGAGGACAGAGATGAGTTGAGGCGAAAGAAACTATGTTTCGATTGTTGCACACCTTGGGTTCCAAGACATGATTACAAAGGTAGAGGGAAGGCCTAATTCATATAGGTCTTTGAGGACAATGATGGTGATGAGTTGGATACTCAAGAATTGGAGGATGGAGATGGAGAGGCATTGGACAATGCAAATGTTGAGCAGGAGGATAAGACTTTCCCTCATGTGCCACTTTGTCTAGTACCCTTAGGTACAAGGCATTCAGAGTTACGGGAGTTTTATAGGGCCAGCGAGTAGTGGTACTCATTGATAGTGGGGCTACCCACAACTTTATTGATGCATCATTGGTTGAGAGGCAAGGATTGCAGGCAAAGGATTTTGAGGGCTTCAACGTGGTTGTAGCCAATGGAGAGTCTATGAGGTGCACACAGCAAGCTCCACATTTGAGCATCACGATGGGTAACTATACAATTACCGATGATTTTTATATTGTTGGTATTGGAGAGACCAACCTTGTGCTAAGAGTACAGTGGCTCCATTCCCTTGGTGAATTCCGGACTAACTTTCAGACAATGGAGTTGAAGTTTAAGTAAGAAGGGAGGAATGTGACTTTGAGAGGTTTATCTACAGGTGCACCCAAGGTTGTCAGAGCCAAGAGGATTGAGAGGATTCATAGGCACAATGGGGTTGATTGGGCAGTACAGTGCTTGGTTTTGACCAAGAAGTCAGAGGATGGGCAACCAGAGTATCATGTGGATATCCAGGGCCTATTGGATAGGCATAGTGCAGTTTTTGGCGACATACCTCCAGGTGTGCCTCTGGATAGGGGATTTGAGCATGTGATTGAGCTTGAGGACATCAGACCTGTGGTTACTACTCCTTACCGTCACCCCAAACGGTTTAAGGATGAGATCGAGAGGACTATCCATGAGCTCATTGAGATGGGGCATATTAGACCTAGTTCCAGTCCTTTTGCTTCTTCAGTAGTGTTGGTGAAGAAGAAGGATGGAACCATATGGATGTGCATAGATTACCGTGCCTTGAACAAGAAGACAATAAAAAATAAGTATCCAGTGCCACGCATTGATGAGTTGCTAGATGAGCTATACGGGGCAATCTATTTTTCTAAAATAGATTTGCGATCTGGATATCACCAAATCAAGGTTAGAGAGTAGGATGTGCATAAGACAACTTTCAGATGCCATTATGGTCATTTTGAGTTTCTAGTGATGCCATTTGGTTTGTTGAATGCACCAACCACTTTCCAATCTTGCATGAACCATGTGTTCAACCGCCATTTGCGAAAGTTTGTATTGGTTTTCTTCGACAACATCTTGATCTACAGCAAGACTTGGGAGGATCACATTAGGCACCTTGATGAGGTCTTGGGTATAATAGGAGCTAACTCGCTATATGCGAAAGCTTCTAAGTGTGAGTTTGAAATGACAGAGTTATTATATTTGGGATATGTGATTGGTGGAGGGGTAGTCAAGGTTGACAGGGAGAAGATACAGGCGATACTGGATTGGCCACCACCCAGGACTTTGACACAGTTGAGAGGGTTCTTGAGACTATGCACATACTACAAAAAATTTGTGAAGAACTTCTCTCAGTTGAGTGTTACATTGACAAATTTGACCAAGAAGGGGGCTTTTGCTTGGTCCGAAGCAGCACAACAGGTTTTTTATCACCTCAAGGGGGTGATGAGCTCATGTCTCGTTCTTGCATTGCCAGATTTCTCTCGCCCATTTTTATTGGAGTGTGATGCATCAGGAGAGGGCATTAGATCAATTCTTATTGAAGATAGGCACCCCATTGCTTATGAGAGTCAGAAATTGAGCCCGGTGGAGAAAGGGTACTCAATTTACGACAAGGAGATGTTGGCCATTATGCATGCTTTGGCCAAATTCAGGCAGTACCTTGTGGGCAGCAAATTCGTGGTTCGTACAAATCACAACAGTTTGAAGTTCTTCCTGAAGCAGAAGGATCTCAACGATCGCCAGCATAGATGAGTGAACAAGGTACAAACCTACGACTTTGACATAGAGTAAACCAAAGGTAAGAATAATGTTGTTGTTGATGCACTATCTAGGAGACCTTACCTTACCTCTATGCTTAGTTCTATGTCTGAGATTTCAGCAGATTGGAAGGCTCACATACTTGTTGAGTATTCCAAGAATCAGTTTGCATGTGAAATCATGGATGGCATTATACAGGATGATAGGTACAGAGCCTTGGATGATCTCATATACTATAAGGATAGGATTTTCCGGGTACCTGGGTCCAAGATGAAGGAGAAGATCCTTCAGGCAGTGCATGATACACTATTAGCTAGACATCCTGGATGTTTTAAGACATACATGTTTATCAGATAGAGATTTGCATGGAAGGGGATGAAGGACGATGTCCTTAATCATATCAGAGAGTGTGTGGTTTGCCAGCAAACCAAAGCCGAGCATTCTTTTCCAGCAGGATTACTTCAGCCTCTTCCCATTCCCGAGCAGAAGTGGGAGAGTATATACATGGATTTTATCACAGGACTTCCCTTATTACATGAGCGTGACTGCATCTATGTAGTAGTTGATCAGTTGACTATGCTCATTTCTTTTCTCTGCCTAAGGGGCATGATGCACCAGATGTGGCTCAAGTATTCTATACAGTTGTTTTTAGGCTTCATGGTTTGCCTAAAAATATTGTCAGTGATAAGGATAAGATCTTCATATGCACATTTTGGTAGGAGATCTTCAGGCTTGCAAGTACTGAGTTGACCCCTAGCACAAGCTACCATCCACAGACTGACAGACAGACGAATAGTTAATAAGTGGATAGAGGGCTACTTGCGGAGTTATGTGACAGGTCATCAGCGTGCATGGATTAGATGGTTACACATGGGTGAGTATTGCTACAATACCACCTATCAGATGAGCATCGGCATGACTCCTTTCCGAGCTTTGTACGGGTATGATGTTATGTCATTTGTAGATTTGGTATTACCAAATAGTCGAGCTCCCAAAGCTCGTGATTGGTTATAGGAGAACCAGGATATTCTGAAGTCTCTCAAAGAGAACCTTCAGAAGGCACAAAATCAGCAGAAGATATATGCAGATAGGCACAGGGTAGAGAGATCTTTTGAGGTAGGAGATTTAGTCTTCCTACGCTTACAACCATACAGGCAGTCCTCACTTAAGCAGAAGGGTATAGAGAAGCTGAAACCACAATTCTATGGTCCATACAGGGTAGCACGACGAGTTGGGGTAGTTGCATATGAGTTGGAGTTTCCAGAGCATAGCAAGATACAAAATGTCTTTCATGTTTCTTGCCTTAAGAGGGCACTTAGGCAGCACATTGTACCTTCTACGGAGTTGCCACCATTGGACGAGAAGGGGAAGCTCGTCTTAGAGTCAAAATCTATTATTGAGGTGAGACGAAAGAAGCTCAGGAGCAGAGTGATAACAGAGTACTTGGTGCCGTGGAGAGGCTTGCCACTTGAGGATGCTACTTGGGAGGGAAAGCAGATATTACAACATCCTAGTTTGCATTTGCTTAAGGTCAAGCAAATTTCAGGAAAGGAGGACTGTAATGTCCCCTTTCCTTCACCGATGGCCTAAGGGCCAAGTTTTAGTCCTAGCCTTGGTCATACCCAAGGGGCTAAGGACATTGGAGGTTATTGGGTATGGATGTTAGTTACCACCTTGCTCATTTGTTATAATTTTGCGTTGATATGAGTATTAAGTGGCTTGGTGGGACTAGATGTTATGTTTTGTCGTTAAAGGGGGACCTCATAACACTTTAATGTTATAATCTTTCGTTGGAGGTTACTTATGTCCCTATGGTGACTTGGAGGGGGAAAAGTAACTTAAGTTACTTTATGATTTTGTGGTTATTCCTAGAGGGGGTCGATTGGGAAAATCATAAGAGGATTTTGGGGGAGAAAGGGAGCTCATTCTTGCACATTCACATATTTTTCTTATTGAGCAACTGTTGTTTGTAATCTTCTAGCATGTGGAGTAAGATCTCACAGGAACCCTAGCTTCGGTGGTGAGAGATCCATTCTTAACTAGTAGGGCACTCTTCGGTGGTGAAAGATCCACCCTAGTTTGTCATTTTGGAGCTGATTCAAGGTTGTTTTTCATAGACATTTTTCAGAGATTCCAGAGAAGGGTTTGTTATCCCTTGGGCAAAAATGGACAACGGGGGTAAAATTGTGTTTTGAGACCGAAAGTGCTTTCATGGAGAGTCTAGGGTCATTCTGGGTAAATTTTGCGTTTATGGAGGATTTACGGTATCACGGAAAAGGTTTAGGAGCCATGCATGAGCTCGGTTTGGCGAGCTCTATCATGGAGGTTCACCTCAAGCCCGCAAGTCCCACAGCTTGAGAGGTGATCCCATGTTACCCAATCACACCGAATGTCGTGTTCACCTTCAGGGCATTTGGGGGTGCAGTGATTTGGTGATAACAGTTTTTGGCACGCCTGGTGGGACAGAGTCACATTTTTCACAGGTGTGTGTATTTGTGTTCACTTTATTTTCATTAAGTTGTGCTCTTAATGAAAATTCATCCTTAAGAGGTATACCCAAGCACAACTGGCGACTCCATTGGTCCAAGTAACCCACTTTCTAAGTTGCAGACTGTCTTTTTCCACCCATTTCCATCCTTTTTTTCTTCCACATCTTTCCATTTTCTATCTCTCATTCATGAAGTTGTACAATCATGGCTTCATTCCCACCGTGGAATTCTCACTTGCAGCAACAACAGTACTTTCTGTCTTCAGGCTATTTTAACCCACCTCCAGACCAGTTCTATGATGAATATCAGTTTGAGCATGCATGTCCACACGAGCAAGATGCAGATCAATTTGGTCATCCACCAAACTTTGGAGCTGTTAAAGAGCAAGGATATGCAGATTCTGGAGGCTATCCTACATCTGAAGAAGACCACTTGCAGAGAAAGGTTCGAGAGTTAGAGCATACCATGGTGCAAATAAGGATTAAAGAAGTGAGAAAGGCAGCCCAGATTGGTTTCAGGATTCCATACCCCTAGACTGGCCCTATACCAAGTGAGTTTAACCCTAAGCAAAAACTCGATTGGATGGTTACAACACTGCTTGCAATTAGAAAATGGACTAAGAGGCGAGAGGCTTATGAATGTAATGTTAGTCAATCCTATCAATGGGAGGTCCCTACATTATCACCTTACAACCCTCTTCTCATGTCCCTACATTATCACCTTACAACCCTCTTCCCACGTCTCCATGTATATGATTCCAATTTGAACCCTATAGTCCTAATCATTCACCTGCTGCCCATATTGTGAATCCCACTTCTTCTTCTCCTATTCTTCCATCCCATCACGAGTCTTCTACTCCTCTTTCTTCTAAAGTTCCTTCTTTTCTACAAAGGCCATAATTACAAGAAGTTGCACCTCTTCCACCACTTCAAAAAATGGAGGAAATAGTTCAACTCCAACCCTCCTCTCCTCTTATAGTCCTGAACCCATTTTGGGAAGACCAAGAGTATGACTATACCGAATGAAGAAGATGAGAGTGTTAAGGAACTTAGCAAGGATGATCTTGTGAAGAATTTGAACAAGTGGGCTGCAAGATTGAACGTCAAGCAAGTTCCCCTCCTTATTTAGCCTCCATCCAAGGTCGAAGCTCAAAAACAGGTGGCGAAGACTGAATGTACACAAGAGCAAACATAAGTAAATGATGACCAACAGTCTACCTGTTCAGAATGCAACATCCATATTGGTTCCATATCATCAGAGGAGGTTGGATCACCACAAGTGGAAAAACTCAGTTGTAGAAGTGCAAGAGTAAGTTTTCAAATCCACAAGAAGAGGAAGAGCATGTGTAAACAAATGAAGAAAAAATCTCAAACGTGCAAGAATGATCTCAAGATGAGTGTAGTTATCCTGCAACATTGCAACACTTTGCCAAGAGCTTCATTGGATGTTGAAATCAGCCATAAGGAGGTTCATGTTATGAAGGAAAGAAATGAAGAATCATCAGTTTTGAGTACGAAATAGGAAGCATGAGAGGTTTCAATTTATTCCCCTCCTTTATTTCAAAAATCTAATTTCTTAGATGCAATTTGATCTTGCAAATTTTTTGTTTTAAGATGCAAATAAGGTTATAGTGGATCAATTGCATAGTTAGGGGAACATCATAGGGGGTTGAATCTTCTTCACACATTCAGAGAACTGAAGAAGAAAATTTGTTTATAAGAGTTTGGAGTCTTGTACACATTTGTTATGCCAACATCTCTCCTCCAACATGAGGAAGTGCCTATTGCTGTGGAAGGAAGCACTCAAGAACAACCCATTACTCCGAGAAATCCTTTAAAATCTGAATTAGAGGAATTGAATCCTTCCACATCTCTCATTGAATAAAGAAGAAAATGAGCATACTGAAGAAATTAAGCCATATTCAGAAGCCTTAAGTGAAGATGACATCATTGGGAGTTTCTTTCTCTCAATTGTGGAACCTATTTTAGTTAATGAACCCAGTTTTGGTGTAGAATGTTTTTGAAGATCTTGTTGCTCTCTAATAATTCTGAAAAGCAACAAGTGAATGAATCTAAATTTGCAGGTTTCATGTGGGATGAGAAGGTTAAAGATGCAAAGCAACTTTATCTTCAAATGGACAGTGGGACTCCTATATGAGCAGTACATATTTCAAGCAAGGGCAGTGATTTTCCAATGAATTGATTCCAGAGACTGCATGCAATGATAAAGAGTTGCATGTCATGTAGAGTAACTTCTTGTCATCAAAGAAGGGAAAAGGAAACGAAGAAGATATCACTTCGGCACCATTCATTCATGAGGAAGATCAATTATTTGTAAATGGGCAATAAGAGGGAAAGGACGTCACTGCAACACCTTTCATACAGGGATGCCTTCAAGGACACTTGTTAAAGTTGAATCTCAAAGTAGCGGTCATATTCAAAGGGTCAGACCATGTCCCATAAGGTATTTGGCTTCTTTGGAGCCAAAAGAGAAAGTCGCAGCCAGTCACATTCACTTCGGAATGTGAAGATGAAGTTTCACAGTCTCGAGGGTCAGCTGCAATGGCTCTACAAAACAAATGCAGATCAACTAAAAGAGGCATACTTTCTCTTTCCATTTGATGCCTTGATGAACTAGGTGGAGAATTGGGCTTGTTTCAGTTTTGCACTCTCAGTCTCAGCCATCTCTATTGTCAAATCATCTGCGTGGCTACCCATTGTGAGAAAGTGGAAGCTATTTTGCACAACCATTTGTAGGGTTCATTTAGTTCACTTGTGCTTCCTGGTTAGCATGTAAGATAGGAATAGGTTTTCTTTCAGTAGAATAAGTCGTTGGAACAATCTGCATGCTTCATTTGAAGCATGTATGATTTTCAATTTTGTGTGTGTTGTGTTTTGTCGTTGCTGATGCACATCACTTCAGAAGTAAAGTTTTCAGAAGAAGAAAGGAAATTTGTATTTAATAGAGTTCCATGATGTCCAAAACCAGGAAATGTTTTACTCGAATTTCTGCAGTGTGTCGTGCATTCCAAGTAGTCATGGGTTCAGTAACACAGGCAGGCCCAGGATCCATCACAGAGGTTTAGGATCAGTTTTGAAATATCTACAGTGACTCCATGCCCAATGGATGTTGAAGGCTACTGGAATCATGCTTAGCAGGCAAGCATCCCTGAGAGGCTGCCAAAAATGTTATCCATTTTCGCCCGTTGGGCAAAAATGGACAACGGGGGTAAAATTGTGTCCTGAGACAAAAAGTGCTTTCATGGAGAGTCTGGGGTCATTCTAGATAAATTTTGCGTTTAAGGAGGTTTACAGTATCACGGGAAAGGTTCAGGAGCCATGCATGAGCTCAGTTTGGCTAGCTCCATCGTGGAGTTCACCTCAAGCCCGCAAGTCCCACAGCTTGAGAGGTGATCCCATGTTACCTAATCACACCGAATGCCGTGTTCACCTTCAGGCCATTCGAGGGTGCAGTGATTCGGTGCTATCAGGGTTTTTGAGGCTTTTTGTGGAGAAGAATCGCGGATTTCCATATCAGATTTAGTGTAGCAATTAGAGCAGGGTTTGGCGCCATTTTTGGAGACATTTTTTAGGGGTTTTGGCCTCTTCTTGAGGGAGACATCTCACTTTGGGATTTTGCAACAATTTTTGGAGGGTTTTCAGATTTCTATTTCCTGATCTGGAGGTTGGACTTTCATTTACATTATTTGTAGATGTTATTTCCAGATTTTCAAAATTTTATCACTTGTATTTGAAAAGATATAAATTTTTGAAGATTTTCAGCTGTCTAGGGCTTTCTGAAATTTTCTGGCAGTTTTATATTATTCAAAAAATTCTAAAAATATTTTTCTAATGTTTGTTATCATTGTTGCAAGCTCTCTTTAAAATTTCATGCATTTTGGCAAAGTATTTTGTGAGATATCAATTAAAACCAGTTCGCTGCCGTAACTGATTATTTCCTGCAAACATCAGAATTTTTATTTGCTGCAATTTCTATATATTTTGTGCATTTTTGGGTGGTATCCCACAAGGGATATTTCAAAATTCCCTGAGTTTGCAAACCCTCGCTTAATTCCAATGGAGAATCCCATATTCATAACTCTACACATTCCAAATGATTGCTAACATTCACCAGACACAAACTCATGCCTACTGCCCTTGCGAATCTACCAACTCCTTCAACCGATGCAAGAAGAAAGTTAAACGTTCACAACTGTTTCATTCCACACATCTTTTTTGAAGCGTTATGGAACTACCAGTGTCAACAGGTGGCGGTTGCATAACCACTGTGGTAGTAACGCAACCACAGTAGTTACACAACACCCCTGCATACACCAATAGTTGCTTAACCCGTCGGGCCCATTATGCAACCTCCGCCTTTTGCAAAGCAGCAATTTCGCCCTGGAGGCAAAACCCCTTAGTTTTAAGCACTGAACCACTTGGCCAACTTCATTGGGGGAGGTCCAGATCACTCCCATTACAAATTATGTCACTCTTACATATAGGTCTAATGTGTTTTTACAAGGTCTAGCACAAGTGCTTACAAGCATGAACTACATTAATTGGGTACATTTGAGATCCACTTTTGGATCACTAAGTGGCCATGCAATATGAGAGAACCCACGGACAAACCTGCAGTAAAAGTTGGCAAGTCCACGATAACTCTTCAATTTTGTGAGATTGTGAATAGTAGGCCAAACTTGGATCACCTTCCTCTTCTCGGGGTCATGTATACAGTTGCGGTCAATGATGTAACCTAAGTACTCGATGCTTGCACTGTTGAATGAACACTTAGTTAATTTACTACAAATTGTGCTTGTGCAAAGTGTCTAGGATAATGCTCCTCCCAAGTCTTGTTGTAGATGACGATGTCATCCAAGTAAACAACGATGAAGGAATTGAGGAACAACCGAAGGATGTCATCCATCAGGCGCATGCATGTTGCAAGTGTGTTTGTCAAGCCAAAAGGCATAACCAACCATTTGTATAATCCCTCCCGTGTCTTGAAAGTTGTCTTCCAAACATCTTCACAATGGATTGGAACCTAGTGGTAACCTAACTTCAAGTCGATGTTGGTGAAGTATTGGGCACCTTGGAACTAGGCCAAGAGGTCATCAATGTGCAGTGGTGGCTTCGATGTCAATGGAGTTGGTGCTCAAACAAGAAATATTTGGATCAGTGTCATTCTTGGTTGAGGGATCTGATGTAGATTACACAAGCACTTATTGTTGTGCGCGACATTCAAAATAGTTGTGGCTGTGCGAGCAATGTCGGTGGCACCGCTTGTCACCTGATTTCTTCTCGTCTTTGATTGAGTTAGAAGACACAAAAGCCTTTTGTTGTTATGTGGCCTTCTTAGGTTACTCTCCCTTGCAATGTGCATTCTCCTTTTGCAAAGGGGGTTATACGGCCTTCTTAGGTTGCTCGCCCTTGTAATATGTGTTCTACTTCTCCAAAGGGGGTTGAGATAGTGCATTGTGTGCAAGCTGCCTCTTGCACACAACACTGGATGAAGAGGGGCAAAATTGTTTCATCTTTCCCTTGGCTTCTATCTTTACAACGTTACAGTATTATTGCCCCAAAGAGTCAGAAACCAAGAACTCCATCTTTACACGAATGTAAGGTGAAAGTTTGTTGATGTACTTCGACACCTTATGTTGCTCTATGAGGTCCTCACACAAGCATGCAACATAGTCATGGAACTCGGTGTAGTTTTCGATTGACTGCTCCTTATGTTATAGCAATTGTTGGAACTTCATTTACTCATCTTCAAAGTATTGAGGGTTAATAATTATTTCTACATAGCACTAACAAAATCCTCCCAAGTTTGGATGGTCTTGAAGGCTTTCTCGCATTATATGTTGAACGTTTCCCACCACTGTGACACTGAAATGGAAATTTTCAATGTTGCAAAGGTGATCTATTCGTCATTGAAAAGGTCAATGGAGAAGTAGGCCTCAAGCTAGCGAATCCACTTATCCAATGTTGTGGCATCAATCATTACTTCAAACAATAGGAGATCAAGATTCACTTAGACCTTGAAAGGGGTCTGATACCGAAACTGTTGGTGAGATGGTTGCAAGAAAGTGGGTGTGCCCGTCAAGTTGAGCTCAAACATCAACTTGCTTCGTGACCTAGGACCCCTAGATTGCAACACATGTGGCAATCCAATGCACTTAGGACTTCGTAGTGAAGAGAAAAGAGGAGTGGTAAGGTTATGGAGTCCAATGGATAATGCTTTGAGATTGCGCCACATGGTGTAGTCACGTGAGTTTCGTAGCATATGATGGTCTCGCAACTCAAGAGACATAAAGAGGTGGAAAGAGCATAAGGATGGTCCAAAGCTCATGGATGATGCCGCGTGACGTTATCTAGGTAGCTCGGTGTTCAAAGACACCGAGAGAAAACAAAGATGGAGCACAGCAAGAAGAGTTCATGGATCACACCAGTGGTAAGATCTAGTGCACCTGCAAGCCCTGGAGACATAAGGAGAATAGGAAAAGATTAGGAGTGATTTGGGACTCCTAGATTGTGACACATGTTGCAATCTAGAAGGCTCTTGAGGTTTAGGTGTAAAGTATGCTCCAAAAACACAAAGGCCCCCCTAAGACTTCGAGATGCTATAGCCTATCATGTGGCATTCTAAGCAGCTAATCAGAGTGCGCCAAGTGATGTAATGTAAAAATTGCAAATCAACTACAGTTGTGAAGTTAATTTTTTGCACAATTTCAATTAAACGAGCAATGTTAGAGAGATTTGGTTTTTTGATCATAACATTTGACTCGTAGCTCAAATTGAGGAACTGTTTGAGGTATTTGAAAGCTTATTCATAGGGCTTCACAGTGGTTACAATTTTGGAAGGAATTGTTGAGTGTTTTGTAAGCAATTTGTGACAGAAACTTTGTACTTTCTTGGTCTCTTACAGTGAAGTAAGATTATGTGGAGCCCCCAAATCAGTTGCATTTGCTCTTAGGGTATTTTCCCTTCTTGTGGAGGTACTCCCAAAATGATTTTCCCTTTAATTTGTTGCCAACACTCAAATGGGAAGTTGAGTAATCCGTTTGGTGAAAATAAAGCTCACCCATTGGTTCCACGTGTGAAATCAAGATCTCATGACAAGTGGCAGCGCCATTCTTCTGATTTCCCGGTGATGCACATGCTTCCTTTCTTCTGGGGTTCATTTGTGCTTTCTCAGGGCTTTGATTTGTATTGTAATTTTCTTGTTTCCGAGCAAAGTTTGTGCTTCCCTCCATTTTGATTTGATGCTATGAGCTCCTTGCCCTTTTCTTCAGTGATCCAAGCAGAATCCACTCTCTTCACTAATTGGTGGAATGTGTGATCTCCTATGATGTTGACATTTGGAATGTCTTCAACCTTTGATCACTTCTCTAGGAGAATATTTTGAGTACCTTTACTTTTATCTTTTGGAACTTTCCGCAAAGAGGGAACACTATAAATTGAGGTAGAAATCCTTCATTCCAATCTTTTGGCTCATGAACTACTGTATTTCCTAAAGGCAGTTTGTTCTCTGCAGTTTTAAGCTCTTGTCAATGGCAGCCAATTTGATTCAAGATGTAGTGTGTCATAGAATCTTGAGCAAGTGTTGCAGCTTGAGGTTGCCAGATTTGAGATCATCTATTTGGTAATGAAACTATTATTTGTGAGGTGTAGGCATTTTGTAGCATAGAGTTATAAAATCCTTGCATAATCTCAATCCTTTGTATTTTCTGCATATTGTTTCAATACTGTGTTTAATGCTTTGTGACACCTAATGAAAGGTCTGTGTAAGATTTGTTTGTTTTGAATTGTGGTGGAGTGCGATAATTGTGTAAATTGTTGTCTATCTTTGGTTGTCAATGATTTAATGTGTTGGAGTTTTGGAAATTACTTACTAAATGGATTCAAGGCACTGATCATGGTTTATTTGACCAAACTCTTTACAATATTTTCTTTCAGTCTTTGTGTCATAATGAGATCTCCTTTTAGTCCTACAAATTCTTTAGAGATATTTGCTAGTATAACTGTGGATTCGGGTTTGTAAGCTCTCACATGCCAATTATGTGTCTTTAGAACAATGTGCTCACCAACTCTAGATATCTTTGACTGAAAACATATGTATGCATGCAACATTTTCCTAATTGTAAACAGCTTGTGATTCTTCTGGTTGTGACAGCAAATTGCGTGGGAAATCATAGTAATTAAGTTTGTTTGTTGGCCCTGTTGTATTTCTCCTGTTAATATTTCCCCATTTTCTTATCTCAAGGTTGTTGGGGGTCTCTCCCCTGGGTTTCAAAGAGCACAAAGAGTAAGGAGCCAATCACCTCCTCAATTGTTGCCTCAAACTTAAGCCTAATTCGTGAAGGAACATTCACTACAATGACTTATCCACATTCCTTCACTCATTTACAAGGAGGTGCAGATTTGAGCTCCAACGGTGCTCACATGTTTACCAACATAAGAAATTGCTATGCTCTGATAACAATGATCCACACGGGGGTGTTGGGACCCGTTGTGCGGTGGACAATTACACACTTGAAGACAAGTAATGTACTGTAGAATGCACAAAGGAAATTAAACAACTGATCTATCAACACATTTGAATGAAAAAAACTTATATGAAGAAATGCAACTTCTATTCAATGGAAGAATAGGGATAGTACAGATGTGTACAATGCTACAGTAAGACGAAGACCGCAAGCTCGTGGCCAGCAGGGAATGCTTCCTGGCTGACTTGCCTAGACTGGAATGAATACAGAGTAGTGAATGAATTACAAGATACACTGAGCATGTGAGTATTCCTACTCAATGGCTTGAGAGTGAACACCTGAATGTTCATTGCCTTGAGGGTTGAGCATAAACATATTTATACAATATACGGTCACCACAGAGGCAGTTACAATTGACAACGATTGTAGGAGAAACGGTTACTATATGCTTCATCTTCCCTAGCCAAGTAACAGTTGTGATCCAACACACAGCATGTTGGTGAGATGCTTTGACATAGCGTTGGCACGGGGTGTGCCACCTAGCGTGCCGACTGCAACAAAGTGCTAACAAGCAAATGTTGAGGGTGTAAGTCCTGCGCAAGTGCACATAAACAACTGTCATGCAGAGAAGGCGAAGGTGTATTTGAGTCCGCAATGCTACAAGGCACTGCACAATGTTGTGAGTATTGCACGAAGGTGTGCGGCATTGCAAAAGTTGTGCATGTTGCACAGGAAGTTAGCATAACAATATAGAAGTTGTGAGTGATTGGCAGTGAAAGATGCAAGACTGTGGAAGCAGCAAGTGTTGCATTAGGCTAGGACAGGTCTGCAAAAGCTGTGAGGGTTGTGAAGCAGTTGTGCGGTATGCTTGAGACTGTGCAGAGCAATGCACCATGGTGCCACGACATTCAGCAAATGGCACCAAGTATTGGCCAAGCTGCGAGACAAGTGGGAGCAAAGCGGCAGACAACAAGGGTTTGCGCCAATATTGTGCGATGTTGCGAGGCTGTATGCTTACCATGAGATCCCACAAGGTGGAGAGCTCAAGTTTTGAAAGAGAAGTGACGAGGCATGTGTGGCTACAAGCAGCTGCGAGGCAACACGTAGATCATCTCATCAAAAATTAAAGCAGGGGAATATGTTCAGAAATCAACTTTTGTACATGAATTTTGCCTGTACAGTTGTTTGCTGCATCAACACTGATACTTCTTAAGAGATGAACATTCAAATTTTGAAATGATTCTTTTCGATCAGTTGAGAGATGTAATCCGGTCTGCCATTTCATGCTAAGTCACATTTACAATGTTATCTTTTCCAGTAAATTTCAACAAAGAAGACATCCTCCTTTGTTGCACAAGAAAAATAGTGTGGACATTGATGGAACCCAATAAGATTAGCATTAAAGCTAGATAATATCATATCTTCTAATCCTGCATAAATTAGGTGCTTGCAGATAATAACTTGGTCTGAAACTTCTCGTACAATTTTGTTCACGACAGTGTACATGGATAAAATGATAACTACATATTTCAAATTGGCTGTGTATGACAAAGTCTTGTATCAATAGCATATTGGTTTGACTTTGTGTGCTAGTTGAAACAAAAGCGAACATTCTTCCTCGTGGAAGCTATTTTTTCAATGTAGTTGGGGGTAAGAGAATTCAACTGAAAAGAAAGATAAGGCAAAATTAAGGAGAAAGCCCTTTCATTGCATTCATTTTAATTTGGGCAAATACACAGTACACTGAACAATAGAACTTTGTTATTAAAAAAGAAAAAGACAAAAGACAATAATTTATATTGGAGATCTAATCTATTTGATAATGAAGAAAATTGTAGAAAAGATTGCTACCTTTAGCTCAGATGGTGCAGGATGCCATTCTGGAGGTCCACTCTCCGTAAGGAGGCCCATTGAGAGAGGAGAAGCACTGATAACTCCAACACCCTTGCACTTCAAGTAAGGTAATAAATTCTCCAGAGAAGAGTCATTGATGCTATAGTGACAGTATGATAGAATCACATCCACTGAACCAGGTGGGACTCTGTCCAGCACATAGGAAAAAACATTCAATGGAAGTCCTGTGATGCCAATGTATCGAATCTTTCCGGTTTCCTTTATCTTTTGAAGAGCAGGAATGGTCTCATTCACAACCTGCTATGACAAAGCTCCATATGTAAAAATTATTGTTGCCAGCTTGGGGTTTCAGCACACAGATTGGGCATTAGCAGAGGTAATACTACTTCAATGTTTTCTGCACTTAGAAACAATTAAAATGGACTTATCTTGTACTATCCGAAAAAAAAACTATAAAAGGAACTATTGCTAGACATAAATACCTGGTCAAGTGATCCAAACTCAATGTCATGGCATTGGAAGATGTCCACATAGTCAAGGTTCAACCTTGCCAAGCTCTCGTCAATGCTTCGAGTTACTCGTTCAGCACTGAAATCAAAGCCTTCTTTATAACGGCCACATTTTGTGGAAACTACATACTGGTCTCTGGGTATCGTAAGAGTCTTCAAGGCTTTTCCCAGAACTTGTTCAGATAAGGTGCCCCCATAGTATCTGCATCACGGTCACAAACAAGCCAAAAACTAAAGCAACTCTTTTATCCGATAAAACTTAGGTTTAAGAAACTACAAAAAGCTTGAGCATTCCACTGCTTATAAATTTTTTTAAATTGGCAAATTCATCTAGTTCTTACCCTAAAATTAAGAAATTGATCTTCAGGTAATAATAAACAAAAACCAAAACCCCAATTGTTTTGTAAAAACAGCTGGATTGGTCGATTTTCCACAACAATCCAGTTGAAATGAAAAAAAAATAAGGTTCATCAATCAGGCTGTGGTTCGCAGGTGAAGTTGACTCTACTAAGGTTTAGCAAGATCTGTTGTCCCATAGGCTGTCTTTGGTAGTCTGGCGGACGTTAAAATATCTACTTCTAATTCTAAGTTCTGTCAGGGTTCAGCATAATGCTAGCTCCCATAAAAGGACAAGGCTGAGTGTAAGTCCTGGGCTGATTAGGTGGAATAACTAGCCCTCAGTCTTTGGTATCTAAGCCTAAAGGCAATGTATTTAGTTGGGCGGCCTCTAAAGGGCAATAACTATTCCAATACTGTACCACTCAAGACACCAGTCACTGCTTCAAGGTACAATAAATGCCAACTGGAGAGTAACTTACCACAAAACAGGTGGCCTAACCCACATTTTATTCAGGTTGAATTGGGGTAAAAGGGGAAAAAAATAAATCCATTCCTTACTTGAATTCAATGACCTGCAATTGACTGAACGAATTTTACATTGAGCTCCCAAGAAATCAATCCAGCAGAAAATTACAGTCTGTAGAATTCGCACAATCTAAATAGTCAAAAGCTTCCCGAAAAAAGTTGCTTCATTGCTCACCTAAAATCAAATGCTTAAGGAAGAGAGCTAGAAAACAGTGCTTCATCTCATGTACAGCAAAACCAAAACATTACTCAAACAAAATGACTGTATGGTTGATTCAATTACAACTCGGTTGGACCAAAAGTCTTTTGGTTCATCCAATTACCATCAAAGTCTGAAACAAAAAAATGAAGTGGGTATTCACGATAATCTTTTGGGTAATATACATTTCGAATCGAAATCAGGAAAAAATAAGTGGGTATTCATGATATTTGTTGAAGAGATCGAGTAACTAACGGTGAAGTATCAAAATAGTTTACTCCCAAGCGAACAGCTTCATTAACCGATGCAATGGCATCTTCTTCTTTCACGGTTCCAAATACATTTCCCAGAGGAGATGCTCCGAATCCCAGTGAACTCAGCTTTAAACCAGTGTTGCCCAGCTCTCTCATACCAAGACCTGCCATTGCAAAATCAATAATGTCTCTTCCTTGTGTTAGAACACCTTATTTGTTTGTTGCTCAACTCTGCTATGTTTCGTGCTTCGTGCTACGTGCTTCGTGCTTCGTGCTTCGTGCTTCATGATTCACAGGTTTGAATTATTATTTTTGTGGAACATGAAACACCCTTTTCAAAATAATAATAATAATAATAATAGGTTTTTACAGTCCACGATGCCGTGGGGCGGCATGTTTTTGGGTCTACAAGCGGCTTATAGCATATGCGACTACCTCGTACTCACATGCGGGAGGCAACTAACTTTGCTACAAACGAGGCGTACATACCCTACCCCCTGCAGGATTTGAACTTGTGACCTCTATTTCAAGAGCACATGTTCTTCACCAACTCAAGGAAAGTAGTTGTTTATTGCGAGGAGATGGATGAATGAATGAATGAATGATTTTCTTAATGTTCACGAGATCAAGTAGTCTATACTAGGTACTAAAATTGTAATTGTAGTGTAGAGCCTTTTTAAGAACACTCCTAACAATTTTGTATAAAATCTATTGTTTTTTTTTATGTTATCTCTTCTAGTGTGGATTTTGACCAAGAGATTCGCAGTTTGAGTAAGTCTGCCTTCTTCAAACAAGGATGGTAAAATGTCTACCATCAAACCATCCTTATATCCGATATGGATGTCATTATAGCCTATGCATTCTATGATAGAGTGTCACTCTGTTTCCACTACCTCTTTGTTGCAAAATAAGTTTGTTCTTTCCTCTCACTCTTCTGTAGGAGATGTTCATCTCCGAGGTTCACACCTAGGATGGTGTGAACTAGTCTTTAATTGTGCCATCAACATTTTTGTTTTCCATTTGATTTGTGCCCCCTATATAGGCTTTTTTCATATGGTCATGAGTGGGATTAAATTTTTTGATCTAATATTCTTGCTTTCATCCATGTTGTCACGTCCACATGTCTATCCTGAATTTTTCTCTTACATACTTTTCTATCTCCTCGTTAGTGTTTGGGTGCTCTTGCATGGTGATGTTCCATTTGTTCATACATTTAATGTTTTGTTTCATTTGTATATTCTTTTACAACCATTCTAAGCCACCTATGAACTTCCATATTTTGTACTTTTTTCAAAAAAATTAATAGTCAAGTTAACATTAGTGCTTCCAGAGGAAAGGTTCCCGATTCAGCTGACAAAATATCATATGGAACCAACATTTTAATTTTGAAGTTTCTTGTGATTAAGTGTTTTTGAATAATCTCTATTTGTCTTCACTTAATATCAAACACATTGTTGCCCCAAACTTCACAGTCATAAAGTACCACCGGTGTGACAAGCAAGCCAAACAAGGTTTTTTTGGTTTTCCAATCCCATAATTTTGCATTTCTGCACCCATTTTGCAGTGAATATAAAGTTTTCTACCCTCTTTGAATTCGTTTTGTTTTGCACATTTCCCAACTAAGCTTATTGTGAAAGTCCAACCCAAGATAGTTGTATTCTTATAGTACTTCCAACGGTTTGTCCTAAAAAAGAAAGCTAAATTGCTTCTTTTTTCTTTGTAGGGAAAAGATCATTACTTTGGTTTGTTGATTTTTACTTGCATTATGACTTCTTTATAGAAGAGGTTAAGGGCCCTTAAGTGCTCTCTCAAACTATGTGGTGTTTTTGCAATCAAGATAAGGTCATATGTATATAGGAGCAATTTTTTTACAAAGCTGACTAAGTGAATGCCTCCTCCATCCATTTTATTTATCCACTCCTCAAGTTTGTCGATGTAAAGTCCAAATATAATACGCAAAAGTGGGCATCCTTATTTAACATTAATGTTGCTCCCAAAACTTTTAGACATTCCCTCCCCTGTTTTGATTTTGGTCTCGAATTGCTCATAGAGGTTATGAACAACCACTTTATATTCATCTAGAACTCCGAGTTCCTCCATTCTACTCCAGAGTTTTATTTCTAGGAATTGTGTCAAATGTTTTTTTTGAAATCAACAAAGCATCAAAAACCTCCTCACCTTGGTTGTCTTATAATTTTTCCATCAAGTTTCTAAGAGTGGTGCAATGATTGATTGTGGAGTGTTTCAACCTAAAATTTGCTTGCCTCTTTTAATTTTTTGCCCTCTTTTTTAGCCCAACTGCTAATTTTGCGCTCTATCGTGCTCCCAAATAGTTTTCCAAAGAGAGAGTTTACAATGATAGTGTAATAATTTGACGGATTATTTACATCCCCATTTTTTTTATAGGGGATAACAACACTATTTGTCCAGTTCATCAGGGATCCTTCCTCAATAATACTATTGAATAAGTGTTTGGTGTGCGGCGTGAGGATTTTCACACCCCATTTGAGATATTTTGCTTGCAACCCATCTATAGCTTGAGCATTTTCATTTTCTAGTTTCTTTATGCCTTAAGTGATACCTCATGTGGAGAAAAGTCTGGTTGTTATGTTGATAGTGGGGGGTATCTTTATATGGTTCCCGTTTGTAGAGTAATTTTACATAAACTAGCCATTTGGTGTCTAAAATATTATTCTTTATTTGTTTTTGCAATTGTTGAAGTTCTCTCCAGAAGTATTTGAGATTATGCTTTCCTAAGAAAATCAACTATTTCCTTTTACCATTAATGTAATCCTCCTTTTTGTAGAGAATCAATTGTTCATAAGCCTTATTATTTTCTTTACTTTTTCCGAGCTCTCTCAATTTTTTTTATTGCTTTGCATTCTTCTTCATACCATGGATTTGTCGAAAATTTGTTTATGTTTCTCTTCTTGGGCCTAAACCTTTTGCAAATGTTTAGTGCATTGTGGATGACAAGAATCATCATATTGCTTTACACAAGATATTTGGTTGTTGAATCTCTATCCTTTGCTTCTTGAAGGTTTTTTTCAAGTGATACCTTAAAACATTCTCTATTCTCATGAGTCATAAGAATTTTACCCTGAAGAGGCACTTTTTTGTGATTGAGGTGGGTTTGTTCTCTCGGTTGAGTATTTATAAGTATGTTAACCTTCACATAAATAGGGTTATGGTCTAATTTCATCTCTATAGGGCAGTCCCCTATCTCTAAATCCTTCAATCTCAAAATGCACCACTGTGAACAAATAATGTAATCTATCATGCTTTCTCCATTGTATGCTTTATAAGTAATTTTACTTGAATTTGGCCATGTGCTCATACCATTGCATATAACCATACTATAGAGACTACACATCCCTAACAGTTTTTCCTCGTTTTACGTGATAATTTAATAAAATTTAAATATAAAGTTAGGACACTAATGATCAGATAAATATAATAGTATTCAAGCAAGATCGAGCTAAAGAAGTAAAAGTACGAGTGGAAGATAGGAGATAAAGATGACTAAGCTTGTAATTGTAGGTCTAGACTGATGAATAGGTTGAAAAGGTAAATCCTGGACTCTTTAAGCTCTATTTTTGAAACTGGGAGTTGAAAATATTATAGACAAAAGCACCTGGGAGAGGACATGGCCACCTAGGCACTAGCATCTATTTTGGGTGTTGGTGTTTGCATAATAGTTTCGATCCTAATTCTTTGTGTCACTTGTTGTTCGTTGTAGGTCACATTAGGTTCACTACAATTCTACTTTGTCACACTTGTACCTATAAAAGAAACCCTATCTACTTACATAATACTCAAGCACACATTAGATGCATAAATAATGCATATGCTTGATTTGGATTGACATCGGCACTCACCTCAATGTGATTGTCACCAAATGTTGCACTATGATTAATAAAAAATAAGTAAAGTAGGGGAAAGTATAGTGATAGTTAATCTAATCTAGGAGGACATAAACGTTGTAAATGAATTAACTAAAGTAGTCTAAGGTAATTAATTGATTTAATTAATAGAAATGAAACCCTAATGTACAAGAGTAAAGTGAGGAAAGAACTCAGCTGATTCTAAGTGGTTGTCATAGGTGTGACAGGAGATTCTAGAAGCAGGAATGGTTGCACAAGGGTCTCGAAAAGCTTGGATCTAGAGAATTTGAATAGACTGAAGCACCCATTAGGGTACTGGGGTGCCCTGGTATGGCAGAATAGGTGCCCTGGTCTCTGAAAAAGCTCAGAAGTTGATTCTTTATGGGTTGGAAGATACGATGTAACCTTCGTTGTCTGTCACAGTAGATTCGTTGGACTGCGTCAGATGTATCGAATATAGCAAGATGATATTGAAGACCTGCAAGAGACAAAAGAATTATCAAAACCCTAAAAATAAAAGATGTAAATGAATGGGTCAGACTGACCTCAACTCCCACAACTGTGGGCTTACTAAACTAAGCATTACGCTACATTTCAGACCAAAATGTAGTTTTGGTGTGTGTGTGCATGTCATGCCCTAGGTTCTCTTGTGTCATACGCACTTTGTGAAATAGCGAGCAATAACTAAATGCAAAAAATGTAATAGTATGTGTGCATGGAATAGAATGGAATCCCTCCCCCTATGAAGTGTGCATTGATGCAGATCTCCTAGCCTTAATGCATGAAACTATGTGGATGTAAGTGATGAAATGGATGTAACTCTAGATGGAGTGATAGTAGTAAGTGACATTAGGACCCTCATTATGGTCTCATAACTTTATATTTATAGGGTTCTCTTGCTCTAATTTCATAATTAACCCCGACATGGCCGACTAGCAAAAAGATAAGGATGAAAAACAACTAGAAGAGGCCCAAAAAGAGGCGAGAAAGTAGAAAAATGATCAAGGCACCCCATGTGGGACCAAGGCGCCCTGGGGCACCCTAGTACAAGCCTGGGTGCTCCAATTTAGGCTAAAATGATGGAAAAGTGCCGAAACAGACTGGGCATGTATCTAAAAATGTGCGGGAATGACAAAATAAAAGTAAAACAAGATGGCCAAAAAGGTGGCATTAATTAGTAATTTCTTCACTCAATAACCCTCTAAATAGTAGTATGAGACCGGGTTAAATAATGCCTAAAGTGCATAATTTGGTGACTACATTTTGCCCCCACTTTATGTTGGTGAGTAGAAAGCTCGATAACATAAATTAGATAAAGATGTGTACTTGATGCCCATGTAGAGTGTAGTAGAAAATGTACCGAAGGACTAGACAAAAGCGTGGAATGATAAAAAGAAGGAGGAGCATGGAAACTATAGATGAAACATGCGCATAGAAAAAATGATGAGAGTGAACCTAGGGTGGAACACATGTGTAGTTGTTGCGGTCTGTAGTGTACCTGCATGGTTAGTAAAGTGTGTGCTTGTCATGGAATGTTGTCGTTGTCGTCATCGTCATTATTGTTGTTACCTCCAATTTGAGTACTTGTTTCTCATACGGTTGGACCTGCAAGGAGAAAACGATCAAGTAGTCAAATATGTATATATGTAAAAATGCTATGTAAAATACGCATGTGTATAGAAATGTTGGAAATACGTAAATGTAAAATACTCAAAATGAAAAGTGTAAATGGAACATGTGCACCTGATCCATGTTGAGAGAAAGGGTGTAGAAGGATATCCTATACTGTTGTGAGTTTTTCGGGCGATCTCACGCCACCCTGGCTAAAGAAGTGTAGAGAGGAAATGATCTATTTCCTCCAAACTTTAATCACTTCTACTGAAATGTGTGTGAAGAGATCTCTATACTATCTTAGTGTTATAGGCGATCAGACGCCAATGGCTGAAGTAGTGTAGGGAGGCACGCCCACTGTAACCTCCAAGCCTGTAACTACTTCCTAGAAATGTTAAGGACACCATGTCCTATAAAAGTTGTTATGTATAAGTTTCGTAGACTGGTTTGAACCCACTCACTTTATGTAAACCCACAATGCCAAGGGCGGAAAGTGTATTTTACTAAACTGGTGTAGTTGTGTTGTGTTAGTATGTAAACCCCCAAATGATGCCACCCTATTTAGGGGTGCATGCGACATCAATGATAGGAGAATGCGGCCCCAAAAGAGGACTAACCACACTCTAAATTGTGTACCCTAGAAAGTGCTTGGTAGAAACCAAGGTACGCACAAACAAGAAAGCTAGCCAAAGACAAGTGTAAAGTAAATAATGCATGCATATAGAAAACATGTGTAAGCTACGTAGACAATGTAGTAAATGTAAACATGCAAGAAAACAAGTAAGTTGCACAAATTGGGTTGCAAACATGAGACACCACTCACGATGTCACAAGACACGCAAGTTCGTCATGGCCACAAACAACAAGCATGTGTGCACATAACAAAGGGAAAAGCCCACATACAATGGCAAACAATAGTTGAAAAGTACAGAGAAACAAACAAGTATTCATGGAAACATATAATCCTGCAAAACAAGTGTTGCACATGGAACACCCGTTAACATGTTAGAGCAATAACCAATATGTCAAAGTGTGTTTGATCAAGGAATGTAAGATGTTAAGTACAAAATGAAACAATAACACTTGGATGAGACAAATGTGGATGCCCCCAGTGTCCAACATAGGAAGGGTAGAAGGCAAACATCCATGTCACATGTAGGAGTCATGTATCTACAATCACACTAAATAAAGGTGTGAAGGTGCATGTGTGGATGAAATAGATAATGACATATAATAAATCAATCTAACATGTGTAGTAAAGTGATCATGCAAAACACTAGCAAACAAGATCATACTACATTGTCTTAGGAGCATTTACTCTTGTTTGTTAGTGTTTTGCATGATCACTTTACTACACATGTTAGATTGATTTCTTATATGCCATTATCTATTTCATCCACACAAGCACATTCATGCCTTTGTTTAGTGTGATCACAGATACAAGACTCCTACACGCAGCATGGATTCTTGCCTTCTACCCTTCCTATACTGGTCGATGGGGGCATCCACATTCATCTCATCCAAGTGTTATTGTTTCATTTTGTACTTAGCATCTTACATTCCTTGATCATATAGGCTTTGACATATTGGTTATTGCTCTAACATGCTAACGGGTGTTCCATGTGCAACACTTGTTTTGCAGGATTATATGTTTCCATGACTACTTGTTTTTTTATCTACACCTGGTTGTTATTGTTTGCCATTGTATGCGGGCTTTTCCCTTTATTGTGTGCATGCATGATTGTTGTTTGCGGCCATAATGGCCTTGCATGTCTTGTGACATCATGAGTGATGTACCATGTTTGCAACCCGCTTTGTGTGGCTTATTTGTTTTCTTGCATGTTTATATTTACTACATTGTCAACGTAGCTTACACATGTTTTCTATATGCATGCATTGTTTGCTTTACGCTTGTATTTGGATAGCCTTCTTGTTTATGCGTGTCTTGGTTTCTACCAAGCACTTTCCAGGGTACACAGTTCAAAGTGTGGTTGGTCCTCTTTTAGGGTCACATTCTCCTATTAGCGATGTCGCATGCACCCCCAAATATGGGGGAGTCATTTGGGGGTTTACATACTGACACAGTGCAGCTACACCGTTTCAGTACAATACACTTTCCGCAAGAGACAACTATGTAGTGCCAAAATACAGTCCTTGATGTAGTAAATAAAAAATATTAGCTCATTATAGATGTGTATGCCTCTTGAATTCTTACCCCTTAATGGAGTTAAATAAATCATGTGTATATATATGATTCCTTCATTTAACTTGTGTCATTAACGAGTGAAAGGCTGACCTAGGTGATAAATAAAGACAAGAAAGAAGTAACATCTGAAAATTCAGAAAAAGAGAGAAAGTGGACAAAAGCACTTGTAGGGGACAAGAGTTCCCAAGTGCTCCTGTCCCTAATGGGTGGTTTTGTACAGGGCACTCAAAAGGTAAAATAGTGAAATCAAAGCTAAGAAAGATGTCAGCTAGTATGCAAAATTGTAAGGTGTAAGTTCGGAAATAACAAACAAGAAAGATAAGAAAGATAAAAACAATGTCAAAGTAAAACAAGTGTTGTTAATGACTAGTTCTCTTGCTTAGGAATCATGCATATAAATGAACTATTTAGAGGCTAGATGTACATAGTAAGTGTGTGATTAAGTGACTACATTTTCCCCCACTTTATGTTGGTGAATAAGGTTTTTCTAACATAAAGTAGAAAAAAAAAAGTGTAACAAACTGTTACACTGAAACCTTGATGCATTAGTGAAATCTTCACATGAGTATCATAACATCCCACCATGCTTACGTAGTCTAGTCCCTGGGCTATATTTACGCCCATATAGTGAGACCACACATCGCCCTATATGAGCCCCAAGTGAACATTATAATGTTGACATAGCCACCCTTGTCGGGACTCAAACATGGTTGGTTGCTCTAATACCAAATGTAATAAACCATTACACCAAAACCTTGAGGCATTAATGAAATCCACACATGAGGATGATAACAAAAGGCATACCTTAGAGAGTCAAAATAAGACTATGCCCAGTTGTGTGTCATATGAGTGTTGTAGTGTGTTGAATGGAATAGTGTCGATGGAATTCTAAGGGAAGGGAAAGATAAGGATGCTAGGAGTGACCTTTGTATGCGTAGAGTTCCTTGGAATATTTTCTTTGTTAGAGAGTGCTTGAGTTTTTCTTCATGGTTGCTTGTGTGCTTTACCTTCATTGGGATATGATAGGACCTGCAAAAGAAAAGAAGTGTAGTCAATGTTTTAGGTAAATGCAATTGAACTTTAACTTGAACAATATATAAAATTGGAAATGCTTATTGGAAAAATCTAAACCAAGTGGTTAAAGTACGCTTGAAATGTTGAAAGACAGAGGAATAGAAATTTGTTCCTGCTTGTAGACTTTTTTCTTAGGAGTTGGTTGGAATAATATGAAGGATTTTGGTGTCATGTCACCAAACTAGGTATTTGAGCATCCCGACCTTAAACTTTGGATTTAGGTGTCCTATCGTCATTAAGGGAAAGTGTATTGGGAGAGCTCATAGGTTTTTCCATCTAATCATTAACACTTCCCCATAGATAAGTTCCCTTGCAGATGATCACAAAACCGATTTGTAACTTGCCTTGTGTGACACATTTTTCCAAGCATATTTTTGTCCTGCATATGCCCTATGTATCACTTCCTTATTTGTTCCTTATTTACTTCTTGAGTTAATGTTTATTGACATGCCATTGACTTTAGTTCCTATTAGTAACTAATTGCAATCCAAAACTGACTGTGTAACTATTGAAACTGGATAAGACTATAACTATGCAACTACTAAAAACTAATCTGTAACTATTTTTCCCCCGAGATAGGAGCACCCATGTGGGACATTAGCACCCACCGTTCCTGTCTATACTAGGTAGTTCTGTGTAGACTATGAATTTTATCCAAGTTTGTTTATGTCCCTATTCTATAACTAATTACTACTCTGATGATGTTGACTATGATTCTGTAACTATTTTTTGTAACTATTGGGAGGGGGAAAAGGTTCATCTAATGTTTTCCCCCACTCATTCGGGGTGTGTGAGATGAACAAAAGTGAACGGAGCCCAAATGAGGAAGGATGAAACTAAGATGCATATATGATATAGGGAAGTATGAAACTAAGATGCATATATGATATAGGGATTACTACAAGGGGGATAGGGATTATGCATGGTAGTTACCATTGCACAAGAAAAATAAGTAGATCATGCTAACATACAAGTGTTAGTGATAAACAAGTAATGCACGTGGAAATAACTAGTAAAAGCATATAGGAAAATAATAAACAAGGACATAGTGAGGAGCTAGTTGCATACATGGGACACCACTCAAGATGTCACAAGACAAGTGAATCCATCAATGATTGTGTAAGCAAGGAAATAAAAAAATATAGGGAATAGCCTACAAAAAATAGCAAACAAGATATAAGAAAAGCACACAACCATGATTAGAAGGAGTCCTACAAGGAGAATGCTACACATGAAGCACTCTTTAGCATGTTAGGAAAGATAAATAGTACGCCATAATGTAAGATCTAAATATAGGAATTAAAATGTGAAATATTACAATGATAGAACATGATAGTAAGTGGGAAAAGGTAGATGCCCCCCAGAGCCTCAGTGGGACTAGTAATGGACATGACCAAGCATCATACATTATGTAACAACCTTTAAGTGACTTGCATTCACCTCAAGATACCATGCGGACACACATGTGTGTATGAAAAATGATAAAACATACTATGAACTGTAGTAACATGATAAACAAAGGTGCAATATATAGTAGTATAAGGAAGCAAGAGTACATCCAATCAAGATCTAATAAAAGATGTTTTTGGATTTTTAATTACAAATATGTGAAAGAGAATATCTAGAAGGGAGGAATAAGGATGTCTCTTAGTGTATGTGTGCAAAGTGAGGTCCATGTAGGTATGGATGCCCTTAACAGTCAAGTATGAACTAGAAATAAGAGTGCGTCATCGGGTAGTGTGGCGGAATTAGGATGTCCCCAAGTGTAAATTCCAAAAATATCTATGCAATAATAGTACTAGGCAAGGTACTATGATTTGTTAAAGAAGATGAAGATATGTGAACATGAGGCTTGGATGGTGCTAAAGAAGACACGAGTGATGGCACTTGGATGTTATACTTAGCCTTTTGTGTTGCTTTATATTCTATAGCTGGATGATGAGAAATTTACAATGCTTTTGGTGAAATAGTGTCATATTTTTCATCAATAGGATCAAGATGTGGCAAGTTCTCAACAATGTACTTATATTCATCACAATAGTAAGAAAGATCAAAATCATTGTTATTATCATATTTGAGTAGCAGGGTTGAATTAGTGTTATCCATGTTACTCCCAGAAGATTGTTTAAAAGTATACTTAGGATTTAGCTTATAGGTGTCCATGTCCATGGATATCCATAAATCATTCAGTAAGTCATTGATACTTGTGTTTGTATAATCTATCTCAATATGTTGTGTATATTCCTTTGTTGTGTTGGCCTTAGATGGGGCTTTTGGTGGCTCAACTGATATTGGTGATGTTGCGGTATCTAATGGCTTAGGGGTAAGTGATGATTCATTTAGTATAGTAGAAATTGAGGCATTCGATATGGAATTATGCTCAAGAGTCATAAATGAATTAGATTTAGGGTCCCATTAGGATGTGGAAACCTGAGATGAATGTATAGCATAATGTTTCTTAGAGAATGAAATAAAGCCCTTGTACTCAAACTATAGTATTTTTCATTGTAAAGCATAACAATCATTGTCATGGTGTCCATTAATGCCATAATAATTGCAGAAAGGTTGGCCTTTGGATTTTGTAGGCCAATAATGAGGATAGTAATGATTGGGCAACAAAGTAATTAGTTGATGATTGAGGACTGCAAATATGATATCATGTTATTTAGCATGTTCATCGAATGAAAGAGTTGTTTTATGTTGAAGGACTTTACCCTCACTTATATTAGCACATGTAGGACCTAGATCATATTTTTTTTATTATTGGTAAATAGTTTTGGTGGGACTATACCCAATTACAAGGAAGGTTCGCTAGCCAAATATAACAAAGAGAATACAACAACAAAAGAGCAAAAATTAGAAGAAACATTGTTACCTAAGGTAAGGAAAATGGGGAATAACAAGGAACAAAAGAAGGACGTAGCCCGCAGCTAGACCGCAAAAAAGTAGCAACTATATAGCAAAAGGAAAGCGCAGAAACAACCACAAAACCAAATTCCACTAGCCCAAGACAGATTATTTTTTGGATGCCCTTTCAATTTTGAATTGAATTGTCTACAACGAGGTGAAAAGTGCCAAAGTAGTTGTGTGCGTTGAGTCTAAAGCATCCAGTTGTGAAATGGTCATATTCCTCTCTTTTTCATTTCCCCATAGAGTATCAGGGATTCCACTTAACCTCACAATGCTCCGGACCTACTGTTCCAAGAAATCACATATGGCTTTAAAAATATCCAAATTATGTTCGTGTCTATCCTTTGCTCTTCCCAACCGAGTATCAAGAGAGCTCAACTTATTGTAAATCTCAGAGAACTGCTCCTTATCAGTGTCAATCTCTTCCTCAAAATTTTTCTTCCCTTTTTGTTTGCTCAACCGCTGAAAGTCCTTCTGCATCTATTTAACCTCAACCTCCAGGGCATCCAGTCTAATAGTTTCCGGATGCAGGGCCTGTTCAGTACCTACATTGTTGATGTGAAGTAGGTTTTGGGCAACCTCCAAATCCTTGGAGCTTATAAGGATCCATCCAGTAGTAGGAATGTTAGCTTTCACGGGGTTCTTGGATTTAGACTTGGAAGGGGTGGCAGATGTGTTAAAGGGAATAGAGGAGGTGGCAATGAGTGACTCACTAGGAGTGAACGAAAAACCAGGGTACTTGGCAACGTAGAGCTTGTGAAGTAAAAGGATAAGGCCCTGATGTAAGGGAATAACTGGGGCATGCTTTTAGAAGTCAAACACAGAACGCTGAAGAGAGTTAAGGAGGTAGTGTGGGAAATAGACAGTGAGATCTCTTCTGAAATGATTTAAAAAATAATATGCTTTATGGGGACCGTTTTATACCACCCCTCCAGTGAAATGTATCTAACCATCATGTTAGTCACTTCATCAAATGACGTAGGGATGGAACTTACCTTTAAACCCGCAACAATAAAATCTAGCTCTTCTCCCTCGTCTGTAAACTTCTTGGCCTCTGCTACCCTGTACACACTCTTACTAAAGACCCGAAAGCCCTCCAATTCTAGGCCAGTTGCCTCGGCTATCAGCTCTTCATTGATAATAATGCTATGCCCACCATACTTAACCCCTCTGTCCTTCCACTTAGTAGCAAATTGAACCGAGATATTTATGTCTTGCCCCTGAATTTGTTCGATGAAATTAGAAATGCCTCCTTTGTGCAGGAGATTCCAGAGTATCACATTATTTTTCCAGTCCGGGTCGCAACTTGACTCTAACTGACATGGAGCCCCTCCCATATTTTCTTTCTTCCTGCAGATTTAGCAAAAATCCTTCTTGAAACCCTCGTAAGGGACTGTATTTTTCCTGTATCTGTCCTATATTTTGAAATACCTCCCATCTGTGCGAGGCTTGATTTCTTTATAGTTTCCATAGAGAGGGGGATAAATCGCACAAGTGAGATCTTTCACTTCCATTAAGATCCGCACCCTGTTGTAATTGTGATTACGCCACGTATGTATTTCCGTTATTATCCTCATTAATACTGATTTGAACCTCCTTGGGGATGTTATTTGCATTATTCCACATGGTGAAATTAATGTTAATGCCCACATTAGCTAAAGTATCCACTGCCTTATTCCCCTCTCTATAGGTGTGTCTAATAATAATATGCTCAATATTATTACAAATATTTTTTCCTTCCATAATAAAATCCTTGGTGGTCCAGCTAAGAGGAGAAGATTGGTTCAAATGATTGATAATATTAAGAGAGTCTCCTTCCAAGATTAAATTTTGGATATCAAGATCTTTTGCAATCCTAAGGCCCCAAAGAGCAACCAGGTCTTCAACATAGTTGTTCATTTGAATCCCCATTTTTTCGGCATAAGCAGCAACTAAGCAGCCTTTGTGATCCCTTATAATTCCTCCCCCAGTTGCCATGCTAGAATTACCCTTAGAAGCACCATCAAAATTGAGTTTATACTAGTTTCTCTCAGGAGGGATCCAATGGACCAAAGACCTATTGATATTTGAGGTATTCTTGATCAGCCTTCCAACATCTCCGATCTTCCAATTGGATAAAATGTACTCTTCATCTGTAGGATATTTTTTTTTTGGGGGGTTTAAATCTCCTGATATTAGCTATAACAACATGCCCAATCTTAGTGAAGTTGGTCTTGTAATTCTATTTATTATTTTTGAAGATGATATCATTCCTATCTTTCCATATTCTCCATATAATATGGGGCATGATTAGTTTCCAAAGTCTTCTCACAATGCAGTGTTTAAAGGGGGGGTTCTATTGGGTCCAAAATTGAATGAAGTCCTTGGGGACCGTCCGGAGGATATTAAACTTGGAAAGGGCATGGCTCCAAATCATGGTAGCATAATCATAGTGGATAAGCAGGTGTTTAATATCTTCAGAATCTTTTTTGCAGAGATGACATCTATTGGGCATGATGAATCCTTTCTTAATCAAGTTATAATTGGTAAGAATTCTACCTCTGAGAACAAGCCAAAAGAAAAAGTTTATTATAGGGGTAAGCTCAGTCATCCATATTTTGCTCCAATAAAATTCATTTTGGGTATTCACAAAGTAGGAATTGTATCCAGCTTTCACTGTATAGACCCCATCTTTAGAATTATACCAACCAATTTCATCTTTGACATCTAATTGATTCCAAGGAATGAGATCCAGATGTTCCTGAAGAGATGATAGCATAGAGTTCTCATCCATACCATCCACAGAGAGTTGTTTCCATCTCTTAAGATTACCATGAATTTCCATATAGTTTATGACCTTAGTACCATATTTTTTCTCCATTTTCTCCTTAGTTGCACCAAATCTTTCATTGAGGCTTCCATTAGACCAATTGTCATCCTACTTTCCATCTACTTCCTTGCTTGATAAAATTCCTAGTAAGAATCAAATTGTTCCAGAATATAGAGCCATGAGGAAGGAGTTCAGAGTGTAGAAAGGAGGAAGCAGTTTGCTGACCCAAATATTTATTCTTAATGAGATCAACCCAAGGTTGATCTTCCGAGATCAATCTCCACCCATTTTTTGTAATTAAGGCCATATTCATTTTGCTAATGTCTTTTATACCCAAGCCTAGATCATATTACATAAGCTTGGTATTGGGAATTTATCATGATGTATAAAAAGAAAATGAATATGTGTATTGGAAGTATCTTTAAAGTGTTAGACTTCAGCCTTGAGAGATGTAATTGTATCATTCGTGACTTAAATTTGATTTTAAAAGCCATGTTGTAAAACTTGGATAGAGTCTAAGATAACCTTATGGGAGGTGTCATCATTACTAATAGAAGGAGTTAAAATACAACCCAAAATGACATTCACTTGGGAGGGTGTTGTATGATCAAGGAGTTGGACTTGCTTCAACAATTGTGTAAGAGTATCTCGACATGATGGGTGTCATTGGATCAAATGAAACAAGCCATGGTATGGGCCACAAAGGAGAGATCTAATAATGGGCATGTAAGAAGTGGGTTCACCAAATGATTTAGTAAAATTTAAATCTAAAGTAAGCACATTGTTGATAAGATAAATATAATAATATTCAAATAAGATCTAGCTAAAGATGTATAAGCAAGAGTGAAAGATAGGAGATAAAGACGAATCATCTTGTATTTATAGGTCTAGATTGACAAATAGGAAGGAAAGGAAAATATTGCACTATGTAAGCTTTGTTTATGAAACTGGGAGTTGATGATCTCAGGGATAGAAGCACCTACAAGAGGACACAACTACATGGGTGCTAGTGTATATTCTGGGCATTGGTGTATGTGAAATAGCTTCGGTCTTGTTTCTTTGTGTTGTTGCTTGTCACTTTTTTTGTTATAGGTCATGTTAGGTTCGCTATAATTGTAATTTTTCACACATGTACCTGTAAAAGAAACCCTAGCTACCTCCACAATACTCAAGAGGGAATTAGATGAATAAATAATGCATATGCTTGAGTTGGACTGACCTCGATGGTCACCCCAATGTGATTGTCACCGAGCGTTGCACTATATTTTAGACTTAATGTATTTCTAGTGTGTGTGTGTGTGTGTGTGTGTGTGTGTGTGATTGGAATATTGTCCCTTGAGCTAGGATGCCCTAGTGTCAGTCACACAAAGAATAGCGAGTTACAACTACTTTATCCTGTTGCAAAATGTGTGGTATGGAATTCATGATAGACCCTCCTATACAGTGAAGTATGCAATCCCAAAATGTAGTCCTTGATGTAGTAGATAGAAAATATTATCTCCTTGTAGATGTATATGCCTCTTGAATGTTTTCCCCTTAATGGAGTTAAATAAGTCATGTGTGTGTGTGTGTGTGTGTGTGTGTGTGTATGATTCCTTCGTTCAAGTTTTTCCATTAACAAGTGAAATGCCAATATAGGGTGATAAACAAATACAAGAAAGAAATAACATTTGAAAAATAAAAAAAGAGAGAGAAAGTGGACAAAAACACCAAGAGGGGACAAAAATGCCTCAACACTCCTGTCCTTAATGGGTGTTTCTATACAGGGTGCTCAAAAGATAAAATAGAAAAATCAGAGGCAAAATTTTAAGGTATAAGTCCATAAAGAACATGTAATAAAGATAAGAAAGGTAAAAGCAATGTCAAAACAAAACAAGTGTTGTTAATGACTAGATCTATTGCTTAGGAATCATGCATATAAATGAAGTATTTAGAGGATATATGTACATAACAAGTGCGTGATTTAGTGATTACATGTGACACATGTAGACACGAAATCATGCACTTAATACTTACATCACGCATCTAAGTATTTATTATATGCATGATTCCCAAGTAAGAAAACTAGAAATTAACAACACTTGTTTTGCTTTTACATTGCTTTATCCTTTTGATATGCTTATCATTTACTTTTCAAGAATGACCACTTTACTTGTGAATATTGGATGTGTAACCCAACTCTATAATTTATATTTTATCCATCGAGCATCCTTGACACTAACACCTATTAGTGATAGGAGTGCCCATGTGCTACTATCCCCTTTGGGTGCTTTTGTCCTTTTCCCTCCTTTTCTGAAATTTAAATTTCTACATTACTTGTTATCTTTTCTAAAACCTCTTTTATCACTTTGGGTCGGCCTTTTTGGTTATTAATGACAAAATTCAAACAAAGGAATCACACACACACACACATGACTAACCAAATGTATTAGGGGCTAGACAACTTAGGCTATTACTTAATATCTACTACTTGGCCAAAGAGAAACAATCAAGGACTGCATCTGGGTTGCATTATTAACTGCATATGAGGGATTATTTCTGAATTCCATCTCACACATGTATCTTGGGGGAAAAGTAGTAGCCTGTTATCTAAGTGTGACTAACACAAAGTCAACCTAGCTTCAAGGGACATAATTCAACCACACACACACTAGAACTACATAAAGTCTTAAATGTAGTGCAACGCTTGGTAAAAATCACATTGGGGTGACTGTTGAGGTCAATCTGACTCAAGCATATGCATTATTTATTCCATCTAATGTTTGGATGAGCCTTTGTGCAGGTAGATAGGGTTTATTTTGCAGGTTCATGTGTGACATAAGAACCCTATAACAAAGTAGATGCAACAAAGAGAGAGAGGAAGGAGACAAGTTCAGACCTTGAAAAGACCTGGAGCAGAGTTGTTGCTAGGACAATAGTGCTCTGTTTAGACACCAGTGCCTAGTCGGTCATGTCTAAAGTGATTCCAGATCCTAGTTTTCTAGATAGAGCATACACAGTTCATATCCATCCTTCTCAACCTGTTTCTCAGACCAGAATCAATCCAAATCTGTCGATACAAGCTAAGTCACTCTTATGTCCCTATTATAAAGACTTTTTTACTTCTTGCATGATAGATCTTGTTTATTACTATTGTATTCATTTAATCTCAATCCTCTGATAAAGATTTAAATTTCATTAAATCAAAACCCACAATTTGGTCTTATGAGGGCCTCTCCCAAATTTGTCTTATTCTTCCTCTAGTCATAACAGGTCATTTATTCCCTCCTCATTTCTCAAGTCAAGGGCCTAGTTTTTTGTTGTTCTCACATTGAAATCTCCCATAAGTAGAACTTCCTCAAACACACTATCCTTTGAAATGTCATTTTTGAACGACACATAATGGTCATCATAATCCAAGCGTCATTTTTATATATTTTTAATCTTCTTGGTACTAAATAACATGCAATAAGCCACATGGTTAGCTCACTTTCCTTTATTTTCAGCCATATATACTATTTATTTGGGTCCTCTTTCTCCACTTATATATTTCTAAACCACGCTTCTCTAATCAAACTTGTTATCCCTCCATGCCTTTTTCCAATTTTGGTTCTTTCATTACAAACTGAAATTTCCTATATCCTTCAAAATCTGGAACTTTACAACCACCATGTTCTTGTGTTTCACTAAGAATGATAACATCATTTCTTTCTACTATGGCCCCAAAACTAGGACCTCTTCTCCAAGGGTAGCCTCTACAATTCCAACATACCAAGGATAAGTGCTCCTAGAGGGCCCTGATTCTCTATTTCTTATGTGTCACTCAGTGACTGATTTGGGATTTTCCATTGTATAGTCTTGCCCAATTTCTTGCTTCCATTGTTTCCTTCAATTTCTCCCATTATTTCTTTCTCTCTTTTTGTTGTTCATGTGTTATGTCCTCGTCTAGATAGAATTGTGTCCCCTTAAGAAACTTTTTGTTATTTAGTATCTCATTCTTGTCTTCTATGTTGTACAAGGTAACTCTAATGTGTCTTTTCCCTCCATCTTGCATGGCTCGTCCAATCTTGTTAGCTTTGTGAATATGCCTTAACAATCGCAACTGGTGTTCAAGAAAGTATATTACCAATTTGTTGGTGTTTTGCATGTCTCCATTGATCCGTAAACTTCTACTTTGGGACTCTACAAATCACACAACTATGATGTTCTACTTTCAACTGTGGAAAATGACAAAATTTCTTAAAAATTAGAGCTTTGTGACTGATTATCTAGTGCTATAGAAAGGAAATTGCAGAGAAGGAAATAATTCAAACTTCAACACCAACAATTTTATCCTAGAAACCTCCAAGGAGGAAAACTAGTCGGGAAGGGAAACTTCTCTTTCTTCCCACTTTTATTGGTCTAATATAGACAATTACATATTACAATAAGTATGAAAAGAAAAAAAATGTAAACCTTCTCTCCAATTACTTGCTTGCTCTGTTTCTACACCTTGCTCCTACAATTCCATTCCAGCACTGAAGATCTTGCTCACTGCTCTCATTAAACTCTATTCTATCGATCTCTCTGGATCTTAGAATGTCTATTATCTTTCTCCTTTCATGCATTTATAGGCCTTCCCATGTCCTCTAGTGCACTGGAGGATGTGAAAGGGCATGGAAGGGAAGAGACACGACTGGGTGCTTCAAGAATGCACCCACTTGCATTCCATTCTTCTTTTCTGTCCGAAAGTGTCAGGACTGCCACCCTATGTAGCAACCGGTGGTCTCAGGACCACTACCCTTGGCTGGGTGGTGGTTTCAGGACCACTTCCCTATAGGGTGGTAGTTCTGAAACCACCGCTCTACATAGAGTGGCGGTTCTATCAAGAACCTCCATTTACCTCATTTTCTTCACTTTTCTTATTTCTCCTTCTTGGTGCTGATGGAACTGATGAAGTGGTGTGTTTTTCTAGATCCCTATGGATCATACCTCCCTTACTTAGGAGGATTTTGGTCCCACAAAATCTTAGTGGGGGAGTGGTAGAGGAATCAACTCCCTCTCGTGCTCATTCGAGTACCACTGGGTCTACCTTGGTGTCTTCTCTCGTCCAACCTGCCAAGACTCTTATGGATCTCTGGTTTGTTGTTCCAGTGCTACATCCTCCTCTGAGATGCCTTGAGTACAATCCTCTTTGGAAGGTAACTTTTGTATCTTTCCTTCTTTGTCATGTATAGATGGCATTAGTGGATGCGAGCTCTTACAACTTACTATCACGTGCATCTGCATGAAGTATGGCCTAAAGGTTTCTTCTCTAACCTGCTCAAGTATGGCGAAGGTCCCATACTATAGTGGTTTAGTCCTTTCTTTCTTTGTCTCTTGAGATGGATTGGCCAAATACTATCCAAGTACATTAATGCTATAGTCACCATCGTTCCTTGTATCTCCTCTTCTTCTTGCTGCCCCATGGTTAGGTCCAGTGAATCTGTAGGTAGATATGGTGACTGCATAGCAGAAGTTTGTTTTTCTCCTTGAATGAGTAGTTCTTGTGGTGGCTTCTTCTATAAAAACTAACAAGTGCTATCCAAATTCTCCATCCTTTGGTTAGAAATATCCATGCTCTCACGTCCATTTTGCTTTTCTTCCAATGAAAGCAAACAAAACTGATGATTTTCCTGAATAAGTCTTGGTGCTTGGTTGGCACTTACCATAGCCTTCTTTTATTTTCTCTGGTGTGCCCAGATGTTAAAACTAACTCCATCCTTGACCCATCTGTACTGGTTCTCCCTCCTTGTGAACACAGCATCCCTGGCATACAAGTAAGGACTTCTGAAGACAATGTCAAATGCATCAAGTGGAATAATATCAACCTCTAATACATCTATGTATTGGGTATTTATCCCAAACTGAAACTTACACTTCCTTGTAACTTGTATTTCTACACCCTTCTTCACCCATCCCAGTGGGTATGGATGTGGATACACGTAAGTCTCTAGACCAAGTTGTTCTACAACCGCATCAGAAATCAAATTTGACTGAGAACCAAAATCTACTAAAGTGTTTACCTTAGTCTTCTTGATTTGGATTCTGATTTGAAATAGCTTACTCATCTCTTCTTCTTCTTCTGCCCCATACATGTTATTGGCCATGCATCCTAGCCTCTTCATCTACATCTGAATCATCCTCAATATCCACCTCTCTCTCTGTCTTCACAGTGGCCATGGATTTCTTGGAATCCTTGGTTTGGTGCTTTGGGTGCAATTCCGGATGCAACTTCCAACATGTGGCATCAGTATGTCCATTTACATCACAATTATTATAGAAATTCTTAGGATCTTTACAAGTATGCAAAGTAGTAGCGGCATGTTTACCTTTCCATTTACCTCTGCTACTTGTCTTCCCTTGTTCTTTGTCCTGCTATTCTATTGACTGGTCTCCCTTTGGCTCTATTTCTCCTTGCTTCTTCTCGTCATCAATGTAGTATGCTTGTACACAAGCTTCATTGAGATCCTTGGGCTTCGTGGAGATTACCTTCCTTTGAAGGTGAGTGTGAATTCCTCCCAAATACTTGGTCAGAATGTCCTCATCCTCCAAGTCCATATTAAGCAACATGGCTTGTCTCTGAAATTCTGTAGTGTAGTCTTGCACGCTTTGACCGTTGCCCTGTCTAAAGTACTACCACTTAATCATCATGTCAGTCTTATGGCCAATAGGATAGAAGTTAGCTCTAATCAATTCTTTAAAACCCTTTCCAAGTACTAACAATAGGATGTTTCTTCTTCTCACAAGTGGCTAGATGGGTTTCCCACCAAACCAGGGCATGACCTTCCATTTTGAGACGTGAAAAGGTGACCCTTTGTGCCTCAGTGACATTATGCACACTAAAGTAGACTTCCAAGTGTTTTATCCATTTATCCAGTAATTTTGCATCTACTTGTCCTTCAAACTTCTTTATTTCCACTTTTGTTTCAATTTTAAAAGGTGTATGTGTAGATTTTACCTTCTCGCTTACAATTGGCGTCTCTTCATGCTCTTCCCATTATTCCTCTTCATGGCTCTTTCCGATACCAAATTTTTTGGCTAGTGCTTGAACCACCGAGTCCATGGAATCTTTCTTAACTGAAGCCATCTTTTGCAGATCTGAAAGCTCTTCTTATTTTCTATGCAATCTATCCATCATGGTCTCTAGCATCTCGACTCTACGGACCAAGTTCTCTTCCTCCATTTGAGCTTGAATTCTCTGTTTCCACTTCTTCGTAGAAATATCTGGCTCACAAGGTAAAAATTCTTCACCTTTGGACCTTGTCACTGTCATACAAAATCACAAGAAAGATTCGAATACCACAGTCCTGGATATATAATCAGCTCTGATACCAAAATGATCTGTAAACTTCTACTTTAGAACTCTACGAATCACACAACTATGTTGTTCTACTTTCAACTTTGGAAAATGATATAATTGCTTGAAAATTAGAGCTTCATGACTGATTATCTAGTGCTATAGAAAGGAAATTGCAGAGAAGGAAATAATTCAAACTTCAACACCAACAATTTTATCCTAGAAACCTCCAAGGAGGAAAACCAGTCAGGAAGGGAAACTGCTCTTTCTTCCCACTTTTATTGGTCTAACATAGAAAATTACAGATTACAATAAGTATGAAAAGAAGCAACAATGTAAACCTTCTCTCCAATTACTTACTTGCTCTGTTTCTACACCTTGCTCCTATAATTCCATTCCAGCACTGAAGATCTTGCTCACTGCTCTCATTAAACTTCTGCTTCTTGATCTCTTTGGATCTTCGAATGTCTATTATCTTGCTCCTTTCATGTATTTATAGGCTTTCCCATGTCCTCCCATGCACTGGAGGATGTGAAAGGCATGGAAGGGAAGAGACATGACTAGGCACTTCAAGAACGCGTCCACTCATTTTCCATACTTCTTTTATGTTCGAAAGTTTCAAGACCACCGCCCTATGCAAACTGGGGGTCTCAGGACCATCACCCTGGCTGGGTGGTGGTTTTAGGATCCTGCCACCCTATAGGGTGGTGGTTCTGAAACCACCACTCTACACAGAGTGGCATTTCTATCCAGAACCTTTGTTTACCTCATTTTCTTCACTTTTCTTGTTTCTCCTTCTTGGTGTTGATGGAATTGATGAAGTGGTGTGTTTTTCTGGATCCCTATGGATCATCCATAGTCTTTCAATCCCTTAATGATAATCTTTGTATCCATTTCTTATCTCTTATTTTCTTCCCTTATTTGAAATTTGATGTGTTTCTTTACAAGTTCTTTTTGTTTGTCTGGTGTTCCTCCTAATATTTTCCCCAAGATTTGGATTCATTAACTTGACTCATCAAGTAAGTGTCTTTTACCCATTTGTTTGTTATTACAAATTTGGTCTCCCTTGTATGCGAGATGTCCTCCTTTTTGGCCATTCTTGTCTTATTTCCTTATATTGCATTCAATTGATCTAAGGTGCCCTTAATCGAGGTCAACTCTTGTTGTCCTTTATCCATGTTGGCTTGCTAGGTGTTTATTTTTTCATGAATTAATTCATTCTCCCTTATCAATTTCCAATTGGATTGAATGAATGAATTATTTTAATAACATCCACGAGACCAAACAATCTATGGATTTGATCTCATCTTTCCTTCATTAAAGGTGCGCTTTTATCACAAATAGATATGAAATATAATGACAATTATAATCTATTGGATGATGGGAATAATAGGGTGGACATCCATGGAAATGGCTCAATTGGTTCTATGAAAAAGAAATTTTTTTAGAGAGGAAATTTTAGATTTTTTTTTTCTAAAAACAAGGTACAATGTGACTGACTCTCTAGCATTGAGAAAATCAAACAATGGTTGTATCCACCCATGCACGGTAACTCATTTGTGGTGCATGAAGATATGGAGCAACTGGGTTTCTCTCTGAGAATTAAGTTGGAGCATGTTTGGTCCTTGCTAAAGGTCATGGTGAAGGATTGACTTATCCAAGGGGATCTACTCACCAAGATTGCCAGAAATTTGGGGATTGAAAACATTAAGTATGATGGTGGTGACCTTAACACCACTCTTACCACTGTCGAAATCAAGGAAAAATGGACATATCAAGATATGAAGATTAGCTAGGTTTTTATTACATTTTTTGTTCGGTGTTATTTTTGTTACTTTCTTATATCTCAAACTCTGCCACACCTGGTTATGGTGTGTTTTTTGGATATATTATGATATAGTAGTTACATAGCGTAGTCGTAAAATCACGCACTTACTAATACTATTATACCACCAAATATGTTGTTTTATATATGGATCTCATGTAAGAAAAATATTCACTAATGGCTCATCCCCTAGTCCTATCGTCAGTTTAGTTAGTCATTGTCATTGAGAGTTTTACACAGTCGTCAGTTACTCGCACAATTCTAGTTATCTCTCATGGGGTCTCAGCTATCGTTATTTACTCAATAGTCATCTCAAGTCTTTGACTAGGGCACTTAGGAAGGGATTGGGGTGCCCGTCGGTGCCCCGGTCCTCATTTTTAGGTGCCCTAGTCCCGGTTGCACTTGGTTCTCATTTAGAGTCTTGAGGTTGATATTTGTAGTTTTTCCTCTCATTCCCCTAGGTACTAGTTGACATGTCGAGTCATTAGTATCAAAACTTGAGCAAGAGATCCCTATATAAACACAATATATACACTATCTTAAGTGCAAACTATTTCTACTAAGGGTTAGCTATCTACTAAGGAAAGGGAATGTATTTGGGCATTATTCTACATAAAAAAATATATAGGAAGGGTTGTATTTATTCTATTCCATCCACCATTTTCTTACATATAACTATTGCCCATTATTTTGGCATCATTGGCACTAGGGCACCCTAGGTACATAATTGCACACACATGCACAAAGAAATACATTAGGTCTGAGATGTAGTGTAATGCTCAATCGTAAGTTCATCCATTTGGTAGACGAGGACAATCTGACCCATTCATTTACATATTTCTTTTTTAGGGTTTGATGTTTTTATGTGGGGTTTTGTAGGAGTTTATTCATTGAAGATCTGTAGTGACATCCTGCGACAAGAGGCGAGTTATTGTGAAGACCTAATGGCCAACTCAGACTCAAGTTCTGAGTTGTTCTGCAAACCAGGGCACCCATAACATTGACCAAGGCATCCACTGGCACCCTAATCCTCCCCCAGGTGCCCCTGTAGACACCAAATTGGTGTCTTACGACACCCTGTGCCCCGCATCTCATTTTGCAACCTAACCTCACCACCTAAACCTTACACAATTATTTATTAATTACCTTATAATTAATAAATCCACATCTCCAAACCTGCCACCTCATTTCGCCACCTCATCATGACCTAGCCCTAACCCTAAACTAACCTAATTAAGACCTATAACTTGGTCTACATCCACACCCATGACTAATTACTCCTCACCCGCACCAAAACCAACCTAATAATGACTTGACCAAGCCCACAACTAATCCCTCGGGAGAAAAGGAGGGAAAGTTGGCTATTTTACTAAAAATAGCCCACTTTGACTTAACCGACATCGGTTCCTACTCGACCGCTGTCGGTCACGTAACCGCCATCGGTTCCCTGTAAATGACCTCCCCCAACCAAAAACAAAGGATCCGAATTCATTTGAAAAAAAAATCTGGAATTCACTTGGCAGAGCAGAGACAAGTGAAGAAAAGAGAAGAGTTTGCAGAGAAGGACATCGAGCCCAAGACTGCAACTGAGTAACTAGAGCATAGTGACACTCATCTAAGCATTGGGAGAGAAGATGGCTCACTTTTGATTGTCAGATCATCCCACCTGAGCCCTGCCTTCATCATCACAGTCCTTGGACCTGTATCTTCATCAGGAACTAGTAAGTAGTGTCTTGTACGTTTTTAAATAACATTTCTTGAACTTCTGATTCATAGTAATTATAAGTTCACTCCTAGATCTACTACCCGGTAGCACCCTACATCTCACTATCATTCCTCTACCCTTACATTGCCCCAAGAACAGCTCCCACACTCTCTGAGTCTTCTCCATCACCCTATTGCCTACCCCTAATCATTTGCCAACCTTATAAACACCATAGCCGCCTCACAGCCAACCTTCATTGAAAGCCCCTAAATCACCACCCCTACCGATATCGGTTATCAGCAACCGGTACCGGTGTATAACCGCAGTCGGTTATACAGTGACCGGCATCGGTCACTGTGACTCAAACCAAAACCAGCCTTTCTTCTATTGCTTTTTAACAAGGTAATTAAAGTGTAATTTTGCAATAGCCTCTTTGCTATCATTTGTGTTAATTCGTATTAAAAGGGGAACTGACCACCTTCGAAAGGAGGTCTAATATTTCGTGGGCCCAAGGCAGTTCCCTCATTTATTGTCTAACTAAAATCTGGTGGTCTTGTATTCTTACTTGCAGGTAGTCCTTCCTAGACAAAAAGGAGTTCTTCGCAATCGATCTGATCTCTCTCTACGGTACGTGCGCACCCTCCCAACATTCAACAGGTATTCCTCCTAGCCCTAACCCTTATCTGTTTCTCAAGAGAATGAAAGGATAGAAGCACCTCTATTCTAAGAACGGAAACATTCTGTGTGAAACATTTTGGCACGCCCGGTGGGACCCTTCTCGGGTTTCTTTCTTTCTTGCTTGCTTTCATAAAGGGAGCACACTTGCTATTTTCTTCTTCTAAATATTCACAAGATATTTTTGTCATTTTGGTAAAAGAATTTGTCTTTCTTCCTCATCTTTGCATTAGTGAAAGTCATCTTCTTTGCTTCATCGAATATCATTTTCGATTTGGGTTTAAAACACGTGCATCACATTCTTGCTTGCTGTTTTCAATTCTAGTGAACGTAGATTAAGTAACAGGTCGTACACGTGGGGGTGATATCCACGGTATTGACAAGAAATTAATCTTACTTCCACTGCACAACACATACCAAATCACATCATAATCAACACAACAGCTCAAACATCCCCCCTTTTCCGCGGTATTCCTCCGCCTGATTGAGGTAACCTTATAAGCCAAAACAAACTTGACATCTCCCTTAGGTCTTTTGTTTAGGATTGACATCAGCTTGTGTCTAAGGCATAAGCCCACAATAATTAAAACTAATCCTAGGGTTAGTCTCTTGATTTGCTTGTGCATCTTGCTTGTTTTTAGTTCTGTTTCTCTGTCATACACTGTTTCAGTGATCACTTCAGAACAGTTTGGTAGGTATACTAAGCATCGTTAACCCCAAATCAACTTCTTACAGCTTCTTACACTGGTCATATTCTATCGACATCGGTTAACTGACCGACGCCGGCTACTGTTTGACCGACATCAGTTATCTGACCGATATTGGTTACTATCTTTCACAGTTCCCGACAAACCAGCAACCTACCAATTCCAACATTTTGTGGCTGTTTCTGTTCCTGATAGATTGAATCCCTTCTGTGTACTCTTGTCCATGGTTGTTATCACTCGGAAACAAGCCGCAGCCATGGTTTCACATGCCTGCTCCGTGCCTTTTCCTGAATCACCCCCTTCACATCCTATGGGGAATCCTACGGACACCAGTGAGGTTCCCAAAATCCCTGTAGGAGATAAGGAATTTACGAAATTTTTGGATGCTAATCCTAGTGTTGTATAGTACTATTTGTCTCATACCCCTGACCGTACACCCGACAGTCAACTCCTTGTTGGTATGCCTATTAGTATAGCTGCTCACTTAGCTCCTTCCCCACCTAATAACTCTGCCTTACCTTCTTCATCCTTAGCTCCGTCTCCCAACTCAGTGGCTTCGGAGGTTCATACGGCACAGATTGGCTTTCCTTTGGTTAATCTGGGGCCCCACATATCATTACCACCGACTCCTCCTACCTCGTCTCTCTCGCAGACTGCCCCTTTCATAACTTGCTCTCTGCCACCTATCCACATGAGCTTTCCTTCTCAAGCTCCGCCCACCTTTTCATTTCCACACACTTATCCGGTGGCTTCAACATCTTATATAGGACATCCCTATTCGGTCGCCTCAACATATTCATCCTCAATACCTTATCAACATTTAACCCCACCATTGTCTAGTGGTGGATCTTGGCCCAATCCTCCTCTGTTTATGACAACCGCACCATCATCTCATCCAACCACTGATTTAATCAAACAAATGATGGACAAGATGCAAAATCTGGAGGCTTCTGTTTCAGGAAGCCGTAGCACCCTGACATACGAGCAAGTTTGTCGGGAGCCTATTCATCCTTCTGTCCCCCTTCATTCATATCCTCCTCAATGGGAATTACCAAAATTTACTCGTTTTAATAGTAAGGAGGATCCTCAACAACACTTGCGATCATTTAGACATGCCTGCTATCTGATTGCTCATGACGATGCCTTACTACTCCGCACCTTTCCTATGTCCTTATCAGGACCCACCTTGGAGTGGTACAGTGCTTTAACCCAGCACTCAATCTTCTCTTTTAACCAATTAGCCCAATCTTTCTTGGATCATTTCTCCATTAATATTGCCAAGAAAGTATCTATCACCGACCTCTATGCCATCCGACAATTTGAAGACGAATCTATTGCAGATTTCGTTGGACGATGGCGGGGCCTTATCAACCAACTTACTTATGCCTTACCTCAGGCCGAACTCATCGAAATCTTTACGCGGGCCTGTGTTAAGCACATTTCTCCCACCCTCCAAATTCAAACTTTCCGCACCTTTGATGAGGCCTTTACTATGGCTCGGAAACTAGAAATTCGAGCCTTATAAGACGAGAAATTGCGGTTTGCACAACAAAAACCCTAATTTCTGAACCCAAGACTCCACCAACAAACCCAACACCACCAATTCTCACGCATCGACTGCTTCGAAATCAAAAGGAGCTGTACACGCGGTGATGGTCAAATCCCAAGCACCATCTAATACCCCGCCAAAAACCACCTATAAGTATAAAGCCGAGCCCATCAATTACACTCCCTTGGGAGAAACTTATGGTGTGATATTGGAAAAATTGCTCAAAGCAGGAGCTATCACCTTGCCTCCTGTTAAACCTCACTCCGGGTTTGATTCCACCCATGCTATACCTTCTTGGTACAAAGAAAATGACTTCTGTAACTTCCACCGCGTGAAGGGACACAGTCACGAAAACTGCAAGATGTTGAAAAACATAGTGCAGGAAATGGTTGATGCAGGGGATATAACCCTCGATAATCCTAATGCCCCTGCTAACCGAAATTTGAAAATCTTCAACAAACCATTCCCAAACCACTCATCTAACAGTAACATAAACCAAGATATCTTAGCCGAGGAGAGTGTTCATGAAATCCATGCAGTTGTCGACTCCCAACCAAAAGCTTCTATCGAGGAAATTCTGAATCAAGCCTCTTCACTAACGCAAGGATCCGCACCCCCTTCACCCCCATCAAGACAAAATGATAATCTTTCCATTCCTTCACCCATAAAGGAATTAACCGCCCAAAGTTCTCTTCTCACGAATGAGTCTTCTTACACCACATCCCTGCAAGATTGTGAGTGGATGTTATCTAACTTATCTATTTCCCAAACATCTCCTTCCATCACTCTTGCTGTAAAAGAAGAAGGCTCGCCACTTTTTCTGTCATCCTCAGAAGAGAAACCCCTCGAACCAACATCACCAAATTCTTTAATCATGATGGATCCCCTCAAACATGCCCTCCTACCTATTAGTTCTTCATCGCCTAAATCTTTTCAGCGACCGGTTGACCTCTTAATGCCCATTGATACAAGTGCCTCATTTACCCCCTGTATCACACCCACAATGGACCGGAATCACAACCCACCTCTCTTCCATACAAAAGTTCCTATTCACATGTGAAGATTTTCATCCCTCAGAAGATAGACGAGTCCTATGGGAGCGTTTGAGTACACCATGCTCTACTCAAATGCAGATGACCGATCCAGACACCTCTACCATATACCCAAGGTATTTACAAAAGCTCAAAATGCCTATGTCCTCATCTTCACCCCCCTCATCTCTACCGAATACCTCATCCACCTCTATTAACCTAACCAAACCTCCCCCTACGCTTGGGACTTCACCAATACCCAGCTTAACACACCCACCTAAATGGTTAGATTTATCCAAAAATAAAGTCGTCCATCCACCAAGGAGACAAACCCAATCCCCTCAAGTCCAATCTATGCCTCTGTCACAACTAAAACCCTCACCGTCACACCTACCTTCTATATTGGGACCTCACCCCTCCACCTTGCCTCAATACATCATACCTCCTGCGTTTTCTTTAAAACGACCTGCACCTTCTACACCCATACAGAGATCCATGGGTGTATCAACACCGTCACCCCAAGTATCCTGTCCACCTATCAACCCTAAACAAACTCCATCATCAAAGGATTTGTTTGCCGTCACTCCTCTTTCTCCGTGGTTGTTTCCTGCCACCACGTCATCTGTGGCCTCATCATCTAACCAACTAAACATAACTTCTGCACCGAAGAAGCCAAGTTTAGTTAAATCCAATTATAAAAACCCCTTGTCTAAACCACCACCCATACGAATCAACCATACCCAATCATTACCAAAACCCACCCAGTCAATAGCCTCATCTTCCTCTGACTTTGACCCGCTCAAAGGATCTTACGCCAAAATCCTTGATATGTTGGTGGAGAATGCGACCATTTCCCTACCCCCACTTAGACCCTATGATCCATCTAAACCTCGACCTATAGGTTATGATGAGTCTAAAATCTGTGCTTACCACCGCACACCAGGACATGATGTAGAGGGATGCAAAGCTTTGAAAGCCATCCTTCGTCAGTCACCTCTCTCAGATAGAAAGGTTAAGAAAGACAACTTACGAAGGGAGAAACCTTTAGCTTCAATCCCCTCTCCTATACCACCTGTCCCCACCTCACCAAGAAATATCATTATTGCAACCCCACCTCTCGAAGACAATGACTTATCCCTACCATCTTCCTCCTCTCGAGTTCACGAGATCAACATGATTAGCATTGCTACTCGAGGGCAGAAAACCAATGGGAAAGCTAAAGAAAGCACACCTGCGGCCTCTCTTTCTCCGTCTGCCATCCCGATCGCACCACCACCTAAAGTGGTTATTCGTGGACCTGCCTACCCCGTCTCTGATGGATTTGCCCACCGTACCATGATCAAATAGCTTCACCAATCACCTGTAAAAATGACACTGTATGATCTCATTCAAACCTCTGAATCTCATCGACAAGCTCTCATTGAAATCCTCCAAGGGATAGAGGTCCTACCTAACGAAACCTTGCCCGTTGCCTCCATTTTAACACCCAATCACGTTGCTTCTCTCACCAAACAACCTACCTCCCCAACCACTTCTGTCCCTGTACAACAAACCGCTGCTGTCAGTTTCTCCGAAGATGAAATTGTTGACTTTGGTGCAGAAGATCCTGACCCCACTCTTTTCATCTCAGCTTACGTCCGGGACATCCGAGTACGTCGTGTTATGATTGACGGGGGCGCTAGCCTAAACATCATCTCTTCCAAAGCCTTCCAACAAATGAATATCCCTTCTAGCTGCATGTGTGCCAACCCCACCATGTTGCGTTCATTCAATGATGCTATTACTTCTACCTTAGGCACCGTGATCCTTAACATTTGTGTAGGGCCACGTACCTTACCCAAACTCTTCTATGTCCTTGAGGGAGAATTCCAATACAACATGTTGTTAGGCCGCCCTTGGATCCGGGCTATGGGATGCGTTCCCTCCACCTTACATAGATGCATAAAATTCGAGTATGAGGGGAAGTCCTACACTGTAAAAGCTGACGCTCCCCCCTTCAAAACCTGCAATATGTTATATCACCCTAATGATGTGCTTGTACCAGTCAAGACACCCATTCATCCAACCCAACCATCTACTTCGACCACACCTCAACCATCCATCTCAACCGCACCTACACCTTCAACCAATGAAACCGCCGCCGCAAATACCGCTTCCTTCCCCGCAGACAACATCCCGACCTCAGATCCCTTGGTAGATGTTTTTCAATGCCTTACGCTGGGGGAGTATCACCTATATAACGTTAGCACTTTCCATACCCCACAGGAGTATGGACAGTTACATGCGCATCCTACCTACGACCGTCGTGTGGGGGAAGTAATCTCCTATGGACCACCTAATTGCCACACCAACCTAACGTATGGGGGTGTCGATACATCCTCTATCACCCCTGAACCTCCCCTTGGTGTGGTTCCCTTCCAATCTGATTTTCAATATCTAACTAATCGTCATTTTTCGTCCTCACCTTCCTGACGCGTTGTGCTTGGAAGGGCTTTGGTTTCGGTCTTTATGAACAAGGCCGACATACGATCATTCCTGTAACTACACGCAAACACAAAGATCGTCGTGGTCTTGGATTCTCTGAACCACCTACACCGAAGACACCGCATATCCATTGTATCCAGGAAGACGATGAAGTCACCCCTTCTGAACCATCATCACCCATTTTGCCATCGTCACCCACAGAGTCGATAGACCCTGAATCTATCCCTCCTAACTTTTTTTTTTCATAAACGCTATCTTCCTGGGTCCTCTCACTTATCAACGTGATAATGAAGACCCATCTTCTCTTCCCCTTCTGTATCCAGACATGATCGAAGAGGACTCACCTTCAATTAATGTTGTTGAGTGCCAGGATGACGACTCCATCCTCACTTACCTTGGTGCGGATGACTCTTATATTCAACGCGCCTTACCATCTGACACTCAAACCATGTTGAATGAGTCGACTATAGAAATCAACATCCACACAGAGGACTATCTTCACATTGTGAAGATCAGACAATCTCTTAACGCATCAAAAAAAACAGCCTTCACTACCTTCCTCTGTTCCCGCAACCAAGCTTTTGCTTGGTCCTACGCTGACATGCCAGGAATTGATCCTGACATTGCTGTCCATAACATTACCCTGAAACCTGATTCCAAACCAGTTAAACAGAAACTGAGAAAAATGCATCCACGCATTGCCCTCTTGGTCAAAGAAGAGCTTCAACGACTCCTTTCTGTTTCCTTCATCTTACCTATTGATTATCCTCAATGGATTTCTAACATCGTACCTGTTACTAAAGCAACGGGGGGACTTCGGATATGTACAGATTTCTGGGACCTTAACCTCGCTTGCCCAAAGGATGACTTCCCCCTACCAAGTATTGATCAACTTGTTGATCTCACTGTGGGCCATGAGATGCTTTCCCTCATGGATGGCTTCTCGGGATACAATCAAATTTTGGTAGCCCCGGCCGATCAACATAAAACCACCTTCATAACTCCTTGGGGAACCTTCTGCTATCGTGTCATGCCGTTTGGCCTTAAGAATGCTGGTGTGACCTATCAGTGGGCTATGACTTACATTTTTCATGACATTATGCACACTATCCTTGAGGATTATGTCGATGATCTTCTTGGCAAATCTAAACATCGCAGTGAACATCTCGATGTTTTAACCATTATTTTCGATCACCTGTTACAATACTGTGTTCATCTTCAACCAAAGAAATGTGTCTTTGGTGTCCTTTCGGGAAAACTCCTTGGTTTTATTGTCTCTTTGCATGGCATCGAGGTCGATCCAGCTAAAGTCAAAGCTATCCTAGAAATTCCCCCACCTACTAACCTCAAACAATTGCGTAGTTTGCAGGGAAAACTCCAATCTATCTGGCGTTTCATCTCACAACTCTCGGATCGATGTCAACCTTTCCATCATCTCCTTAAAAAGGACATTGTCTTTCAATGGAGTGAAGAGTGCCACCAAGCCTTTGAAGCTCTTAAAGCCTATCTCTTGCAGCCACCCGTGCTTATCCCACCTCAGGACGATCGCCCTTTCTACCTTTACCTTTCTGCCACCGACCATGTTGTAGGAGCCATGCTCGCACATCGTGACTCCGAGCATCGAGAACAAGCCATTTATTACATAAGTCGTACTCTGGTGGATTACGAGACTAGGTATACACATGTAGAAAAGTTGTGCCTAGCCCTATCATTCGTGGCCACCAAACTCCGACACTACCTCCTGAATCACAAAACTTTTGTCATCACCAATGCGGACCCCATCCATTATATGTATGCCAAACCTCATCTAAACCAACGCATCGCCCGATGGCTTATGCTCCTCACCGACCTCGACCTTGAGTTTGTACACCAGAAATCAATCAAAGGACAAACTATCGCAGACCAACTCGCGGAAGCCCCTTTACCTGGGGAACAATTTACCAATTTTACTTTCCCTGACGAACTCATTGCCACTCTTTCACTCAGTGAGGAGTCGTATCCAATGACCCTCTTCTTCGATGGATCCAAATGCCAACGCAGTGGAGGGGCCGGTGTTGTTCTCATTCCTCTAGACGCTGAACCTATGCCTCTTTCATTCCGGCTCGATTTCCCCTGCACTAATAATACAGCGGAATACGAGGCCCTTGTTTTGGGTCTCCAGGTTGCGTTACACTTAGGTGTAAAATCTATTAACATTTTCGGCGACTCTCAACTAGTCGTCAATCAAGTTACGGGCATCTACCAATGTAAAAATGAGGAACTTCAAAAGTACAAACATTACGTGGATTCACTTTTGACCTTATTTACTCATTATTCTATCCAAACCATTCCCCGCTCAACTAATAAATTTGTGGATACTATGGCTTGCTTAGCCTCGCAAATTCCTGCCTCACCAACTGACTCTGACATATTTGTCTTGGTCCAACAACTCTTTGCCCCATCTTACTCAGCCCCGGATGTTGGTATGATAAATAATGTATCCGCTGATTCGCAGGATACTTGGTATCACCAATTTCACAATTACCTTACAACCTCTGTTCTCCCATCTGACCTTACGAGTAACAGAAAACGTGCTTTTCTTAAAAGTGTTTCTCGTTACGTCGTCATGGGGGGACTCCTCTATAAACGTGGCTTTGATGGCATCCTCCTTCGATGTCTAACCAGCGCGGAGGTCACCTATATCATCCAACAAGTCCATGACGGCATTTGTGGTGGACATTTTAGTGGCCTTGCCGTGGCCAAACGGATCCTTCACCTAGGCTATTATTGGCCTACTCTTAATAACGACTGCTACGAATATGTTAAGCATTGTATTATGTGTCAACAACATGCCAACCTTCAACATACCCCTAGCCATCCGCTACAGGTCGCACGAGATCTTTGGCCTTTCTCACAATGGGGTTTAGACCTTATTGGTGAGATTCACCCGCCCTCTTCACAACGTCACCGTTGGATAATCACAGCAACTGAATATTACACTAAATGGGTGGAGGCCATTCCACTCATTTCAACCAAAAAAGAAAAAATTGTAGAGTTCATCAACCATCACATTATCTGTCGTTTTGGTGTTCCTCATCGCCTGATAACAGATAATGGAAAATATTTCAAAAATAAGTTGTTACAAGACCTTTGTGACAACTTTGGTATCAAACTTAGTTTCTCATCACCTTACTATCCACAAGAAAATGGTCAAGCTGAATCTTCTAACAAAACCCTAACCAAAATTCTCATGAAAGTCGTTAACGATTCTGGAAAAATTGGCCTGATCACATCCCCTTTGCCCTTTGGGCTTATCAGACTAGCATTCGTACCTCCACTAATGCCACCCCATTTTCTTTGGTATATGGTACCGAGGCTGTCTTGCCTCTCGAAATACAAATACCCTCCCTAAGAATATCTCTTCAGGATATTCTCACCAATGATGATTTCTGCCAAGAGCGGTTAGCCCAATTGGAGCTTCTTGATGAGCGTCGTCTTACAGCTCTTGACCACCTTCAAATCTATCAAAAGCGCATCAAGCGTGCTTATGATAAGCGACTTCATGAGCGTACCTTTAAGGTTGGTGATCTTGTCCTCAAAGAGAATCAACATGTAACCAAACTAGAAAAGAGAAAACATGGAAAATTTGCTCCAAATTGGATTGGGCCTTACATTATCACTCACACTTACGGATCAGGAACTTATCGTTTAGCTTCGCTTAATGGTAAACCTGAGCCTGAACCCCTTAATGCCTTGCATCTTCGACCATTCTACTGTTGAATTTAGTGTTATATCACTTCTTATCTACCTTGCGCTCATCCCTTGAGCTCATTTACCACCTCATACACTTTGTTTCATGCATCTCAAAGTAGAATCAACCTCACATGGTTTGGTCATCACCTCCTCTTAAAGATGCCTTCACCTTTTTAGTCTGGTCCATGACTTAAAAATATCAAAATAACATGTTCTCAATTATACACTTATGGGATATCCTTGAGTCAAACTTCCTACAAAAACTAGATGCTTCATGCCAAACAGACATCTAAGACCTCTAAGTTATACATAGACTACTCCCTCGAAGGACAGCTATGTGCAAAGCCACATCTGCTATTATAAATAGACTGCTCCCCCGAAGGACAGCTATACACAAAAGCCGCATCTGCTACTATAAATAGACTGCTCCCTTGAAGGACAGCTATACAAAGTCAGCCTCTATCAGAAGCTTCTTGCATTGATCAGCTTCGTGAAGAGCTCAAGAACAACAAAATGCATATCCCATATGGACTTCCCGCATCGATCAGTCTATATCCAGAAAAATAAAAAGCAGTATTCAAAAGCACTTTTGAGTCATGGACTTGTCTATTTAGGTTTGGTCCTCTTTCGTCAGAATAATCACTTTACAACAAGTTCTCTGTGCCCCAGCTCTACCAGCCACCTCACCTCACCATTCGTCAAAGAAACAAAACTCAAGGGACGTGACGTATATCTGATATATTGTGATTATACAACTCTTTTCACTTATCGAATTCTCGCCTATGCAAGGTACCTAGGGATTCAAGCTTATCCTACGTTAATATGTGGTTTGTTTAGCTCTTTTCAACTATGGGACATTTTTGCCTCTTTTACCTGAATCTAGGATTATGTGTTGACCTTAATCAGGACATGGTTCCCTAATACTTGGGTAAGCTAACCTTCGCTTCACCTATACCTACACCAATATCGTCAATACCTTACCAACACCAACAACATTACCCTACCAATATCAATATTTTTACCAACCAACAAATTGCCTAACCACAACCAAATTTCCTTAATTCACCTCTCCCTAGTCCTAAGGGAGAACTACATCGGTCTGAGGCCCCTCCTTGCTTTGTGCAATGGGCTATGTAGGCAGCACTTAGGAGACATGGGGTCTCCCAAGGTTAGCTCGACCATCCCCTACCATAACCTATCATGTGTTGTAAATATAAATATTTTTGTGTATTTCTATTTGATCACATTCATCTTTATCCTTTTTCAAAACAAAACATTCAAAACACAACCATTCTTATTATTATCATAACTCAAATCAACATACATATTCAGTTTTATTTAGATGTTAAACAAATACATCTTCTCTATCATCGACGCGCAGGTCGGCATCCTTATTTATTCTTCTACCCCTATAAAATTCACTTAGACCCTTGTGCCTCATCCCGAACTAGGTGATGATCGTGATCATCGACGCCGCTCACCTGGCCTCTCCATCCTCAAAGGTGCCACTGCTATTGGTTCCTCCCACTGATCCACCAATCTCTCCTGTAACATATGAATACACCCTCTCGTGTGACGGAATCTCGCCTCTAGTCTCTCCACTCGTGACTGCATAACCGCTAACAATCCCGTTGTCTCATTCACCTGCGTTTGAAGCTGGTGAACTAAACCCTGCAAGCGATCTCTCTCCACTGTAATCACAGCTATGTCAGGATGATCGGCCCTCTCACGTGAATCTCGCAGCTTTGTTACCCACCATAATCTATAAGCCTCTGTCGCTCCTGCATCCATTACCCTGCGATCAGCTGCTATCTCTTCTGGTCCTTCTGGAGGTGTTGGCCGGGGAGGTGAGAATGATGCCTCAGCGTCGATCCTCATGTATGGTCTATAAGCCATGGGTATATCCTGAACAAATCCAAATTGTCGCCGCACGTGATCTAGAGGAATCCTCTTATACTCACCTGGCCTGTGCCCCGCGATCCACCTTAATCACTCTACACCCCTCAAATCCTCAGCTATGTTCTCTGTCACCATATAGTTCCCGTAAGGCCTCCAATGGATATCCGCAATCATCACCATCTCCCACACCTACCTATAATACTCGATGTCATCTGTCACGGCCTGGGATCTCGCCTCTTGTTCTGTCTGGACCCATCGTCTGAATCCCAACCTCTGCACTCCTGTCTCTCTTTCTTGGATTGGTCGGCCTATTGGTCACACACACACAATGTGCTCATAGGCCCAACAATGTAATAAGTATGCACAATCCAGTGTCATCCTGTGATTTCACCTGCAGGCCCATAAACCCCTGTATAGCTCCGCCAGATATGCGGGTGCCCATGTGAAAGTCATGCTCCTTTCTATCATTTCCCAAATAATACACATCAATGCTTTTGGAAATCTTCCCCCATCTGCCCTCGGTAATGCATAATACCCCACCGCTATCATTAATACCACTGCCAACCTTGTTGCCTCAGGGTGTGCTGCATACATTATACCATAAGTGAATGTCAAACCTCGCTGTGTCAAATCTCGTGTAGCTGAACCAAATACTGTTGTTATCACTCCCCGCGCCGCGCTAGGCCCTACCTGATACACTGGTCTTCCTGTAATTGGGAGCCTCAAAATTCTAAACACATCTTCCAATGTCACTGTCATCTCCCCTGTTGGCAGATAGAAGGTATTCTTTTCTGGATTCCATCTCTCAATCAACGCCTGCAACATAGCATGATTGCGTGCGATTCGTGAATAATAGCAGATTCCACTTAACCCCACATGGTTTATCAATGCCCATTCAGTTGGTGTTACATCCGCTCGGACTCGTGACAACAAAGCTGGCACACTATCATTCATCCTCAACCCTGCCTCTGCCTGCATACATCAAATCAACAAATAACCATTCAATAAATCAAATCCCCAAGTGTTTTTTCTCACATTCTGGAATTTCATACAGTAGTAACCGATATCAGTTATAGATAACCGATACCGGTTACATAACCGATACCGGTTATCTCTAAACGATATCGGTCACTGTCAATCCTATACAGCCTGCTTACAAACACCACCTATGATAATTATTTGCTCGTTTACCCCTCTCTGTACCTACAAACATACCCGAAACCCCTTCTTACCTACCCCATAACACTCACCCCATCCCAAACCATTGCCTATCACCTTTTCTTTTTCATCTCTACCCACTTACCTTCTCTCATCCTATTCCTAAAACATGCAAGAATTGAATTACAACCAAAAATTTTACCTCTTGGGATGCAACAGCTTGAGGTGGAACCTGTCTTCCCTCTCGTCTCTGCCCGCTGGATGCTTCTCCTTGTTCAGCCATGTTCACCACCCTCTTCAATATAACTTGCCTTTCTGCCTTCTTAATCTCAGCCCACAATCACTTTACCTGTCTCTTTCCTCCTTATCACTCAATTCTCCCATGCAATTACCTGTATCAGTCGTCAAACAGCGTCGCATTCTTGTATTTAACTTGTTGCATGACTCTAAAAATAAGAACTTAAGTTGCCTCCCAAGATTTTCTATTTTTAGAAAAGCTCGTTTTAGCATAACCGATATCGGTTACCTAACCGGTATCGGTCATATATCTACCGACATTGGTTAGCTAACCGATATCGGTCACATGTCTCCTTTTGCTTAAACCTAGGCCTTTTCTTTGTTTTTTGCAAATTTTTGGTGGCGCCCATAACGCCGTTATCCTTTTCCCTCAACACATAACATACATCGTTATCAATATTTGTCATTAAAAACCCCATCAATCTATACATATACATATCATCAAATTTCATCAACATCATCTATATACATTAAATTTCAAAACCATCGACAAAACACATGAGACATTTTAATCTATACATCAAACCAATCATTATACACACCATGTGGATCAAACTCATCATCTATATACATTAAATTTCAAAACCATCGACAAAACACATGAGACATTTTAATCTATACATCAAACCAATCATTATACACACCATGTGGATCAAACTCATCATCTATATATATCAATGTCAAAATATACAACTTGCCCTACATGGGGCCTCTATGATCTAAAAAATACAAAGCACGGCATTGTCTCTGCACTCGGCTCGCGCTGGTCTCTCATGTCAAAAATATACTCGGCTCGCAGGCCGGTATCAACTATACAAAATGTACTCGGCTCACAGGCCGGTATATACAACAAAAATGAATAAATAAATCCTATGTGGGCAACACAGGCCTCTATATACATACTCGTTCTGTAGACCGGTGTCTATATCCAATAACAAAAACCCATCTCCGCTCCCAGGATGTCTCAGCTCTCTCCACCACCCTCGGCCCGTCCCCCTGCTGGTCTCTGTGCTGGCTCTCGCCTCCTCCCTGTAACCGACCCACCAGCTGTGGCTGCGGCCCCCTGTGATCTCTGACTCTGGGACGTCTCGGCCCTATGCGCCGCATATGGCTGATAGTCAGCCCCGGTACCATCGAGCACGTCCTGATAATACTGGGCCTCCACTCTCACCTCCATATAGCGGGCCCGTGCCACCATGGCTGGTGGGGCTGGTCCCCCGACTCCTAATAGTAGTGGCCCCTACCCTGTTGGTACACCCTGTGCCTGTGGCGGTGCCTGTACCTATGGCTGTACATGCGGCGGTGCCTATGCCTGTGGCGGTGGTGCCTAGTGCCTGTGCCGGTGCCTGCGGCTATGCCTGAGCTTGTGCCTGGGCTAACTGCCCCTGTAGCACCCCAATCTGTGCCTGTGCAGCAACAAGCTGCCCCTGTAATAACTGCACCTATCCCAAGAGACGGTCCCTCTCCGCTATAACAGCCGCCAAATCTGGCTGTGCGGGCTATGCTCTCCTGGCTGCTCTCTGCCCTGCCCACCAAACCAAAAAGGCACCTGTCACTCCGACATCATCCATTGTATCATCAGCCGGTCTCTCTGCTACCCAGTCTGGGTCAACTGGCTATGGTGTAGGCAGTGGTGCCTCTACATCATCCCTCCGGTACTGTGGGAAGGGAGGTGGCTCATCATGTCGTAAGCCCAACTGACATCGTACCCTTTCTAGGGGTATCCACTCATACTCCCCGGGCCTCCGTCCAGCTATCCAGAAACTATACTGGATCCAGCGTAGCTGTGCTCGGGCTCCTCCTCGGGGCTGATGGCCTCTGTAGGGCCTCCATATAATATCAAGCGCGGTCAAGCCCTCTAACATGTGACGATAGTATGCCACATCTCATCTTGCGATCACAGCTCGTGGCTGGCCCACGACCCCTAACCACCTCTGAAATCCATACCTGTACATTATCTGTGGCCCTGGCTACTGGGGAAACCCTACTGGTCGTATACAGATGATATGCTCGTAAGCCCAACAGTGTAACAAAAATGTCGAGCATATACCAAATCGCCTCATACGGCGATAACCCCAGAGCTCTCTGTATAGCTGCACCAGATACACTGGTGCCCAGGCATAGCATGTATGCTCCTCTACCATCTCATGCAAAACTCCCATCAAAGCCCATGGGAAGTGGCCTCCCTCTGAGTCAGGGAGGGTGAAGCAGGTGATACCAATCATCATCAACACGGCAAGCCGTGTCTCCTGTCGGTGTGCGCGATACATATCGCCATAGGCAATGCTCGCGCTGTGATAGGTAAGTAATGGGGCTGCATCCCTGAATACATGCAGGATGCTGTCCATCACTATCTCCGCATCCACCTGGAACACTACCTCACCTATGATCGGCAGTCTCAGGATGCGATACACATCCTCTAAAGTGATAGTCATCTCTCCAGTAGGGAGATGGAAGACATTGGTTGCCGGATCCCATCTCTCGATGAGGGCAACCATCAGGCTGTGGTCCCTATCCACAGCCCTATACCTCTGGACTCCGCTGAGTCTAACCTCTCGCATGACAGCCCACTGCACTGCAGTCACATGTGGCCGCATCTGCCCTAATAGAGGGGGCATCCGATCCCGCATCGTGAGCTGCTGGCGTGCCTACAAAAACAACCCACTTCATCAGGCCTACCCTTTACAAAAACAACTACCTTAACCCTCTATACCCACTTACCCACCCAACCACAACCCGACTCTATAACACTAATCTACACCCACCTATCCTACCCTACACATCTACGATATCCCCTTTACTTATCTCACACCCTACCAACCACCCCAATCTACCCTAGCCATCTAACTATACCCCTGCCAATTTAACACCTCCTACTTCATACACAACACATAATCTATCCTACCCGAACTAGCCCCCAACAACCCCATTCCCCCCCACCCCAATCACCTTTTCTATCAACCCTACCTCCTCCCCCTTCACCCCCAACCCAACGAAAAAATACAACTCTAACAACAAACAAAAACCACAACGTTCACAAACCTAACTCCTACCCATGCTAACCGGTACCGGTCACCCTCGACCACCATCGGTTCCCCAAGCACATTGTATTTGCTGACGCTGGTAGACATATGACCGACGCCGGTCTATACATAAAGCAGTTATACAACTATTATGTGAGTGATGCTGGTCGCCTAGTGACCGACATCGGTCACTGTCCAATTCCGGGGCAGAAACCAAAACGGCCCGCAAAACCCCTTTTTACCTATTTCTCCCCATTTACCCACAAGAAAACCCTAAAAACTTACCTACCCTGACGTTTTGGCCTAACTAGCCTACCTACCCACTCCATTTTACAAATTACCTTCATTTATTCATTATTTTATTAAATTTTGGATTCCTACCCAAAACCCACATCTAAGTTAAAATCATTAAATTCACATAAGTAGGGGTTCAGAGCCTACCAGTATGACTACATGTTGTCGTGGTGGGATAGGTGGCGGTGGTCCAGCTCCTCCAGCACCTCCTGCTCCTCCTGGCTATGTCATGGCTCCAAATATCCTCAGTTGGGTCCTCACCCAATCAAACTCTACCTCCTGCTCGCTGGGGTCTACCAATCACTCACTCCTCCACTCAACTAATGCCAACTCAACCCGCAAACTCAATTTAAAACCCAGACAAGCCGTATTGGTTATCAAATTGACAATGTGACAATGACATGCCGTATTTTTCTTTTTTATAGGTTTTTGACCTATAACTGATATCGGTTAGTTCGTGCCCTAAAACACTGATATCAGTCTTCTAACCGATACCGGTCATAACTAACCGATATCGGTTACAGGCCTACTTTACCTAAATTTCTACCCTTATCCACCAATCTTCCTTTCTCACCACATCGCCTCCCTCAGCTTTGCTAAATAGCATTATTTTGACTTCATTGGCCCAAATCACGGCCGCAACAAATCAACCACTTGGCCCGACCCAAGGCCGCACCCAACTAATCGACCCGACCCAAGGCCACAACTAACAATCAGGCCCGACCCAAGGCCGCAACTACTCAATCGGCCCAACCCACGGCCACACCCAACCAATCAGGCCTAACCCAAGGCCACAACCAACCAATCCGGCCCGACCCAAGGCCGCAACCAACCAATCAGGCCTGACCCAAGGCCGCAACCAATCAATCCAGCCTGACCCACGGCCACAACTAATCACTCGGCCCGACCCAAGGCCGCACCAATTAAGTACCTCGACCAAGACCCGCAAATTACGATTTTATCCACCCATCATGTAGCTTTTTGTTCAATCGAGCTCACCTATTCGTGTTTTAGCATGACTAGGATACTTGACTTGATCAGTCGACCAACTTTGCCTAGACCGAGACCATGACATTTATCTCAACCAAACCCACCATTTGGTATTGCCAAACATGCCTAAACATTCCTGTACCTTACCCATTATATCCCCTGGAGCTACTTCCTATGCCTTGGATACTAGGATTATATCACCCTTGTTTGGATAAACTATCGACCTTTGCTTATGAATTGCTTGTTGGCTCTTCAAATCATGTACCCTGGTCACACTACTGCATTTCAACGTGTGTCTGCTTCCTTGAACTTACCCCACCATCTTACCATCATCTCAACACCATTCACCCTTTATCAACCCTATCCCTAATTTCATGTCGCCTCAATCTATGATCGATTTGAGGGGGATTACCTATACCCTTAACTGGGGCAATCACTTCTTATTAATTGTCAGTGCAGCTTTACAAGACAAGCTACATGATAACAAGGGGCTAATGTAGACACCAAATTGGTGTCTTACGAAACCCTGTGCCCCACATCTCATTTCGCAACCTAACCTCACCACCTAAACCTTACACAATTATTTATTAATTACCTTATAATTAATAAATCCACATCTCCAAACCTGCCACCTCATTTTGCCACCTCATCATGACCTAGCCCTAACCCTAAACTAACCTAATTAAGACCTATAACTTGGTCTACATCCACACCCATGACTAATTACTCCTCACTCGCACCAAAACCAACCTAATAATGACTTTACCAAGCCCACAACTAATCCCTCGGGAGAATAGGAGGGAAAGTTGGCTATTTTACTAAAAATAGCCCACTTTGACTTAACCGACATCGGTTCCTACTCGACCGCCGTCAGTCACGTAACTGCCATCGGTTCCCTGTAAATGACCTCCCCCAACCAAAAACAAAGGATCCGAATTCATTTGAAAAAAAATCTGGAATTCACTTGGCAGAGCAGAGACAAGTGAAGAAAAGAGAAGAGTTTGCAGAGAAGGACATCGGGCCCAGGACTGCAACTAAGTAACTAGAGCACAGTGACACTCATCTAAGCATTGGGAGAGAAGATGGCTCACTTTTGATTGTCGGATCATCCCACCTGAGCCCTGTCTTTTTCATCACAGTCCTTGGACCTGTATCTTCATCAGGAACTAGTAAGTAGTGTCTTGTACGTTTTTAAATAACATTTCTTGAACTTCTGATTCATAGTAATTATAAGTTCACTCCTAGATCTACTACCCAGTAGCACCCTACATCTCACTGTCATTCCTCTACCCTTACATTTCCCCAAGAATAGCTCCCACACTCTCTGAGTCTTCTCCATCACCCTATTGCCTACCCCTAATCATTTGCCAACCTTATAAACACCATAGCTGCCTCACAGCCAACCTTCATTGAAAGCCCCTAAATCACCACCCCTACCGATATTGGTTATCAGCAACAGGTACCGGTGTATAATCGCAGTCGGTTATACAGTGACTGGCATCGGTCACTGTGACTCAAACCAAAACCAGCCTTTCTTCTATTGCTTTTTAACAAGGTAATTAAAGTGTAATTTTGTAATAGCCTCTTTGCTATCATTTGTGTTAAGTCGTATTAAAAGGGGAACTGACCACCTTCGAAAGGAAGTCTAATATTTCCTGGGCCCAAGGCAGTTCCCTCATTTATTGTCTAACTAAAATCTAGTGGTCTTGTATTCTTACTTGCAGGTAGTCCTTCCTAGACAAAAAGGAGTTCCTTGCAATCGATCTGATCTCTCTCTACGGTACGCACGCACCCTCCCAACATTTAATAGGTATTCCTCCTAGCCCTAACCCTTATCTGTTTCTCAAGAGAATGAAAGGATAGAAGCACCTCTATTCTAAGAATGAAAACATTCTGTGTGAAACAGCCCCAGTCTGGCCAAATATTCTTTTGTTGTAACTTCCTGAGGTGTACTGGCATACTCTTTTCCACCTATGCATCATCCATTCTAGTCACAAATCATTACGAGGTAAGTTCATTTAAGATTAAAACCTTTTCCACTCCTATTTTAATTATTTTATTTTATTTAAAATATCAAATAAAATTAGTTAACATATATATTTCAGTTTATATCAATTATTTCATTGCTGTACTATTTAGATTAACTTCTAAACTTCATTATTTTAGTTAATCATTTTTGGTGAACCCGTACTTTAGAATTTTTTTTCCCTAGGATCCGCTTCAAACCCTAATGGCTAAGAATAGTTCCTCTTCTTCTCAGCCCATCATGTCTCATTTTAGTGTCAACCCTATCTATGATGAGGCTGTCATCACTGATCTCACGGCTCTCTATAATAAGCCTACTATGCCAGATGATATTCAATAACAACTCTTAGATGATCAACAATATGTGCCTACTAGTTTTGAACATTCTCCCATTGGCATTAGTATTGTTGAGGACCTAGTAGCCTTTACTCATTGTACACCATGCTATACGGCTACTAGTGATCCTCCTTTTGATCTTTCTAAGGAAATTCTAGACGGTTCTCTTATTGATTACATGTTTGGTATCAACAACTGCTCACATGTACATACCGATCCTTCTTCTAGCCAAATCACTACTATGGTTCCATCTCATGATTCTCCTACTTCTGACCTTTATTCTCATGAAACATCTCATATTAACTTGCATACTCCTTCATATTATGTTGATGATCTTCTTGATAATATCCTTAACAATACTCTCATTTCTGAGTCTCTATTTGATGGTGACGAGGCAATTGATAGCCGTGGTTTGCCTTCTTTTTACACTGTTAAGTGTGAATCTCCTATTCCATCACTACCTTCTCGTGAGATTGCATCTAGCACTGTGCATGAGTGACCTCCATCTATTACTTCTTATTCTCCTACCATTTCATCTTCCCCTATCACTTCATCTACATCTATTGCTCCATCTCCTTCTCTCAATGTATCTTCATTAGTGGCTTCACCTCCTAGGGATGTTTCTGATGCTACTCCTACCACTGCTATGGGTATTCCATCTATATCATCTACTATAGCTTCTTTGGAGGCTCACTCCTAGTGTGCCTTTAGCATCAAAATCTCCTTTATGTTCTCTTGACATTCCCATGATCACTCGTAATGGCAAGTTACAACTGCTTAATACATTATTGCCATCTCCAACTATTCCTTCATAGGATATATTATCTCTCATGCATGTTGTAGGTCAATTACAGTCTCAGGTTAAATCTCTCACTTTAGAAAGTAGGGATTACTATGATTCTATTAAAAACAAATCATTACATGGTAACCCTATTCCCAAGAAGATTCATAACTTTGTATTTCGTAAGGACTTTATCATGCCCAAATTCATATGTTTTGATGGTATTGGTGACCCTAATTCACATCTCCAACATTAGCACATGGATATGGACCCCAATTCTAATGATAAGTTATTGCTTAAGGCCTTTTGACATGGTCTTATTGATGAGACTTTATAATGGTACACTCATCTTCCATTTGGGTCCATTAGTACTTATTATGAGATGGAGGACGCTTTCCTACGTTGTTTTATCACCAATAATATATTACGTCGTTTTACTAGTCGAAATGTAATACATTATGGTTCTTACACGATATATTATGTCGTTTTATATGATATATTACGTCATTTTATGGCCCTAGAGTTACTTATGAATACCTACGTACGTTACATCAGGGCTCATATGAATCTATCAAAGATTATATCTTATGGTTCAATGCTTGTATGCATCAAATTGTATTCCAACCTATTAATTTAGAGAAAAAATTCATTTTCTGTCGTGGTCTCATTTCCATGCTTAAGCAAAGATTGCAATATGATACATGTGAGTCATTCACTCTTCTATGTTACAAAGTCATAGACCTGGAACAAGATCTTATTTTGATACATGTCATTACTTCTCCACATACCTCCACTTCTATTATATCATCTAGTGATCCTCCATTGACATCTGTTGAGCATCCTACACAGTCTCCACCTCGACCTAGGAAGAAGGCTCAACCTACTCCATCACCAAAGCATACTTCTCCTCCTCCTCCACGATAAGATACTTCTCCATATGTTTCAAGTGAACCATTGCACTTTTCTCATTATGCTTGACCACATAATGTGCTACGTGTTTTACTTACTAACTGATTAATTTGCTTACCATCCAACCAACATCGATTACAACATCACCATGATCAACCTTATATTAATTATCATTGTATTAATGGCCATAGGGACAATGATTGTTTTTCCCTTCATGATATATTACAACAATTAGAGGATAAGGGCATAATTTCCTTTGGGTCTCACTCACATGAGTGGTCCATATCTCCTCTACCTTGTCAACGATTTTCTACTCCGATTGAGTCATCTCCTCCATTTGATGCTCAGGTCATGGTGTGTCTACCATCATAGTTTTTCACTCATGTGCGCTCTCCCCCACGTCCATACATTGCTACATCATCACATCCATCACATCCACTTCATCCACATTAGATTCTACAGCCCTCGATATTTGTACATCCCATCACTGCTTAATATGATATTCAGTTCAATTCATATGCTAACACTGCTTCCATACCACATGCTTCCACCACTTCATGCCACCTTGGTCTCTGGTAGGTGATTATTATCACCTTACCACCTGATGACACACTTGTTTTCTTACAGTTCTTACATGATTGTTGAGGTTTTTTATTTAATAACCTTTCACCACGTGTTTCATCGATTAATCTAGCGTACTAAATCATTTCTTGATGACGCACTCTTGCTTATGCAACTCATTCTTGACTACTGAGGGGTCTTAACTAAATGATCATATTCATTCACACGCTGGGGGCATCACTAATCCCCCCTCCTAGTTTTATCATATTAACATATTATTATCACATTATTATTCATCACGACATGTTATTTTTATTATCATACATTATCCATTACAATAACCACACATTACAAATTCCATTCAATAACAATTTCATATAACTCATCAATCAAATTACATATGTTATCTATCATCATTCACATTACACATTTTTCAATCATCATCTACATCATAGTACGAGTCTACATCAATAAACATGAATGATATCCAACACATTACGTACATTACGACAACAATCACTGGATCATGCATCATCAATCACATCATGCGATTAATACACATCAAAATACAATCATCATATACCAATAAGTCCATTTATATATATCAAGTACAATCATCATTACAAATATATTTCATCATTGGGGGGTAACTCCCCTACGTAATATACAATATTACACATCAAGTATCATCATTGCTATCACTCTTGGGTACTGCAAGATCCCTAAAACTAAATGCCTCACCACTAACTGTGTTCCACTTTTCGCAGCCTTGATACCTCTCAACCTACCTCTATAATAAAGTAACCTCCGTTGACTACTCTGAAAAATGACGCTAAAAATCTACGTATCATGCAAATACATCCTGCGCTAAGGGATCACCACCCGCCACCTCTTTGGATTGTCAATTCTCCTCACATGCCTCGTCCCTTTTGCCTAACAACATGGTACATGTCACTGCTGCTATAGCCACTGAATCAAATAAATGGGCATGATCGCACATGATATCATCCACACGCTCAAGTATCCCTCCCCCAAGTACATCAGTCGACACATTCTATGTTAATGTATGGATTGATGTGTCTACTATCAAGGACCAATACGTGTCACCTATAAAAAAAATAACACGACGACTTAGATAACTATCGCTATAACATAGGAAACCAATAAAGTACAAAAAAAAGCTATACAAATACTTACACTCAGCTACAACTATTACTACATTATCAGGGGAATGGGATTCCCCCTCTCCTCCTCCTCCCTGTGGTAACCCTGTTACATTTGTGAAGAATGGAAACAAGAGTACCCATCGATGTGTTGGCCACCATGCACGATACTCCTTTGTACACCCTGCATCATCTGAGTCTATTGGCTCTATTATCACGTCTCCCTCATCTAGCCCAGGAGGTACTAGCTACTCTCATGTGGGCCCTAGTCTAGCTTCGACCCTCCTCGGTGCTCTAATTGTTCGCAACCATATATATGGCTCTGGGGCACATCCCGAGCCATGCCAAACTGTCACGATACTCTCTCCACCTAGAATAACTCGGCCACCCTTGGAAATCGATCCTCCAACCACATAGTCCTACGTATACACTGTAACTCTACAACATCCTCTGTCTATCCGCTATAATCGTGGTATGGCCTCCATATAAATGCCTCGGGCCCCATCCTATCTATCAATTCCCTGTAAGTATTGGTGTCCATATTACGCCCACATACATTAATCCACCTCCTATTCTATATCTATTTTATCTCTTTCCAAGTCCACTCTCCTCGTGGACCTCCAACTGGCCTCAACACGACTATATGCTCATATGCCCATACATGCAATAGTGTGGTGGCTCCTATCCCACCACCATGATTATCGTGAGTAAACGTGTACAGATCCCTATATAGGTGGGACAATACACACCGTGCCCACATGTATCTATTACTCTCCTCCTCTGTTTGCCGACATATATCGTGCATATTATAAAAATGCCTACACTCCCTCCCTTTACTGTTATAGATGAAGTAATCGCAACGGCGATGAAATTTCACAAGCGCAGAACCCATGACCTCAAGATAACATCCAAATTGATATGGGCTTCAGAAGGTACTTGATTCCCCATAAAATACCATCCAGCAACTCCAATCTCTCTCTCCATATTCTCCAACGACATAACCTAATAACTAACAATCGCAGTATGTGATATACATCCTCCAAAGTAACTGTCATCTCGCCCATAGGCAACCAAAACATACAAGTATCCACACACCACCTCTCACGTAAGGCTATCAACATAGGCATATTGTGGGGTACATCCCCCATCTGTGCTATGTGCTGTAGGCAGACATGGTCCATAACATCCCACTCATCATCTGACAAGCCCAACCCAAGTAAAGTACTCAAATTATGCCCACTGTGGAACTCCCTTGAGTGAATATCCCTCTGCACACCATAAAACGATAACAAACACAATGTTAGAACACTATACAGGTCCAAATACGTTTATTTATCACATTACTCTACACTATAAATCTCAATTGCACCGTTATAGATAAAATAGGCACATTTTGGACTAGGGTGCCGATATGCAGAACTAGGGCACCCAGGAGCAAGACACTAGCACCTCAGTCTGGGAACTCCTATCCCATGGGTCACTAGTGCCCTCACCACTATTGTCCATGTCTAAAATGCTGAGAAACTTCATAATCTCAAATTTGTATTTTTTTTTATAAAACCAATTATTACACACACATTTTTTTGAAAAAACATCATACTCACCAATTCCGTTGTCGTCCGTGATGCTACGATAGTCACCGCCCTCTCAAACTGGCTAGGACGTGCTGATATCACTTACAATATCCTCACTTACTTAGCGCTCAATCTCACAATCACGTTAAAGAAAAATGAAGTGACTAATTGATTTTTCACTTCACTACTTATAGTTACTTTTCATCACCTAATTTACTATGGTCATTATTTCACTCTTATTCTCCCAATTAATACATACTACTATGTTTTTGTTATCTCTGATACAACCTAGAATTCTCAAATAACACCTAGTCGTGCTGGCACATCACTCAGCATAGGCTGAGCGCTCACTCTAAGTATGCCAAGGTACCAGGTCCCTCTTTAGGGTTGTTGTAGTAGGATGGTAGCATGGTGAAGCGATAAGGACGTATAGTTAGAAACTAATCCATCATTACTTAGTTATATCGAACCAAATGTAAAAAGGCATGCATTTAAGTATAAATCATCAAGAAATCAATATCATGTAATGATAACACATATAAGACACTTTGGTTCGACCAATATTCTTCATATATTAAACATGACAACAATACAGAGGCTTGATACAATAGTAGTCATGCACGCATGGATCTGTTACAATTATCCAGTCTCATGCACTCATGAATCTCTAACCCTTCAACATGGTATATCAACTAGGTGATTCATCTAATATATATAGGGTGGGGAACTTGCCCTTCACCGCTAACTATGCCAAAAATAGGTCGCACGCTAATAATAGCCACACACCGTTTACAATTATAGCCATACATGCAAGTATGTTATCTATAGATCACTTACAGTTAACTAGAGTGATGAATCTATTCTTGGATTAATTCCATGCAAGAGTGCATTGATCTGATCCTTGAAATATAGACAAAGCGTGGTGCGCAAGTCTCGGCATCACTTTGTGTGTTCCGCACACCAGCCTCTGGAAATAGACTTGATCTACAAAATCAGCTAAGTCCTGAAAGTCTGACTCTGCACCTTTGCGTGCGACGCCTTCCTATTCCTTTGTGCCTTCGATCCCATCCTGTTTTTCCATGTGGACTCTGTGTGTGAGTTCTGCTAAGTGTTTTATCTGATCAACATTACCCCACACTAATCTCATTGTCACCCCAACAATGGTGATGTCCACAACTGAGTAAAGAATAGTTAAAATACAGAATGTTGAATGTATCTTACACAAAGAATATAAAAGAATTAAAGAATCAAAGAATTATTCAGGATTTAAGCTCCTCCATTTCTTTCTGAAGTATCATCTCTGGATACTCCTCCTTTATGTCTGCTTCTAAGTTCTCCCACTCTGTTAATGCCTTTTCTGCTTTCTCTGGAACATCCACAATGATAGATTCTAGCTCATCCTGAGTTAGTTTTCCTTGCTCATTTTGTATTACAAGCATTATGCTTGACATAGATGTATGCATCCCTTCCAGCACATCCATCTTTTGAGAAATGAGTCTTCCAAGTTCATCTAACCTCTCATCATGTGGTGCCTGTGCCGCAGCCAATGCCTTGCGCTTATGCTTTACCATAGTTAGTCGTTCAACGTGGCCTAGTGTGTCATCCTTCATGGCCTTTTGCACCTCATTGTCTTCTGCCAGTGTTTTTACCCTTATTAGCGCATCTGGAGTTGTGCATATCATTAAGGCATGATCAACTTTCTTTAGCTCCCCTTGGAGTGCTTGTAGTAGGCCCTCATATGTAACAATCTTCCTTGCTACTACAGCCTATGCTTTTTCTGCCTCTTCTGCTGGGTCCTTGGGATGCTCTGGTATACGCACCTTTTCATCCTCCAATACTAATTTTATCATTGTTCTTACGTAGTGCATCACAGAAGGAAATTATTTTGGTACCTGTGATTCCAAATATAGGCATACCTTTAGTATATCATCTCCAATTTCCTCTGCCACACTAACAAAAGTCTCATATTTCCTTTTGCTCAGATCTCTCTCTTATACTAAATGCTCTATTTCCACATCCTTTGCTTTTAGCTCCTCTATCAGTGCTTTAATTGTAGCAGATTTGTCAATGTTTCTTCTAGCTATCTCAGCAAATACTTTCACCAAGGCATTGCTTACCTGCTCATCCGTCATAACAGTTGGTTTAATTGTCATGTGCCAGACTTTTGGTGCCTTCTTCAACCACCTAGATGCACATGATTCTTCACAGACATCAAAATCTAGTTCATCCATATGCGTATGCATCGACCATGAAAGTTGCTTTCGTGTTCGTAATGTCACCTTGTTCTCGTCCATAAGCACCCATCCAAATAAATCTTTTTGAGCGACGGTGCTCTGGAACCGAGCGCGAACAATCATCTCTTGGTCCTCTGCATACCCCATTGTTTGTACCCTTACATCCTCACTTGTCTGATGGGACCTTGGCCCTTTTGGAATGGTGGCATCAAGGTTAGGAATATTGGTTGTATCCTCATCCTTGCCTTGTGTAGCTTCTGATTGCTCCCTTTCTTCCTCTCCGTTCAGTTTTTCCTCCTCCTCGTTCTGAGGCTCCTCTTCTACCCTATGATGGATTGGAGATGGAAGTACTTTCTCCTCAGACTCTTCCACTTCTTCATCTAGCTTGAGCTTTCTTCTTCTCTTCTTCTCCTCAGGTTCCTTTACCGGTGAGAGTCGCGGTGACTTCCTTGTTGTCTGCTGGGCTTCTCCTTGTGACCTTGTGCGCTTGAACACCTTTTTGAACATTTGGTCACCTTGTGCTACCTCAATATTTTCTTCTCCTTGTGAAGCCATCATGCTCTCCTCCTCTTGTCTGCCAGATGGTTGCTTCCTCCTGCACACCAAACCATCACTATCATCATGCTCTTCATCCTCTTCCTCGTCATCCTTCATGGGTTTAGAAGGCCTAGGTGTTGGGATGTTTTCCATAGTATGCTTCCCCTTTGGTGGTCCTGGGAACGTGAACTCATTCTCTACATACTTATTATTTTCCATCTTTGGTTTAAGTTGGAGATATATGAGCGTGGCCCCGATATCCCCAACAACAAGTGTTTTTGGTTTGATATTCAAAATCTATGAGATAATACTCTTGTTGTAAGCATTCTTCCCCGGATATCCATACTTCTTTTGCAAGGTGTGGTATACGCAATCCACCTTGTCTACATTAAACAATAACATCCTTGTATCAGTGAACCAATGAGCGGAAGATTAGAAATACCACACTGTGAATGCTTATGGTATTTTGCACTAGGGGCTCCATGATCCATCCACCATCAGAAAACATGCAATACAAAAGTGCTGGTAAACAACAAATTGAGCCTGCTTCCCCAATACCGAGGGCAACTCCTTTGGTATGTGCCACTCCTCTTCAAAAGATGCACGGAGCCTGTCATACCACATCTCCACTCTCTCCTTTACCTTGTCTGTCATAGACCCCTTGCATAGATACTTGCTGAATCTTTCAGCTAGAGACTTGTTATTCATGGGGTATTCCCATATATTTTCTTTCAGGCCATCCGGTACTCCAATCTCCATGAATACTAAAGAAAGTAAGACAAAACCAAAACTTATCTTACTTCCTGTGTGTGCTTCCTCTACTATTTGTTTTGTAATAAAGCCGACAATGTTGTAAATAACCCTTCTGACATGTGCTTTGCCACATGCAACGACATTGAGTTTACTTGTGACCAACGATCTTGGTCATTCAATTTCATAACCAGGTGTGCTACTACTTTTACTACCGGACAATCGTGTAATTTATCGATGTCCATTCCGTGTGGTCCTTTCTGGTATCCCAACGCTTTGTGTGTTTCTAATATGGAAACCTTGTTAGTTAGGTCATTTTTGATGTCCTCACCCGTCACCTTCAAACCTGTTACCGTGGTAATTAAAATGGGTGTTAGTCTTACCCTTCACCCTACAAAATAGAAGAAGTCCTCATGGACTCGGCTCATCAGCCACCTGTATAATGGTGCATATTTCCCAAAGTATGGGAGCTCATATAATTGGTAAACACCAATCCTTTTCAATAACTTCTCCCCTACGTCATCATATATCGGCATCCCATCACCAGTTTTCCTGTCCGTTCGAGAGATAAGTAAATCATCCAACTTCTTCTAATTTTCCTTGGTTTAGTGGTTGTACTCACTTATTTTGCTCTTTCGTATGTGGGAATCCCATTCCTGGCCCATAATTACTTCTTCAGGGTACTGCATCTCTGAAAAATTTCTCTCAGGAGTCATCTCTTCCTCCTCTTCCACTACTACCTTCTTCTTTCCTTTTGCTACTGCTGCTTCCTTCTTTGGAGCCATTCTTCCATTTGTGTTGTGTTTCTACACCTTCTTCTATAACTCTTTAATGGTTTACTTCAAACCCTAACCTGATTCAATCGTGCCCTAAATTGTAATCGTGAAATCATGTGCCCTAGCTCTGCTCTGTCAATCTGCTTCATTCAAACCCTTCTCCTACGGGGATACAAGCTTCTCCAATACACAGATCTACCTTTCACACTTGGTTTCACCCTCTTCACACCTTGAATCACTTACTCAACTCTTCACACTTAGCTCTTCGTCGAATTCTCATAGTTGCAAGGGTAGAAATGAATTCGCATCCCATCCTTATATATATTTTCAATTTTTGATGCATTAATTACTCCTCCACCTACCAAATATTTCTCATTTATTGCTCAATTTTGTCATTTCTACACAGTACATCTTCGTGCCACAGCTATAACCTTCTAGCACGCCTTCCTACCTTTTGGTCACAGACTTCTCTTCAGCGTGCACTCTAGCGCCTGAGTACCTTGTCACTGCACCTTCTCCTGGTAGTTATCATGGCTGCTACTTACCTCGTGTTATACTTTTCCTTCATTCATCTCCATCCTTGGTTACTTTTGAGAAGTAATCCTTTGTAAATCACCTTTAGCAGCTTACTTCCTCAACATCTGCAACATTATACCTTCCAATCTTCACAGCATTATACCTGGGAGTCACCAACAATCCACCCCATACTAAAAGTATGTGCAGTCCTCTGTGCATCAACATGCTTCATATTGTAGTTAGCTTCATGCGCGCAAGCACGCTTATTACATAAAAACAAGAACTAAATTGACAAAGCATAGCGACGATGAAAGAAACACATTAAGGAAATGCAGAAAGGGAAACCTAATCTATCTGGCAACACTACCTTATTACAAACACCAAGAAGACTTATTTATAGTAGGGCTTCAACCTACTCCCGTTAAAGTAAGCGGGAAGTCGTGTTCCGTCAATTTCTTCTAACTGGCAAGCACCTAACCTCAAGTATGTGAGTTATAACATACGGCCCCAACCAATGCACCTTGAGCTTCCTGGATGGTGCAAAAACTTAGAGTCATACAGAAGTACCATTTGTCTGACCGCAAGTTTCTTATCCCTGATATGCCTATCATTCCATGCTTTCTAGCGCACTTTCTCCTATTTCTGACTCCATCGTGCTATGGCTTAGAACTCATCCAGTTGAACCATGTTATCAATCTGTTCTTCCAAATATTTCTCATTAGCTAGACCTCCAAGTGCATGCAATGCGCAAAGAAGGTAACATAAATTCTATAGGAAGAACAGCTTCCATGCCAAACACCAACTGAAAAGGTGTGGCTTTGTTCAATCTCTTATATGTTGTTCGGTAGGCCCAAAGAACAACAGTATACTTTGTCATCCCAATAACTTTTCAGCCCCACATCATCAAATACCTTGGTCAATGTGTGGCTCAAAATCTTGTTGAAATCCTCAGTAGTTCCATTTATCCCTGAGGGTGATAGGGTGTAGTCTTCAGTATCTGGTGGGTAACCATAAACTTGAGCATCTAACAACAAATTTTGGATTGTCTTCCATTTAAAAAATGGGTGCCCCTATCACTGGTTAAACTTAAAGGATCAACCATACCTGGTAAGAACATTTTCCCATAAGAACCTTGCTGCTGTAGCCAAAGGGAGTATAGTCCTTCTTGATATTAGGTGCTCAACTTCTACCCATCTCAAAAATTAAGATAATCTGTACAAGTAATGATATAGCGCAATCCAGTCCTACACACAGCTGGTGAAATAGGCCCTACAAAGTCTATGTACCCATTTCTCAAAGGGTTTTTCACTTGTAATTGGTCATAAAGGCATCTCATCCCTCATTCAGTAGTGAAGGTGGTCTTTTCTTGATCTTCCAGGGTAATCCTAACCTAATGATACCCTGAGAACCCATCTGTAAATGAATATATCTCACACCCAGCCACTCCTAATATTTCCTCTATGAATGGCATAGGGAAAGGATCTATAACACATGCTGCATTCAACTCTCTATAATCAACACAAATTTGAATCCTACCATCCTTTTTGATAATGATCACCATAGGACTAACCCATTCTGACTCATCCAATGGTCGAATGATCCCAGATTTCAACATCTTGTCAATTTCCTCCTTTAATTTCTCGTGAAAATTGGGATTCATTCGATAAGGTCTCTTCCTAACAGGGCGTGCACCTTCCTTAAGCTTTATCTTCATTTCTCCAAGTGATTTATTAATGCATTTAAGTTCATGGTATCGTCTTGGGAATAAGTCCTCATAGTCTCGAAGTAACTCTATGATCTTTTCCACTTCTGATTCTGACCAGTAATCCCTAATTATCACCTCCTTAGGTTCATATTTTATGCCAATATTTTCCTTTGTTGTCTTCATGGGTTCATGATATGTGCACACATCTACATCCACACTGGCTAACACTTCACATGCTCCATGAGAATGATCAAATTCTAAGTGCTCAACTTCCTCATCATCAATTATGTAAACCAACTTCCCCTTGTCTTTTTCCAGAGAAGCACACTCAAGTAGTATGGTATCATCTACTTCTTCCTCAAAATGACCAACCCCTATCTCTATCTCACCAAATAATTCCTGAATAAGTTCTTCCACTTTCCCACTGTCTCCCATGGTTAAGCACTTGATAAATCTTAAAGCCTTGTTCACTGGTGGTATAGGTGAGAAGAATTCAAAAGTTTGGATCATCCCAGTAGTCAATTTCTACCGATTTTCAGTGTCGCGATGTAATTCAGCATATACATACCAAGCATGTGTGCAACCTTATAGAGTAGAATAAAAGTGAAGCACCCAAAGTGAGGGCAGTAATACTTCCTATCCTACTATCTAGAGTATCTCACACTGTTGGATATGATGCTGAATAGGTTGATCACCATGATAAGGGAAAATCTTTCTAGGCACATTACTTCTTGAAAACCTGGTTGATAAGGCGGTCCCGATCTCTCCACATTCCAAGATATTATCCCTATGAACCACCCACCAACATGCTACTATCCCATACAAAGTATATGACAACATATCTCATCTTTTAATCTAGTTATCCCAATTTTCCTCCATGGCCTACAAGAATTCAGCCAGATCTTTGGACCCAGTATATCATAGTACTAAGTGACCTATACATCTGACAGAGTAAAAACCCTTTTTGTAAGAAACCACACACTTAACTTCCCTCCAGTTCATAAGTACCATGAGCCTAATTATCACAAACAATACTGGTAGTATCGCTGATTGACTGAGAATCTTCCCAATGAAGAATTCCTTCCCTAGATAGCTCATTGACCTCTGGGTCCCGAATAACACGTATATAAATTCTGTTGAAGTCCTCTTCACTCAAAGGTTCCACATATGGTATGGATTTCCTATCCATCAATGGTATTATGACCCTTTCCTCCTTATTCTCGAAGCTGATATACCCCTTGTTAAACCTCAAATCATCATTGTTTATATAACACCAAGGGTGCTCAAGCAAAATTGGGAAGCTATCTACTTCCACAAGTGATAACACTTCGAAGTCTCCTATGAACTTGGCCCCTTGTATAGTGATAGATGCATCCTTCAAAACTCCTATGGGAGTAGATTTTGTTCTATTTTCCTTGAACAATACATTAGAAGATGGCTATAATGGAGGTCTCCCCATTTAAACCCATGCATCCAATGTAAGTACATTCACTTCCGCACCCGTGTCAATCAAAATATTACTCAACAACTGACCATCCACAACAACATTCAAAGTGATCTCCTTGTCATAGTCAATGCTATCGGGGGGAGATTCACATGGAGTATTTGTCTTCCAGTCTCAGTTCCCATGTGCGGAGTATTCCCCTTCAACCACTTTCCCAATAAAAGGAATAATATTCTCCTAGCTCAACCTTCTACATACCTCTTTGATGTCATCAATATAAGATGGGGCCTTTTCTATATCCTTATGCTCCAACTTCCGAGACTGCTCTTTCAAACATTATATTTCACCTTGAGGGATTTTAAGGACCTCCATAGTTTCCTAATAGACTTATTTCTGATGAGTTGGATTTGGATACCCAGCATGCAAAACCTCCTCCCTAGTGATTGTTGACTTCTATTATAATACCTCTTTCATGCATGCTGCCTCAGCTCCTGTGGTTATCTTGATAGTTACTACCTTAGGTTCTAGTGTTAACTTGGGCATCCACTGATTCTCTACCATGTGCTGGATTCTAACCATTCTTGTGCCTTTGTTTTCTTTCTTGTGTTGCTTATTGAGATGCTCATACAAGTCCAAACACTCTTCATAACTATACCCCTTTCCACAAAATGAACATGAAATATTATGTGGGCATTCGCACCTATAATGGTCAGGTGAGCCGCATGTATAACAAGTTCCTTGAGGGAATTCACCTCTTTCGCCGCCTCAGCCTCATCCTCCATATCCACCTCGATATCCTCATCCTCTTCCACGACCTCCTTCAAATCTTCCGTCATTCCTGTCATAGCGCGCTTGATTATAATCCCTATCCTGATGCTCATTCTTTCCTTTAGAACTATCGGCCACACTCACCTGTCACACCCCAATATCAATGGCATCATGGATCTAGCTAATCAATCTAAAATCTTCAGTATCATGGGTCATGGACCTACAAATTTTACAAAAGAGGATACATTCTTCCTGATCATGCGTTGTAGTAAGGGGTAGTGACTAGCATCATGATTCAAATGGAAAATATCACAGTCTAATAGCAATGAACGTATAGATCTGTGAGGGAAACTATCCTTGGTGTGGCCTTCCACTTCATAATTTGTACACCAGATTCTTGAGCACGTCTCATGAGCTGAGTTTGCTGATAATTTCTCTAACTATTTTGCCATAGCTGCTAACTGAGCCTCCAAGAATGGACTAACTCCAGTGTCAATACTCTGAACTGCCTCAGCATGTAGAGCTACTTCTAATGCTTTGCATAGGTTGGTATAAGTCTTATGCGATAGTGCCCTTCGAAATGGAGTAATCAATCCCCTGAAAAACCATTATGCATACTGATTTGCATATATATCATAGGAGAGTTTGGATAGAAGTGTTTTTAAATGGGTATCATACTCACGTACACTTTTAGTAGTGCCTTGCTTTATATCCTTAAGTGCACTTATACTCTTCTACTTAAACTCTGGGATATGGAACTCTTTTAAGAAATCATCTTTCAATGTTACATAATCAATACAAGTTTGATTGGGATCAAACTTCCTATAACACCTATGTGTGCGCGCATGTAACGTACTAACAAATTGACTTGCCTTGTGCTCAAAAGCCATGATACCTTTCACGCACCACAATATTTCACACATATGAATATGTTCAACAGCATCCTCGATACCTCTATACTCTGGGAGATGAAGAGACATCTCCATATAAATGTTCTAGGGTTGCTGCGGGCCTTGACCACCCGACCCAAAACCTCCTTGGTTTCCTCTACCTCTAAAACCACCCAAACCACCAAAACTAGAACTACTCATACCTCCTGATCATCTTCTTGAAGTTTGAATAGGGCCCATAGGTGCACTCCCCTATGTCCCGATAGTGGTACTATACTAGACCCCTATAGTCTGTGAAGTAGTCCTAGTTCAATAGGTGAATCCCACACTCGGCGCACTCATATTTTGTGTAGATGATGAGCTTGAAAAAATACCCCCAAAGAATAATGAAGTTGTCTATGTTACCATTGATATACTTGTTGTCTGACTTGTTTCTGCTCTTTCACTTCCCAAATGAAAACTTTGTTTACCTATTTTACTCTTTACTAGAAAACCAAGCACAAGGGCTAGGTCAGCAGGTTAGCTTAGATGCACAACTATGGCATAGGTCATATCTACTGGGGTGCTTCCATGTGAGGCCAAAGAGGGTTATTTTTCATGCTTTCCTAGATGGGGGAGTTCTTGATTCTCTAGCTCTTCTTCATCCTCATGAGCCTCAAATCCTTCACGATTCATCTCTCTCCACAACGCCATCCATTCTGCAACTTCTTGATTCTTTCATAATTACCTCTCATGCACCTCATCATACTTCAGCCACCTCTCTTCCCTCTACCATGCTACCACTAGGTCTTCCATCTTTCACCAATCCTATTCCTACCCCCGCGTGTGGAGATTTTTAGTTTTCCATGGGTTTATCTTCCAAGTTAAACGTTACCATTAGTATCTTGATGGCTAGGAGAATTCCTTGCAAATATGTCCCTTTAGGATACCATAGGAACTGAAACTCAGCTACTTATGGGCATGAATAAGTCGAAATTGAATACTCCAGAATATAGCTATTTAGAACACCATGAAACCATGTATCTACCACGCGAGTCTAGATCAATGCAACATCATATAGTGTTTGAAATTTCTCCTATGTCCAAATCAGTGTACAATACCTCCAATTTAGTTTAGATGCATATGCAGTCAACCAATTGTATAATTCTACAGGAAAGACGACAAAGAAGCTCTCGTACAAACTGTCATACAAATTCTATTATACCCAAGTGCGTGCATTAAATTTGGATCTAGTGCTAAACCTTCATGCATATTCTTCCTCTAGATCATGAATCAACTCTTCAACACTCACCAAATTTAGTTGCTATGTCTTCATCGTGAACCATCCTGAAAATAACTAAAAAATAGGTCCCAGAAATGGAACCAATGATGCAGCCTAGAATTCTCAGTTAACACCTAGTCGTGTTGGCACATCACTCAGCACAAGTTGAGCACTCACTCGAAGTGCACCAAGGTACCAAGTCCCTCTTTAGGGTTGTTATAGCAGGATGGTAGCATGGTGAAATGATAAAGACATCTATTTAGAAACTAATCCATCATTACACAATTATACTGAACCAGATCTATAAAATCATGCATTTAAGTATAAGTCATCAACAAATCAATAACATGCAATGATAACACATAGAAGACACTTTGGGTCAGACAGTATTCTTCATATAGTAAAACATGACAATAATATAGAAGCTTGATACAATAATAGTCATGCGCACATGGATCTATTACAATTATCTAGTCTCATGCATCCATGAATCTCCAACCCTTCAACACCACCATTTTTCAACGAGGTGATTCATCTAATATATATAGGGTGGGGAAATTTCCCTTCACTATTAACTATGCCAAAAATAGGTTGCACGCTAATAATAGCCATGTGCCATTTACAATTATAGCCATACATGCAAGTATGCTATCTATAGATCACTTACAGTTAACTAGAGTGATGAATCTATTCTTGGATTACTTCCATGCAAGAGTGCATTGATATGATCCTTGAAATATAGACAAAGCGTGGCACGCAAGTCTCGGCATCGCTTTGTGTGTTCCACATGCCAGCCTCTGAAAATAGAATTGATCTACAAAATTGACTAAGTCCCAAAAGTTTGGCTCTGCACCTCCACGTGTGACGTTTTCCTATTCCTTCGCGCCTTCTATCCCATCCTGTTTTTCCGCGCAGACTCTGTGTGTGAGTTCTGATAAGTGTTTTATCTAATCAACAATATCTTTAGCATTTCTACTCCAATTTACACCTTGTTTGTAATGTTGTTTTTAGAATTCCACCTAACATCGTACCATACACATTACACATGCATTATATCTTCTTAACATTGTCTTTCATTCAATCTATGTACATTTTGGCAATTTCTATTACTTCCTCTCTATCTCATGTTTACTTTTGGCTTAAAATTCATTCTTATCATCACTCCCCATTTCACTGAAAGGTGGGCATATCATTGGGTCATAATCACCCTTACATCACCATGTGATCAATCAACACTACCAATTCATCATTTTCAAACATTTACTAATTTACCGTGTGACAGTTCACCATTAATTCTTCCTAATGACCTAACCTGGGGGAAACAAACGTACAATTTCCATATACAACATTTCATCACTTCCCCCTAATGACCTAACATGGGGGCAACAATCGAAAATTTTATAATGCGATATTTCATAAATTTCTAGCGATTCCTCCTAATGACCTAACCTAGAGGAAACTAGTGCAATATCTCTCTATGAGTAACCAATCAAGACAATAAGCCAATCAATTAATCAATGCATTCAAATATCTAACAATCGAAATCATATCACTCAATCAATACAATATAACATAATTAGCCTCACAGATGACTTAACATGGGAGTTACATTCATTACTTTCCTAGATGACCTAACTTGGGAAGTTATGAAATATTTGACGTTTGCTTCTAGATGACCTCACTTGGAAGCCATCACATTGAGGTAACACCCATGGAGTGGGGGAAAGAGTTTCTTTCCTATACCAATCCTATATGGGTCAATTGTTTTATCGAAATCATTTGGATCCAAAAGCCATAAATTTTTTGATTTGAGTTCATCTGCATCAACTAAATCTTGAGGATGTAGTTAGAGGTTGGAGAATAATTCTTCTTCTAATGGCAGGATGCCCAAATCGTCCAGTTGATTATTCATATATACACAATCGGGTTGGGAATTGATCACTCCCTAGCCCATCTTATCGTCATCATACACATTTGAAATCATCAAACATCCAACATTACAATCATCACTCTCATTTTAGTGTACTTCATACCAACATTACGTTTCTCGCTACATTGCATGGGTCAACATGTTGATCCATGGTTCGACATGCTACATGGTTCATTCGACACACTTTTCTACCACATCTACATGCTCTACTACAACATGGGATTCTCTGGATTTCTCTCAGGTACACATCTCTATTTACTTTATGTTACCGAGATTTCCACTCACCAGCATAAGTGGGGGCAAATGTAGTAAAAAAATCACGCAATTACTACTACTATTATACCATCAAGTATGTTGTTTTATATATGGATTTGACGTAAGAAAAATATTCACTAATGGCTCATCCCCTAGTCCTATCATCAATTTAGTCAATTATTGTCATTGAGTTTTTTACACAATCGTTAGTTACTCACACAGTTCTAGTCATATCTCATGGGGTCTCAGTTGTCGTTATTTACTCACTGGTCATCTCTAGTCTTTGACTATGACACCTAGGAAGGGATTGGGGCAACCTGATCCTCATTTTTAGACACCCTAGTCCTGGTTGCACTTGGTTCTCTTTTAGAGTCTTGAGGTCAGTCTTTGTAGTTTTCTCTCACATTCCCTTAGGTACTAGTTGGCATGTTCAATAATTAGTGTCGAAATTTCAGCAAGAGATCCCTATATAAACACAACATACACACTATCTTAAGTGTGAACTATTTCTACTAAGGCAAGGGACTACATTTGGGCAATATTCTGCATCACACAATGCGTAGGCATGGTTGTATTCATTCTATTCCATCCACCATTTACTTCTTACATCTAGTTATTTCCCATTACTTTGGCATCATCGGTGCTAGGGAACCCTAGGCACATGATTGCACACACATGTACATATAACTACATCGGGTATGAGATGTAGTGCAACACTCAGTCATAAGTCCATCCATTTGGTAGTTGAGGACAATCTGACCCATTCATTTGCATCTTTCTTTTTTAGGGTTTGATGCTTTTGTGTGGGTTTTTATAGGATATTATTCATTGAAGATCTACAGTGACATCAATGAAGCTAGTGTGACATCCATGTGACAAGAGGTGAGTTATTGTGAAAACCTAGCAATGAACTCAAACTCAAGTTCTGAGTTGTTTTGCAGACCAAGGCACCCCTACTACAGCCCAAAGCACCCATACTACAAACTGAGGCATCCATAGGTGCCCTAATCCTCCCCTAAATGCCCTAGTTTGGCCAAATCTTCATCTGCTACAAATTCCTGAGGTGTGTTATCGTACTCTATTGTACTTGTGCATTATCCAGTCCAGTTACATATCACTGTAAGGTGAGTTCATTTTAGGTTAGTACCTTTTCCCCTCCTATTTCAATTATTTCATTTTATTTAAAATATCAAATAAAATTAGTTAACATTTATATTTCAGTTTATATAAGTTATTTCATTGCTGTACTATTTAGATTACCTTCTAAAATCCCTTATTTTAGTTAATTAGGTAGTCACCTTTTTTTTCGGTTTATCAATAAAATTATACCATTGGACCAATTTTGCTAAAAATATTCCTAAAATTACTCTATAACTACATCTAATAAAAATTAAGAGTCCCCTCCCATGTGACCACTACCTAAGTGCATCAGATCACAAATTTTATTTAAATAGGGTTGTGTTTTTTATTAGAAATAGTGACAAAATAAGGGGGCCATTAACACCCAAACACTTTAAGCATTTGTCATTAATGTAAGATCACTAAATAAAATCCATGAGTGTGTGTTTTTCACCTTGTGTACTAAGAAATTTACCTGTAACAAAAACAATGATAGAGGTAATAAGGTAAAGACAATAAATATGTGAATTGATATTAAAGGTATGTAAAGTGAAGTGCAAGTAAGTAGAGGATGAAAGATCGTGAGATAGTAAATGTATGGAGGTTAAGAAAACAAATTAAGAGGATTGGTATGAGGGCCTACATATATGGTTAGTAGATAGAAATGCAAACTTATGGTAGACTCAAGGCCATAAATGGAAGTAGTGGAGAGGGGGAGAGAAGTCGATGCGAAGGTATGTACATTATAGAATGTAGTCATGTTACAATAATTGGAATCTAAATATAAAAGTAAAAGTCAAAAGTTATCAATGAATGTCCTAGCTAGAGACTTTTATTAGTGGCTTGAAAAGAAAAATTAGTATATATGTATGTGTTAGGTGAAAATTGGATACAATCCTCACTCAATGTAATCTATTTCATGTTATCTTACCTGAGTAAACCATGATGGTATCTCTTCCTATATATGTAAGTGTTAGGTGAAAATTGAATTCAAATCAATATATATGCAAGTGTAAGGTGAAAATCTGATACAAGCCTCACTCAATGTAATCTATTTCATGTTATCTTACTTGAGTAAACCATGTTGGTATCTCCTAATTGGCTTCGACTAGTCATGCATACTAGTTATACAATTGTATTTTTGGCACTTTGTAATTTTAAGCATGTGATCTAACTAATTTTGGATACTGTATAGTTATAAAAGTTTCATATGTTTTTTTTATTAGGAAAATTGTATGGTACAAGTCCAAAATTATTTGTCCCATAAATGTACATTATGTGGCCGGTGGCAATAGATTTGTTCCTACATTAATGAATGAATACACTAAAGATATTGATTTTGGTTTCAAAGCATCAAATCTATTTTAGTGGCTTGAAGGAAAAACTAAAGCACTTAAAACTTCAAATAGTGTTCTTTTGGTATCAATTGAGGGTATATGAAAATGAGGTCCATATGTTTTTTATCGTGCCTTGTAACAAGTTTGTTTTACAGGTTTGTATTATGATACAACCAAATGAATCAATCTCTTCAAGACAACTTGGAATTTGGTTATGAAAGAAAGGATGTGAAAGTATGATATGGGAATTTTTGAAGGGATATTAAGGCCTAAAATCCAAATTTTATATATTTGTTCAATTGTAATGTTTTTGTGCAATACTTGAAAGTATACGCATGAAGACAAAAAGGTAATCAAGAAATGGGTAAAGCTCTTAGAGCATAAAAATGGGAAGATGAAAAGACTGGAAGGCTAATAATTTCCTAAAACTGTATAAAGAATGTAAGAAAATATACACAAAAGGGTTGGGTTTTAAAGAATAATATGATTTGAAGTGATATACTAAGGAGTTATTTCATTATCTTTTTCTTTATTATGTATGCTTGCATTCACGAGTAATCTCATTTTGAAGCTTATTACATAAGTGATTCTATGTGATATTAACTAAGAGTTGAAGTACATTGCATAAAATTAAAATGATGATAATTGAATACAAATTTTAAAACCCATAGAAGACAACCATTGCATGTCAGGGACTGTTGCTAACAAAGGTTCTATTGTTAGGATATGAAGATGTTGAAATGAATACTAGGACAAAGAGATGTGGAAAGATAGCAAGAGGAGAAGATGAACCATTTTATGGAAGATAAAGTGGTTGAGATGAGAATTCCTACAAGAAAGATAATACTGGAACATATATGTGGCGACATATGAAATAATTTTGTTTGAGCTTCTAGAGAAGTTATCCACATGGTTACACAAATCCATCAACAATCAATCTTACAACGTAAAGTATTGAATATAAGAAATTAAAGAAAACATGAATGGCAAGCTACAATCTAATCGATTTCCCTAATCATAGCCAACTCGATGTGGCTCTTAGTAGTGGGTTTGATTTTATGGGTGATGACAATAGGAGTATATGAGTTGTGGCAGGGGATTTTGAGCCTGGTGATGGACAAAAAAGATGGGGTTTTAGTGCTTGCGGGCTCTTTCCCTGGTCTCTGGATGCCAAAAATGCCCCCTCTCCACTAATTATAGGATTTGAAAACAGTGTCCCATAATCAGTTAGGGTTTGGGACAACATGAATGATGGGCTCGAAGTGTCCTCTCTGACTCGTGGCATATGTTATTTCATGAGCTCTTCACAGGTCCTTGTTCGCACTTTGAAAGGCTCCACCCTCTGCATCTAGATCCTACACCTTGCTCTTGGTAGGGATCTTAAATCTATTCTTTCCCAGAAATTGAGCTCAAGGTTAATCTTATAGACCTATTTTTTTCCGACAAAGCTTTGAATGATGAATCCCTACTCATCTCTTACAGGATTGGAAGAGATTCAATGATTTCCATGACTATTCATTTATTGGGAGGAGCTAAAATGCAAAATCATGCACCTTTTAGAGAGGCATTGTTTAAAAATGCCACTTCCACTTCATCTGTAATAATTCCTCTTCCCCCTGCCTACATTGTGGAATAAGCAACCAAACCCCCTACCTTGGAGATCAATAGTGATGAAGCTCTGGTCTTCAAGAGAAATCTAGAAAATAAGGCCCTGCAGATTTAATGGTCTTTGGCCATCAAAAAATGTCCTAATCTAGTGGATTCATTCCTTGTGGACATAAAATTTTGAATACTTCTTTTATGCAAGAGGCTTCTGTATAGTCTACTTCTATGAGCTATAGGATTATCAAAGGACTATTAATGAAGGTCCTTGGTTCTAGGGTACATTGGGGTTATTCGCTACCCCATGGTTTCCACAATTTGATCTAAAATCCTACTCCATCTCACGTGTTCTTGTTTGGGTGAGATTTCTAAACCTTCCTCTCCACTTTTTCCAGGCTATGGAAGATATCAAAAATAGTCTAGGGAGGTTCATCAAATAGGGTGAAAAGAGGTTACACAGTGGTCTGATTACTTTTGTTAGGTTTTGTTTAGAAGTGGATCTTCGTTAAGGTCCGTTGGATAAAATGACTCTCAAGATGGGAGATGTGACTCACATCTAGACTCTTGACTATAAAAATATGGCTTTCGAATGTAGGAATTTGTAACCCAAATTAGTAGGAATTTTTTTTTCTAACAACAAATAGACATTCCCCTGCATATATAAATTAGATAACTAGCTAAAGCTAGTTAATGCAATAAGTCATAATAAACTAACAACAAGTAGACATTCCTCTACATATTTAAATCAGGTAACTAGCTAAAGCTAGTTTATGCAGCATGTATTAATAAATTAATCCATCCTATAACATAGTGATAAACCTTGTGCAACTATAAGGCTTAGTTATCCTTGATCTTCACAATCACCCTTAACGTTCATTTTAATGTTCATACTTAGCCTCTATTAATTTTACCACACTACGGTAGTGAGAACATGTGACTGATCCTCTAGTGTCTACCTAGAGTTTGATTTAATAAAACTCCATCTTGTATTCTACACTTTGGGATTTGAGGAATCACAGCGATTAGACAATGTACCCAACAAACACATTACTTTGGCCAAAGTTTCTTAGTTGTACTATGTACACTTAATATAGATGAGTGCACATAGGATCTAAACTTGTCTTCCCATCACCTCAAAAATGTTTCATCACAGTTATCTAGATTTATTAAACTTATGTAGGTGAACCTATTAAGACTTTTCTAAATTCCTAACGGGTTCAACTTCATTAGTACAAGGAACCCCAATGTCTGCTATTGGTTACCTATGGGAGGCCAATCCTCTGCTTAACATGTTACCACATTAAACAACCTATGGGCCACTCGTAGGTAGCCTGTAATGTGCATTAATTAAGTAGTTCCTATAAGGGTTCATGAATTTAATGGATTATCCAATTACTTAGTGAAATATAGTTTACGCCTCTAATTACTTTGGATAAACGGATAAGATCATGAAGTAATATCAATTTGTTGCCCTATCTATATGTTCTATCCTTTCTATAGAAAAGGTATGTTAGATCCCTAGTCAAGATTCCATTAGGTGTTATTAACCTTACAATGTCATGATTTAATATATCTTGATTCATTATCCATTAAACAAAGCCATATCTATACTTTATTATGACTACATCTCACATCTTGTTTAAAGCTAGAGACAATCTCAACTTACGATTCATTTCTTTTCTTAATGAAGGAAGATAAGTTATTTTAAATATCCTTTACATCCTAATAGGTAATAATTGGATTCACAAGATGAGATTAGATCATACTTCTTGTTAGATTCCTTCATATATAATGTTGGCTAGTCTCAAATTTCTTTGATCAACTAAATATCAATCACTGATTTATTGCATAAACACTTTTAGATTAATCCAATATGTTGCCATGGACAAATTTTTATCCTTTTAAAGTTAATACTATCATCATGCATCCTTACCCTTCCAAATAAAATTTTATAACTCACTTAATATTCTTTTTCTTTACTCGTAATAATATGTTTACTGTAATGGAGAGAAAAATAGATGTGAGGTATATCTTTATTATCATAAACCATACCTATTATAAGCATAAGATAGTTAAATATGTGAAACCTTAACTTTATCAAATATACCGTTCAGTTACCCAAACCCATAACATGTTAATATATTTGAACATATAGAAATTAGCTAACATATTTATAAATTATTAGTCTTGTCCATAAATGGACTAGTCCAAAGGAAATCTTGTCCAAGGCGAGTTTCTAAATCCTTAAACTACAAGTACAATAGGATTAATGATCCATGATAAAAATATTCAAGTCTAATGTTGTTCCTCACAAGTTAGTAATAGAATGCCCACGTACATCATCATAAAACTTGCGACACTATTTTGTTTGGGGGTGTCAGTTTAAAGAACTAGAAAGAAGTTAATCTATTCGCTTAACTATGCTTTTGACAAATAAATATATTATTTATCACACATAACTAAACTATTATGCAACGGTAATGCTTCCTCCAAAGGTAGGGAGTTAGAATCCTCCAACAGTCTCATAAATGGCGATGAAAGAGGCGTGGGGTATATGTGTGAAGCATTCCCGAAGGAACACTTCACATACAAACCTCCCGCTTCTTCAATCACAAACCATGTGATTGGCGGAGGTTTCAGGTTCCCAATATTTTTCGGAACCAATATCTTTGCACATCACATGAATTAAACCAAACAACAAACTTAGGTAAACTAACATTCAAGGAAAAATAGATCTGTTTTGCAACAAAATTATCACAGATTAATTCTCATGCCATCAAAGTCATCCAAATAATTTTATTCCATAAAAATGACTAAGTATAGAATTCTAAATTTTTTTTCCAGAGTTTCCCCTTGTATTTTCCACTTTTAAAATTTTCCAGAAACAAAAATTAATTAATCTAAATCAAATAATAAAGTAAATACATTAAATGAAAAGGTACGGATTAAATGATCCAACCCTCCGAGTCACGAGGATCTTGGGTCAAAATAAAACTAATAAGAAATAAACTTACCAAAATGAACCATCAACTTTCATTTACCTTTATTTTACTATCATTTTCCAAATGTCCCTACAGAAGGTTAATACCTCTATAAAATAATCAAGAACTGCAGACTTAATTTCTTCTTTTAATGCCAATAAAAAGTATCCATTTTTATTTCATAACACAAAATGAAAACAAGCATCCAAATAATTTTCTTTCCAAGTAATGTGTACTAATAATCTTATTTCTAATTGTAACAATAAATCAACATTAAACCACTTGCACTAACATTCAATGAAATAAGACAAAATTATACCAGCCCTCCTATTGCTTTAAACCCTTTGTTTCAAAATCAGAACAAGTAGTACAATAATCAAAGCCCTTCTCAACTTTACAACAATTAATAAAATTCAATGTTCAGACCCATAAGGTTATAAGTATCTACAACAAAAGGAAAGACTTAACAACAATATTTTTCCATTATAAAGTTGTGCACTCAGAGTAGTGGGGAATACCCAAATCGATAAAAACAGGATAATATTTTTTTTCCTTATTCAAGATCTAAACACCTACCATAAAATTGAATGTCAAGGTCATTATCATTTTCCTTAAACAATCAAATAAACACGTATTCGACTAGGAGTACTCAATGAAATTTCACATATGTGCCCAGATTAAAGATAGGTAAATGTATAATAACACCCACAAAAATCCCTCACAGTAGCAAGTCATTCAATTACTCATTCACACACAAGAATAACTTATGGGAATAATAACAGAACTTGGATTCCATCTTGCAGAGGAGCAAAGAAAACTCATTAATTCTTATCTAGCTATTAGCATAAAAATAGAAGGGAGAGATCTATTCATGCCATTTCCAACTAACACTATGGTAAACAGTTCATAGAACCCACTCACAAATTTACCCTAAACCCTAATCAAAACTCACGTCTCAAATAAATCATTCACTACAGATCACACAAAAAGAAACATAGCCATGCATTTTTATTGAAAGAACACTAGTTCAAAGTCCCACAAAATTTCACAGGTTATTTTCCATAAACCCTATAGCCATAAAATTTCCCAATAAACTATAAACAATCAGAAAAAATTTGATTTAATTGTAAGGACAATAACAAGGAAGGTTTGGGTGAAACAAGAATATCCATGTAATTCATTTTACCAGAATGAAACAATAGGAAAATAAGGAAAACAACCATATAATTTTATTGGAAGAGCTCAAAGTTCAAATGCAGTTTATCATTATATTTTCCATATACCACTCATAAACAAAACCACATAAAAAGAAGACAATCACTTTATAAATTAAAAAACTAGTGAGGCAAGAAGAGTAACCGCTTTCCTACAAACGATTTGTGCCTTCTTTTTTTCTTCCAGTTGCTCTCTGAAAACCCTATCAACTGTCCCGAATGCAAAAGATCCCAACTCTAAAAAAAACCCATCTAAACATTGCATTCCTCTTTATAAATATAGGGTTTCCCATAAAAAATATATTCCACACACATAGAGAGAAATTCGGCAGAGTGATCCCCTATAACTAGAGCTCAAAACTACAAGTCGAATGCAAAGAAACTACTAGACTCTAATTTACCCCCCTTTCCACCACAAACTCTAAAAACCGTGCCACACATTTACTCCCTCCTCCTACTGCCTGCCAAGTGGACAAAAAATAGAGGCTCAAGCATTTGTGGGAGGGGATCTCCCAATTCAAAAATTGAAGATTCAATTAAATAATTACCACCCTCCTTTCCTGCATGGACTGCACACTTAAGTGGACATAATAATTATTAAAAATATTACCCATGCAAATATATGGTATTCATTACCATTTTTAAATAGAATCTATACCCAATAAAGCCTTGTGCTCATAAATTCGATGGGTGTGGCCATATGGCCCCATCACTTATATTATTAAAAAAAAACATAAACTTTAATGTTGAAATAGCAATTTTCCCAAGGCTTTTAAGCCTTTTTTCCTTTACCATCAAACCCCACCTTGAAATGACTTGATAACAATAAACCCAATAGTATGGCATGTCAAGGTACATTCCAAGCCTTGTTAAAATTCATAGCGCAAGTTTCCTTAGGAGTGATATTGCCTTTTGTCCATATGGGTGTCAACGCAACCTCATCATTGTGCAATGGCCATATTGATTAAGGACTATGTTGTCCTAATCAACTTGACGCTCAACAAAAATATGTACATGATAATATTTAGTACCACCTCATAATTAAGATGTATTTAGTTATCTAAGTACTTAATATTTAATTAAGTACTTATATGACTAATTACTATCATCAACATTTAACACTTAATTATTCGAATAAAATTCATTTTTCCATTATTCATAATTACTTGAATAATTAAATGTCAAAATAAAAAATTAATTAGTGGGATGTTACAAAAAAGGTCTAAAAAGGGATTAGAAGGAGGCGATTTAACACTAATTTTACAATTAATAAGATAAGGGCAGTGTAACGTCTTGATTTTTGGAAGCTACTATGGTAACCTCTTTTCGTGATGTTGCAACTGTGGAAATGAGGATTATTATATTAAGATATATCTTTTAATCTTAAAAAGAATGTGTTATTGATCTAAACCCTTTCTTACTGTAACTTGTTTACTTGGGACGAAGGTCATTATAACTTGTGTTTTGCAAAGTGTGAAACTGCAGACTTGCTTTTGTGTTTGATGAACTCATATTTTTGTTGAAAGCACACCTTGAATCAATTCCATTGATCCAAGGTATGCTTCGGCCTTCTTTGTGGTCGCTTTGTCGATTTAATTTCTAATTAGAACGAAGTCTGGAACCAGGCTGGAGATTGTCGTAAATTTTAAAGAACCTGGTTGTAACATCTTGATTTTTAGAAGCTACTATGATAACCTCTTTTCATGATGTTGTTACTGTGGAAATGAGGATAATTATGTTAAGATATATCTTTTAATCTTAAAAATAATGTGTTACTGATCTAGACCCTTGTTTACTGTAACTTGTTTACTTGAGACGGAGGTCATTATAACTTGTGTTTTGCAAAGTGTGAAACAACAGACTGCTTTTGTGTTTGATGAACACATATTATTGTTGACAACACACCTTGAATCAATTCCATTGATCCAAGGTATGATGCGGGTTTCTTTATGACCGCTTTATTGATTTACTTTCTAAATGGAATGAAGTCTGAAACCAGACTGAAGGTCGTTATAAATGTTACAAAACCTAGTTATAGGTATAAACATTTGGTACCTTGATGCCAATGAAAAAAGGTTCGATTTCCAAACTACATACAAATTGCAACGCCGAAAAGCGTGAGGTAGTAAGAGTCTTGATGCAAGCAAGCCAAGCATATGTCGAGCATAGGACGAAACATCCCGTATTATGTTGGGTATAAACGTAAGTTAGTAAACTTATAGAAAAACCCATTAATTAAAATACTACGGCTACGTTTAAACCTATAACTATGTTTTAGCCTATAACCTAACTACTACCCCTATGTGGATTTTAAATTAAATGGGATGTAAAATTATGGCAAATCCTAATGACTTGCGACCTAGGTGGAAAACCTAACTATGGACAATACAACCTAAACTATTGCTAACCTAAAAAGGGGACTTCTATGGATTGCTTTGTTAATGAGTCTATAAGAATGAAGGTCTGAAATTTAGACTAAAGGACATTATAATGATGTCCTTGCAGTTTAAACGCCAAGTTTGGCAGGGATACATTAGTTCGAGATATCCAACTGATGCAATGTAGCTAAGAAGGAAATTACATTGCAAAAATACATACAAATTGTAAACTCGCCAAACCTAAGTCGGTGAGGTGACGTGCCAAGTAAGGAATAAATGATTCAAGGTGAGCCATTTATATGGTCTCAGTCATTGGTGACCAGCTCCTGCATTATGAAAGGATATAAACGTAAGTTGGTAAAATTACTAAAAGAACCCATTAATTAAAATACTACGGCTACGTTTGAACCTATAACTATGTTTTAGCCTATAACCTAACTACTACCCTATGTGGATTTTAAATTAAATGGGATGTAAAATTATTGCAAATCCTAATGACTTGTGACCTAGGTGGAAAACCTAACTATGGACGCAATACAACCTAAACTATTTAACCTAAGGAGGGGACCTATGGAAACATGCTGATGAGAGGATCATTAGAAGGGAAGGTTAGAAATTTAATAAAGGACATTAAATGATGTCCTTGAAGTTTTAAATGCCAAGTTTGGTTGGGAACATGGAAAGTTGGAGATATCCAACTAGCAATGTAGATAAACGAGATGAAATCTATCCATGTTGTTTGAGTTTTTGAAAGGTGGAACTTCGGCCAAACCTGATTCGGTGGTGGCGTGGAGATTGAGGAAAAAGAAATGCATTAATGCATTTATTGATCTCGGTCTTGGTGACCAGCTCGCCTTGGAAAGGGGAAAGAGGAAATTTTGTGGTTATTGTGTTCATTTGGGTTTCTCGTATTCGCTCTGAATACAATTTCTTTTGAGGTTCTTTCGAACCTGCAACCATTCTGGTAATTGTAGTTGTTGTTTTGATTAACCACGACTATCTTGGAGCCTGTGGGAGTAAGGAGATCATTGGAGAAAACTTGTTGTTTTTCGTCGTGGAAAAGAAGAATTCTTGAGGGCACGGACGTGGTTTTCTTCAAGCCACAAGAAATGTTTAATAGGCATGTTGAGCTCTTCTCTTTAAACCATTTTCTCTTTATTAAGCGTCTTCATTAAAAGAACTCTGCTCTTATGTTGGGTGTTTTTGTAAAAGCTGAAAATGTTGATTCAATTGATGTGATTTTCTGGGTTGAGTTATTTTTGAGAGATGAATACGATTTGCGTATTTTCTTTGGAAAAAGAGTAAATGAAATGAAATCTATCCTTACTGTATGAGTTTTTGACAGTATTGGGTATTCAGTTCTATTACCCATTATGGGTTTGAGTTGATGAATGTACCAGCGATGTGAATATTGTTTTCTGAGTTCTGTGCGTGTAAATGATTTGGGAAAAATCGTGAGAATGCTTGATGAAACTGGTTGTGTGAGTTATTATCTTAGTTGTTTTACATTACATAGAATACTAGAATATTCCGTGGGGACAGTGAATTCATTCCATCGTCTTACCCTTGTGTGATTTAAAAACGATTCAATGTCTCCTTATTTGGTTTGAAATCCGTGAATGATTTTTAGGAATTATTTTCTTAAATCTAGAGTAGAGTATCTGGTTATCTGTTGGATGGAATAGAGCTTATCATTTTATTCTCCTTTGAATTCGATGATGAATTTATATATTTATATATAAACGAACTGCAGTCTAAACTTCTTTGCTGTTTCATTAAAACTGAACTGAAGTTGATTTCTTACTCTGATGTTGAAAAACAATCCCTTTTATTATTGTGATAAAAATCATGATTTTGTTGTTAGCTGTACATTCTTGCTTGTTTCAGACCTAGCTGGAAATGTTCATTTTTGGTAAATAATTATGGGTATATAGCTTTAAGCTCGTACATTCTTGGTGTTTCCAAGAACCCAGCTGAAAATGATTTAGTTTTGGTGAATTACTTGTTTATATCTAGATGAAATTTAATTGAAAGATTCAGCAAATGTTTTTGAGGTTACTTGATAGGAATACGAACCAGATGGAAATGAACTCTGAGCATGCTTCCATGAATGATAGTTAGTAAGTTTTATATACTGAAATAGACTTGTTAGAAGAAATCACCTTATGGGAATAGGTCTGTACTAAATAGTTGATATTCGGCTAGGCATTGAGAAGAGATAATATGATTCTTCTTCCTTTCATTCGATTATTGACTTTAATTACTCTCTCTCTTTGGTCTGTTATCATTGATTGATATCACTTCTTGTTTAAATCATCCAGTTCAGTTGTGATGAAAATAAAGGGAATATTGGATGGGTAATTGGAAGTAATAATTATTTTCTTCTCTTATCCAGTTGAAATTCTATATTTTATATTGAATGAATTTCTTACTGCCTTAGGCGTAAGCATCTGCATTTAACTGTTGTTTTCCTTCTTTTCTGATTTGAAAGAAGTATTATGCTACTTGTTGAATTATGAGAAATGACACCAGTGTTGTCACAGTGAATGACTACTTTTCTCTTCTGCATTTGATTGTTTGAAATTAAATGTGTAGTACGAAAGGGAAGTAGTTCTTTTTGAATTCTTAATTAAAATTCATCTCTTGAAATTTCAACTATTATAAGGGAATGGAATTGATAGTAATTGCATTAGAACAACATTATATACATAAGTGTATTAGCTCTTACAGATGTTTTTAATCTGGAACTATTTAGAGGAAATTACTTCTGGTAGTAATTGTTTTAAATACGGAATGAACCCCCTTGCGTTATTGGAATAAAAATAGTAAGGAAATATGAATAAAGTGTTGCGGGTTGTAGTAATTATTTGGGAGAAAGTTAGTAAATCTTTTTGTCTGATTGTGATGGTAATTAGGGGATTGGGTTGTTAAGTTGTTCATCCTTATCAGCATTTAATTCGTAGATGATGTCATCTCAATTTTTAAACGTTTCATAAAAGCAGAGTTCTTTTATTGAGACAGTTAATTAAGAGCACCTCATTTTAATGATAAGTGCTTAATATGCTCAGTTCAATGAACTGACCCGTGCAAGTAAATTTTGCAGATGGTTTCCATGAGTAAAAATGAAGACATGTTGTTTTCTGATACTTCTTCTGATTAGCTAAGGATGGATCGTATCTGAGAATTTATTATTCTTCTATGAGGAAATGGAAAAAGAGAAAGCTGTATTCTTCTTCTTTATGAGTTGTTAATGCTGTTTGGCATGAATAAATTCTGGTTGTATGGGCTTGTAAATTGTATAAATTTAATCTTGAGGATTGAGTACAAAGGAAAGGTGTGTTATTTTAATGGCTGTACCGCCTTGGAACTGTTTGAATAAGATTGAGAATATAAATTTTATTCATTGAATTTGGATATATTCAAATGATGGTTGATAGATTTTAAAAGGACATAATATCTATTCTTTACTTGAATACAACTTTTAAGTTGGAATGTACAATTAATTCATACTTAGGTTAATATGGATTTTAAATTGACATTTGAAAAGAGTTAAGTGAATATGAATTCTTAAATGAACGATATTCAGAACTGGTATATAAGCTAATGAATATAAATAAAAGAGATAATTGAATCTTGTATTATGATTTCGTTAATATCCTTGAGATGTTTGATCCAGAGGATATTTGGTATGAGGAATCATATCTCCTCATAACAAACCTTAACTGAAGTAAGGTTATAGTGAATAAATGAATACATTCATTTGGAATTAGGCCTCATTTAAATGACGTCTAATAAGATGGAATTCTGAATTTAAATTCAATTGCGAATAAAACTTGGTTAAGTTTAGTAAGTTGATCTTACTACGTTAAGCTGTAGTGGACTATTAGTCCGAAGCTTAAATTAAGGAACTAAGATGGAATTAAGCAATCCTTCAGTAAGGAGGAGTAAAGGCATATTAAGCTTTAAGACAATTTAAGTCTCTCTTAGCTATGCAACTGTAACAAATAGTGAGGTTAGAAGATCAACACGGTTGCTGAAAATTGATCTTAAATACTTAAGATTATAATCTAATCACACTTCTAGCTGGATGTGTATCCCTTGATGAGAGGATTCCGTAGGACCTTGGCACATGCCAGCTGCAATCTGGTGTCTTCATGAAGGCGGGGCCTTCATGACGACACAATGTTGCAGCTGACATGTTACAACGCCCTCCCGAATCGAATCATCAAGTTTACATAAGTTGGGACCAAGTTACTTGGACGATGATAGGAATGTGACCGTGTATACGGAGTGACTCAGGAAGACTAAAGGTAACTAGACACACGCAGTCATCTAGGGTTGACAAAGTATGTCTGCGTACCTTTAGTCACTGCAAGTGTCTTCCTATACTCTTTCATATTGCTAGTTTGGGTTAAAGTTTAAACTTGGACGAGAGGACTGACAGAGGTCAGAAAAGACCATTCTAGATAATAGACGAAGTGAGGTGAAGGATGTATTCCATGGATGTGTATAACGTCTAGGAATATGATCATGCAAAGCATGTGAAAATATTTGGCCAAAGTATCGCAAGTTGCTGGTTGCGTTGTCCTAATCACCTAGTTTAAGAAGCAAGATTTCAGATGAATATCGGTAACAGATATTCAGATAGGCCTCTTAAATGGAACACTTCGATAACTGAAAATGGTATAGAGAACCAAGTATACTTAGTATACAATGCATGGATTAACATGAAGGATCGGTAAGTAGCCGAGTCATGAAATGAGAGATCGTTGAAACTCCGAGCCATAAAATGGGAGATCGGTAGTTCTTCAAGTCATTTATAGCAGCATATGGTATCTGTTATATGATTGAATGGCATTGAATGTGTGTTCCATATTATAAATATGTGAATAGAGAACATTGGTTTTAAAAGTATTGTGTGTTCTAAATTACGTTAATGGGACAGAGAACAATTATTAAAACTTGGTCGTGTGTTCTAAATTATATAAATTAGAACAAAGAATGTTATATAAAAAAAATAATCCCCTTGTTCTAATGTCTTAAAATGGGGATGTTACATCTTGCTATCAGAGATGAAGGTTGCAGCTTTTGAACCTAATGAGTCCATAATTTAATAAGTTTTACATTTTATTATTGAACAGAAAATGGTTAGAACAAGAGGAAATGATGCGAACAACCCACTACCGGGTGGAGAAGCAACTACTGCTCAAAATCTAGATGAAATCCTTGCTGCCCTACTAGATATTAGAGATCATTTGACTATTTTGGAACAACAAGCAATGGGCAATGAGGAGGAGGAAGAAGAAGCTGATATAAATGATCAGCCACCTCCTGTGGACAACACCAATGGGGGGAATCCGGGTGTTGATAATAGTAATGTGAATGCTCCTAATCATCCTGAAAATAAAAGGGAAAGATTAGCGGTTGAACTTACAAATGACATAAAGAGAATAAGTCCTCCAAATTTTGATGGAACAACACTTGGGGATGGGGCTAAAAATTGGCTCAGTGAAATGGAGAAGTATTTTGTAATAAGAAACTTCTCTGAGGAGACCAAAGTGATATGGGGAGCATATCAGCTTTCTTAGGAAGCATCATCATGGTGGGAAAATCATAAGGTTGAGTTGAATATTGTCGAAACAGACATAACTTGGGATCAATTTAAAGGTTACTTTAGGCAATGATGGCTGCCTACAGTTTTTTTTGATAGAAAAAATGACTGAATTTCAGAACTGGTCGCAAGGTAGGTTGACAGTGACAGAATATTGGCAAGGGTTTACTAAAATCGTTATGTATGTACCGTAGTACCAAGCTGACAAGAATTTTAGAATAAGAAAGTTCATAATGGGACTAAATCCCATCATTGGTGGCGAAGTAGATGTCCACAGTCCAACCACTAGGAGTTGGAAGGGAGATGTCAAAAAAGCAATCAGCCAAGAACAGAAATTGAGAGCAATCTCTGCTCATAGGGAGGAGATTAGGAAGAAGATTCCCAACTCTTCTTCATTTCTCACACCCAAAAAGGGACCCTGGAAAATGTTTGGTATGAAAAACAAAATTGTTGTGGATAACAATAAGAAATTAGTAATGAACAAGCCTGTTAATAGTGTGCGAAGCAGCTTTGCAAAAATTAGTGGTAATGGACAAAAGTCTTATGGAAGCCAGAGTGATAACTTCAAGGCTGGTAGTAAATTTGAGCCTAGGAAGGGGCCCATCGGAGGTTGCTTCAACTATGGAAAGGACCATTATGTGAGTCACTGTCCTCTGAAGAAGGATGATCATGATCAGCAGCACATGATACACGCTGCGATGGCTGATGAATAAGATGAAAAGAAAGTCACACCCATAGAAGTTCCAAGTAAGTTATTCGATACACCTGTAGTCATTACTTTTTGATACATGGAGCTACTGAATGTTTTATCTCTTCTAAACTAATAATGAAATTAAAAAGGAAAGATGAACAAATGGATAAGACATGGATAGTGCATTAAGGGAATAATGTTGTCCATACAGTCGATATGTGCCTTTTTGGGGAAATTCTTGACTTGCCCTATTTCTCGATAGAAGTTGACCTATATGTCACTCCTTTAGGGTCATATAATATAATTATAGGATTTAATTGCTTGGCAGAATGTAAGGAAAATTTTGACTGTTATGAAAATTAGATTTGATGTTTTGATGACCTATAGAAAGTAACAGTCATTCAAGGTGTAAAGCGTGAGGTTGCAGTTAGGAAACTAACAACTATACAACTAAAAAGGGATAAAAATAGAGGTTGTACTTTGTATGCTATAAGAATGATAGAAAATGCTGAGTAAGATAATGATCTCATGGAAAAGTATTTATTATTAAGAGATTTCAGTGATGTAGTTCTAGAGGATTTACCAGGTCTCCCACCCAAACGAGATTTTGAATTTGCAATAGAGATCAAACCAGGAACTGAACCCATATCTAAGGCACCATATCGAATGGACCACCCTTGATTTTGTAGCACTTAAGGCTCAGTTACAAGAAATTTTGACAAAAGGTCTGATAAAACTGAGCGTCTGACCATGGGGAGCACCGGTAATTTTTTGTAAAGAAGAAGGATGGCACACTTAGATCATGCATTGATTACATAATGTTGAATAAGGCAACCATTAAGAATCGATATCCACTTCCTATGATTGATGATATGTTCGACCAGATGTGTGGAGCATCAGTCTACTCAAAAATAGATCTTCGATTTGGATATCACCAGCTGAGATTAAAGGAAGAAGATATTCATAAAATAGATTTTAGAACAAGGTACGAGCATTATGAATTCATAATGTTACCTTTTGGGTTGATGAATGCACCTGCCACCTTCATGAATTTGATGAAAAAATATTTTTCAAGAGTATTTGGATAAATTCGTGCTTGTCTTCTTAGACGACATTCTTATATACTCCAAAAATGTCAAAGAGCATCAAGAGAATTTAAAGGTAGTGCTAGAAATTTTGAGGAATAGAAGGTTGTATGGTAAATTGTCTAAATGTTCCTTTTATGATCTAGAGGGGCATTATTTAGGGCATGTTATAAGAAAGAACGGGATAGCTATGGACCCTTCAAAGATCGTAGCTATAACTAAGTGGCATGCGCCTTAGAACATGCATGAAGTAAGAAGCTTCATGGGCCTGGTAGGATACTATAGAAAGTTCGTTAAGGACTTTTCAAAAGTTTCTGCCCCAATCACTTCACTACAAAAGAAAGATAAGAAATTTTTCTGGAATAAAAAATGTGAATCTACCTTTAAAATTTTAAAGGAACAGTTAACTACAGCACCTATTCTGAATGTACCTGACCCAAATGGATATTTTATGGTCGTAACAGATGCATCTAGAGAGGGTCTCGGAGGCATTCTATTACAAAATGACCATGTCATAGCTTATGAAAGCAGAAATATTAAGTTACATGAACAGAATTATGCTCCACATAAACCTAGAGCTCACTTCCATTGTTCATGCACTTTAAACATGGAGGCATTACCTTCTTGGTAATCCCTTTGAGCTAAAAACTGACCATCTAGGGTTGAAGTATATTTTTACTCAACCAAACCTGAATGCAAGATAGTGAAGATGGTTAGAGTTTTTATCTCAATATGATTTTGATATAAACTACATAAAAGGAAAGGAAAATAGGGTAGCATATGCTCTGATTCGTATGAAGCACATATTTACTCTTATAACATTAAGAACTCAGTTTTAAAGATGAGGGTGAAAGATGTCATGGAATCTGACTCTTATTTTCAGCAAGTTTAAAAACAACACTTATTGCAGATCCAAAGGATGTGAAGTATAAAGGATTCCATTTTGATAATGAAGGGATTCTAAGGTTTCAAAATAGGGTATATATACCCTTGGCTAATGATTTAAGAAAGAAATTATTAACTGAATTATAAACTTGGTGAGAACGTCTTTCTTCAGTTCTATAACTTTTGGCAAGGCTGGCAAGTTATCACCTTGTTATGTGGGACCTTTTGAAATTATTGAAATAATCAACCATGTAGCTTATCATCTAGCATTACCTCCTACTTTATCACAAATGCATGATATTTTTCATATTTCTTTTATTAAGAAATACGTATCAAATTTATCACATGTGCTGAATTAGAATCCCTTGCAGGTCCAAGACCCAGGAATAATTGTGGTTAAGCCCATTCGAGTGTTGGGAACTCACCAGTTGTACTTAAGAAATCACAAAGTAAATCAATGTAAGGTCTAGTGGGACCAGTTTAGCGAAGAAAGTGTAACTTGGGAAAATATTGAAGAAATGAGATCTGCTTTTCCCTACTTGTTTGATCAAAATTGAATTCGAAAAACTGATAATTCTACCAAATATGGACAATTACTGGCCTATTTTATAGTTATCTTAAAACATTGTTTTAATGATTAAATCTATTTTTAGTATGAATTTATGAATGGAAGGACGATAATTGAATTTTTTCCCAAAAATTCTATGAATTGGCTAATTTGATCATTGGGATGATGATTCTTTGAGAAGGGAGGAATGTAACGTCTTGATTTTTAGAAGCTACTATAATAACCTCTTTTCATTATGTTGTAACTATGGAAATGAAGATAATTATGTTAAGATATATCTTTTAATCTTAAAAAGAATGTGTTACTGATATGAACCCTTGTTTACTCTAACTTGTTTACTTGGGATGAAGGTCATTATAACTTGTGTTTTGCAAAGTGTGAAACAACAGACTTGCTTTTGCATTTGATGAACTCATATTGTTGTTGACAGCACACCTTGAATCAATTCCATTGATCCAAGGTATGTTGTGGCCTTGTTTGTGATCGCTTTGTCGATTTACTTTCTAAATGGAATGAAGTCTGAAACTAGACTGAAGGTCGTTATAAATGTTATAGAACCTGGTTACAGGTATAATTATCCAGTACCTTGATACCAACGGAAAAGGTTTGATTTTTGAACTACATACAAATTGCAATGCCAGAAAGCATGAGGAAGTAAGAGCCTTGATGCAAGTGAGCAAGGTATATGTCGAGCATAGGTCGAAACGTCCTGCATTATGTTGGATATAAACGTAAGTTAGTAAACTTACTAGAAGAACCCATTAATTAAAATACTATGGCTACGTTTGAACCTATAACTATGTTTTAGCCTATAACCTAACTACTACCTTATGTGTATTTTAAATTAAATAGGATGTAAAATATTGCAAATCCTAATGATTTGTGACCTAGGTGAATACCTAGCTATGGACAATACAACCTAAACTATTGCTAACATAAGGAGGGGACCTATGGACACATGTTGATGAGCGGATAAGAAGGGAAGGTTAGAAATTTAATAAAGGACATTAAATGATGTTCTTGAAGTTTTAAATGCCAAGTTTGGCAGGAACATGGGAAGTTGGAGATATCCAACTAGCAATGTAGCTTAGAAGGAAATTACATGCAAAAATTTAAAGGTGGAACTCACCAAACCTAAGTTGGTGGTGGTGTGGAGATAGAGGAAAAAGCAATGCATTCAATGCATTTATTGATCTCAGTCTTGGTGACCAGCTTACCTTGGAAAGGGGAAAGAGGAAATTTTGTGGTTATTGTGTTCATTTGGGTTTCTCGTATTCTCTCTGCATTTCTTTTGAGGTTATTTCAAATTTGCAACCATTTTGGTCATTGTAACTGTTATTTTGACTAACCACAACTATCTTGGAGCTTGTGGGAGTAAGGAGATCATTGGAGAAAACTTGTTGTTTATCAACGTGGGAAAAGAAGAATTCCTGAGGGCGGGGACATGGGTTTCTTCAAGCCACAAGAAATTTTACAGGCATGTTGAGATATTCTCTTTAAATCATTTTTCTCTTTCTTAAGTGTCTTCATTAAAAAGAACTCTGCTCTTATGTTGCGTGTTTTTGTAAAATGAAAATGTTGATTCAATTAATGTGATTTCTGGGTTGAGTTGTCTGTTTTAGATGAATAAGATTTGGGTATTTTCTTTGCAAAAAGAGTAAAAGAAATGAAATCTATCCTTGATGTATGAGTTTTTGATAGTATTGGGTATTCAGTTTTATTACCCATTATGGGTTTGAGTTGATGAATGAACCAGTGATGTGAATATTGTTTTCTGAGTTATGTACATGTAAATGATTTGGGAAAAATCATGAGAATGCTTGATGAAACTGTTTGTGTGAGTTATTATCCTAGTTGCTTTACATTGTATAGAATACGATTTCACAAGGGACAGCGAATTCATTCCATTTTCTTACCCTTGTGTGATTTAAAAATGATTCAATGTCTCCTTATTTGGTTTGAAATCCGTGAATGATTTTTAGGAATGATTTTCTTAAATCTGGAGTAGAGTATCTGGTTATCTGTTGGATGGAATAGAGCTTATCATTTTATTCTCCTTTGAATTCGATGATGAATTTATATATTATATATAAATTAACTACAGTCTAAAATTCTTCGACTGTTTCATTAAAACTAAACTGAAGTTTATTTCTTACTCTGATGTTGAAAAATGATTCCTTTTATTATTGTGATAAAAATCATGATTTTGTTGTTAGCTGTACATTCTTGCTTGTTTCAGACCTAGCTGGGAATGTTCATTTTTTGGTGAATTTATATATATATATATATATATATATATATATATATATATATATATATTCATGCAAGCTATAGTCTAAACTTCTTTGCTGCTTGCATTAATACTAAATCGAAAATAGGTTCTTACTTGGTGTTTGGAGAATGAATACTTTTATTATTACGATGAAAACATGATTTGTTTTTTGTTGTACACTCATACTTGTTTGTATCTGGATGAGAATGTCCATTGGGTGACAAATTAAAGGAAATGATTTTATTTAGAGGTCTCGTTGATATTGATACTTACGGACAAGATGTAAATGAATTTTGGCATACTCCCTGGAATGGTAGTTAGTAAGTTTTTAATAATGAAATAGACTTTTTAGAAGGAATCACCCTATTGGATTAGGTCTGTACTAAATAGTTGATATTTGGCTAGGCAGTGAGAAGAGATAATATGATTCTTCTTCCTTTCATTCGATTATTGACTTTATTTGCTCTCTCTCCTTGGCTCTTATCATTGATTGATATCACTTCTTGTTTAAATCATCCACTGCAGTTGTGATGAAAAGAAAGGGAATATTGGTTGGGTAATTGGAAGTAATAATTATTTTCTTCTCTTAACCAGTTGAAATTCTATATTTGATATTGAAAGAATTTCTTACTGTCTTAGGCGTAAGCATCTGCATTTAACTGATGTTTTTCCTTCTTTTTTGATTTGAAAGAAGTATTATGCTTCTTGTTGAATTCTAAGAAATGACACCAGTGTTGCCATGGTGAATGACTACTTTTCTCTTCTGCATTTGATTGTTTGAAATTAAATGAGTAGTAAAAAAGGGAAGTAGTTATGTTTGAATTCTTAATTAAAATTCATCTCTTGAAATTCATCTATTATAAGGGAATGGAATTGATAGTAATCGCATTAGAACAACATTATATACATAAGTGTATTAGCCCTTACAGATGTTTCTAATCTAGAACTATTTAGAGGAAATTACTTTTGGTAGTAATTTTTTTTAAATACAGAATGAACCCCCTTGCGTTATTGGAATAAAAATAGTAAGGAAATATGAATAAAGTTCTGCAGGTTGTAGTAATTATTGAAATAAAGTTAGTAAATATTTTTGTTTGATTGTGATGGTAATTATCGGATTGGGTTGTTAAGTTGTTCATCCTTATCAACACTTAATTCGTAGATGATGTCCATCTCAATTTTTAAACATTTCATAAAAGCAGAGTTCTTTTATTGAGACAGTTAATTAAGAGAACCTCGTTTTAATGATAAGTGCTTAATATGCTCAGTTCAATGAACTGACCCGTGTAAGTAAATTTTGCAGATGGTTTCCATGAGTAAAAATGAAGACATGTTGTTTTCTAATACTTCTTCTGATTAGCTAAGTATGGATTGTATCTGATAATTTATTATTCTTCTATGAGGAAATGGAAAAAGAGAAAGTTGTATTCTTCTTCTTTATGAATTTTTAATGTTGTTTGGCATGAATGAAGTATGGTTGTATGGGCTGGTAAATTGTATAAATCTTAATCTTGAGGATTGAGTACAAAGGAAATATGTGTTATTTTAATGGTTGTACCACCTTGGAACTGTTTTAATATGATTGATAATATAATTTTTATTCATTGAATTTGGATATATTCAAATGATGGTTGATAGATTTTAAAAGGACATAATATCTATTATTTACTTGAATACAACTTTTAAGTTGAAATGTACAATTAATTCATACGTAGGTCTATATGGATTTTAAATTGACATTTGAAAAGATTTAAGTGAATATGAATTCTTAAATGAGCGATATTTGGAACTGGTATATGACCTAATGAATATAGATAAAGAGACAATTGAATATTGTATTCTAATTTCGTTAATATCCTTGAGATGTTTGATCCAGAGGATATTTGGTATGAGGAAACATATCTCCTCGTAAAAAACCTTTACTGAAGTAAGGTTATAGTGAATAAATGAATATATTCATTTGGAATTAGGTCTCATTTAAATGACGTCTAATAAGATGGAATTCTGAATTTAAATTCAGTTGTGAATAAAACTTGATTAAGTTTAGTAAGTTGATCTTATTACGTTAAGCTGTAGTGGACTATTAGTCTGAAGCTAAAATTAAGGAACTAATATGGAATTAATCAATCCTTAAGTAAGGAGGAGTAAATGCATATTAATCTTTAAGACAGTTTAAGTCTCTCTTAGCTATGCAACTGTAACAAACAGTGAGGTTAGAAGATCAGTATGGTTGCTGAAAATTGATCTTAAATACTTAAGATTATAATCTAATCATACTTCTAGCTGGATGTGTATCCCTTGATGAGAGGATTCTGTAGGACCTTGGCACACGCCAGCTACAATATGGTGTCTTCATGAAGGAGGGGCCTTTCATGAGAACACAATGTTGTAGCTGACATGTTACAACACCCTCCAGAATCAAATCATCAACTTTACATAAGATGGGACCAAGTTAATTGGACGATGATAGGAATGTGACTGTGTATACGGAGTGACTCAGGAAGACTAAAGGTAAATAGATGTGCACGCATTTGTCTAGGATTGACAAAGTATGTCTATGTACCTTTAGTCACCGCGAGTGTCCTTCCTGTACTCTTTCATATTGCTAGTTTGGGTTAATGTTTAACCTTAGACAAAAGGACTGACAAAGGTCAGAAAAGACCATTCTAGATAACAGATGAAGTGAGGTGAAGGATGTATTCCATTGATGTGTATAACATCTAGGAATATGATCATGCAAAGCATGTGAAAATCTTTGGCCAAAGTATCGCAAGTTGTTGGTTGCGTTGTTCTAATCACCTAGTTTAGGAAGCAGGATTTTAGATGAATATCAGTAATAGATATTCATATAGGACTCTTTAATGGAATACTTTACAACTAAAAACAGTAAAGAGAACCAAGTATACTTAGTATATAATGCATGGATTAACATGAAGGATCGGTAAGTCACCGAGTCATGAAATGAGAGATCGTTGAAACTTTGAGCCATAAAATGGGAGATTGGTAGTTCTTCGAGTCATTTACAGTAGCATATGGTATTTGTTATATGATTGAATGGCATTGAATGTGTGTTCCATATTATAAATTTGTGAATAGAGAACATTGCTTTTAAAAGTAATTGTGTGATCTAAATTAAATTAATTGAACAGAGAACAATTATTAAAACTTGGTCGTGTGTTTTTAATTGCATAATTCAGAATAGATAACGTTATATATAAAAAAAAATTCCCTTTTTCTAATGTCTTAAAATGGGGATGTTACAGGTAGTGTAATGCATTCATATTTACCCAATGGTTATATGGTTTGAAATAATTTGGCATATTCAAATATATTCATAAACAATAATGCATAAATTAGAACACCCTCTCATAAACAATTCATAAGATCAAACATGGAAGTGATTGCTAAACACAAGAAAATGGATGCACTTAGTTGTTTACAAAGGTAAAGTGTTTAACTAGTAATGTGGAATGACTGTGTAGGCTAGATATGATACCATCCAATAGGTAAGAAGCACCAGATGGTTTTATCGCTACCATATGGTTTCATATAGTGACGTGTTCAAGATTTGAAACTTTTGTTGTGTTTGTGACTCACTATGATGACCTATGCTATAAAACCCTATGTGTCGCACGTGTTGAAAACCATCATAATGATGTTAAATAACTTCAAACTATAACCACTGATAGGATACCCTATAAAATAGTTAGTAGTTTGGTTGAGGTATAATCCTGATGCATGAACATCATGTACATAACACAATTTTGGATTGATTAGGTGTGTAGGATGTTTTATGATGCTTTTGGGTCCTATTTAATCCATATGGACCCTTCATGGTGTAATAAGTGGAATTTTTGAGATTTCCCTCCAAAATCCACATTTAAATATTCAAATTAGCCTAGTAATGTATCCTAGCTCAAAGTGTTAGTATACTAGTAAGTTATGGGTTATAATAGGCCTAGTGTTAATGTAATAAGGTGGGTCATGTGGTGAAATCACTTACCTAACCTCACCAAGGTGAAAAATCATTGTGGTTAGCTTGTACTAGGGTGAGTTAGGTGGTGGAAACCTAACCACCTCTCCTTTCTTCATAATCATGTTAATGAATTCAAATGAGGGGTTGTTGAAGTTGGAGGAAGTAGGGAGGGAGAAGAAATATATAATTGAGCCAAATGGATCTTGAAGCTTTACAAATTTCATGATTGTATTTAATAAAAACTTCATTTTTGTGTAAAATCGTGTTTGAATGCATATTTGAGTACTTGTGTGTGTGGATCACATTCTTGTTTGTGAATATTTAAATTATTTATGATGTCTAGGGTTTGTGGAAGGTTGTATATAGCTAAAAAATTATTGAATAACCATTATGAGGTCTTGGATTGAAGCATGAAGAAAGGACAATCATAAACAAGTGTATGGGACTGTGTGCATAAGGTAAGGGATGACTTAGTGAGTTTAATGATTGTATCATGAAGAAATGAGTATATTTCAGGGAATAGGCATTAAAATAAATGTGACAAATTGTATGAATGAATTAATAAAGCTTAAAGATAAGAATACTATACCCAAATTGGGCATAAACTGTGTTTTCAGTCTTTACAACCCTCAAATGAGGGATTCAAGACAGTCATGATAAATTTTTATTTCCACCTCCAAATGATATAAAATTTGGACTGTATAATAATGATAAATTTTTGCAAATGGGGTTTTAACCATTTTTCTATACTATATGTTTATCCAGAGTTATGATGAAAACTCAGTCCAGACCCTGTTATGAGAATACAAAAATCATGCTTAGACCCAGTAAAATGAGCATAACTTATGTTTTTTAAGGATACAAACTCTAAAAATTTGAGGGTAGAAATTGGGACATTTGGCAAGTGGGTTTTAAAGTATTTAATGATTTGAAAATTTTACAAATAATTATTCATGACAAAATTTTCTGATTTATATGTTCAAATATGAGTTTTGTGTCTTAACTACTCAAGTAAAACAAGCCTTAAGAAATAAGGTTATGATGTAAATATATTCATGTAAGGTTTATTTGATGGGTAGTGGCCATATGAGCATTGAAAAGGTGTGGTGAGTCCATTTCAAGCATTTAACTTGACGAATCTATGATTGTCTTGTGTAAGAGCTATGATGAAGGCTATAAACAAGTACAAGGCCTAGAATTGGAGATTGCTAAATGGTGAAGATTTGTAACTTCTTGGATAGTATGAGCATGTTTGTATGAGGTATTTAAGCATGTGTAAAGTGTTGATAGCCTGGGGTATAGGTTTTTGATGCATTTTTAGTGTTTGAGCAAGATTGACTTCTTAAGCATGGTGATGGTTCTTTGAATAAAAGTGATTAATTTAGTTGAATTTTAAGTTTCTAATGAATTTTTTGGTGTAGAGAAGTGTGAATGCAGGGTGCTCTGCATCAAATATGTACAACACCTATATTGGAAATACTCCAAAGAGGCCTTAAACTACACATAGTTCTCCACCTAACACATGATATCTATATGGATGTAACTACTTTGGAAACTTGATCACTTGACAATGAGAAACAATGGCTTGACATGCTCAAATTGATTTGTGGTGGATTTTTCCATAGTATATGATTTAAAGAAATTTAAATCTTTATCGGTGGACTGAGATCAAATGAATATAATAGTAACAAGTAAGATCTAGCATGTAAAGTATAAGTAAGTGTGTAAGATATGAGATAAAAATGACTTAGCTTGTATCAAGATATCTAGATTGATTTTGGGCTGGGAAATAGGTGGAGAAAACTAGATCTGTACTATGTAGGATTTTTTTGAGAAACCAGACTCTGGAACTTCTTTGGGTGAAACTTCCCAAAGGGGGACATGACTGCTGCTGGCACTAGTGTTTGATATGGACACTAGTGTCATGGTAGATACTCTACTTCTGATCTTTTCAAGGTTTGTCAACATCTTCTTCCTTTCATTATTTTTCATATCAAATCTATTATAGGGTTCCTATTTCACACCTAAACTTGCAAAACAAACCCTAACTACCTACAAAAGGCTCAAACAAAACATTAGATGAAATAAATAATTCATATGCTTGAGTCAGACTAACCTCTATAGTCACCCCAATGTGATTGTTAGTGAGCATTGCACTATATATCGGAATCTATGTAGTTCTAGTGTGTGTGTGTGTGTGTGTGTGTGTGTGTGTGTGTGTGTGTGTGTGTGTGTGTGTGTGTGATTAAATTTGTGTCCATTGAAGCTAGGTTGGGCTTGTGCCATTTACACCAAGATAGTGGGGTATAACTAATTTCCCCCCAAGATGAATATGTGAGATGGAATTCAAAAATAGACCCTCATATGTAGTGAATAATGCATCCTAAATGCAATCCTTGAATGTTGCTCTTTGCCCAAATAATAGATAGTAAGTGGTAACCCAAATTCATCTAACCCTTAATGATAGTAAGTCACGTATATATATGATTTCCTTATTTGAAAATCAACGCTTAGTGACACCAATCTAACACAGGTCATGAAATAAATATTAAAAAAGACCCAAAGTGAAGAAGATATCAACAAGTTAAAAAATAAACTAGATTATACAAAATGCCTAGAAGGGACACTAACACCTGGAAAATAGTGTCCTAAATGGGCGGTACTGTCCCAAATCCAAGAAATAGAAAAAAAAAAAGAATGGGGACAAGGATCCCTATAACATGGCCAAAATATGTAAATACAAGAAGTAAGAGGCAAAGTCACAATCAAAATCAGTTGCAACTAGTAAAAGGAATAAGAAAAGGTGTCACTAATATCTAATATTTGCACTTGGAAATCATACATATAAAACCTAATAGAGGTGTAATGTAATAGTAATAAGTGCATATTTTGTGTCTACATTTTCCCCCACTTTATGTTATTTGTATAAAATTTAATAGTATAAAGGTTATAAGAAGAACATACCTAAAAAGGGGCAAAAGAGTTGTAGCCAGATTGTGTTGATAGTAAGAATCATAGTGTGGTGAACCATGGATCACCGTTTTGATCCATGTGGGGTGATTGTATTGTTATAAGAAGATTCATTGGATGGAAAACATGTTAAGGAGATATAAGAGACTTTGAAACTTGAAGATTGAAGGAATGGTCGTGAGTGATCAATTCCTGAACCAGTGTAAAAAATCTAGGGATTTAAGTATCCTATCACTAAATTCTACAAATTTGAGTGTCCTATCACTAAATTATATGGATTTGAGTGTCTTGTAACTAAAGAAAGAGTGTTGGGAGAGTGGTCAAATTTTATCTTTGCCATGACACTTCCTCAAAATAGGTTCCACCGCTATAGAAAAAAATGAACCAATTGAAACTTGTCTACTAGGCATAACAAAATCCCCGTAAAGTGGTTCAAGAAAGGAAAGGACATATCATTTTCCATACTTTATGATTGTAAGGGTGTAAAATTGGAAAAATGGAATATTTCTTGGTTTGATTAGCTCCCAAGTTAGGTCATCTAGGAGGAACATTGATGCTTGTTGGAATGGAATTGAAACAAATTATATTGATTGAAACATAGTATTTGACTAAAATTGATTGATTTGAAACTACATTAGAAGATTGAATTGCCCCTAGATTAGAGAATTTGAGGGAAAGATATTTTCAGAATCTAATAAAGTATGTAAAAAGTTTAGATAGTTTGGCACTTGAGATAGATTGAAACTATATTTTGGAATAATAACTTTTGTAGGATTTGAATATTGTTTGGAGGTGGCATGATAGTGAATGGTGTGATTGTGTACCATATTGGAGATTTGGATTGGATTTTTCTAGGAGGATTAATAGAATGAACCCAAAATTTTTCCCCCTTTTGGCAAAGGGGTGATAGGCAAGTCGTCGAACCATGAGCTGAAAGAAAATAGATAAATGGTTTAGAGATAAATCAAAGGAGTATATAATAATATAATAAGAAGTGAATCATGGGAATATCATGCAATAGAGCCTAAGTAGGTATGATAATGAATGGTAAATGATATAGGTGTTACTTATGAAATTCTAATGCCATTGACGGTGTTGAAAAAGGATAAATGAAGCTAAAGATATGGAAGAAACAACAATGCTGAATTAGTTACCGTGAATGATAACATAATAATTATAGTATTTGGAGCACGAAAAAAAGTTTTTAATATAAATAGTAAGGGTAGAAAATTCAATAGGATCCTCATTTGTAAATTTGAGTATTGTGATTGTGAGCTCTAAGTCATGAAGGTGCCGCATGCATGAGAGGTGATCCTGACTAGATGAGAGGGTTGTGTATACACCTATTTTTTCACTTTTCATCTTTCATACTTGTTACCAACAATTTCCTTTATGTATATAAGGGTCACTGATGCATCTATTTCTTGAGTGGGTGCCGTAAGAGGCCTACCGAGAATGGGGAATGGTTATTCATGTAACCATTATGGGTCAGAGACAATACACAGAGAGAGTGTTGCTATTTGTTCTTGGCCTTAGTTGTCCTTGCACTAGTTATCCTTGTCCCCTTAGGTCTCACACACATTGCACTCCTGAATTCTTTCTTATATCCTACCATTTGGCACCTTGTTCATCCATATTCATGATTTACAACACTCCTTTTTTTCTTTTCATGACACATCACCTCATTTTACCACCCTTATTTAATGCCATTGCTAGTGGGCGATGGTTTTGGTGTTATATTTCTCTTGGCTTGAAATTCAAAAGGAAGGAATCCTGAACCTTAGGAAGTGCTATATACTTTACTCTTTTATGCCATATTTGCATCTTCTCACCTAGCTCTTAGTTCATCTTACACTTGGCTTGGATTGGATTTGACACTCTTATTTTTGGTTAGATTGCTTGCACTATTGGTTCATCTATAAGGAGTCTAGGATAAGAATGCTATTCTCATTATCCACCTATTAATGATTCTCTCTTGGTGTATTTCTTCTTTGAAGAGATAGATGCATCTGTGACCACCCTAGAGGTATAAGGTGAGTGTTATAACTATCTTTTTCATTTACCATAGATTAGTTCATCACATTCCCTCATTGTGTTATATTAGCTTAGTGTTACATGTGTTTTTATACTAGTTAGCATAGTTATCTTATTCATGATCATCTATTTAGATTTTCTTTATCTATATTTCAGTTATATTGTGCATGTTTTCCTTATCTAGCATTAATCCATACCTATCCTCACACAATCACTAATATCTTAGTAGGGTTCTCTCCTCTATCTTGACTGCGGGCCTTAGAAACCATAGGTTGAACTAGTGTAGGGATTACTATCCTCTATATATGTGACTCTAGCACTCATTGTAGCCCCTTTAAATCTATTCACCGCATGTCAGTTCATGTGTGTTTCTTACTCATTGCCTCAATACCCTTGTAGAACAGATGATTTAGGAGTGTAAGTTATTGGGACACATTCTTATCCCACCATACATTTCTGGTGAACTTGACGTGAATCCTATAGACCTTATGATCAAGTACAACTCGTGAAAATAACCCACCTTCAATATTGACCTCATTTAAGCATCCAAAAAACCACAAAACCTCAAAAACCTTCCCACACTGACACCATTACCCAAGGGTGATCTTGTCTGTTCCAGTTTTCTCACCTCTAAATGCTATCAGCCCCTATGCAGACCTATTTACATGGTCGATCCTGACTATCTTCCAAAATCTGCTTTCAGATGCCATCATACCCTATGTATAATTTTTTTCATGGTTGATTGTGTCTATAGCCTTCATTTTTGGACATGTTCTAGCCAGATCATCACTCCATCATGAATTATTTGGGCTGGGGGTCCTCTGACTCTGTTGTGTAGAAATTTCCTGAATCATATCATCTTGAAGCTAAGTTTCCCTTTTACATGGTCTGTTGTGTTGTAAGAGCACCTAGAAAGAAGAATTTTACTTGCTGCAATGGACCACCTGAGGGTGAATAAGAAGAAAACTGAAATGATGATACTTTTGATTAGCATCCTAAGATCCAGAAGTTTATATCTTAGTTTCCTCAATACAAAATTGAATCAAAAGAAATGCTTAGCAAACATCTTCTTAAACTCATTCCCAAACAACTTGAAAATAAGGAAGAAAAAGGGATAGCTACCAAAGTAGTTTCATTTGAAAATACCTCTAATTCTGACCCTACCAATATCGTTCTCCAACTTATTGATAGAATGAGCCAACAATAATTTTCTACTATGACTCAATGTCTCCAAATGCAAGCTAACATGGCTCAATTATTCAACCACCCTACAATAGGATCTTACGGAACCACACCCCCTCTTTTACCAAATAGGCCTAATGAGGTGCCCATCACCCAACCCCCTATCCAGAACAAGGTCTTGAGAGTAGTCCAACAAGAGCCTTTAACACCTTATATTGCTAGCATGGATATTGGTGGCATTGCTCCTTCTATCTCGTATGACGGGTCTACTTATCCTACCCTTCATATCAAGGCCTTTGGTAATATTTAGAAGGAGAGGATCAGAACCAGTTCATACACTAACAACAAAATCCTAGCTAAAACTCTCACTAAAGATGCTCTATAATGGTACTATACTTTACCTCCTAATTCTATAGTTGAGCTAGAATCCCTAGTGACAACCCTAGTGAGTGAATTCCAATATCATGATCTACCCAAGAAATATATCAATGCTTTCATCAATTGCCAAAAACTTGAAAATGAATCAATGCAAGATTTCATCAAGCACTGGAAGACCCTATCTACATGAGAAGAACATAATATTCCCAATGATAGCCTCTTCTAACTTTTCTTACGAGCTCTTGAACCTCGCCTTCAATACACAGTAAGGTAATTATATCCTACTTCCATAAGAGAGGAATTTGAACAAGCCAAAAGGAAATATTATATCATAAGGGAATTTAAGAAAGCTCATCCCAAGACAAAAATAACAAAAAACTCCAAATCCTTCAACGTTTGATCAACACAACAAGTTCACCAAATGATTTAACCCTAATTTTAGGATGAATAACATAGGGGTAGGGTAATGTGTTTTTATTCATCCAAGGGGCTAAATGATTAGAAATAAAATGGTATATTCATATTAATTAATAAATTAGAATATTCTCTCATTAACAATTCGAAAGATTAAACATGGAAATAATTGCTAAAACATAAGGAAGTGGATATACTTAGTTGATCATAAATGTGGCGTGTTGAAAATTTGGATTGAATGTGATTAACTAAAAATGGAGGAATATGTGTAGTTAATCTAATCTAGAACGACATATAAATACATTAAATGAATATGGAAAATGACCTAAGCAGCTAATCCAATGAAAGTAGAAACCCTAATATGCAAGAGAAGTATGGAAGTGACTTAGCTTATTCGATGGGCTTACAGGAATGTGTTGCAGAATAAAAAAAATAATCTGGAAGCAAGAAAGATTGTGCAGAGGTCTTAAAAAGGACAAATCTAGACTGATTATCTAGATTGGAGCACCTGGAAAGGGACTGGGGTGCATGTGGGCACTCTGGTCTACAAAATGGATGCCCCGGTATGTGTAAAAGGTGATAACTAAGTTTCGTAAGTTTGGAAGGTGGTCAAAAACCCTCGTTGTGTGTTGCATCAGGTTCGCAACATTGCACTAGGTGTCAGTGATAATCTAAGATGAAAGAAAGACCTGCTAAAGACCACAAGAAGTATCAAAACCCTAAAAAAAGAATGCAAATGAATGGGTTTGATTGACTGCAGTTACCACAATAGTGGGCTTACTAACCGAGCTCTACATTACATTTCAAACCCAAATGTAGTTCTGGTGTGTGTGTGTGCATCATGTGCCCTATGTGTTATTGTTCTAGTCAAACTTTGTGAATTAATGAGCAATAACTAGATGTGAAAATGTAGTAAAATGGTAAATGGAATAGAATAGAAATCCCCTCCTATCCTTGTGTGATGTAGATGAACCAGCCTTGTCCTTTGTGAAGGAGCTAAGTGAATGAAAATGATCTCCAAATGCCTTAGATGAATGCAACCCTAGGTGGATTATAGTAGTGACTAGTGCTTGGTCCCTCATTATGGTCTCATAACTTTATATTTATAGGGTTATCTTGATCTAATTTCATAATTAACCTGGAAATGGCCAACCACCAAAAAGATAAGAAGATGAAATGGATAAAAAGTGCCCAAAAAATGGTAGGAAAGTTCAAAAAGGATCGGGGTGCCCTTGTCAGAACTAGGGCACCCATGGGTGCCCCAGTACTAGCCTAGGTGCCCCAGTCAAAGCTAAAATGACGTAAAACAACAAAAGATGACTGTGCATGTGGCTGTAAGAGGCTAGGAATGATGAACACAAATAAATTAAGATGGCCAAAAGATGGGGGTTAATTAGTACTTTCTTCACTCAATTTTTTTCTAAATAGTAGTATGAGACTGATTCTAAATAATGCCTAAAATACACGATTTTGTGTCTACATTTTCCCCCGCTTTATGTTGCCAAGCAGAAAGCTCGGTAACATAAAGTAGATAGATATGCATGTGGGCACTCTGGTCTGCAAAATGGATGCCCCGGTCTGTGCAAAAGGTGATAACTAAATTTCATAAGTTTGGAAGGTGGTCAGAAACCCTCGTTGTGTGTTGCATCAGGTTTGAGGCATTGCACTAGGTGTCACTGATAATCTAAGATGAAAGAAATACCTACTAAAGACCACAAGTAGTATCAAAACCCTAAAAAAAGAATGCAAATGAATGGGTTTGACTGACTGCAGCTGCCACAATAGTGGGCTTACTAACCGAGCTCTACATTAAATTTTGAACCCAAATGTAGTTCTGGTGTGTGTGTGCATCATGTGCCCTATGTGTTATTGTTCCAGTCACACTTTGTGAAGTAATGAGCAATAACTAGATGTGAAAATGTAGTAAAATGGTGAATGGAATAGAATAGAAATCCCCTCCTATGCTTGTGTGATGTAGATGAACCAGCCTTTTCCTTTGTGAAGGAGCTAAGTGAATGCAAATGATCTCCAAATGCCTTAGATGAATGCAACCCTAGGTGGATTACAGTAGTGACTAGTGGCCGGGTTCGGAACAGTGTTTTATTTGGTAGCTGGGAGTGCAATTAAGAGGCATGGTCATCATTCTTTCTCTGCTGCAGCACATGGGATAGTATGGGGAGCCTTTTGCAAGTAATATACAATCATTTCACTCAATTTAATGTCTCTTATAGGTGGTTGAAGGACAGATTTTGGGATTTCCATTTTCCCTTCTCTTCTCCTTCTCATTTTTTCTATAAATTGGAGTGTTGGGCTCATTGTAAAAGGGAGAGTTTTTGGGTAGCAAAGCTCTGCCAAAATTGCTTTGTGAAGCCAGTGTGTTGCAGGCCCTTGTAGTGGACTCCTTGCATGGTGATCCAGGCCCTTATCTTGTAATAGACTGAACTGTGCATACCAGGAAGCAATAAAATACAAGTTTGTGGATGTATCTTCCCCTGCTGTGTTTTCTTGCATTCTTCTTGCCCACTTTATCTTTCCACAAGAGGATAGCTTGTGTAACTATTATTATGTTCTTGCAGGATATTCATTATCATTGATGTGTGCTTGGAATACTGCTAGTAGAATGCATTTTGCCGAAGGATTATGGACAAAGTGTGTCATCACCTCTTCTAGGATGATGCAGCTTTGAAACTAAAGTATTTCACACATTTGGAGGCTACTGATCACAGTCCTCCTTTTCTGGTGTATCAATGCTTTAGTGTAGGCTTTCAATGTGTGTGATGTATTCTACATGGTTAGTATGGTGTGCACCATCGTGAAATTTAGATTGTTGAACAGTTAGCTTATCATGCGTTAGTCGTAGATTGTGGCAGGTAGTTTAGGAGCAAGAACTTAGCTTTCTCATGGAGGTCTGGATCTGCAAGTAGCAAGTCCCATCAACTTGTGAGATAGTACCCATGTTATCCAATCACACTGTGAGTTTAGATATATGCACAGGGGTGCTGTGATTCGAATGATAACAATATACTATATGAAAAAAATGTAAATGTAAAGTGTGTACCTGATCCATGTCGAGATAGAGAGTGTAGAAGGATCCCCTCCTACTGCTTATGAGTTTTGCAGACGAACTAGCCTTATCCCTTGTGATAGAGCCGAAGAACTGAAGGGAGGAATTATCGCTAAAATTCCTCCAACATGTAACCACATCCTTGAAGGTGTGATCATAGTAGATGACTAGTACGTCTTGGTCCCTCTTTATGGTCGATCCGATGCCACTGGACGAAGAAGTATTTAGGGAGGTTTTGCACGGTATCCTCCAACCTTTAACTATTCCCCAGAATGCTAAGGACTACCATGTCCTATATACAAGCTGCTGTGTATGAGGTTCATAGACTGGTCTGAACACATTCCCTGTATGTAACCCATAATGCCAAGGGCAGAAAAGTGTAATGAAATGGATCGAGTGTACCCCTGGGTTGTGAACCATGTAGCACCCCAAATGGGTGCCCCAATCAAAGATAAAATGGGGGTGCATACGACAAAAGGTGATACTGGGAATGCGGGTCCCAAAAGAGGACTAGGACCACATGAACTCTAAAACAAAGTAAATGTGGCCAAAAGATGATGGGTCGTGTGAAACTATAGATGAGAAATTTCAAGGCGATGAGAGTTAACAATAGGGTAGCAAAAAACATGTGTGTAGCTACTAATATGTGTGATGTACATGTATGATTACTATGGTATGTGCTACCATGAAATATTGATTTTGATTCAATTGTTGTTTTATACTGCTTGAAAAAAATTAAGGATGGACATGCAAGGAGAAAACGATCAAGCCATTCACAATATGCATGTATATGTAAACATGGGACATGTACTCACGTATGATGAAAAGCATGTAAATCTAAAATCATTGCAAATGAAAAAAAATTAAATAGAACATTTGTACACTGATCCAATCATTGAGAAAGAGCCCATGTAGAAGGATATCTTGTACAATGTCAGGTTTTTTGGGCAAATCCGTATGCCATAGACGGAGGAATTATCCATGGATGAATTCCACTATATCCTCCAACCTTTAACTGCTTCCATTGGATATGTGTAGAAAGATAATCTTTGTATGTCCTTAATTTTTTGGGTGATATGAAACCACGTAGATAAATAAGTGATAGGGAGGAATTATGTTGTATCCTCAACACTTTTAACTTCTTCCTAGAATGCTAAGGAATACCATGTCCTGTAAAAGCCACCAGTGTAAGAAGGGTAGAAGGAGAGCATTCGTGCTGTTGTGTCTAACATACCTGTATCTGTGATCATAAATAGAAAAATACGAGAACAAAAATGTGGGGATGATATAAATAAATGACATACAATTAATATAACTAGCATGTGTAATAAAGTGACCATGAACAAGTAAAAGTAAGCAAGAGTAAAAAACAACCATAATATGCAGTATATTGTGGATGGATGGAATGGAATGCAAGATGGATGGTAGGACCCACATACCCCTCAAGTGAAATGAAATGTATGTAGTGAGGTTCATTTAGTTTTCCCCCTTAGCAGTCAAGAATGAACCGTAAACGAGAGTGTGTCATTGGGAAGTGGTCGAATAATATGTGTTGTGTCTAATGTGCTACGATGAGTGTGTATGTGTAATGATGATGATATGTGACATATAGAAGAGATGTATGTGAGCCTTATATCCAAAGCTTATATCACGACAAAATGAATGTATGAGTGATGATTTAGCCCTAAAGTGTGTATCACTACAAGATGAATAGTAAGGAGTGGTGATGTAGCCTAAAGCATATACCACTACAAGATGATAGAATAAGTGGAAATTTAGCCTATAACATGTATCACTATCCTAGAAATGTCACATGATGAGAGGTCGAGTGATGGATGTGTGATGAATGTAAACCCTCAGTATTCGACTATGGATTGAGGAACTAAATTACATCATATGGTAGTGAGTACAACACGTAGAAGCATATGTAATGAAGATGATAACAACCATGTGATGTGTATGTAGTATATGTAATCTAGTGTGCCTAAGAGTGTATAGTATGTAGAATGTGTAGGATGCAATGCTAGATGAGTACGATGAAGACTAGTATGATGTATGATGTGTAGAAATTCAAAGATTGAAATGGTATGGAATAAATATAGAATGTATGATGTAATATGTAAAATGCAATGTGTGGTGTAGTATGTGGGGTTCATGTGTAGTATTCCCTCAACAATCAAATGTGAACCAAAGCACAAGAGTTTGTCATCAAGTAATGATGGCGCTCTAACATATGTATGACTATATAAGATGAGATGATGCTAAGATGAGGTATGCATGAATGATAAGAGCGTGATGTAGTACTATGTAAGGATGTGAATGAATGATAATGTAAAGATGAGAGATGTGATAATGCTAATGTGACGGGGGCAGATGTGCGAGATGCTATACCCCCAGGTATAGAGAATGAAGGATTGATCATGTAATAATATCGAGTAGATCATCAGCTTCATGATCAAATTCATATGGATAAACATTAGTTAATTGATAAGCAATAATGTCTGGTTTATCATGTAACGAGCCATGAGGGTGTAAATTATACATGCCCATAGAATATTACTCATTGGTGAATGGAGGATGTGGACATTTGTGTGTATACCAACGGGTGAGATTTTGTATGTATCATGGGAAATAGTTGTTGTAGACGAAGATAAATCTAAAAGGCATAGGTAACAAAATGTCTCTATGATCCGGATCTAGAGTGCCCCCAATATAATCAAGCCATGATTTCCCTAATATAAGTGGAGAAGAGTGAGGATTGCGTGATAGATATACAATAAGATGAAATATACATAAGCCATAAGCAGCAGTGATGTAAACAAATCCATAATAAAGATTAGGAGTGTGAGGTGTATGATAGAGATCCTTAAAAGAAAAACCTAGGTGAGCCAAACCCTCAGGTGTACATATGGTTTCGTCACATGTAGGATAAAATGGAATATGTTCCCAATACGAGTCATTCATGAAGAACATGAAAGTAAATTATTAGTGTACTGATGTAGGTAGTGTAGCTGAAGGGACGGGTGATAGAGTGACATCCATGGACTAGACAGGCCCCTGATATGGAATCATAGAAGTAGTAGTAGTAGGTGCATAAAAGAGACTACATCTATCATGCAAATGGTACCATACAATAGTGGTAAGTGAGGTGGTTCTTCCCTAGGTCGGGGCTCATTGGTAATATCGGTGCATGGAATAAGAAGACGAGTATTTGGAGCCCGATCGCAATACTGGAATGGATCACGGTCATGAAAAACAATGTATTCAATGGTTTCATGTAATAATTGTACACAATTATGTACAGTAGAGGTGATAGCTTGCATGGTATGAAGCCATGGCCTGCTAAGGAGACAGTTGTAGGATACTGGGAAATTAATAATGAAAAAGACAGTGTGAACAATCTTTGGATCAATAGTAATAGGTAATGTAATGTGACCAAGACAGGGATAAACAAAACCATCATAAGCACACAGTGAAATACTAGATGGACTAACATCACGAGTGGAAAGACCTAAAACTTCAAGGAATGACATAGGACACAAGTTAAGTTCATACCTATTATCAATAAAAGTGTGCTTAACACCTACATTATGAATATGACATATGATATACAGAGGCATGTCATTACCGAAAGTATGAATATCAGTGGGAAGGTTAGAATTGAATACTATGTGTGAAGAGAATGCATCAGAAAATGCTTAATAAATTGAGTCTGGATGCATGTCAACACGAATGCAAGTAGTAGCAAGAAAATGTTGGACTCTATGTAGTAAATCAGGATTTGCAAGGAAATAATAATTGATTGAAATACTGATGATGACCAAACCCTAGGATGAATAGTAATGAATGAAGAACCTAGAAGTGTGAATGATCAAGTTGGGTTCACAAAAATGATTAACTAAAAATGGAGGAATATGTGTTGCTAATCTAATCTAGAATGACATGTAAATACAATAAATAAATGCATTAAATGACTATGGAAAATGACCCAAGCAACTAATCTAATGAAAGTAAAATTCCTAATATGCAAGAGAAGTATGGAAGTGACTTAGCTGATTCAATGAGCTTGCATGAATATGTCAAAGAATAAACAAAATAATCTTGAAGTAGGAACGATTGTGCAGAGATCCTAAAAAGGAAAGATCTGGACTAATTCTCTGGACTGGAGCACCTGGAAAGGGACTGGGGTGCTTGTGGGTGCTCTGGTCGACAAAATGGGCACCTTGGTTTGTGAAAAAGGTCTGGAACTGAGTTTCATAGGTTTGGTAGGTGGTCTAGAACCCTCGCTGTGTGTCACATCAGGTTCTCTACACTGCGTCAGGTGTTGCTAATAATCATCCATGATGAAATAAAGACCTGCAAGAGACCACAAGAAGTATCAAAATCCTAAAAAAAGAAGATTGCAAATGAATGGATCCGACTGACCTCAACTACCACAATAGTGGGCTTACTTACTGAGTGTTGCACTACATTTCAAACCCAAATGTAGTTCTGGTGTGTGTGTGTGTGTGTGTGTGTGTGTGTGTGTGTGTGTGTGTGTGTGTGTGTGTGTGTGTGTGTGTGTGTGCGCGCGCGCGCGCGCACGTGCATCATGTTTCCTAGGTGCTCTTGTGCTAGTCACACTTTGCGAAGTAGCAAATAATAACTAGATGTAAAAATGTAGTAGAATGGTGAATGGAATATAATAGATTCCCTCCTATGATTGTGTGATCTAGATGAACTAGCCTTGTCCTTTATGATGGAGTTAAGTGAATGCAAATGATCTCCAAATGCATTAGATGAATGTAACCCTAGGTGGATGATAGTAGTGACTAGTTCTTGGTCCCTCATTATGGTCTCATAACTTTATATTTATAGGGTTCTCTTGATCTATTTTTGTAACTAACCCCAAAATGGACAACCACCAAAAAGATAAGAAGTTGAAACAACTAGAAAGTGCCCAAAAAGTGGTGGGAAAGTTAAAAAAGAATTGGGGTGCCCCTGGTGGGACCAAGGCGTCCATGGGTGCCCCAATACTAGCCTGGGAACCCTAGTCAAATCTAAAATGACGTAAACCGATGAAATATAACTAGGCATGTAGGTGCAAGAGGTCGGGAATGAAGAAATAAAATAAAATAAGATGGCCGAAAGATGGGGGTTGATTAGTAATTTCTTCACTCAAAAACCTTCTAAATAGTAGTATGAGACCAGGTCTAAATAATTCCTAAAGTGCATGATTTTGTATCTATAAAATTTTTAGGTTGGAAATTATCTAGGAGTGCTATGTTTATGTAATGGGAGCATAAAACTGAGCAATTATGGAACTTTCTAATAAGTATGGGATCATTATATGATTTCATCCCTTTTGGATGTTTTTGTATAATGATGCACTGACAATTTATAACCTTTTGTGTGTCTTTGAATAACTATGATGATCTTCAATCTGAACCCCTAGGAGTACCACATGTTTGAAACCCTATGTATGATGAAAAATAACTTCAAACCCTAACCATGGGTAAAATGCCCTATACAAAGGTTAGTGGTTGGGTTGAAGTATAACCCATACATAACCTACATTGACAATACTATTAAGAGGCCTCAGATTGTACATAGTTCTCCACCTAGTATGTGATATCTATATTAATGGAACAACTTTGGAAACTTGATTACTAAAAAATGAGAAATAATGTTTTGGCGTGCTTAACTTGACTTGGCTTGTGAGGTCTACAATTTAGGAAGTTGAGTGTGTTTTAGACATATATAGGATTAGTGTTTCTTTGAAGGGATTTTAAAGAGTTTAAAGTTATTTTGGTTTGATATCTGTAATGATCACTCTTGAAAGTGTCAAGTGAGGTAAATAGGTCAATTATATTTTCTTATATAGGATTTTGTATATTTAATTTTGCATTAAGGCTAACTTATATGATATGAACCAACTAATAAAACATATTAAATACATAAAATTAAATAATGGGTGCTTGGGAATGTAATTATTGGATTTGGACCGAATTGTTGGATGGTTTGGTCCCAGATGGATGGTCTCATGTATGCATGTGTTAGGAGTGCTGATAATGATGCCCGAGAGGAATGTGTTATTTTGGAGTGATGTAATTAGCTATGTGAGTGTCTGAATAGTGTGAATATCAAAGAGAGTCGTGCAAAAGAGATAGGAATATGTCACCGAGATTAAAATGTGTGTGTAAGTCATGTTTTAGATGCAAGCCAATATTATCATTACTCAATGATAAATTTTCAAATTTAAGGTTCTATAGGATGGTAAGAGGAGATTTGAATAGTTATAAAGAGAAACAAGAAAACACAATATGTGGGAAATCATGAATTTATGGAGGGAATTTAAACTAATACATGAATAATATTAAAGTAGATAGAACCATTGATAAATGAGGAAAAAGACCTCCAATAGTGGTAAAGGAAGGAAAGGAAATGCAAAAAGGAAGTGGATAAGAAGGTGTGCAAGGAGGAGTGGATTATAAATGCAAGATAGGTGAACAAAAGAGAGTGACTAGAGAAAATGAGGTGGATTAGGAAGAGGATAAGGTGTTAGAATTAATTAGGCCTAGGTTTTAAAAACAACTAGGAATAAAATCGGGATGGATCCCTATCATATATGACCTAATGCTGATTTGAAAAAAGTAACTTATATATGAGATTTTATACAAGATCCTTATAGGAAAAAATTGATATATGGCCTACCTTCTCTAGGACGTACAAACCTCAAGAGAATTTAAGTAAAAGTACATGGGATTATTTGACTAATGTAGAACAGATTGGAATTATGATAGAAATTAAATAGAGAGAAGAAATACTGAGATAACTTTAAGAAATATTGAGTAGACTCTATCATGTGCAATAAGATTTGAATTCAACATAGATAAATATTAAAATAGAAGGCCCTATGAAGAAATTGTAACTTAACACGGGTAAATAACAATTACTCATTTTATTTGCTAGTCCCAATGAAACAATAATCAAGAATATTAGTTATACATATTCAGTGAGTCTAAATATAGATTTAGTTTTCCTAAATATGTGTAGTCTAACTCAAGTTCTTCATCTTCAAACTAGAGGACCTATATTGTGTAAACAATCACAAGGCCAGAAGTATCTTTGCAAGTAGTAATTACAATGACATGCAAGCTAACTAACTTGTGGGAGATCATCAAAATCCAACTAAAGGACAAAGGAATATTGGTGGAGAGATGATAATGTTGGGCATTGTGTCTGTATAGTTGTCATTGATGTCGAATGAAATTGATGGAAAAGGGAATTTAGGTTTCTCCATGAGGTGTCATCCATGATTTAAGATGAAGTTTGATTGGTAGTGTCCTAATTTGGTCAAGTTATTATGATGTTTTGACATGGTCTAGGGCATGGTGCAAGCTAGTATGGTCATGATGTGAGCTCCAATAGTTATTAAAGGCATGTATGAGGTATACCATGGTATATTTGATGTGTCAGAGGTGTCAATGATTCTATAAGAGGTCAACAAGGTTAGTTCATGAGAATTATGTGTTATATCAAGTCATTCTAGGCCTAACCTTAGACCTAGTCCAAGCGGTATGGTATAATGACATGAATTATGAAGTAAGGATGTCTTATATGAGTATGTAAAAGGTATTGTGACATTACATAACATGTGTAGAAGGCATATAAAATCATATTTAAGAGATATAGTGCATGTTTAAGGTCTTTGACAAGCAAGACATTGAAGACTAGTCAAGAAATCATGGGTAAGTCATAGTGGTTGGAGAGTTTCAGATGTAGTTGATAATGGATGAAAGTTGGAAAGAACAGAGGAGATTTTTATCATGCTCTGGTCAAAATTTCAAGTCAAGAGGATCAAGACAAAACAAGAAAATGATTTTTTGGTCATATCAAGTTATTAAGAAGGCAAAAACCAGCTCGAAGGTCATCTTATTTTGCTCACCCACATGTGTGATATCTACATGGGAACATGAGGATTTTAGGAATGTTTTAGCATGGAACCAAGAGTGTTTTAAAAAAAATGGATTTATTTGGTCATCACATCTTTATGAACAATCATGAAGAAGCAGAGATGGTCTAAAACCCTAGCTAAACACTAGACCTAGAGCGATAGGAGAAAGATGAAGTATATGGGATCCAAATGACTTGGGAAAGAAAATATGATGAATCAAGGTTGTATAGGATTCTTTAGGGCCCGTATTGGTGGTGGTTTCATGTTCTAGGTGTTTTAGCAAGCTGGAGAAAAACCCTTGATTTGTGGAGATTTGCTATTTCAATTATGAGTTAAAGGTTTCACGAAGAGAAATGAATTTTTCCAAATACCTTGGGAGGTGTGCTAAATTAACATTAAAATTTATGAGTATTTTATTTGAAGAAATTTTGTGTAAAAGGTCTCGAAAGTTGCCCTACCTCTTTTGGCCTAGAAGGGATAAAAATAGTCACGATGGACCAAAAGTGTGAGAGATCTTTTGCATGTTGTAGAAGGGTTTGATGGTCATGAATATCTAGTTGGTGCATGATATGATTTGTTGAATTTATTGGTTTGACCTAAAGAAGTGATTTCTTGCTTAAGCCCTATTGGCCTAATTAGCCCTATTCGGCCTATCAAGAAGGTTTCATGGAACATGTGTGCTTGGTTGGTTTTATCCAAGTGACATAGACTTATGAATTTATAATCATGTTAGAAGATATCCTAGTGTAGTGTTCCAAGTGTTTTTAGTGCTTAGAAGTGGCCTTATGGGTGTTTGTATTTATTGAGCTCAAGACTGGTTCTGGAGACCTAATTACTAGTTTGACCAGTTCCAGATATTGAGGTGTTTTGAGAGCCTTGTTCCCTATTTTGGAGGTTTAAGTGAGTTGTTTTAGATATATGACATAATTATATTTCCATACATATTCTACTTGTGCCATTGATGAATATTTTAGAGGTGTGAACCAACTCATTTTTGAAGACCTAGTTTTGAGACCTTGAAGCTAGTTTGAGCAGTGTTAGAGAAGAAGCCATTTTGGGGTCTTGTGACATGATTTGAAGGTTCTTATGAGTTGCATGAGTTATCTGACATCAATACCTTCTTTTTGGTGTTCAATTTGTGTCATGGTGATGAGTTTTGGTATTCCAATTCATTCAATTTTGGATGGTTATTTTCAGGTGCTTAAGACCTAGATTGAGTTGCTTGTTTCTTGGTGAGCTTCATGGTGTTGATAGTTGGTGCAAATATTCTTATGATTTTTGATGGTTACTAGAGGATTTACCTAATGTGTGTAAATATTATGGTGCCTTGAAAAATTTATTATATGCCCTTGGAGTTCATGATTCATTTGTTGTAGATGTAGACCTAGATTTAGGCCTAATTGAGTAAATCCCTATATGTGTTCTAGATCTTGCCAACCATTAAGGTATATTGGAGTGATTATATATGATGTTGAAGGTGAATTTTAAAGTTGATAATACTTCCCTATATGTTCTTGGTTGACCTAAGGTTTTGTGTCTAGTGTCAAGTATAAAAGTGCTTTATATTAGCTCATTAGGAGTAGTTAAGATTATGTGGATGCGAGCGAGCTAGAGGAGGTGAAAGAAGAGTATAGAGGGGTGAATGAAAGTGTTGAGAAGAGTCATGAATATTTTAGAAGAGTATACAAATATGGTTTAAAGGTTACATTACCTAATCAACATATGAAGGTGTATCATATAAGTGAAGAAGGAGAGAGGACTGTTTGAGAGGGTTTTGAGTGAGAAGAGTTGAACTCTTGATCACAATATATTGTTAGAGAAACATATACTTAGGTGATATTCATCTTTAGGTAATTGAGTTGGTGCTTTTTCATCCTAGGGGGTTGTATCCTCCTTGGAGGGTTAGTTCCTTACTAAATAGGGGTTGGTGCTCCTTGTGGGATTGGTGTCTCACTACAATAATCTTGTGTGATGTGTAATATTCATAAAAGTCCTTTGTTTTAGGTAATATAAGCATAGGTTCAGTGGGCTTTCTTCCCCTCAAGGGTTTCACACATTATATCTGGTGTTCATGTGTTATCTCTTCTCTCATGCACTTGTGAATGGTCGTAACACACTTAATAAGCACACAATTGGTTATGTATGTTGAATGGTTGATTTGAATGATGAATGTATGATATGGTAAATAAAATAAAAGTTTTTAAGATTGATTCACACCCCAATCTCTATTATTCTAATAGATAACTCATGTATCATATGTAACATTGTAACCATATGATGGTTCCACTTATCTTGAGCACTATCTACTAACTTTTGATATGAAGTAGGGAGTTAAAGGGGTGATCAAAGATAACCCAAAAATATATGATCTCATAGGATTTATAAAAGGGAGGGATTTTTAATTCATATATAAGATAGACCTATCTAAATCCATGTTGAATAATGTTTGAAATGTTATGGTTAAGGAATTTAGTAAAAACATATTTGTTGGGAAAACTATCTAAGAACTTAAAGATGTTAAATATAGACTAGGTGAATTAGTGTTAGAATATGGTATAAGATTTTTAGATGCGATGAACAAGTTTATTTTAATATTGATGGTATAAGTGAGGAAACTTGGTTTGTGAAGGGGCTGTGAAACAAGATTAGGTATGTCGTTGTGTAGATTAAATTTACAACAATTACCTAGACAAAAGAAGATACTATATGGGTGGGAATGATTGAGGGATATGGTTCCTTAGGGAAATAAAAATGATTAGATGCAATCATGAGGAGGCTCAGTGAATTACAAGAAGGAAAGAAATCCTGTCTCAGTGTTTATTGTGGAAATTTTGGGGGAGAATGAAATCATAAGGAGTATTCTAAGACACATTAAAACAAAATACCCATAACTATAGATGGAAGAGAAGAATAATGTGATTTTTTTTATTATCTGGATATCTTATGTTGAAGTTCCATTTTCTACAACATCATGTATGCCAACCATAGAGTGTAGTATGTAGTTTTTTGCAAATCCATCACACATGAATCCAAAGATTATAGGGTCTCAATGGAATTACAAGATGAATTCACCAAGAGTGTATTTATAGTAAAATCAAAACCTCACTCACCACTTTAATCCCCATTACATGATATAAAAATGGTACATTCAAAAGGATGGGATCCTCCCTCCCCACAACATTTTAGATCACAGACCCTGCCTTCTCTGTAAAACATGATGAGTCAGGTTCCTCCTTTACTAGAACAAAAACCAAAATTGGCTCCTCCAACTCCTTAAGGGGAATATAGAGGTTGTCATAATCAACCAAGGGTTGGGGTGCCCCACCAAGATAAGGTCCATAAAATACACATAGGGGATACTAATGAGGTTATCAAAAAAGAAAGAAAGAACCACGACCCCAAAGATAGTTAGTTTTTTGTTATCTTTGTAAAGAATCCAACCACATTGCATGTAGCTATCCATTAAATCCATGGTGGGATATGTATTGTGCATATTGTATAGTTTTTGTGTAACATCACCAAAAGGATTGTCTCACACCAGAAAAATAAAGAAAGAAAAAATAGTTGTGCAATGTTAAGATGGTGAATACGATGTCCAGGGAAATAAGAAACATCCATGTAGTAAACATGTTGCAGTGGAATGAACAAGGTTTGCGATATATGTAGATTCCATTCAAACCATAATTAAGGAGAGAATAAGAGTATAAATACCTTAATCCTAGAAGGGAAATATAATTTTTAAAAGAGGTGAATGTGTCGTTAAAGTCTATTTATAACAAATACTCATGAACTTTAGATGCGATAAAAATTAGTAGTGTCCTATTTAACATGTTTTATAAAAATAGTAAATGTGGTATGTAATGAAAAAAATTCAATTTTTTTAGAAAAATTAGTCAAAGCACTACCGAAGAGTGTAACTAGAGTTCCCTTACACAATAATAAGAATCCATGGTATTTTTACACTCGAATAAAAATAGTACTTGATGAATATGAGATTAGGGATGTAGTTTTTGACTTTGGAAGCAAAGTACACATGATGTCTACATTAACCTGGGAAGTCATGTGTAATATTACCTTGGCATACAACCATATAACTTTGAGTCTAGTAGATTATAGATGGGTGGATCCTATTAGTCACTTAGAGGATGTTTAAATCTAGGTATGATACCCATAGCTTTCAAGGGGAATTTGAGGTAATTGATATCAAGATAGATGAAACATATTATCTAGTGTTGATTGAAATAAAATGGGCATATAATGGAATGATGACCATAAACACATTCAATAATCAAATGTATGTGCATATGATTGAATCTATTATCATGATACCCATGAATAATACTAAGAAGAGGCCTTACACTATCCTTAACAAATAATTTTCACATTTTACACATGATCCAAATTTTTTGTTCAAGGTGGATTACCAACCCAAAGTTTACTAGTCACCTAAAATGGTCATTCAATTAGAAGAGTAGGAAGTGATTGTTATACAGATACCATGAGATACCCAAAGTATAAATCCCCTTATGGATGAAGATTCAATATATTTCATCTGATCCCCTACCAAGTGCAAGATAAGGAGAATATATAACTTTGGAGAGATACACCATAACTACACATAACCAAATGGGGAGAGCTATATTCCATGGAGATCAACTTACACAATTAGCAGAGAATTGGATATGGATATAAATAATTGGATGTAGAGGGAGCTTGAAGTACACCATTTTAGAATGGTGCATGCCTACGAAAGGAAAATTCCATAATACTTTGGTACCAATAACTTGGATATATTCCTAATCAATTTTCAAGAACATGTACCACAAGTAAACAAGAGAATAAGTGCAATAAACTATGCTTGAAAGGGTATTGTAAAAAAATGGTTGGAAACTCATTGTAACTAACACTTAGAGTGGGAGGAAGTGACTAATATTTTATGTGCAAGGTTTACACTAATTTCCACGATGACTACAATTTTCCTAAGTTCAGCCTAGGACAATGCCTAGAAATTAAAATTCATATGTATATAAGTATTTAAAAGGAAAAACACATTGAACCAAGATGGTAGGTGTTATAAAAAATAAATCCCCTAGTTATTTTGACAACTCACATCCCATTCTGGCTCTGAAGGTCAATGATTAAAGGTTATGCGCACTCTGGTTGTTTCCTTGGCACATTAGTTGGTTGTAATTCCTCTGTGTGCATACTCCTTACACATCCACCTTCAAAAGGGTGGGATCCTCTATCTCCTTCCATTATTCCCTTGCACATACTCCTTCCACATCCATAACTTTCCCTTTAAATTGGATAAGTCCCTTAGATGATTTTTTACATTCTTCCCTAGCATATCTTGCCTTCACTTTGTGTGCTGCACACCTCCTTCATGGCTTACTCCACGCACCCCTTTGTTCTTACTATCGAATGCTTCTCATTTGAATTCCTGTACCTCACTTGCATGCTTGTATCTTTATACATATATGTACCCTCTTTCTCCTCCTCACCTGTTCCCCTTGCAATTTTTCTTCTACATCCTTGTGCCTCTTTCCCTCACGTGCACTTTGTGCATTCTTCCATGTCAATCACCTGTGCCATGTCATCACCTATAAGAATTTAGTGTGCAACACACAACCTATCAAAATACACCAAATGGGTGCTGAATCCTTATGCAAAACTAGTACGTGACACGTTGAAAAAATGATTAAATAAATGAACAGTTGGCCGATCCTCCAACCAATCAGCCCACGCCACGTGTCATTGCATGTCCAATTTTCATTGTAGATTTTAGATCACTATAAATTTTGCTACAGGGATTTGATTTGTGTGTTTTTGGTCTTGTTGGAAAGCTGCTGACGTGGGCTATACAATAGACCATTGAAAAACATATTTTGGTGGGATTTGGTAGGTGAGAAATAGGGAAACACATTCCAACCAGTAATGTAGATATCTAATCGACCCAACCACCAGATTTTATTTAGATCTCGCATCCTTCCTTCTTCTACAAGCCAAACAGACATGAAGAGGCACATCTATTAGTATCAAAGGTGGAACTGTAGATATTTCATGCTTTTTGTTGGTAGTTGGATTTCAAATCCAAGTTTCCCTCTTCTTTCTCCTTCCTTCTCTCCTTCTTTTTCTATAAATGTAAAAGTAATGCTCATTGTAAAAGGTTGGACCCCTTTAGTTTGTTAAGGACTCTAGTTATTTACATTTTAAGTTGTAGGCCTTTAGATTTGGTTTTTACATGTGGATATCAACCTCATCTGCCATTATAATTGACTGTGAATTTCTTGGAAGCAATAAAATCTTTGATTTGTGGTTATTCTCTACCTTGGCTCATTTTTATCGCTTTTACTTTCCTTTCTTTTGCATTTTCTATTTGTTGTGCTTTCTCACGTCCCTTGCAAGTTACTTTTCTGATTGTACCCTATGATAATGAATGTGTAATTGTGTTTCATATTGTGATATGTGTGTCTATACTCTCTCTGTACATCCTCTTTCATTTTTTATTAAAGATAAATGTGTTCATACCCTTCTTTCTAGTGCTATTTCCTCCCTTAGCTTAGATTTCCCTTTCCATGCATCTACTTCTAACCCTAGTCCCTTTAAATTTTAGGGTAGTGATAGATAGATGCATTTCCCTTCATAGGAGTAGTTTTAGCAGTAGAAATAGGTAGAGTGAATGACCTTATTTGGAGGTTTGTCTCAAGCGCATGAGGTCCCACAACTTGGAGATAGTCCCATGTTGCCTCAAAAGCTCAGTTCATCCTGATCTAGGACGGGTGAAATTTTGAGCCCCAAAAGTAGGTACTCATAATCTAATAAAATATCACCATATTACTTAAATCATAGTACATTAATCAAGAAGAAAATGGAAACACTCATATGGGTACATTTATAACATGAATTCATCCAAAAAATCACCTTTTAAGATGAGAACTTTATGGTGTATAAATATCTTCAAAAGTAAAAAATTGTCTTGTGCTACATTGGAAGAGGTGAGCAAGGTGGAATGGAATTTTGGGATCTAAAAAAAATGTAGTGTACTAAGTGCAAACTTACAAGTAGAGAAGAAGGGAAACCTTTCATAGTTCCCCAATTCCTCATAAATCCCTACCATCAAGTTGAAGGCAATTTTGAAGAAAGTGCAAAGAGTCAAAGTAAGGAGGGCATGTAATTAAAATGAATTTTTCATCTATAAAAAATAGAACCTCTCACAAATAGGGAGCCCACAAGGAACATAGAGGAATATAAATTTTGCAACCTCAACATTGAAGAAAAGGAAGGATCAATGACACTACAAGTGGCCATGCATAAAGGTAAAATTTAATATAAGATTAAATAATTAAGAAAATTATGGAGGGCATAGGAACTTTGGGAACTCCAAAGATGGTGACCATTGAAGATGATTGGAAGAAAAAGGAAATCTAAACAATTATATTAATATTGTGAGACTGTGAAGATGTATTTATGAGAGAATATGAGAAGATCAAGTGGGATGACATGCACATCAAATGGGATGCACTCGAATGGAAGCGTGACATAGTTCCATGTAGTACAAAAATATTCTACCACCATGAATTATGCATGCAATAAAAAGGTCTGATCATTCTCATAGATCATAAAAGAAGGTATAAATATGAGTGCTGTATAACTCCTAATGCAAGACCCATCATACCTCCACAAGGGAGAGAGGAGTTATGTTCTAGAAATGGAAAGTAACTCCTATATAACAGACTGACGCACACTGATGTGTATGAAATATTCTATGACATAATCTATCATAGCTCCTAAATACACCTAAGAAATATTATCTCATCTAAGTGAGATGACTTACCATGTGTGAGGGAACAACCTAGGATGAGGCAATGAAATCCCTTACACTAATACCCCCTTCATCATAACTTGGGATGAGGCATGACAAGTCAAAAATGAGAAATGGGTCCCAAAAAATACTCCTGATGAGGTACCCATGTACAACAAGGATCTCAATTAATGGAGGAAAACCTAATGGGAAAAACATCCACTTACAATTGATAGAATAATCCTTTAAGAAACCTAAAAAATATGCATCAAATGGGTCTTGGTAACTAAATTCCTGATAAGGTAACCATGTATAAACATCAGTCTTTCTAGAAGAAAAAGAGAAGAGTAGAAGGGTTTTGATGATGTGGTCTTCCGCATATAGACTGAAGAAGGTCCATTTGCATCAAAAAATGTTTATGCCCTTAGGAAGAACAAAAATAGTGTACTGAAAGTCTACCCACTCCGCGAAGGAAACCAAAGAAAGTAGTATGAAGAAATTTGAAACTGGTCCTCTGAAACTAGTCCACTAAAATGTGACAGAGGTTTAGAAAACATGTGTAAAGGAACCAAAGATAATGCCACAGATGTAAAACTATCAGAGTATGGGATTGGATCATTTGCCAAAGGAATATCCATATGAAGTGAAGGCACAAAAAAATCCATAACTCTAGAAAAAGGATCCAAAATCAGAGGTGTATCAGTGATGGTCTCCAAAATAGTAGAAGTGAAAAAATTCCCATAGGAAGGACTCCCAAAAAAGGAGATGAAGGACTCCGTTGAAACACCTGTAGAAGGAAGAGAAGCTCCATGTAATACAACTCAAGTAAACATTTTAAAGAGAAAACTAAGGTCTGAAAGATACTCATCCCAAAAGGGTTTCTCAAAAAATAGAAGAGCAATGTATGATAGGTATGAATCATTAACATGAGAAGTAGGATTGGAAAAAGCCTCATATACTGGATTTGGAATGGAGGAAGATGTAATGGAAGTATAATAATGAGATTATGAATGCCTGATGTCTGATGGGTAAAGAGGGGGTTTGACATTCTCTAAAAGGGGCTTGAGAGGGGGAGGATAGATGTCCTCATCATTACTCTTGTCATCAAAACTAGAAGAAAAAAACTCATCATCAAGAATGTGAACAAGAAAATTTGTGTTAGCAAAAATATCATCACATAAAGTAGGAGAGGAAACAACTATATCAAAAGAAGAAGCAACAACATAAATATCTAAAGGTTCTCCAAATAAGGACTAAATAATGCTCCAAAGTGTGTGCCACATGATGGTGGAGAGGGATGAAAATGTACGTTAAGAAATGACCAATGACCATGCTACAAGTGTCAAGCCATTCTTCGAGATGATCAGGATCATTGGGGGTAGGTAATTTTTAATATAAGTAGAGATAAAGGTCACCGTGAATAAGAAATCGTTCCATGTTTAAACACCACAATGCATAGTTAGCCTTAGCAAGAAGAAGAGGTGGATTTTGTAATGCAATAATGGTCCTATGAAGCATATGTATGGGAAGAACATTATTTGTGGTGCATCCGTAAAAAATAACAAAGAGTGTAGAAGAGTCGCATGGACAAAAATGCTCAAATAGATGTCAACCTCAGCCAAAAATGCATCCAGAATGCAAGAAAATAAGGGTGAAAGTACACACACAAGGTTAAAAGATATTAGACTCAGCCGAGAATGCATCTGCATGTGATTAAAACACCTAAGAACAGTGATAACCCCCTATTTACAACACTTTGTAAACAATGTGTTGGTTACAATATATTGTGTTTGTGTGTTGGGTTTCAGATTTGCACTTGGAATGAAACCACAATCAGGGGACAAGCAAGTCCCTCCTATTTAATGGGAGAGGTTCCCTTATTGAAAGCAGGGGCCAAACCTATGTACAAATATATAATATTTCATTCAATGGTGGTTTCTCGATATCGTGAAATGTGTTTTAAGCATAGAAAGTTATCAATACATGAGGATAGAATAATTTGAAGAGAGGAGGGAGGCATAAGAAGACAATACTTTTAGGGAAAAGAGATGGAAGAGAAAACCCTTATATGTATTGTGAAAATGAGATACAAAATAGAACCATCCACATTTATAATAGACACAATTCACAGACTCAAAGTTCTGGAAATTGTACAAACTAGAACACAAAGTTTCCAAGCACTCAAGGATTAAATGATTCATAGATTAGAACATAAAATAAAGAGAAAGCAGAAGAAAAAGGGAAAAACCTTTATATTGATTTCTTCCAATTTGAAATTACAGTTCCAGAATAATCAAAATTCTAACCCATACAATGGCTTTGAAAGCTCATGATATAGCTCGCAAGAGATGGTTACAACTTCCTTGAGCAAGCAAGAAATAGTTACAACTTATTCTAATCATCCATGCCCTTTCGAATTCTTTATTTGCAAAAAAACGTTAATGGTGGAAAAACTAGTTTTTAAAATATACGACTGTTACATTATTTTTCCAGTTAAAACATGGGCCATTTAATTCAATTTTATAACTTTAAATCTAGGCTTCCCACGTTGAAGGAATTGATTAGAATGGGCCTGCAGATGCATTGATTATCTACCTTTTATTTGGCGGGGACATATATCTGACCCTAGACGCGTGGTAGGCCAACGCTCATTTGGAACCTACCTCTAGATTGTCTTTGAAGTTACGCCAGGATAACATGTGGAGAACTCCGCCAGTTCCATCATACTTTATCGATTTAGGTCTATTTCCTTCTTGACCTATGTTGACCCCTAGACACGTGGAGGGCTGGCACTCATTTGAGTTTCTGCTTAGGAAGCACCTTCTGAAATTTCGCCAAGCTGACGCGTGGCTCCTTCCACCAAGCTTAGAATTTTCAACGACCAAATCTATCTCTCTATTGACCTAAGACACGTGGCGATCTGGAACTCATTTGGAAACTGGCCTTTTGGTTTTACTTCTGAAATCACGTCATTGAGGCACATGGAGGCCTCCATCGACCCACCCATACTTTGTCAATTTTAATGATCAGCTCTATCCCTTTTGGACCTGGGACACATGGAGAACTAGTACAAGCTTGAGAACTACCCCTGACTTTGACCCTCGAAGCTGCGCCGATGAGGCACGTGGCACTATCCGCTGAAAATTCAATACTTAGCTGATTTTAGCTTGTTTTACCTTCATTTTGAACTTGGGACATGTGGCGAAGTAATGCTTATTTGAGGACTGTCCTTTGGACCCTGCCCCTAGAGTTGTGCTATTTAGACATGTGGAGGCTTATGTTAAACCTTGAAATATGGCCAAACCGCATCCAATCAAAGATATTCACGTATTACCCATGGACTTTGGGGTAAAATTTAACGGGGAAAATACGCTTGTCAATCCTGACTACGGGAAGAAAATAAAAAGAAGGAAAGGAAATTTACCATACACGTGACTTTCAAATTGTTCTCCATGAATAGGAAAACTGCAAACCATGTTAGGCTCGACGCGATTTGATACTTTAAGGCACAAACTCAATTTTTTTTGAAACTTGACTTCAAAAGAGGGGAATTTTGGGGCCGACAACATTGTGCGATGTGAAAAAGTTGACCACTCACCTTGCGGTAGGCAAAAAATTGCACAAGAGTGGAGGCCACAAAATTTTCAGTTAGAAGCAGTAAAATGACACCGTAAACAAGCACAAAAAGATAAAAGCATGTAAAAAGGGATAAAATAAAATTTAGTGTGAGAAAAAGAGTCTCATGTTGCATAAATGGCTCCATTTCCCCAAGGTTATGGTAGATAAGTTCACTAGCTTGCAAGCAATAATAAGAGCACTATAAGAAGAATGACTTCAAAATGAGTTAAAAGACTCCCAAAATGCCAAAAGGACTCCCAAAACGCAAAAAATGACCTCCAAAACATGTAACAAACCACTGAAAAAATCCAACAAGCCTCCAAACGAGATCTACACACCTTAGAATATGCTACATACTCCCAAAAAATGTCATTGGCAAAAAATGCCCACTAACCCTAGTTTTGGAATAATTTTCACCTAAATTCAATTAATTTCCATAATGGAAAAAAATTAAAGGTTTTAAAATTATAAATTAGGTTACTTTAATTAAATGACCAGATTAAATTTAATTGACCTAAAAAAATTCTCTCCTCCCTAACTTTAATTAGTATAAGATATGCAATCAAAAAAGGTTCAACCTAGGGTAAAATAAAAGTAACCTAAGCCATTAAAAAAATATGCAAGGTTTAATATAAAAAGGTAGGATTGGATTATTTCGAGGGAGGGAAGGAAATTCAAAAAGGATGATCAAAAGCATGTGGAAAAACCATGTGGTAGATGGGGAGGGACTTATGGTGGCTAGGTAAGAAGACTCAATGAGTCAGATGGGATTGGCAGGAATGGTTGCAATGCATTCGAGGCAGGTCTAGGGTAGATCCAAGAAGTGTGCCAAGGGAAGGTCGAATGAGTGGTGATAGAGGGTAGGTCAATAAGTGGGTGGTAATGGTCGCGATGATCAAGTAAGGGCTACATAGGGATGAATCAATGGGCCCGAGCTCAAACATCAAACATGGAGGAGCCACAAACCACATGTTTCAAAGAAGAGCTCGAAGATGGGTGAGAAATGGCAATAAGGTCGACCAAGGTGACAAGGGTCAAACACAATGTAGGGGAACAACTGAGCTTAAAGTGAGGCATAAACATAAATGAAGACCACATGGGAAGAGCAGAGGAAAGGAGATGAGATATGGCCCAGCTAGCATGTCAAAGCAACACAGGTAGATGATGAGGGTGGACTAAGCGAGATCGATCTCGAGCAGGGTTCGATTTAAAAAACCAAGGGTGAGATCGAATAGAAGGATGATATGAGACAACAAATTTGAAAGCTTGGGTTGAGGAGATAGTTAACCTGGTGAGGTGAGTCTAATACATAGTACGACTAAAAAATGAACCCACATACACACCAAATAAGGGGTTGAGCTTGAAAGATAGCTTAGCTAGGAGCTCAATGAGGAAGAAGTTGAGTTAGATGGGAGTTGAAAGGTGGAAGATCTTGGTGAGATCAAGAGGGGTAGGTCAGATCTTTGGGGTGAGATGGTCCGAAAACAAGAGCTCAAGTGGAGTAAAGGGAAGGTGGGTGGAGCTGGACAATAGTGTAAGGTGAGGGAATATGCAAAAATAATAGGGAGGAGAGGATGAATGCATGAAAACCAGAAAAAATTCCAAAAAATTAAAAATTTCCAATAAAACAACAAACCATAAATACCTCCTAACCAGGAATTTTTGGCCAAAGATGGTCGTAGACAACGAAATTTAGTGAGGAAACTCCTAAAATAATCCAAACTCTAAATGCAACCTACAAATGCACCAAAAATGACACATAAACCAACAAAATCCACAAAATTTGAGATAAAACCAATTCAATGTAAGTAAAACACAAATAAAAAATGGAATACAGTTAAAAAACTTGCACAAGAAATTAGTAAAACCATGAAACTACGAGTAGTAGTCAATGGATGTGTATGAATGACACGAGTCCCAACAATGTGCTTGATACCATGTGAGAGAATATGATAACAAGTATCAAGTGGGATGGCACACACATCAACCAAGTTACACTCAAATGTAAGCATGACATAGTTCCATGTACTAAGAATGCATTCAACCACCATGAAATTATGCATAGAAGAAAAAGGTATGCTCATTCTCATAGATAAAAAAAGAAGGTACAAATAGGAGTTTCGTGTAACTCCCAATGCAAGACCCAACATACCTCTAGAAGGGAGATAAGAGTTACATTCCATAAATAAAAAGTAACTCCTATATGACGTATTGGCACACACTAATGAGTTTGACATATTCTATGATGGAATCTATCATAGTTCCTAATGACACCTAAGACCTATGATCTCACCTAAGTGAGATGACTTACCATGTGTGAGGGAATGATCTCACCTAAGTAAATCCCTTACACCAACATTATTCCCTATAATTTTTTGTGAAATCAAAAGAGTAGATCCTTCCTTGGATGATATGTACATTTAGATGAAGGAAGGTGTGTAAGTAGTAAAAATACATCAATATCGACTCAATTCAAACATCAAGATAAAACTAAAATTAGAATTAGCCAAGATTATTGAAGAGAGACTGATATATGTGATAAATAATTCAGATTGGGTCATCTTAGTGGTTATTAAATCTAATAAAGTATGGGAAATCCATATTGTTGGATATTATATGGCCCTAAATGATGCATGTTGTAGACACTTAATTTTGGTTACTTATCCTTTGCTAATGATAAGTTTGGATTTTTTCACATCCTAAGAAAAATTCTCACATTCTAAGTTCAATTGGCATATCCTTCTCTCTCTCACATGACTTTCTAATCTCTATAAACTTCTTTATCATTCATTAATGGAATATTAATTACCGAAGTGACAATTTAGTCCCAGACATTATTCCTCGACTTTGGCTCTTTTATTACTAAATCCTCATATGGGACCATGAAAAATAAGGCTAGGTCATACTACCGTCTGGGATGACCTATATGGTCTTTAGTATATCTCCCCAAAAATATTTTCTTAAGTGGAAAATATTATGTGCATCATTTTAGCTTCCCTAGGTCAGCCATAATGCAAATATATAACCTTTAGAAGCCTATATATGTAACTCAAATTCATTTCATAACTCACTTAACATTCTTAAGCACTCTTACTACAAATATCAACACTAAAACACTTTAAGGATCTCCTAAATATTCATTAAGTAGTATCACATCCTTTATAGAAGCCACCACACAGGTATGAAGTAATCAAACAAAGTTCAAGAGTTTATCTTCCTCCATTACCAAGAATTCAAAGGTATGTTTACACCATTTTAAATATTTGATCATCTTTTAAATCTATTATGGAATCCACAACACTAAAAATAAATGTAAGGATTAAACCTATAAGTTATTCTGATTAATTAACTTCCAACATTAACCATACAATATCAGAATAACATATTCATACTTATAATTAATGATCATAATATGCTACAAGCTTGAACATAAAATAATGAAAACATACTTAACTACACAAGATGATACAAAATATATATAGGTGCACTAAAAAAGGAATCTAAAAGTACACAGATTGATCAAAATTCATCTTGGAAGCTATAACTAAGAGATCACCTAGCTTAGGACCATATAGATCTACCAAGAACAATTGTACAGTCCATGACCTACTATATGGTCTTGGACCTTCTTTAGGGTTTTCCAAATTGCTTTGTATTTCAATGGTATAGAAATGTGTTTTGTTGTCAAACACTAAGCTTCACACAATCTTTAAACTATCTATAGTCATTTAAAGTGTACTCAAATCCCAACCATGGATGGGAGACCTTGCAATAATGTTAGTTTTTGGGTTGAAGTGCAATCAATGTACCACATACATTGGCACTACTCTAGAGATACCTCAAACTACAAGTAGTTCTCCACATATCTTGTAATATCTATATGGATACATCTAGTTGGAAAATTTAATCACTTTAAACATGTTTGAGATGATTATACTCTTGTTAAGACTTTAAAGTATTGATCTTGGTGTACTTAGAAATGAGGGAAGCTAGATTCCTTGACCTAGTTAAGTACTTCAAAACTTTAGTAGTGGCTGCAATGATGTATGTGCATAAAATTTAGGAATATTTAGGGAGCCTTGAGTTCCTTTTGTATGTATTGTAATAAGAGTGTCAAGTGACTTTGTTGCGTGCTTTTTAAGTGAGTGAAGGAGGGGATATCAAATTACTTATTTAGGGCTTCGAAGGTAAATTATCATGACAAGACCAACCCACGAAGATGAAAATACCTAAACATGATATTAAATTGAAAGTAGGTTTGGAATATGTTTTAGTCGAAGATTATACAAGCTAGACATGAATAGATGTTAGATCTTGACCTAGTTGTACGATTTTAGACAAGGATGTGGTGAACAAAATATGGAAGTTAGATGATGAAAAGAGAAGTTTAAGTATCGATATTATGTATTTACACTCGTAGTGTGTCATCAAATTAGTGTGTGGTAATAAACAAGTTAGGAAAGAGATAACAATATGTATTGAGTGGGGATAAGATGTGGGTGTTTTTCTTAGCAAAGGAGCATAATCACAATTAATAATGTTAAAGGGTAAAATGCCAAATTTGAGTGTCTACAAGGTCTTAGAACCATGTTTTAGCAAGAGAAATTCACTATAATAATTGTCAAAGGTCTTAAGGGTCCACGGGGATCTATCTTAACATCTTAAGCACATCACATCACACTAGTACCATATTGGGTACATTTCTATTTTGTAGATAGTTACGGTCGTTATCTTTGTGTCAAGATGCAAAAGGGAAAACATAAGGGGTTTTCTTAGATTACATGCACTACTTGTACCAACACTAGGAGAACTACATGAGGATTTATCCTAATTGAGGGGATGTAGTGCAACACCTGTATTTGTTTAGTAGGGGTTGAACGCCATGTATAGTTCAACCTCACACACACACATTTATCCTTTTTTATACGATCATTTGATGAATATTGATAAAGGTATCTAGGTTTTTTATTTGTTTCCTATCATTATAAGTGGTTTCAAAGGTATGTGAGCCCTAATAATAGATATATACAACCATTTATAGACCAATGATGTGTAAGTGCAGTTACATAACTCTACTATTTATAGGTTTGAAACCATACAAAGTAGGACTAGGCCATACTATAGCTCAACAAGATCTATACAATTATGTACAAGATAATTTCTTAGGAACAATATTAGGAACAAACCACTTCTAGGTTTAGATTAGTATTTATGACTGACATGTACACCTTGAAAACTCATATACCTCTATGCACAAATAAGTATGTATCCCTTAGTTTGTTTTACATTATCATTTCATAATTTAATATAAAAAGATTTATTCTAATTTGCATATTAATTACTATTATTTAATCAAAATATTTAACTTGTAACATATTTTACATCCTATTGCTATCATATGTGTTTTTAGGGTGTAAACATTTGGTGACATTGACCCGTGGTTGAATCTAGTGCTTTAACCCTATATGCCTTAGGGTTTATCCTTCTTTCTTTGGTGTATGATCCTCTTCATTGATTTTATCTTTATTTTTATATGTGTCATCATGACTCATCCTCAAACCTTTTATGATCTTTTCCTCAAGCCTAAAATTTCATTCCCTCACTTTGATATGGGATATCACCCCTTTAACTAGGTCCATGCTCATACTCAGCTTGAGAGGGGGGACTATATGATGGCTATACTTGCCTAATTTCCCAATATCAAATGAATCCTAGTTACATTGATGAAAAATATAAGGCCATTCCTATTTTTAAAAGCACCCCCTCACTTCACACCCTTCCTATGGCTCCTGAAGATAATGTGGTTGCTACAAGGAATAATAAGTAATTTTTTGGGGGCAATCCACATTTACCTATGCTACTTATCATACATATTATCAATCCTAATGCTCTTTCTAAAGGGTATGATAAATTATAATACCTAATAAATACCCTTGCTAATATATCTATTTTGGAATCAATTTAGAAAGAAACTATTTACAAAGATGTACTTGTTGGAAGAACAATGAATGGGGCGGTGAATCAATCTTTAAATTTTTTTACTTTAGCTATCATAACTTGCATCCATACAACATCCATGAACCAATGTGATCTTATTAGTTATACTAGAACCATCAAGCAATATAAGAACCATCCACATAAGCATGAAACAAGAGACAACACAAGGACACCATATTTAAGTGGGAAACCCTCAAGAGGAAGAAAACCTAATGAACCTCTGCATATATTACAAAACACAAAGGACTCAAGTGAATATTACACATCACATAAGATTTATTTAGTGAGGCACCAACCCTAAAAGGGGCACCAAGTCCTAGTTTAGTAGGAAACCAATCTTATAGGGAAGCTACAACCACCTAATATTACCAATTACCAACTCAACCAATTGAAGATAAAGATCACATAAGTACTTGTTTCTCCAACAACTGATTGTGATCACTTTGTAATTTCTTCTCACTCAAAATATTCTCAAACTGCTCACTCTTCTTCTTCACTCAAACTTGCATCATATCATGTTGATAATGTCTACTGAACTTGAACACCTACTTATCTACTCTTATCAACTCTTCATGCCTCTTATAAGCTCTACTCTTAATCCCTCTAACCTCTTATTCCACCTCCTCTAGCTCAATCACATCTCCATCCTCTAGGATAGTTCAAATGAGCACATACACCTTCACCTTTATTAATGAATCATAAAAAAAAACCCTGAGTCAGATAAAACCATTAAGGTTAGTTATGAAAATTGAAAAACACATCTACACATTGATATAGATCACACAAATAGACCTTGAAGGTTGACATAATCCTTACAAACTCAAACATGTCAATCCTTCTCAATTAGGCCTAAAAAATAGGTCTCCATCTCCAACCAATGCTTCTTGGACTTCAAGGGAACATAACAACATCACCAAGGCTTCACCAGTTCCACACAAGTTAACATAAACCTCTTAGCATCACAAAAAATCTCAAGCAACTATGCACCAACTAACTTCATCATGGAACACACTAAGAAGCAACCATCATAAAATAGGTCTCAAGCACCTAAAATTCAGTCCTAAAAAGTGAGAAACTTATCATAGAAAAACATACTTTCAAGAATCATAAGGAACATCATTGGAAAGGTCTTGAAGTCTTATAGCTCATAAAACTCATTTCAATCATCAAACTAGGGAACAAGTCATTGAAACAACTCCATCTCTCAAAAATCTCAAACAAGATTTTAGGACTTAAGAACCAGTATTTTGAAAGTCAACTTATAACACCTCAATCATCAATTCTAGGAACTTCCATCACTTGGAACACATCATCAGGGACCTAACACACATTTTTAAGCACAAACATGCATATGTCACTTAGAGAATATCTCACTTGCACACTTGATTCAACAAGCTTCTTGACAATCCTACATAGGACTGATTAGGCCATTAGGGCTTAAGAAATAATACACCTATCCTGATTAAACCAAGAGATCCATCAAATCGTATCAGATACCTACCAACTGTTCATGCTCATAACACACTACTTCAGTATGTAAAACAACATTAACACCTTCATTCCTCAATGAATAGTTTTAGCCCTTAAGGCCAAAAGTGGTAGGGCACATTAGAGGACCTATTTCAAAAAAAATTCTCCATAGAACCTACTCATATATTTTCATGATCACTTAGGACATATCCCAAGATTCCTGGTACAATTTGTTTCTCTTCATGAAACCTTCATCTCAATTATGTACTTACAAATCTCTACAAAACTAGGGTTTTTATTCATCTCACTAAAGGACCTGGAACATGAAAAATCCACCAAAAGAAGATTTGCAGAGTCATTTACATGCCTCAGTCATCATACTAGCTTGAATAATTCATTTAATGCATATATCATGCATTTATTTCCTATTGCTATGTTGTTAGGGTTTATGGAGGGTTTTGAGCTGTTCTACTTCTTGACGATGGTTCATAAAAGTACGATGAGTAAATGAACTCATTATTATTGCTATACCTTATTGGTTCCATATAAAAACATACCCTAAGAGCTCAGAACCCCATGTACAATTCACATAAGTAAGTGAGCATTTGAAGCTGAACTTCAATTTGGAAAAGGGTGTTTTATGAACTCAATAGAGCCAAAAACAACTTTTTATGTACTATATTCATTATCTTGACCTGAAACTTGGCCCACACATTTGGCATAACCTCCTTCATGATCTCTAATGCTCAATCATGCCTACACATGCCTGAAACTCTCTAGACACCATGAATTACCAAAACTTTCTCGACCTATCTTCAATAAACTTGGTTCAAAGGACCTTGAACATGCATCATGGACCTAAATAATGACCTTATACCTTTTCCATACCTGTTATACAATCTCACAAATATCCAATCATGCTTATATAATACTTCCTTTCTCCATATCACATGTTACCATACCATATGCATACATTGGGTCTAAGATGATGCATAGAATGGATTGTTCTAACACATGACTCTCATGAATTGAACTTGTTAACATCATGCATACCTCATCATACCTTTGAAACATTTTCTTGGACATGCAATACCTCATAGAAACCTTATACAACATTTGTAGCTCATACAACAACACCTACTTACTTGACCAAGCCTCTAGAACCATGCATACACACCTAGTCATTGTACCATAACAACACCTAATGAGACCTTGTCACTTCATTCTCAATCAACCTTCATCTTATTTGATGACTGACACCTCATGGAGACACTTATACCACCTATAAATCCTTTGACATCAATGATAACAACACAGAGACAATGCCCAACAATATTATATGAAGTTTTGTAATCTATTACTCTACCTATTGATATGTAACATATTTCCTTTGTATATATTATGGACACATTAATTTTATTCTTGTCAAGATCCCTTGTTAGCATGGTGTGGACCAATGCCACCATTGCTTTTACTTCCTGTATTTATGGATTCCTCATCAAGTGAGTTTTGATTGATAATGGATATAGGTTGAATATTTCCCTCATTATTTGCTTCAACAAATGAGTATCTCTATGAATGCAAGTTATTCAAATAATACTATTATGTGAGGCTTTGATAATATCACATACTTTACATTGGGTACTATCACCTTGGATCTCTTAGTTGGACCTAAGAAAATTCCTACTACATTTCACATCATGGATAATTCTCTTCATTACAATATTCTCTTAGGATGCCCTTGGATCCATGCTATGGAGGCTATTTCATCTACTTTATATCATTGTGTCAAATTTATACACAATGGTTATGAATATACTATTGACGTTGATAATGAGGATTTCAAATATTAAAAAATCGATACATCTAATCCTCGTGCACTTATTATTACTCCTCCTTTATAGACCATTCCTAGGGATTATATATATATATATATATATATTATTGGTGAGACAAGCAATAGTTTCAATACTATGCCACCATTATTGGAACAACCCCTAAGTCTATCTTCTTCTTCTATCATTGAGGTTCTTATTAAACAATCCCACTTTCCAAAGGTTATTCCCACTCCTATCGACGTGTTAGATAATGGGAAAAGGAAAGATAATGTTGTCAATGATTACTCAGATAATGATTATGATTTTATTGAATCTACTAATGAATGTCTACATAAAATTAATTTTAATACTATTATTAGATGAAGACGAATTCATTTTTCATTCCCTTTTTGTCTCTGCTAGCCGTGGGTATTATTGACTTAAATATACTATGGAAGATATTACTACTATGTATTTAGTTAATTATACCACACTTATGATTGTTTATAATAATAATTTGATGCCTTTGAGTCCCTTTGATGATAATCATGTTGATCATATGACACCCATTACTACTAGCCTTGATATCATGTAACATGTTACCAATGCACTTGATTTTATTCATGTTTTCATCTTTATTAATATTCTTGAACATCTTGACACACATGAATAATTTTTATCTATATTACTTTATCTTAATTTTTTTATATTTCTTATTATGCATCATCAATCTAATACATGACTAGCTCGACAATCAATAAGACCTTATGTGAATACCATCATATATCTAGTCATGACACTAATAATTGTCAAATGATCCTATGTTCTAAAATCAATGATGTCAAAGTTAAGGAAACAATTAAAATCACTCAATCCACTTCAAGTGTGCCATTTGTATCCATAGAGAAACCTTATTTTTCTGCATAATCTACACGCCAATTTTTTGATCAATTACAATTTGCATCAATAGTAAGTATTGGGAACTTGTCCCCCTTGATCAAGATAGGCCATTGATAGAATATTTTACACTTGGAAAAATAGAAGCTCCACAATAGTTCAAGGGATAAATGTCCCTCCTCTACCATGTGGGGAGGTTCCCTTATTAAAATCCAAAAATGAAAGCAGATAGAATATATACAATATTCACACTATCTAATTAGAGGTTAGGGTTTTAAGACCATGTTGGGTAGAATTTTCATAATGAATTGACGGGGAAAGAGAAATAAAATGTGAAAGAATGGGAAGGAAGGAAACCTGAAGGAAAGAATGTTGAACTTTCATATAAACATAAAATCAGATTTAAAGTTACTCATATAGGTCACATTTAAATGAGAAACCGTCACATTACATAACAAGAAAATAAATATCCACTAATCATATTATCTTGTAGAAAATAAACATGACTCAAATAAATAATGACACAAGTTTCAATATATATTTGATAAAAAATGAATTTAAAGCTCTATATAATTTATATTATGGAATATACAATTATGAACAAAGAAAAAAGAGAAAAAAATGGAGAGAAAGAGATGTTCTCCTGAGTATTCTTTCTCCTCAAAGTTTTCCAACCTCCTACAACAAGAAAGGCCTCTCCTTAAATAGTTTGAGAGCCATAAATAATTTGCAGCCACCTATAACCACCATAACCACTATGTGATTAGGGGCATTAGTAATTTATTAGATGAATTTCCAATGAGTCCAAAATAGAGCTCTCTTGTGCCCTCATTAAAAAGTTGTGGTATTTTGAAGTTTCAATGTCTCAATTTCAATGTGGAAAATTAGATTGGGACTCTCCACATGTCAAAACCATGTGATTAGGAACCTCTATTTGATAAAACCATGTGTTGCCCTCAAAATGACTCATATTCACCTTTTAGGTTGACTATGACCAAAGAATGTTCCTTATAATCTTGTGTTCCAAAAGACCCATGATTGTGATAATTATCATAATCATAGTTACTCAAGATCTCATAACCTTGATAGGATCCAGTTTGGTATTAAGCACATCACGTGAGTGTGAAATTTATCACACTCAGAGGGACTTGTGCTAACCATTATGAATAAATAGACCCCATACGATCTATTATAACATGACACTTAACTTTTATAAACATTAGGACCTGTGATTTGGATAGTAATGTTACCCTGAATTAATTAGTGAATAAAATTTAATTATAAAAACTTGAGGGATGATTTTAATTAATTTAACATAGGTTATCTTAATTAAAGACTTTGGGTTATTGTTATGAAATATTAAGAGCTCTAATGTCTTCCATGAGACCTATAATTATTGTGACTCTTCGAACAAAAATAATTATTTTTTGGTTATCCAATATTTCTCATACACCATCATATATTACCCATCATAAAGGATACATTATCTATTATAAAGTATATACATTATTGAAATGATCTTATTTGGGTATTCTTTAGTACACATTCATTACATGAGGTACACTATCTATTTTTAATAATGGTATCCCAAATTGTCAAAGAAAGGCGTAACAGTTTAAAATCCTATCATCATTTGGTTCTTATCTATTATTTTCCTTCTTGTTATCCCGTAAAATTGACGAGGGCAATTTTGCGGGTAACCATACCAAATTTTGTCCTGGTCCCTCGTCAGGGGCCTCTCAGCATTTAGAATGTTATAAAATCCCTTTCCGGGAAATCTAGTTCTCCGAACTTAGTCATTTTGGTCTTTTTTGGCTGGGCGCACCTTTTATCTATGCAACAAAGACTAAATTTGCACCCCCTTCATTTCCTTTGGTGCACCCTTTGAAGTGTTGACACATCAATTGTTGCGCCTTCCAGAGATGCACCTTTCTTGCATGCGCCAAGGTGCATGCGCCTTCCTGTAAACAACAAAATTGTTACGCCATGTTTCGGTGCACCTTAGCACTCGAAATCTAGTGTTGACGGTCCTTAAAATGTGCCAAAGGTGCACATAATTCCGTGTTAACATGTGTATATCTGCGCCAAAGGGGTGTAAAGTTTTACGCGTCGACACACGTTTTGGTGTGCCCTTTTAAAAAGTGGTTGGCGCATTTATTACACCTTTGGCTATATATAGGTGCATCCGCCCTGTCACTTTCACAATAAGAAAACACGTGATAAATTTTATTCCTCTGCACTTGTCAGCACGCTCGTCCTCCTCCTGTTGCGTTCGTGGACCCCACTTCGTCTCTCACATTCTATATATTTCAGGTAAGTGGTTCTTACTCGTGTTTTGTTTTGATTGTTTTTGAGGTAGAATGCATTGGATCTTAAGCTTTAAACCCCCTCCTACCGTTCTTGCAAATCTCCCCTCCCAAACCATTTTTCATCCTCTTTCCAGATCTACTGGCCAAGAGGGATCTACCTCAAAAAAGGATCTAGACCTCTTTACTGTGTTCCTCCCACTGTATAAATATGTCAAGAAAAGTTGAAAATCACGAACTAAAGAGGCAAGAAACCTAAAAGTTGGTTTCGGGCTGCATTTCACCCTTGGTGCAATCGCCACTCCTACTGCACAAAACATAGTCACGCCTAAGGCGCACTGTTTCTACTTGCAGCAAACACCATTCTTGTGCAATACAAAAAACTAAACGTCTTTGGCACCGGCGCAATCATCCTTACAACAACACATAGTGCCATGCAAGCTTTCCCTGTGCCGCGCCAAAGTCCCCCTTTGCGCACACAATTTTGGTGCTGCATGCATTAATCTTGCACCCTTCGGCACACCAAAGTTCCATGTTACATGCAAAATACATGCGCCATTGGCGCACCCTGCCCCCATGCAACACCAAGATTATTTGCCCCAATATAAACTACATATAACGGCACATGTGCACTTCTGTTTACAACAACAAATATGTCATATGCAAAATCCTTGCACCCTGCGCCCTTTGGCACTGATTCATTCCTTGTAACACTCTTCTTTAGTGCACCATTCTATTAGCCCTGCAGCCTGCAGTATCCTTGCGCCCTGCGCCCTGAGGCCTTAAAATTGCTAACTCCTCATTCTGTAGTGCTTTAATGGAAGATCTGACAGCTAACATGGCTCTTCTGCATGTTGGACTTCACTCCTTCTTCTTGCAGATCAGCAACTAAACTCAGATCCATATATGTCTACATCAAGCAAAAAGCCAACCAAGTCAAAGGGTAAAGCTAAGCTTACAGAGGAAGAGATGAAATACAAGTATCAGAGGGTCAGAATGCCTGAGTCCCAGGTGGAATGTGACCTAGATATAAGGGATTCTGAACTTGGCTACATTGACATGGAAGATTTCTAGGCTAGAACCAAGAGAGTCACAGGAATTCCTTGGATGGACAAGCTAGTGGGAATTTGTCTACATTTTGCTGGGGGGATCCCCATCAGTGCAGTAAACAACGAATTCATGATGGTGGTGGCCCGCTGTTACAATAAAGACACAAGGTGTGTCAAAAATGAAAAGGGCGAGGTCATAATCAACCTCACTGCCCGACACTTTGAAATCATGCTAGGCATTCCTCACCACCGACATTTTGTGGCTGTATGCCAAGAGGACTGCACCAAGGCATGGGAGGATAATGAAGACAAGTGCATGCAGCTGATGAACGAAGTGTACTTGAAAAATAAGAAGGTGATAACAAGACGACCACATGTTATTCACCGCAGTGACTTCTCCGAGGAATTGAGTGACACCATCATGTTCCTAAGTAGAGTTTTTGGGCTTTCTGACGCCAATTACTTTCACAAATGGATGCTCAGGTACCTTGAAAATATGAATAAGAATGTGCCTGATCAACACTTTGAGTGGGAAGAGATCATAAGCAACACCATATCCGAGCGGCTCCAACAACTCACCACAACAGGGAGGTTCTACATGAACTCCTATGTAGTCTACGCTGCATCCTTGGAGAGGGATTATCCAGCACTGAGCTGATGCGGGGTTTGGTCCCAGGTAAAGATATATGAATGCTACCCGGAGCTGAAACTGGAGAACAACATCTCGTAGTTTACCAAGATCAATGATGCTTTCTTCTATGGCATCGTCTACCTTTTGAGGCCAAATATGACTCATGGTCGGACGACCAAGAGCATAGTCACAGCAACTGAGAAGTGGGGGGCGCTATTTACCCAATTCCCCACCTTCACCTATCTCAGAGCGGCCAACTTCTTAGGGGAGCCCACCAAATTGCCGAGATATGCTGGCCCCAAGTTGATCCTGTTAGAGCTGTCCAGACAGCTCATAACCTACCATGAGAAGTGTTTGAAGAGAAAGAAGGGTAGAACCCCTTTCCCCCTCACAGTGGGCAGGTATACCTGCACTTCTCACACCAAGGCCCAGGAGATGTTTACAGAGCTTAGAACTGCTCAATCTAAAGCACAACTTCCCGGCAAGGCCCACCTTTGATCCAAGAAATTACCTTCCCAAGGCAAAACTCGATCCAATCCACATTCCACAGATCGAGGACATCTATATCGACCTATATCATGAGGTCAAACTTAGAAGGAAGGATCACTCTCGCCTGGCCTTGGTGGAGATTATTCAATATGGCGTGGCCATTGTTCCAAAGGGTTATCAAACCACCGATCAAGAAGTTGATCAGGTGTATCTGGACATAGATGGGGACAACTGGCTGTTTGCTGCAATTGACAGAACAAAAGCACCCCAGACCATCGAAGAGAGGGTCAAAGAAACATTGCGGCGAACAGAACACTGGTGCTGAATGAATGGCCTTATCTACCTCAGAGTAGATTTCACTACGTCCCCATTGGGCAACGCACCTGTCAGGTCGAAGCATATGCCAAAGGGAAAAGGAAAGGATAAAGAGGGAGAATCTAGCTATGCTCAAGAAGCTCCTGAAAGCCCACCTTCCGCCGCACAAGAACAAGTTGTGAGTCTGGTATCCCTAGAGAAAGAAGCGGCGGAAGGTGTTCCGACGGGCACATCCACTCAGGGTGTTTCCATAGCTACAATTACCGAGGTCCCCTCTATTCCTTCTCCCTCTCCTCCTTCCCCTCCTCGTGTAACTCAAATGACCATTCCTTTGGTCGTATCTTCTCCCCCATCTTCCACTGTTCCCCCTTCCTCGTCTTCCATCTTCTCTTCTCTCGCGGAGCTGTCCCCCACTATTTCTTCTCTCATCTCTCAGCTCCCTTCCTTTCCCGTGTCTACCTCCCCTGCAGTATCCCTTCCTCCCGTGAGCACTTTCTCAGCCCTCCCTCTCGATGCCTCCACCAAGTGTCTCTACCCATTTCCCCTCATCCACTGCAGCTGCTCCCTCTTCCACCTCTGGTCCCGTTCCCTTAAGTCCAGCATGGATCTCCCAGCATCTGAGCCAGTAGAAGAGGAAAGTCCCATTGCACCAATGGAATTCTCCATCATCCCAACAAAGGGGGCTAAGAAGCAAAATCCTATAACCCACTTCTCTCAGAGTGCATCGGGAGAAAGAGTAATGGAGATCGCATATCCCGATCCTTCAAAGGGTAAAAAGGATCTGTCCCCGACAGATTATACAGTGACACAGGTCACAATGGGAACGTCTTATGAAAGTCTTCAAGGAGAGGCCCTATCTGCGGTAGATGCCCTTTGCAAGAAGCTCTAAGAAGAAAAGGAAGAGAAGAGGTTATTAAAAGAGAAGAACAAACATATTCTTCACGCCCTGAAGAAAATGGGCAGTGCACCTCCTACGACTGCCAATGAAACTCCTGAGGTCCTAACCCAGGATAAGATAAATGAGTACTCCAAAATTGGTGAACAAGGTATGGTAGTTTCCACCTAGAGAGATCAGATCCTTAAAGATAGCAAGGATGTAATTGTCAAGTTCACTGAATTGTATCAGAACATCAATCGGGCGAACAAAGAGCTCTAGGTGATCGCGGGGCCTATCTTTGAAGAGTTGGACCATGCTAGGTTACAACACGAGATGTTCCAAAAAATGCTCGACTGCTCAGTTGATGATTTGGTGAAATTCAGCATTTTCGATCACCCCAGGGTACCCAGCAAAATCCTTGCTGCGTTGGATTACCGGGTCGATCAGATGGAGTTCGTCCTGGAGAAGATTGACAAGGTCAAGGAGGAAGCCCTAGATGCGATGCACCAAATGGAGCAAATTGTCCTAAGAATGTCTCCAGGCTTGCTTACTCCTTCTTTCACCTTGAGGAAGGTAGACGAAACTATTCGGATCTTCAAGGAGATCATCTCGCAAGGGCTAGGGCCAGAAGCCACTTTTGACACTGAATGCATCAACAACCTTCTGGCTTGCCGTGATTTTGTGGGGTTCCTGATGGAGGCAGGAAATGAATATTTCAAGCTCCCTGAAAAACTCAGAGATGAGCGGGAGACTTGTGAGGTCATCGGTGATCATACAAAGGGTCCTGCCCAGGATCAACTTCAGCCAATGATTAGTAAATTCATGGAATATCAAACTCAGTTCCACATCACCTCTCCTGAACAACAGCAGAATAAAGATACCCCCTTTCAGCAGTGAGACGATGATGAATATCTTTCTTCCTTTTATTTTCCTTTTTGTAAATATCTAAGAGTATGTTGGTACAAATGATGACCTCATCCATGTTGCACCATGGGATGTTGTCATCCACCAAGTTGTCCAAAGTCAACATTGACTTTTAAATATTTTGTAGATATTTTGTAATTAGTTGTTGGTTTCTTTTTTCCTTCTCTCTTCTCCTTCTTCTATATATACTTGGATACTTGTTGTATTCAGGTGGTGGATACTTTTTAGATGAAAAATAGAAGTGAGAAGAAAAGACTTTGAGCTTTTTGTAACAGAAGAAAACATTAATACAAATATTAAGACTTTGTGCTGAATATGTGTGTTATGGGCATCTTAATCTTTCTTATGTCAGATTTAGGTGTTTATTCTGTTGAATCTATCTCTACTTTTTTGTCATTTATTCATCAGTATTACTTTGTTTGTCTATGCAAGTAGGTTCGGCTCTGTTTACTACCAGCCCAAAACATAGACCCTCTGACCTTTCTGCTTTGGAATTCATTTCTTTTCTCCCTTCGAATCTATCCTATCTCCTCACTTCACTTCTTTCCCTTCTTTTCACAGTCGGAAACACCCCAACTGGGATGAGGTCCCAAGCCCCCGAAAGGTAGAATATTGTGAGACTTACACAGATTCCTGCTAGTAGAATAACAATAAACCAGTTTTGCTTTGCTGACTCAAAGAGGGGCTATGCCCTACACATTGTTGGCTCGTCTATCCATAGATCTGCCCAAGCGACAGATTTTCGGAGCAACATTTTTTGGTGACTCTACTGGGGAGCGAATAGATCTAACAGATCTATGGTAGTGGTATGTTAGAAAATTAGTAAAAAATCAAAAGTCACTACCTGTTTGCAAATTTCAAATTTTTGTTCAAAACCCAAATTTTTTTGCAAAAGTGATTTGAACTAAAAATTTTCTTCAGGGATCCGTAGATCGGGACTAGTTAGAGAGCTTTAGTTCATCGAGTTTTTACAAAAACCTTTATTTTTCTGTAGATATGAGTTTTTGACTATTTTGTAAAATTTCAAACCCTTGCCAAAAGTCAACTCCAAGATCCGAAAATCAGCCTACTAAGCTGGCCGTTATTTTATCCTCGTTAAAATTTGTCATTAAACCGCAATCAGTTTTCAAATGAGGGATAAAATTAAATATTTAGAAAAGAACATGCTGCTGATTTTTGTCAAAAAATCAGCAAGTACAACAAAAAGAGTTCTTAGGATTTGCTCCAAAATATTGCAGATATGGAAGGTACACTGGTGAGTGAACCATTTACTCGTAGCAGAAGGGCTCATGGAATAATCGATCGTAATTTTGATTTACTTCAAAGGCACAACTTTAGTGTTACACCGACACGCTTCCCATCGCTGAGTTTAGCTAGCCGGTTGTCCAGAAGTGTCTCACCTCCACGAAGGAAGCATCTCTCATAAGGAACATCCTCATCTCTTTGTAGCACCTTGCTGCTCAGTGGAACTGTGCTTCCAACTCGCGTCCTTTTTCTAGCCATCCAAATGACAGTGCCATGGGGAAATTCTATGGGCCCACTCGCTTTGCCACATCCTGTTCACGCGCTCCCTCATGAAAACTGGAAGAATTTTCCTAAATTTGATGGTAGCAGGAACTAAAGCACGGATTCACACATATCTGCGTTCATCATGTCATGCAGTATCCTAGATGTGACCCATGAAGATGTATCAGTTCACCTCTTTCTGGAAACCTTGCAAGGATAAGCAGCGGAATGGTTTTAGCATTTACCGGCCGGATCTATTACTAGTTGGACCACCTTACAGACTGCATTTGAAGAAAGATATAAGCCTTCATAAGATGTGTTCACATTACTATCCAAGATCACTCACCTGAAGAAGGAGGTCAACGAAACCATGCACAATTTCATCACCCATTTCAATTCAATAATCAACTGAGTTCCACCTACCATGCTGCCAATGCCAGAAAATCAGAAGTGTTTCTTCATGAACTCCATGAGCTCAAAAGTAAGTTTCTTACTCTTGCAAGAACAGGCCACTACTTTGGTTCTTGCCCAAGTTGCTACCATACGGATTGAAGATAACTTGCTAATATCTGGTGAATTAAAAAGAGAACCATCCAATCCCAAAGCTTTGATACCTTCTCCCGCCACTTCATCCAATATGGCATTTCAAAAGATGGCGAATGACTTGCTCGTATTAAAAAAACAGCTAGCTCAAGCTTTGCCTAGCACTTCATACCGGGATATCCCACGGAGGAATTTTACTTCTAACAATGTCTCACAAAGGCTGCGCCTACCTACAGCTGCTCCACATTTGGCGCTTGAGGCCCCTCCGGTCAATGCTTTAGCCAAAATCTAAGAAGAGGAGAAAAATTATGAAGAACCTTCATCGCCAGGTGAAGATGATCAAGAGGTCAACGAACCAACTGGCGACTCTACTATTGGGTATATGGAATTTGATGAGGAGGAATCTGACGAAGAAGAGGGTACCCAAGGATATGCAAGCGGGTAATCATATTCTGTTTTCACTCACTTGCAAGGAAAAGAAGAAGAAGTTGCTACCAAGATGCAGAAGGAGAAGGCCGTGTCAAACATTCCTCCAACCATCGCTAAAAGAGGTAGTCCCTTCCCGCTCAATCTGTTATTATGTCTTTTTCGAAGAAATATTTTTCCCCTATCTCCCCTCTGAATCAGCCCTCTCATATTCCTATCAAGACCAGTAATCCTACTCTACCACCACGAAATAAGGGACTCACTCCTCCATAAACGCAACCCTTAGCCGCGTTTGACATAATTGACCATGCTAAAAAGACCAAGATCCAAATGTCTGAAACCAAATATCTTCAGTCAAACCCTGAACAACTTATAAGATTGACTGAATATATTCAAAGCCAAGCTATCATAACTTCTCAGACCTCCCCAAAATGAATTCTTCCCACTCCTGCATCTCACATAAATGTTGCCTTGACTTCTGCATCAGGAAAAATAGAACCTTTCTATCTCTCCCTCCTTATCAATGGCCACAAACTAAGCAACTGCATAATTGATTCTGGGGCTTCTGATAACGTCATGCCAGAAAAGGTCACCCATGCCCTGGGCCTCACCCTTACCAAGCCTTTTGGTAGATGTTATTCCTTAGAAACCAAGCAGGTTCCGTTGATCGATCAAATTAAAGACGCACAATTTGCATTTGTGGCGTTCCCAGAGAAAAGAGTAAAGATGACCATCCTTGTTGCTGATAATCCAGAAACATATGGAATTCTATTAGGAAGGAGTTTTTTTAGTGAGGTTGGTGGAGAGATTCATATGGATTAGTCTAAGGCTATAATCCCCGTTAAAGGTATAATGTAAATGTTGGATCCCGAATCTCAAAAGAAGTACTTGGTTACTAACTCCGATGACCCCAAAGCCCAAATCCTCTTCAAATCATCAGGGATGGGGAACTATTTCTTGTCTACTGAGTCTAAAAAAATGGATGTCCTCATCCAAGTGGAGGATTTTAACAAGATCTTGACATTACAGTTTGATGAAAGTTGCGCGACTAGTGGGTGCGGCGCTGGAGCCGTGCTAATATCTCCCGAAGAGGAGATTATTCCTCTCTCTTTCAAGTTGCAGTTTTTCAACACAAATAATACCACTGAGTATGAATCTTTTCTACTTGGCATGCAAGCTGCAAAGGAAAGAGGAATCAAGAACTTAAAAGTATAGGGCAATGCAGAACTAGTCGTAAATAAGGTTAAAAGGATATACCAAGTGAAGAATGAAAGGCTCAAACTTTACCGCAACGCGGTATGGGACAACATTGAGGAGTTTGATTCTTTTTCAATAAAATCCATCCCAAGATCTCAGAATGACATGGCCAACTCATTAGCCATCTTAGCATCCCTCATGCTCCCTCACCCAGGCTTGAAAACAGACACATATACCATCGAGGTATTTTTTCACCTGAGTGCGCCAGATAACTCTCAGCACTGGTAGGTATTTAATGACGACAATCAACTTATTGCCTTCCTAGAAAAGACAGAGAATTTCAGTGAGATTCATTTTGAAGGATCCACTTCTGCATGTTGTGAATTTGTTACTGATCAAGACGAAGAAATACACGGAAGTGATGGCATATGTCAGCTCAAAGGAAATAAAATTCCAAAAGGTTTGGTTTCTCTAGAATGTTTGTTCGACAGACATGATCGTTTTGTTAGGAAGAAAAGGCAAGATGATCCTAACTCCTCCCTAGAAACCGAACCGGTAAATTTAGGTTCGGTAGAACATCCGCAGTTTGTGAACATTGGAAACTGTTACACACCCGAAGAAAAGTGGAAGTTTTTCAAACTACTGAAGAAATACATGGATGTATTGGCATGGTCCTATGCCGATCTAAAGTCTTTCAAGCCAAAAGACGTCTAACATGATATCCCATTGAAAGAGGGTGTCAAACCCTTTCTGTTTCGCACAGAATGTTTCAACTTTTGGGAATAGAGTTGCTTCTATCCTTTCATTCCTTTGAGAAATAGATATGGGTTAGGGCTAGGAGGAATACCTGTTGAATGTCGAGAGGGTGTGCGCGTACCGTAGAGAGAGATCAGATCGACTGCGAAGAACTCCTTTTTGTCTTGAAAGGTCTACCTGCAAGTAAGAATACAAGACCACCAGATTTTAGTTAGACAATAAATGAGGGAACTGCCTTGGGCCCAGGAAATATAAAACTTCCTTTCGAAGGTGGTGAGTTCCCCTGCTAATATGAATTAACACAAATGATCGTAACAAATAAGCTATTTTCCAATTACAATTTGTTTACCTCGTTGAGGACAAATAGAGGAAAGGGCTGGTTTTTGGTTTTGAATCAAAATGATTGATACCGGTCACTGTCACCGGTACCGGTTGTTGGTAACCGATATCGGTAGGAGCAATGTTTTAGGGGCTTTTGGTGAAGGTTGGCTGTAAGGTGGTTGTGTTGTTTTATAAGGCTGGTAAATGAGTGGGGTTAGATAACAGGGTGATGAGAAGGACTCAGAGAGTACGGGGAGGGTGTTCTTGGGGTAACGTAAGGGTAGAGGAATAACAGTTAGATGTAGTGTGTTACCGGGTAGTAGATCTAGGAATAGACTTATGATGGCTGTGATTCAAAAGTTCAAGAAATGTTATTAAAGAGGACATACAAGATACTACTTACTGGTTATTGATGAGGATGCAGGTCCAAGAACTGTGATGAAAAAGGCAGAACTCAGGTAGGATGACCTGACAATCAGGAGATGAGCTATCCTCCCTCCCGATGATCGGATGAGTGTCACAAGGCTCTGGTTACTCAGTTGCAAGTCTTGGGCTTGATGTCCTTCTCTGCAAACTCTTCTTGTTTCTTTTTCACTTGTCTCTGCTCGGGCCAAGTAATAATCTGAATTCTTTCAATGACTTCTACCTGATTTCGATCAAATCAAAAATCTGATCCTCTGTTTCTGGCTGGAGGAGGTCATTTATAGGGAACCGATGGTAGTTACTTAACCGATGGCGGTCGAGTAGAAAACGGTATCGGTTAGGTAAAAGTGGGCTATTTTTAGTAAAATAGCCAACTTTCCCTCCTTTTCTCCCGAGGGATTAGTTGCGAGCTTGGTCAAGTTATTACGAGGTCGGCTTTGGGTGTGAGTGAGGAGTCATTAGTCATGGGTGTGGATGTAGACCAAGTTATAGGTCTTAATTAGGTTAGTTTAGGGTTAGGACTAGGTCATGATGAGGTGGTAAAATGAGGGTGGCAGGTATGGGGGTGTGGATTTATTAATTATGAGGTAATTAATAAATAATTGTGTATGGTTTAGGTGATGAGGTTAGGTTGCGAAATGAGACGCATGGTACAGGGAGGTTGTAAGACACAAATTTGGTGTCTACATTAGCCCCTTGTTGTCGTGTAGCTTGTCTTTGTTAAAGCTACACGGACAATAATAAGAAGTGGTTATTCCTGTTAAGGGTATAGGTAATCCCCCTCAAATCTATCATAGATTGAGGTAGCGTGAAATCAGGGATAGGGTTGATAAAGGGAAAATGGTGTTGAGATGATGGTGAGATGGTGGGGTAGGTCCAAAGAAGCAGACACACGTTGAAATGCAGTAGTACGACCAGGGTACATGATTTGAAAAGCAAACAAGCAATTCATAGGCAAAGGTCGATAGTTTATCCAAACAAAGGTGATATAATCCTGGTATCCAAGGCATAGGAAGTAGCTCCAGGGGATATAACGGGTAAGGTATAGAAACGTTTGGGCATGTTCGGCAGTACCAAATGGTTGGTTTGGTTGAGATAAACATCATGGTCTTGGTCTAGGCAAAGTTGGTCGGCTGAGCAATTCAAGTATCCTAATCATGCTAAAAAATGAACCGGTGAGCTCGATTAAACAAAAAGCGACAGGATGGGTGAATAAAATTGTAATTTGTGGGTCTTGGGCGAGGGAGTGAAGTGGTGCGGCCTTGGGTCGGGTCAAATTTATTAGGGTGCGGCCTTGGGTCGGGCCAAATGGGTTGGTGGCAACCTTGGGTTGGGCCAAATGGTTGAGTGTGGCCTCGGGTCCGGCCAAATGGTTGGTTACTGCCTTGGGTCGGGCCAAATTGGTTGGTTGCGGCCATGGGTCGGGCCAAATGGTTGGTTCCAGCCTCGGGTCGGGCCAAATGGTTGGTTGCGGCCGTGAAGTGGGCCAATGAAGTTAACAAAGGGTTTTCAGCAAAGGAGGATATATGTAATGTTGTGAGAAAGGGTTATTAGTAAATAAGGGCAGAAATTGGGGAAAAGGTGGGATTAAACTGATATCAATTGTCTATGACTGGTATCGGTTAGATGACCGATATCGGTTCTTTAGGGCATAATATAACCAATATCGGTTATAGGTCAAAAACCTATAAAAAGAAAAATATGGCCTGTCATTGTCATATTGTCAATTTGAAAACCAATTTTAGTTGTCTGAGGTCTTTTGGTGAGATTGTTGAGTTTGTTTTGAAATAAGGATAAAGATGAATGTTGGCAAATAGAAATACACAAAAAAATATTTATATTTACAACACATGATAGGGTATGGTAGGGGATGGTCGAGCTAACCTTGGGAGACCCCATGTCTCCTAAGTGCTACCTACATAGCCCATTGCACAAAGCAAGCAGGGGCCTCAGACCGATGTAGTTCTCCCTTAGGACCAGGGAGAGGTGAATTCAGGCAATTTGGTTGTGGTTAGGCAATTTGTCGGTTGGTAAAAATTTGATGTTGGTAGGGTAATTTCGTTGGTGTAGGTATAGGTGAAGTGAAAGTTAGCCTACCCAAGTGGTAGGGAACCGTGTCCTGATTAAGGTCAACACATAATCCTAGATTCGAGTCAAAAGAGGAAAAAGTGCTCTTGTAGGTGAGAAAGAGATAAACAAACCACATAATAACGTAGAATGAGCTTGAACCCCTAGGTACCGTGCATAGACGAGAAGTCGATAGGTGAAAAGAGTTGTATAATCACAATATATCGGATGTACGTCACGTCCCTTGAGTTTTGTTGCTTTAAAAAAATCATGAGGTGAGGTGGATGGTATAGGCTGAGGCACAGAGAACTTGTTACAAGGTGAGTGTTCTGACAAAAGAGAACCTAACCTAAATAGACAAGTCCATGACTCCAAAGTTCTTTTGAATGCGGCTTTTATTTTGCTAAATATAGACTGATCGATGTGGGAAGTCTACAAGGGATATGTATTTTATTACTCTTGAGGTCTTCACGAAGCTGATCAATGTGAGAAGCTTCTGATAAAGGCTGACTGTGTATAGCTGTCCTTCAAGGGAGCAGTCTATTTATAGTAGCAGATGCGGCATTTGGGTATAGCTATCCTTCGGGGGAGCAGTCTATATATAATAGCAGCAAGTAGCTTTGGCATATAGCTGTCCTTCGAGGGAGCAGTCTATATATAACTTTAGAGATCTAGATGTCCGTTTGGCATAAAGCATCTAGTTTTGTAGGAAGTTTGACTCAAGAAAATCCCATAAGTGTTTAATTAAGAATGTGTCATTTTAATACTTTGAAGTCATGGACTAGACTAAAAAGGGGAAGGCATTTTTAAAGGGAGGTGATAATCAAACCATGTGAGCTTGATTTTATTTTGAGATGTAGGAAACAAAATGTATGCGGTGGTAAATGAGCTCAAGGGATGAGCGCAAGGTAGGTAAGAAGTGATGTAACACTAAATTCAACAATAGAATGGTCGAAGATGCAAGGCATTAAGGGGTTCAGGCTCAGGTTTACCATTAAGCGAAGCTAAACGATGAGTGCCTAATCCATAAGTGTGAGTGATTATGTAAGGCCCAATCCAATTGGGAGCAAATTTTCCACGTTTGCTCTTTTCTAGTTTGGTTACATGTTGATTCTCTTTGAGGACAAGATCACCAACCTTAAAGGTACGCTCATGAAGTCACTTATCATAAGCACGCTTGATGTTTTTTTGATAGATTTGAAGGTGGTCAAGAGCTGTAAGACGACGCTCGTCAAGAAGCTCTAATTGGGCTAACCGCTCTTGGCGGAAATCATCGTTGGTGAGAATATCCTGAAGATATATTCTTAGGGAGGGTATTTGTATTTCGAGAGGCAAGACATCCTCGGTACCATATACCAAAGAAAATGGGGTGGCATTAGTAGAGGTACGAATGCTAGTCCGATAAGCCCAGAGAGCAAAAGGGAATGTGATCAGGCCAATTTTTTCCAGAAGTCATTAATAACTTTCATGAGAATTTTGGTCAGGGTTTTGTTAGAAGATTCAGCTTGACCATTTACTTGTGGATAGTACGGTGACGAGAAGCTAAGTTTGATACTGAAGTTGTTACAAAGGTCTTGTAACAACTTATTTTTGAAAGATTTTCCGTTATCTGTTATCAGGCGATGAGGAACACCAAAACGACAGATAATGTGATGGTTAATGAACTCTACAATTTTTTCCTTTTTGGTTGAAATGAGTGGAGTGGCTTCCACCCATTTTGTGTAATATTCGAGTTTCTGTGATTATCCATCGGTGACGTTGCGAAGAGGGCGGATGAATCTCACCAATAAGGTCTAAACCCCATTGTGAGAAAGGCCAAAGATCTTGTGCAACCTGTAGCGGATGGCTAGGAGTGTGTTGAAGGTTGGCATTTTGTTGACACATAACACAACGCTTAACATATTCGTAGCAGTCATTATTAAGAGTAGGCCAATAATAACCTAGGTGAAGGATTCTTTTGGCCACGACAAGGCCGCTAAAATGTCCACCACAAATACCGTCATGGACCTGTTGGATGGTATAGGTGACCTCTGCGCCGGTTAGACATCGAAGGAGGATGCCATCAAAGCCATGTTTATAAAGGAGTCCCCCCATGATGACATAACGAGAAACACTTTTAATAAAAACACGTTTTTCGGTACTAGTAAGGTTATGTGGGAGAACAGAGGTTGTAAGGTAGTCGTGAAATTGGTGATACCAGATATCCTGCGAATTAGTAGACACAATATTTATCATACAAACAATCCAGGGCCGAGTAAGATGGGGCAAAGAGATGTTAGACCAAGACGAATATGTCAGAGTCAGTTGGTGAGGCAGGAATTTGCGAGTCTAAGCAAGCCATATTATTCTACAAATTTTTTAGTGGAGCGGGGAATGGTTTGGATAGAATAATGAGTAAATAAGGTCAAAAGTGAATCCATGTAGTGTTTGTACTTTTAAAGTTCCTCATTTTTACATTGGTAGATTCCCATGACTTGATTGAATACCAATTGAGAGTCACCAAAAATATTAATAGATTTAACCCCTAAGTGTAACGCGACCTGGAGACCCAAAACAAGGGCCTCGTATTCCAGCTATATTATTAGTGCAGGGGAAATCGAGCCGGAATGAAAGAGGCATAGGCTCAGCGTCAAGAGGAATGAGAATAACGCCGGCCCCACCGCCGCGCTGGCATTTGGATCCATCGAAGAAGATGGTCATTGGATACGACTCCTCACTGAGTGAAAGAGTGGCGATGAGTTTGTTGGGGAAAGTAAAGTTGGTAAATTTTTCCCCAGGTAAAGGGGCTTCCACGAGTTGGTTTGCGATAGTTTTGTCCTTTGATTGATTTCTGGTGTACAAACTCAAGGTCAAGGTCAGCAAGAAGCATAAGCCATCGGGTGATGCATTGGTTTAGACGAGGCTTGGCATACATATAATGGATGGGGTCCACATTGGTAATGACAAAAGTTTTGTGATTCAAGAGGTAGTGTCGGAGTTTGGTGGCCACAAATGATAGGGCTAGGCACAACTTTTCTACATGTGTATACCTAGCCTCATAATCCACCAGAGTATGACTTATATAATAAATGGCTTGTTCTCGATACTAGGAGTCATGATGTGCGAGCATGGCCCCTACAGCGTGTTCGGTGGCGGAAAGGTAAAGGTAGAAAGGGCTATCGTCCTGAGGTGAGATAAGCACGGGTGGCTGCAAAAGATAGGATTTAAGAGCCTCAAAGGCTTGGTGACATTCCTCACTCCATTCAAAGGCAATGTCATTTTTAAGGAGGTGATGGAAAGGTTGACATCGATCCGAGAGTTGGGAGATGAAACGCCGGATAGATTGGAGTTTACCTTGCAAACTACGCAATTGTTTGAGGTTAGTAGGTGGGGGCATTTCTAGGATAGCTTTGACTTTAGCTGGATCGACCTCAATGCCACGCAAAGAGACAATAAAACCAAGGAGTTTTCCCGAAAGGACACCAAAGACACATTTCTTTGGTTGAAGATGGACAGAATATTGTAACAGGCGATCGAAAATAATGGCTAAAACATCGAGATGTTCACTGCGATGTTTAGATTTGCCAAGAAGATCATCGACGTAATCTTCAAGGATAGTGTGCATAATGTCAAGAAAAATGTAAGTCATAGCCCGCTGATAGGTCGCACCAGCATTCTTAAGGCCAAACGACATGACACAATAACAGAAGGTTCCCCAAGGAGTTATGAAGGCGGTTTTATGTTGATCGGCCGAGGCTACCAAAATTTGATTGTATCCCGAAAATCCATCCATGAGAGAAAACATCTCATGGCCCGCAGTGAGATCAACAAGTTGATCAATACTTGGGAGGGGGAAGTCATCCTTGGGGAAAGCGAGGTTAAGGTCTCGGAAATCCATGCATATCCGAAGTCCCCCCGTCGCTTTAGTGACAGGTACGATGTTAGAAATCCATTGAGGATAGTCAATAGGCAGGATGAAGGAAACATAAAGGAGTTGTTGAAGCTCTTCTTTGACCAAGAGGGCAATGCGTGGATGCATTTTTTCTCAGTTTTTGCTTGACTGGTTTGGAATCAGGTTTTAGGGTAATGTTATGGACAGCAATGTCAGGATCAATTCCTGGCATGTCAGCGTAGGACCAAGCGAAAGATTGGTTGCGGGTACAAAGAAAGGTAGTAAAGGCAACTTGTTCTGATGTGTTAAGGGATTGTCCGATCTTCACAATGTGAGAATCCTCCTCTGTGTGGATGTTGATTTCTATAGTAGACTCATTCAACATGGTTTGAGTTTCAGACGGTAAGCGCGCGTTGAATATAGGAGTCGTCCGCACCAAGGTAAGTGAGGATGGAGTCGTCATCCTGGCACTCAACAACATTAATTGAAGGCGAATCCTCTTCGATCATGTCTGGATACAAAAAGGGAAGAGAAGACGGGTCCTCATTATCGCGTTGATAAGCGAGAGGACCTAGGAAGATAGCATTTATGATAAAAAAAAAGTTAGGAGGGATAGATTCAGGAGTCTATCGACTCTGTGGGTGACGATGACAAAATGGGTGATGATGGTTCGGTAGGAATGACGTCGTCATATTTCAGGAGACAACTGACACGAGGTTCCTTCGGTGTAAGTGTTTCAGGAAATTCAAGGCCACTACGATCATTGTGTTTGCGTGTAGTCATGGGAATGATTGTATGTCGGCCTTGTTCATAAAGACCAAAACCAAAGCCTTTCCAAGCACAGCGAGTCAAGAAGGTGAGGGCGAAACAACGATTTGTCAAGTATTGAAAATCTGATTGGAAGGGAAACACACCAAGAGGAGGTTCAGGGGTAACGGAGGATGCGTCGACACCCCCATACGTTAGGTTGGTGCGGCAATTAGGTGGTCCGTAAGAGATTACCTCCCCCATGTGACGGTTGTAGGTAGGATGCGTATGTAACTGTCCGTACTCTTGTGGGGTATGGAAAGAACTAACGTTATATAGGCGATACTCCCCCAACATAAGGTGTTGAAAAACATCTACTAAGGGGTCTGAGGTTGGGATGTTAGCTGTGGGAAAGGAAGTGGTATTTGCGACGGCGGTTTCATTGGTTGAAGGTGTAGGTGCTATTGAAGTGGATGGTAGAGGTGTGGTTGGAATGGATGGTAGAGGTGTGGTTGAAGTGGATGGTTGGGTTGGATGAATGGGTGTATTGACTGGTACAAGCACATCATTAGGGCGATATAACATATTGCAGGTTTTGAAGGGGGGAGGATCAGCTTTTACGGTGTAGGACATCCCCTCGTACTCAAATAATATGCATCTATGTAAGGTGGAGGGAACACATTCCATAGCCCGGATCCAAGGCTGGCCTAACAACATATTGTATTGGAACTCTCCCTCAAGGAATAGAAGAGTTCGGGTAAAGTACGTGGTCCTACACGAATGTTAAGGATCACGGTGCCTAAGGTAGAAGTAATAGCATCATTGAATGACCGCAACATGATGGGGTTAGCACACATGCAGCTAGAAGGGATATTCGTTTTGTTGGAAGATTTTGAAGAGATGATGTTTAGGCTAGCGCCCCTGTTAATCATAACACGACGTACCTGAATGTCCCAGACATAAGCTGAGATGAACAGAGTAGGGTCAGGATCTTCTGCACCAAAGTCGACAATTTCATCTTCGGAGAAACTGACAGCAGCGGCTTGTTGTACAGAGACAGAAGTGGTTGGGGCAGTAGGTTGTTTGGTGAGGGAAGCAACGTGATTGGGTGTTAAAATGGAGGTAACAGGTAAGGTTTCATTAGGTAAGACCTCTATCCCTTGAAGGATTTCAACGAGAGCTTGTCGATGAGATTCAGAAGTCTGAATGAGATCATACAATGTCATTTTTACAGGGGATTGGTGAAGTTGTTTGATCATGGTTCGGTGGGCAACTCCATTAGAGATGGGGGTAGGGTGAGTCCATGAATAACCACTTTAGGTGGTGGTGCGATCGAGATGGTGGATGGAGAAAGGGAGGCCACAGGTGTGATTTCTTTCTCTTTCCCATTGTTTTTCTGCCCTCGAGTAGCAACACTAATCATATTGATCTCGTGAATACGAGAGGAGGAAGTGTTGTTGCAGACTCACATCACCCCTGGATGCAGATCGGGTTTCTAAGTTGATCTTCAGTCATCCAGTGTGATTTCAAAACATGGAAACCTCTCTCCAAGCATGGGACTTGTGAAACTGAGAGAGGAATTTCCAGATTAGAGGCTGGTTCCTCAAACTCCTCTGATTTAGATCTATATTTTTACAAAACTACAGAGGTTTGAAACCTAATCCTACTCTAAAATACAAGGAGACAGAGATAGAAAGTGCAAAAATGAAACTAAACTAACAGGTGATACACCAAAAGGAGTGGTGAAACATTTCTGTCAAGCAAATAGACACAGACCAAAGTTTACAACATAAAACATACACAGACTGATCAGATATAATTCAGAATTTGAAATGAAGCAAATAATACAAACAGAGGACTGAAAACCATTCACAGAGTTTGCATTATCATTTCCAGTGTCAAAAACACACATTACACCCTCAGAGAGGTAAAAAAAACTATTACAACCTTTGGAGAGGTCTGATCCTTGCTTCAGTCACTTGCTGGAGCTGAAAGAAGAAGTTGTTATGTCAAAAAGTTTTTTTTTGAAATGAGCCAAATCTGGCTTTTACATTGCATGGGTCGAGCCCAGGGGACAGAAAATGTACAAAACATGGGAGCCCATCCCTCCTTGACTGCAGATGCATTAAAATGGCATGGGGGGACCTTATAAACCCATACCCTGTCATTTTGACCGGAATACAGGAGAAGGCGACCCATTCTGCATTAAATCTGGTCGCTGAAATATCACTTCTGGCCATGAACACGCGTCAGAGCCGTTTCTTTATTTTCTCTCTCTAGACTACACCAAAACTCGAGATTAACCCCAGAATCATGTAGAGAATTTCACAAGATTTCTGTTGATATAAAGAACGTGCCAATCCGAGCTCTGGATCAAAAGATATGGAGATCTGAAGATCTAGGGCACAAAACAGACGAAAACGGATTTTTAAATTTCTTCCCACGCTCTGCCACCTGGATGACACGTGGCATGCAATTGATTGGTCACAGGATTCTCTCTCCTTTGCTTACCTGTGGGTTTTCCTTGAATTTTGACTTTTTTGATGATTTTGGGACTTTTTCCACTTTTTCCCGCGCTCCCGCCACTTGGACGACACGTGGCATGATCTTGTTGGAGGACAGGGCGTGGGGTCTTACTTCACTTTTACCTCTTTTTGGTGAACTCGGCCAAATTCTCTAACTTCTCCCCAAGCTCTGCACTTCCCTGCTCCATTGGACATGTGTCCAATTCCTATTGGCTTGGACTGCCCCTTCAAAACTCACCTTTTGACTTTTGGACTTTTCCCTTGTGACACGTGTCATCCCCTGGTTGGTCCGCGGGTCTGCCGGCTCTTTCGCGTCCACTGCATGTTTTTGTCCCGGATGTCCCACTTTTCCTTGTGCTGACATTTCTTGTTTCGGCCGAACCGGCCGGTTCACGTCCATTTTTCCTAAATGTCCCAGTGCTTCGCGGGACAAATTCTTCCGGTTCGCCCGATCCGGCCGATTCGCGTCTTTACGGCCCGAATGTCCCAAATTTTTGGTGCAAAAGATCTCCTTTTCGGCTGATCCGGGCGGTTCGTGTACTCATGGCCCGAATGTCCCAAAATTTTAGTCGATTTTCTTCTCTTTCGGCTGAACCGGCTTTCCGCGTCCCATGCGTCCCTTTGTCCCGGATGTCCCAGTACGAAATTTTTCCTGTTCTGGCCGAACCGGCTGGTTCGGGTCCTTCACGTACTCTTGTCCCACTTGTCCCTTTGCTGTTTGGGCCGCCTGTAGTCTTTTCAGCCGATCCGCACCTTGGCTTCCCAAATGTCTCGACTGTTCTAGAACAAGGACTTAGCCGATTTTCACAATTTTTTCTGGCCCAAGCTTATTTTTTGCAACTTCCTCGCATTTTCTCAGAGCTTGTTCTTTTCGACCTAGACAGGGGAGTTAGAAAAATTTCTGAAGGGAGCCTAGAACATGATTTTTGCACTGGATTAATCAATTTGCCTGGGACTTGAGAATCCTGATGTATGTTATCAATTTAACCCTGGGGGGTGAAATTGGATAACAGGAAGACGGTAGGGATAAGTCATGGTCTTCGAGAGGTGGGGCTGTAATAATGATAGATCTTGGTGAGGCGGGGACAGGTGGTATAGGAGAGGGAATTTAAGCTAAAGGTCTCTCTCTTCGTAAGTTGTCTTTCTTAACTTTTCTATTTGAGAGAGGTGACTGATGAAGTATGGCTTTCAACGCTTTACATCCCTCTACGTCATGTCCTGGTGTGCAGTGGTAAGCGCAGATTTTAGACTCATCATAACCTATAGGTCGAGGTTTAGATGGATCATAAGGTCTAAGTTGGGGTAGGGAAATGGTCGCATTCTCTACCAACATAGCAAGGATTTTGGCGTAAGACCCTTTGAGTGGGTCAAAGTCGGAGGAAGATGAGGCTATTGACTGGGTAGTTTCTGGTAATGACGGGGTATGGTTGGTTTGTATGGGTGGTGTTTTAGCCAAGGAGTTTTGATAATGGGTTTTAACTAAATGTGGCTTCTTTGGTGTAGAAGCTATGTTTAGCTGGTTAGATGATGAGGCCACAGATGATGTGGTATCAGAAAAAAACCACGGAGAAATAGGAGTGATAGCAAACAAATCTTTTGATGATGGAATTTGTTTAGGGTTGGTAGGTGGATAGGATATGCGGGGTGATGGTGTTGATGTACTCTTGGATCTCTGTATGGGTGCAGAAGGCGTAGGTCATTTTAAATAAAACACAGGAGGTATGATATATTGATGCAAGGTGGAGGGATGAGGTCCCAATATGGAAGGTAGGTGTGATGAAGATGGTTTTAGTTGTAATAAAGACATAGGTTGAGGAGATTGAGTCTGTCTCCTAAGTGGATGAACGGCTTTATTTTTAGATAAATCAAGCCACTTAGGTGGGTGTGTTAGACTGGGTATTGGTGAGGTCCCAAGCGTAGGGGAAGATTGGGTTAGGTTAATAGAGGTGGATGAGGTATTTGGTAGAGATGAGGGGGGTGAAGATGAGGACATAGGAATTTTAAGCTTCTATAAACACTTTGGGTATATGGTAGAGGCATCCCGGTTGGTCATCTGCATTTGAGTAGAATATGGCGTACTCAAACGTTCCCATAGGACCTTTCTATCTTCTGGGGAATGACAGTCCTCACGTATGAATAAGAACTTTTGTATGGAAGAAAGGTGGGTTGTGATTCCAGTACACTGTGGGTGTGATACAGGGGGAAGATGAGGCACTGTATCAATGGGTGTTAAGAGGTCAACCGGTTGCTGAAAAGATTTAGGTGATGAAGAACTAATAGGTAGGAGGGCGTGTTTGAGAGGATCAATCATGTTTAAAGAATGTGGTGATGTCAGTGCAAGAGGTTTCTCGTCTCAGGATGACAAAAGAAGTGGTGAACCTTCCTCTTGTACAGCAAGTATGGTAGAAGGAGATGTTTGGGAAATAGATAAGTTAGATAACATCCGCTCAGAGTCTTGCAAGGATGTGGTATAAGAAGGCTCATTTATGAGAAGGGAACTCTGGGTGGTTAATTCTTTGATGGGTAAAGGAACGGCAAGGATTTCGTCTTGTCTTGATGGTGATGAAGGGGGTTCGGGTTCCTGCGTTAGTGAAGAAGCTTGATTCAGAATTTTTTCGATAGAGGCTTTTGGCTGGGAGTCGAAGACTGCATGGATCTCGTGAACACTCTCCTCGGCTAAGATATCTTGGTTTATATTACTATTAGGAGAGTGATTCGGGAATGGTTTGTTGAAAATTTTCAAATTTCGGTTAGGAGGAGCGTTAGGATTATCGAGGGCTATATCCCCTACATCAACCATTTCCTGCACTATGTTTTTCAACATCTTGCAGTTTTCATGACTGTGTCCCTTTACACGGTGGAAGTTATAGAAGTCATTTTCTTTGTACCAAGAAGGTATGGCTCGAGTGGAATCAAACCCAGAGTGAGGTTTAACAGGAGGTAAGGTAATGGCTCCTGCTTTAAGTAATTTTTCCAATATCACACCATAAGTTTCTCCCAAGGGGGTGTGATTGAAGGGCTCAGCTTTATACTTATAGGTGGTTTTTGGCGGGGTATTAGATGGTGGTTAGGATTTGACCATCACCGCGTGCACAACTCCTTTTGATTTCGAAGCAGTCGATGGGTGAGGATTGGTGGTGTTAGGTTTGTTGGTGGAATCTTGGGTTCGGAAATTGGGGTTTTTGTTGCGCAACTGCAATTTCTCTTCCTCTAAGGCTCGAATCTCTAGTTTTCGAGCCATAGTAAAGGCTTCGTCAAATTTGCGAAAAGTTTGAATTTGGAGGGTAGGGGAGATGTGTTTAGCGCATGCCCGCGTAAAAAGTTTGATAAGTTCGGCTTGAGGCAAGGCATACGTAAGTTGGTTGATAAGGCCCCGCCATCATCCAACGAAATCTGTGATAGATTCGTCTTCAAATTGTCGGATGGCATAGAGGTCGGTGATAGATACTTTCTTGGCAATGTTAATGGAGAAATGATCCAAGAAAGATTGGGCTAGTTGGTTAAAAGAGAAGATTGAGTGCTGGGTTAAAGCACTGTACCACTCCAAGGAGGGTCCTAATAAGGAGATGGGAAAGGTGCGGAGTAGTAAGGCATCATCGTGAGAAATTAGATAGCAGGCATGTCTAAATGAGTGCAAGTGTTGCTGAGGATCCTCCTTACTATTAAAACGAGTAAATTTTGGTAATTCCCATTGAGGAGGATATGAATGAAGGGGGACAAAAGGGTGGATAGACTCCCGACAAACTTGCTCGTATGTCAAGGCGCTACGAATTCCTGAAACAAAAGCCTCCAGATTTTGCATTTTGTCCATCATTTGTTTGATGAAATCCGTGGTGGAATGAGTTGATGGTGCGGTTGCGGCAAATGGAGGAAAATTGGGCCAATGGCCTCCACTAGACAATGGTGGCGTTAAATGATGATAAGGTATGGAGGATGAATGTGTTGAGGTGACTGAATAGGGATGTCCTATATAAGACGTTGAGGTCACGAGATACGTGTGTGGGAATGAAAATGTGGGCGGAGCTTGAGAAGGAAAGCTCGTGTGGATAGGTGGTAGAGAGCAAGTCATGAATGGAACTGTCTGCAAGAGAGACGAGGTAGGAGCAGTCGGCGGTAATGACATGTGGGGCCCAAGATAAACCAAAGGAAAGCCAATCTGTGTCGTATGAACCTCTGAAGCCGCTAGATTGGGAGATGGGGCTAAGGATGTAGTAGGCAAAGCGGAGTTATCAGGTGGAGAAGGAGCTAAATGAGCAGCTATACTAATAGGCATGCTAACAAGGAGTTGACCGTCGGGTGTACGGTCAGGGGCATGAGACAAATAGTATTGTACAGCGCTAGGATTAGCATCCAGAAATTTGGCAAATTCCTTATCTCCTACAGGAATTTTAGGAACCTCGCTAGTATCCGTAGGATTCCCTATAGAATGTGAAGGGGGTGATTCAGGAAAAGGCATAGAGCAGGCATGTGAAACCATGGCGGTGGCTTGCTTCTGAGTGATAACAACCATGGAAAAGAGTACACAGTAGGGTTTTAATCTATCAGGAACAGAAACAACCTCAGAATGTTGAAATTGGTAGGTTGCTGGTTTGTCAGGAACTGTAAAAGATAGTAACCGTTATCAGTCTACTAACCGATGTCAGTTAGACTATAGCCGACATCGGTCAGTTAACCGATGTCAGTATAATAAGATTGGTATAAGAAAATATAAGAAGCTGCTGATTTGAGTTTTTAACAATGCTTAGTACATCTATCAAATTGTTCTGAAGTGATAACTGAAACAGTGTATGACAGAGAAACAGAACTGAAAACAAACAAGATACACAATCAAATTAACAAACTAACCCTAGGATTAGTGTTTATCAATTTGAGCTTATGCCCTTAGACACAGAATGATGTCAGAATCCTAAACACAAGACTTAGGGGAAATGTCAAGTTTATTTTGGCTTATAAGGTTACCTCTATCGGGTGGAGGAATACTGCGGAAAAGGGGGGATGTTTTGAGCTGTTGTGTTAATTATGAAGTGATTCAGTATGTGTTGTGCAGTGAAAGTAAGATTAATTTCTTGTCAATACTGTGGAAATCACCCCCACGTGCACGACCTGTTACTTAGTCTACGTTCACTAGAATTGAAAACAACAAGCAAGAATGTAATGCACGTGTTTTAAACCCAAATCAAAAATGTTATTCAATGAAGCAAAGAAGATGACTTTCACTAATGCAAAACTGGGAAATCAAGACAAATTCTTTTACTAAATTTAACAAAATACCGTGTGAAATTTTTAAAAGAAGAAAACAACAAGTATGATCCCTATGTGAAAGCAAGCAAGAAACAAAAGAAACCTGAAATGGGTCCCACCGGGCGTGCCAAAATGTTTCGCACGGAATGTTTCAACTTTTGGGAATAGAGTTGCTTCTATCCTTTAATTCCTTTGAGAAACAGATAAGGGTTAGGGCTAGGAGGAATACCTGTTGAATGTCGAGAGGGTGTGCGCGTACCGAAGAGAAAGATCAGATCGACTGCGAAGAAATCCTTTTTGTCTGGGAAGGACTACCTGCAAGTAAACAAGACCACCAAATTTTAATTAGATAATAAATGAGGGAACTGCCTTGGGCCCAGGAAATATAAAACTTCCTTTTGAAGGTGGTCAGTTCCCCTGCTTATATGAATTAACACAAATTCTAACAAATAAGCTATTGTCCAATTACAATTTGTTTACCTTGTTAGAACAATAGAGAAAGGGCTGGTCTTGGTTTAGAATCATGGTGACCGATGCCGGTCACTGTAACCGGTACCGGTTGTTGGTAACCGATATCGGCAGGGGCAATGTTTTAGGGGCTTTTGGTGAAGGTTGGTTGTAAGGTGGTTGTGTTGTTTTATAAGGCTGATAAATGGGTGGGGTTAGGTAATGGGGTGATGAGAAGGACTCAGAGAATACGGGGGGTGTTCTCGGGGTAACGTAAGGGTGGAGGAATGACAGTTAGATGTAGTGTGTTGCTGGGTAGTAGATCTAGGAATAGACTTATGATGGCTGTGATTCAGAAGTTCAAGAAATGTTATTAAAAGGACATACAAGATATTACTTACTGATTATTGATGAGGATACAGGTCCAAGAACTGTGATGACGACGGCAGAACTTAGGTAGGATGACTTGACAATCAGGAGATGAGCTATCTTCCCTCTCAACAAACATATGAGTGTCACAAGGCTCTGGTTACTCAGTTGCAGTTTTTGGGCTTGATGTCCTTCTCTGCAAACTCTTCTTGTTTCTTTTTCACTTGTCTTTGTTCAGCCAAGTAAAAATCTGGATCCTTCCAATGACTTCTGCCTTTTTTCGATCAAATGAAAATCCGATCCTTTGTTTTTGGTTGGGAGTGGTCATTTACAGGGAACCGATGGCGGTTACGTAACCGATGGCGGTCGAGTAGGAACCGGTATCGGTCAGGTCAAAGCGGGCTATTTTTGGTAAAATAGCCAGCTTTCCCTCCTTTTCTCCCGAGGGATTAGTTTCGGGCTTGGTCAAGTCATTATGAGGTTGGTTTTAGGTGCGATTGAGGAGTAATTAGTCATGGGTGTGGATGTGGACCAAGTTATAGGTCTTAATTAGGTTAATTTAGGGTTAAGACTAGGTCATGATGAGGTGGCGAAATGAGGTGGCAGGTATGGCGATGTAGATTTATTAATTATAAGATAATTAATAAATAATTGTGTAAGGTTTAGGTGATGAGGTTAGGTTGCGAAATGAGATGCGGGGCACAGGGGGTCGTAAGACACAAATTTGGTGTCTACACTTTCACCAGAAATAGAGGCACTACAATCCTAAGATCTCAGGTACTGTCTAGGTTGAAATTTAGAAGATGCTGGATGCAAGGATCATTTTTCCTATCCATCACAGTACTTGGGTGGCAAACATTGTGTCAGTACGCAAGAAGAATGGCGAGATACGTATATGCATGGATTTTCGTAACTTGAATCAAGTGTTCTTGAAGGATAACTACCCCCTTCCCATAATGGATCAGGTTCTGCAGGCAGTAACTGGATCAGAAATGCTATCCATGCTTGATGGTTTTTCAGGCTACAATCAGATTGAAGTCTTGCCTGAAGACCAATTCAAAACAACATTCACTACCCCCTGGGGTACATTCACCTATAGTAGGATGCCTTTTAATCTGACCAATGCCGACACCACTTTTCAGTGGGCCATGGACTTTGCATTCAAAGGTATGATGGGGAAGGTCATCATAGTCTATTTGGATGACTTAACTGTGTTCTCTAAACAGTGAAATGATCATTGCGATCATTGGGAGTAAGTATTGATTAGATGCCAGGAACATGAGATCTCCCTAAATCTGAAAAAGTCTATTTTTGAAGTCACAGAAGGAAAGTTACTGGGACACATTGTAAGCAAGGAAGGGACGAAGATATATGCCAAAAGGGTTAGGGCTATTTAGAGACTTACTTTACCTAGAAGCATGATTGACGTTCACTCTTTCTTCGGAAAGGTGAACTTTCTCAGGAGCTTTGTTCCCGACTTTGCTGAAAAGACTTACCACATATCAAACATGATGAAAGGGTCGCTAACCTTCTAGTGGAGCGAAGAAGGAAAAGCATCATTCGAGGATATAAAAGCCTCTGTCACTCATGCACTAGTCCTAGTATGTCCTGATTTCTCGAAGGATTTTATCATGTATAGCTATGCATCTGAGCATACTGTATCTGCCATCTTGATGCAAAAGAATTTTGAGGATGTTGAATCCCCAATCACATTCATGAGGTCTCCCCTCAAGCCTCATGAATTAAAAATGTCTCAGTTGGAAAAGCATGTCTTCGCCATTGTCAAAGCAGTCAAGAACTTCAGGTATTACATTCTAAACTCTCACATAGTGGTGCTGGTCCCTGACATGACAATCAAGTCAATATTAACTCAACTGGAGTTAGGGAGTTTGCGAGGAAATTGGATTGTAAAGGTTCAAGAGTATGATCTAGATATAAAACCCACTAAGATAGTAAGAGGCAAGGGCCTATGTCAGCTTATGGCTGAAAATTGAGATTCAGAAGACCCTGAGGAAAAGGATGATTGCGCCAATTCAACACAAAGCTAGCTAAAAAAATTTGATTCTTTGCCCATGGTTCTATTTGTCACGATTAGCGACGAATGGTATTCTGATATTGCTTTCTTTCTCACTTACGGTGAGTGCCCAACTCATCTAAATTCAAAGGAGAAACATGCTATAAAGCTCAGAGTGGCCAGATATGTCATCTGGGATGACTATTTATACAAACATGGGATAGACGACATCTTCTTGCGATGCGTTGACAAGCCACAACAGATAAAGCTACTTCAGAGTTTTCATGATTCAGCCTATGGTGGCCATTTCTCCTCTTCCGTGATGGCACACAAGATCATCTGGGCCAGGTACTATTGGCCAATGCTATTTCAGGATACGGCCACCTGGGTAGCAAAGTGTGAGCTTTGTCAACAATTTGTTTGCAAACCAAAATTGGCTGCTTTTCCTCTCAGACCGGTTGTTATTAACGAACCATTCAGGTATTGGGGAATTGAATTTATCAGAGCACTCCACCCCCAGTCGAGTGCCAGGCATAATTATGTCCTAACAACAACAGATTACTTCACCAAATGGGTGGAGGCCATACCTATCAAGCATGCCACTTTTGAGGTTGTTTGCAGTTTCATCAAAGAGAATATCATTGTCAGGTTTGGCGTTCCAAGTAAGATTGTTGCTGATAATGCTTCTAACTTCTCCTCATGAGAATTTGTTGGTTTTTGTTATGAACACGGGATAATCTTGACCCACGCCTCAGATTATTACCCCTAGGGAAATGGTCAGGCGAAATCCAGTAATAAAAACTTAGTGACCATCATACGAAAGCTAGTTGATGAGAGTCAGCGAACGTGGCACAAGTCATTGTATGACGCTTTGTGGGTGGACCACATTACTCCCAAGAGGTCTCTCAATATGTCACCTTTTCAAGTGTTATATGGAATCGACGCCAAGCTCCCCATTTCTACAGAAATTCCTGCTCTGCGCTTGGCACGAGCAATTGAAGATGAGACTTTCCAAAATTCTCTTGAAAAGAGGATCATGTATCTAGAAAAAATTGAAGAAAAAAGAGTAAGAGTGGTCGACAGGATCACCGAACATCAGAATCAAGTTAAGAGATTGTTTGATAAAAAGGCAAAGCAAAGAGATTTCCAAGTGGGAGATCTCGTCCTTTTGTGGGACAAATGAAGAGAGCCAAAGGGCATGCATGGGAAATTTGATTCCCTATGGAGAGGGCCTTTCAGGATCAAGTAGCTCAACGGAGAGAATATCTTCTATCTCTCATATCTAGACAGAACTGATCTCCCACTTCCCTATAGTGGGCAACATCTCAAAATATTCAAGAAGTAGAGCTTGCTCTCTTCTTTGTACAGTTTTCTTTATGTTGTGTGTTTGCTTTCGTCATGTGTTTGCTTTCATCGTCGCCCTTGTTTTTGACTCTGTAACCCAATGGATAGGAACATGTTGATTTGGGGTTATCTACCCTCGAGCTTTGCTCAAAGATAGTCCCCAGAAAGAGCCAGCTGTTATCTTGTAAAATTGATGAGGGCAATTTTGCAAGTAACCATACCAAATTTTGTCCTAGTCCCTCGTCAAGGGCCCCTCAGCATTCGGGATGTTATAAAATCCCTTTCTGAGAAATATAGTTCTCCGAACTTAGTCACTTTGATCCTTTTTGGCTGGGCACACCATTTTTATCTATACAACATAGACAAAATTTGTGCCCCCTTCATTTCCTTTGGCACACCCTTTGAAATGTTGACACATCAATTGTTGTGCCTTCCTGTGATGCGCCTTTCTTGCATGCCCCAAAGCGCATGTACCTTCTTGTCAACAAAAAAATTGTTGCGCCGTGTTTCAGTGCACCTTGGAACACTTGAAATCTAGTGTTGACAGTCCTTAAAATGTGCCAAAGGTGCACATAATTCTGTGTTGACATGCGTATATCCACGCCAAAGGGCACAAAGTTTTACGTGTCGACACATGTTTTGGTGCGCCCTTTTAAAAATTGGTTGGCGCATTTATTATACCTTTGTCTATATATAGGCACATCCGCCCTATCACTTTCACAATCAGAAAAAACATGATAAATTTCATTCCTCTGCACCTGTCAGCACACCCATCCTCCTCGTATCATGTTCATGGACCCCACTTTTTCTCTCACTTTCTATATATTTTTGGGTAAGCGGTCCTCTTACTCCTCTTGTGTTTTTGTTTTTTGTTGGTTGTTTGTGAGTTTAGAATGTAATGGATCTAAAACCATAAACCCCCACATGCCGTTCTTGCACATCTTCCCTCCCAAACCGTCTTTCGATCCTTTTTCTAGATCTACTAGCTATGAGATATCTGCCGTGAAAACATGGATCCAAACCTCTCTACTGTTTACCCCCTTCACTATCATAAATTGATGTCGGAGTTAATCTTGAAAGATCACAAACCCATCATAAGAGGAAAGAAAGCTTGAAATTTGGTTCTCAGGCTGTATTTCTCCTCTAGGCACAATTGCCACCTCCTACTGTTAAAAGAAACACAATTCATGCCTAAGAAGGCACTCTACCCTTGATTGCAACATGCAGTATCACTACGCCATGCGAAAACCAATACAAAAAGCTAAACATCTTTGGCGCAGGCGCAATCCTCGTTTACAATAACACATAGTGTCATGCAAGCTTTCCCTGCGCACTGCGCTAAAGTCCCCCTTTTTTGCACATAAATTTAATGCTACATGTGTTAATCCTGCACCCTTCGGCACACCAAAGTCCCATGTTACATGTAAATTGCATGCGCCATTGGCGCACCCTGCCTCCCATGCAACACTAAAATTATTTGTGCCCAGAATAAAATGCATATAACAGCACAGGCGCATCTCCCATTTACAACAACAAATATGTCATATGCAAAATCCCTGCGCCCTGCACCCTTTGGCACTGATTCATTCCTTGTAACGCTCTTCTTCAGTGTGTCAGTATATTAGCCCTGCAGCTTACAGTATCCTTACGCCCTTGCACGCTTTGAGGGCTTAAAGTTGCTAACTCCTCATTTTTTGAAGTGCTTAAATGGAAGATCTGACAGCTAACATGGCTCTTTTGTGTTGGACTTCACTCCTTCTTCTTACAGATCAGCAATTGAGCTTAGATCCACATATGTCTACATCAAGCAAAAATCCAACCAAGTCAAAGGGGTAAAGGCTAAGCTTACAGAGGAAGAGATGAAATATAAATATCAGAGGGACAGAATGCCAGAGTCCCAGGTGTAATGTGACCTGGACATTAGAGATTCCGAACATGGGCACAACGACATGGAAGATTTCTGGGCCAGAACCAGGAGAGTCACAGGAAGTCCTTGGATGGAAAAACTGGTGGGCAGTGGACTAAATTTTGTTGGGGGGGATCCCCGTTAATGTAGTAAACAATGAATTTATAATGGTGGTGGCCCGTTGTTACAATAAAGACACGAGGTGTGTCGAAAATGAAGAGGGCGAGGTCATAATCAACCTCACTGCTCGGCACTTCGAAATCATGCTAGGCATTCCTCACCATGGACATTTTGTGGTTGTAAGCCAAGAGGACTTCACCAAGGGATGGGAGGATAATGAAGACAAGTGCATGCAGCTGATGAACGAAGTGTACTTGAAAAATAATAAGGTGATAACAAGATGACCACAGGTTATTCACCGCAGTGACTTCTCTGAGGAACTAAGTGATACCATCACGTTCCTGAGTGGAGCTTTTGGGCTTCCTGATGCCCATTACTTTCACAAATAGATGCTCAGGTACCTTGAAACCATGAACAAGAATGTGCCGGATCAACGCTTTGAGTGGGTAGATATCATAAGCAGCACCCTATCCGAGCAGCTCCAACAACTCACCACAACGGGGAGGTTCTACATGAACTCCTATGTAGTCTATGATGCAGCCTCAAAGAGGGATTATCCAGCACTTAGCTGATGTGGGGTTTGGCCCCAGGTAAAGATATATGAATACTACCCAGAGCTGAAGCTAGAGAACAGCATCCTACAGTTTACCAAGATCAACAATGCTTTCTTCTATGGCATCATTTTCCTTTTGAGACCAAATATGACTCATGGTCGGATGACCAAGAGCATAGTCACAGCGACTGAGAAGTGGGGAGCACTATTTACCCAATTCCCCCACCTTCACCTATCTCAGAGCAGCCAACTTCTTTGGGGAGCCCACCAAATTTCCGAGATATGCTGGCCCCAAGTTGATCATGTTAGAGTTGTCCAGATAGCTCATAACCTACCATGAGAAGCATTTGAAGAGAAAGACGGGTGGAACCCCTTTCCCCCTCATAGTGGGCAGGTATACCTGCACTTCACACACCAAGGCCTAGGACATCTTTGCAGAGGTAGAACTGCTCAATCTAAAGCACAACTTCTTGGCAAGGCCCACCTTTGATCCAAGAAATTGCCTTCCCAAGGTAAAACTCGATCCAATCCACATTCCATAGATCGAGGACATCTATATCGACCTGTATCATGAGGTCGAGCTTAGAAGGAAGGATCACTCCTGCCTGGCCTTGGTGGAGATTATTCAATACGACATAGCCATTGTTCCAAAGGGTTATCAAACCACCGATCAAGAAGTTGATCAGGTGTATCTTGACATAGATGGGGATAACTGGCTATTTGCTGCAATTGACAGAACAAAAGCACGCCAGACCATCAAAGAGAGGGTCAAAGAAACATTGCGGCGAACAGAACACTTGGTGCCAAATGAATGGCCTTATCTACCTCAGAGTAGATTTCACCACGTCCCCTTTGGGTAGCACCACCTATCAGGTCTGAAGCATCTGCCAAAGGGAAAATGTAAGGATAAATAGAGAGCAATTCAAGCTCCACTTAAGAAGGATCTCCTGAATAACCCTCCTTCCACTGCACAAGAACAGGTTGTAAGTCTAGTATCCCCAGAGAAAGAAGCGGCGGAAGGTGTTCCGACGAGCACATCCACTTAGGGTGTTTTCATAGCTATAATTACTGAGGTCCCCTCTATTCCTTCTCCCTCTCCTCCTTCCCCTCCTCGTGTCACTCAAACGACCATTCCTTTGGTCATATCTTCTCCCCCATCTCCCACTGTTCCCCCTTCCTCATCCTCCATCTTCCTCTTCTCTACGCAGAGCTGTCCCCCCACTATTTCTTCTCTCATCTCTCAGCTCCCTTCCATTCCCACATCTACCTCTCCTATAGTATCCCTTCCTCCCGTGAGCACATTCTCAGCCTCCCTTTCAATGCCACCACTAAGTGTCTCTCCCCATTCCCCCTCATCCACTACAGCTCCTCCCTCTTCTACCTCTGGTCCCGTTCCCTTAAGTCTAGCATGGATCTCCCAGCATATGAGCCAGCAGAAGAGGAAAGTCCCTATCGCACTGATGGAATTCTCCATCATCCCAACAAAGGGGGCTAAGAAGTCAAAATCCCATAACCCACTTCTCTCAGAGTGCATCAGGAGAGAGAGTAATGGAGATCGTGTATCCCAATCCTTCAAAGGATAAAAAGGATCTGTCTTCTGATAGATTATACAGTGAACCCAAGTCACAATGGGAACGTCTTCTGAAAGTCTTCAAGGGGAGGCCCCTATATGCGGTGGATGCCCTTTGCAACAAGCTCCAAGAAGCGAAGGAAGAGAAAAGGTTATTAAAAGAGCAGAACAAACATCTTCTTCATGCCCTATAGAAAATGGGCAGTGCACCTCCTACGACTACAACTGAAACTCCTTAGGTCCTAAGCCAGGATAAGATAAATGAGTACACAAAAATTGGTTAACAAGGTATGGTAGTTTCTGTCTGGAGAGATCAAATCCTCAAAGACAACGAGGAGGTAATTGTCAAGTTCACCAAATCGTACCAGAACATTATTCGGGTGAATAAAGATCTCCAGGTGATCGCGGGACCTATCTCTGAAGAGTTAGACCATGCTAGGTTGCAACACGAGATGTTCCAAAAAATTCTCAACTGCTCATTCAATGATTTGGTGAAATTCAGCATTTTCGATCATCCCAGGGTACCCAGAAAAATCCTTGCTGCATTGGATTATCGGGTCAATCACATGGAGTTCGTCCTGGAGAAGATTGAAAAGGTCAAGGAGGAAGCTCTAGATGCAATGCACCAAATGGAGAAGATTATTCTAATGAATGTATCCGGGCCTTGCTTACTCCTTCTTTCACCTTGAGGAAGGAAGACGACACTATTCAGATCTTTAAGGAGATCGTCTCGCAAGGGCTAGGGCCAGAAGCCACTTTCAACACTGAATGCATCAACAACATTCTAGCTTGCCATGATTTTGTGGGGTTCCTGATGGAGGAAGGAAATGAATATTTCAAGCTCCCTGAAAAACTCAGAGATGAGCGGGAGACTTGTGAGGTCATCCGTGACCATACAAAGGGTCCTGCCTAGGATCAACTTCAGCCAATGATCAGTAAATTCATGGAATATCAGACTCAGTTCCACATCACCTCTCCCAAACGATAGCAAAAGCAAGATACCCTCTTTCAGCCGCGAGATGATGATGAATAGATTTCTTCCTTTTGTTTTCCTTTTTGTAAATATCTAAGAGTATGTTGGTACAAATGATGACCTCATCCATGTTGCACCATGGGATGTTGTCATCCACCAAGTTGTCCAAAGTCAACAGTGACTTTTAGATATTTTGTAGATATTTTGTAATTAGTTGTTGGTTACTTTTTTCCTTCTATCTTCTCCTTCTTCTATATATACTTGGATACTTGTTGTATTCAGTGGTGGATACTTTTTAGATGAAAAATAGAAGTGAGAAGAAAAGACTTTAAGCTTTTTGTAACAGAAGAAAACATTAATACAAATAGTAAGACTTTGTGCTGAATATGTGTGTTGTGGGCATCTTAATCTTTCTCATGTCAGATTTAGGCATTTATTCTGTTGAATCTATCTCTACTTTTTTTTCATTTATTCATCAGTATTGCTTTGTTTTTCTATGCAAGTAGGTTTGGCTCTGTTTACTACCAGCCCAAAACATAGACCCTCTGACCTTTCTACTTTGGAATTCATTTCTTTTCTCCCTTCAGATCTATCCTATCTCCTCACCTCGTTTCTTTCCCTCCTTTTCACAGTTGGAAATACCTCTACTGGGATGAGATCCCAAACCCATGAAGGTAGAATATTGTGAGACTTGCACAGATTCTTACTGGTAGAATAGCAATAAACCAGTTTCGCTTTGCTGACTCAAAGAGGGGCTATGCCCTGCACACTGTTGGCTTGTCTATCCATAGAGCTACCCAAGCGATAGATTTTCGAACCAACACTTCTTATAATGCATTATGATATATCATTTAACATTTTTCATTCATACGTAGATCCACAATAACCCAATTAATTTATTAAGTGTGGTTTTTTGTCGGGTCTTTGATGTAGTCGTGCTTAGAGGTTCCAACTAAAGGATTATATTAGACAATTCAACCCACAAATTTATGTAACAAGATGATATTGCATATGCAAAGTTTCACATAACTTTTAAGGAACAATAATTTCTTCTGTTAAGAAATGAGGAAAATTTACAGAAAAAGGAACACGACTTACGATATTATTAGTCTTGAATACATGATTTTAACAAAAATCCTCAAATGAATGCAATGCTAGGAATATAGATCCTAATTATACTTGTAGGCTCACAAGAATATGTTGATCCATATTCAAATACTTTACTACATGATAATGGTGTGAAGATAGGTAGAGGTAATTTCAGAGGAAGAGATAAAGGTTATGGAAATAAATTCACCGCGACATATTTTAGAGTGGTGAACTTGGGCATAATGAACTTTACTTTCCACATGTAGATAGTGATGGAAGTAAGTGTAATAATGTGAGGGCACATGTTGTACAAGTAAATGAATAAAGTGTCCTATCAATACATTATAACAAAAAACTCAAAAGTAAATAAACAATAATGATCAACATGTTATTTGGAACGCTACAAAATATGAGAATAGTTCCATGTTTATGGAATAATTGTTCTAATAATTTGTAATTTAGGAGGTAAGTGTTGTACATTATTCATAGATAGTGGCAATACAATAATATTGTTTCTTAATAAATGATTGATAAATTAATTATGAATAGGATAACACTTCATAACCCGTAAAAGGTTTCTTTATTATTGAATGGTCATTATATTTTGCTAAAAGAAATGGAGGACTTTAAAAAGGGAAAAAATCATGAACCAAAGAAAAAAGTGTTAAAAAAATGGGGATAACTTTATAGAAAACTCAAAGTTGCCTTAGCGTTGAGTTTAAGTATGAAAAAAGACAATTTCTAAATTAAAATTTCATGTCCAAATTACGATTTAGTGTTAAGTGGACAAATTTGGGAATTCCCTAATATGCAACTAAAATCCATCCTATACATAAAATTGTTAATTTTGACATAGGGATGGGGGCTAAAACTTAACCTAATAATGGATCATAATTTTTACTTAGAGTTAGGGAAAATTTATCCCTAGGTTGACTTTATGAATCCATCCCTAGTTTGTCTTTAAATACATCCCTAGGTCAACTTTATAAATAATTACCTAGGTCAACTTTATAAACATATCCCTATATTAGTTTTAAATTTGTACTTAGGTCCACTTTATAAAGCCATCCCTAGGTCAATTTTAATGAACATAAATTCATCCTTAAGGAGAATTTAATATGCATTGATTTTTTAAGAATTTTTTCAATGATATATTACTAACGACATCACCACAATGGTGCTGGTTAGGGACTGATAGGTATATAAAAAATGTAAGTTAAAAAATAATAATTATAATTAATGAGAATATTATTTGTTTAAATATTTATTACAAATTTTAATAATATGAGTAATCATTATTGTCATTGTTTTATGTTTTTTTTTGGGCTTGAGAGAAATGCCAATAAACTCGCATGACTTTTGTGTGGACATTGTAACCTTTTAAGATTAAAAGTTTAAGAATTGTGTCCTCCAATAATGACATTCTCATACACCATGCAAATGTTTCTTTAATATTTGTTTTGGTAGTTTGAAGGATTAGAGAAAAATTATTGTCTCAAAATCACGATTATGAAAATATTGGTTTATAGTTTCTATCAAAACTATTAAACAAACGTAATTTTTTTACATCCTCATTCTAAAGTTTGATATTGAAGGTGTCTTTGCTGATTCCCATCTATATCACTAATGAAAAGTATAATTTTGAAACTACTTTTCTTGATACAAACCAGACTTATCTATTTTGGTAACTTTCAAATCTTAAACTCATACACCTTTTTAAAGAGTTGTGTACATAAAATCTAAATTTAAAGTAAAATCTCACTTATCCATAGTTTCAACAATATGATTCCATTAGCCTCTGCTTATCCATTACCTTGAGGGTAATAGGGAGTAGACCATGGTAGGCTAATAGTTTCAACAATATGATTCCATGGTAGGCTAATAGTAACCTACCCATAATAATTTATTAGTGAGCACCATTTCACTCACGTGAGCCCCACAAACACCTTCGTGTACCTCTTTAATCACTTGAATTGACTTAGCCAAATTAAGATAGCACAGTAAATTCCCATCATGGCCATGACGATAGAGGGTGCCTCCTAGCAGGGTATAACGAGCTATGCGTCAGATAAGGTTTCTTTTCTCAAGGTGGGAAATGTATGGAGGAACGAGACTGTCTTCTAGGTAATTTTAAGTGGGCTCGTACCTAGGGGAAAAAGGACCAAAAAATTCACATATCAAACACAATCTCGGTATGTCATATGTAGGTACTCACAAATGTTCAATAAAGAAAGGAATTTTACTTGCCCCCAATGGAATGCAGAGAAAGGATCCAATTTTGGCCATGGCGTCTGCTGACTGATTATGTGCCCTTGGTATCTATTCAAAAGTAACACACACAAATAACTCCTTTAGAGTCTCAACCATCTTCTTGTATGGGATGAGCTTGTCATTCTTGACTTTATATTCATCATTGACTTATTTAATGATCAATTGTGAATCCCCAATGAACCTTAGTTGTCTAATATTCCATTTGATAGTAAGCTTCAACCCGAAAATGAGGGACTCTTAAGTTTCTATGTTATTAGTACATGGGAAACTCAAACAGAAAGATTTCGAAATGAAGTCTCCTGTTAGGGTAACAAGTACCACATCGGCTCTTGAACCATGGAAAGTGAATGACCCATTGAAGTGTACTTTCCATATGATGGATTCCTCAATATAAATTAGGGAGGCATCTGATAGATACAGACACAATAGTTTTGTTCCTAGTAGGGGAGATTCAATTAGTTGATCGGTAAGTACCTATCCTTTGAATGACTTTTGGTTGAAAAATTCAATATCAAAATCACTTAGTAGGATGATCCAACTAGCCATCCTTCTAGTAAGCGCAGGTTTAGGAAAAAGGTACTTTAATGGATCAAATTTAGAGATAAGATTGGTCTTTTTATTTAATAGGTAATGATGACGTTTTTGAAAGAAAAAACCACAACTAAGAAAGACTTTTCAATTTGAGGATAATTCAGGTCATAAGTGATTAAATTATGACTAAGGTAATAGACCGCTCTATATTTTTGGCTTAGATCATATTGGGCTAGAAGTGCACCAATATCACATTAGGTGGCTGAGATGTATAACAACAAAGGATCACCTGGAGTAGGTGGCATGAGGACTGGAGCACTAGTCAGATATTACTTGAGTAACTCAAAGGTCTATTGGCATTCAGGGCCCTACAACATTTTTCTTGAGTAGATGGATGAAAGGATGACACTTATTCGTGAGTTGAGAGATGAAGCGACGGATTTCCTGAATTTTTACCTGTAAGCTACATAGTTGCTTAAGGTTCTTTGGTGGGGGAATTTCGGTAATAGATGTAATCTAAGATGGATCTACTTTAATCCCTCTTCTTGAGACAATGAATCCTAATAATTGTCTTGATTGCACGCTGACCACACACTTCTTTGGATTTAGTCTAACTTTGTAGACTTGAAGGCATTGAAAGATACACCTCAACACTTTTGGGTATTCTTCTCTAGTGTTAGAATTTCCTAGGATGTTGTTAACATAGTATTCCATGATGTTATTCATCATGTCATAAAATATTATTGTCATTACTCTTTTATAGGTTTCCCTGACCTTTTTGAGATCAAAAGGCATTATTTATTAGCATAACTCTCCCCAAGGGGTAGTAAAGGTAGTTTTGTGGTGATCCTCCTCTGTAATCTTGATCTGGTTATAACTAGAGAATCCATCCACGAGGGACAACATTTCGTAACCTGCAGTTTAATCAACAATCATGTCAATGTTAGGTAAAGGAAAATAATCTTTTGGACATGCCTTATTGTTATCTCTGAAATAAATGCATATCCTGATACCAACTGGTTTCTTCTGTACCAACACTATGTTGGATATCCATTCTGAATAATCAATAGGTCAGATAAAACCTACTACCAATAACTTCTCCAATTCTTCTTTGAATAAAAGTGCTACACATGGGTACATCTTCCTCAGCTTCTATTTGATAGGTTTGGCATCTGGATGCACAACAAGGTTATGCATGACTAAAGATGGGTTCAAACCTGACATATCTACATATGACCATGCAAAAATGTTTGTAAATTATCATAGTAGTGTCACAAAATTTTTCTGCTCCTACACTGAGAGTGAAGCTCTTAGCTTTACCATTCTAGGGTCATCTTCTATCCCAATTTTGATGTCTATGGTCTCCTCTACCAAAATTTTAGATTTTTACTCCATATGTGTAGGATCTTCTATCCCTTTTCTTGAGATAATGAATCCTAATAATTTTCCTAATTGCATGCCGAACACACACTTCTTTGGATTTAGTCTAATTTTGTAGTCTCAAAGGTGTTGAAAGATATGCCTCAACAATTATGGGTGTTCTTATCTAGTCCTATAATTTTCCAAGATGTCGTCAACATAGTCTTCCATGATGTTGTTCATCATGTCATGAAAGATTATTGTCATTGCTCTTTGATAGGTTTCCCTGGAATTTTTGAGAGTGAAAAGAATTACTTGGTAGTAGAACGTTCCCCAAGGGGTGGTAAAGAAATTTTTTATGCCAATCCTCGTCTGCAATCTTGATCTAGTTATAACTAAATAAGTCATCCATGAGGGACAAAATTTCATAAATCGCGGTTGAATCAACAATCATGTTGATGTTATGTAAAGGAAAATCATCTTTAGGACATGCATTATTGATGTCTATGAAATCAATGCATATCCTAATACCAACTGGTTTCTTATGCACCAGAACTATGTTGGATATCCATTATGAATAATCCATAGGTCTGATAAAACCTACTGCCAATAACTTCTCTAGTTATTATTTGACTAAAAGTGCTACACGTGGGTGCATATTCCTCAGCTTCTATTTGATAGGTTTGGCATTTGGATGCACCAAAAGGTTATGAACAACTAAATATGGGTTCAAACTTGGTATATCTACATATGACCATGAAAATATGTCTACAAATTCTCACAATAGTGTCACATAATTTTTCTGTTCCTACACAAAGAGTGAAGCTCCCAGCTTTACCATTCTAGGGTTAATTTCTATCCCAATATTGACCTCTATGGTATCCTCTACCAAAATTTTAGATGTGTCCTCCATATGCGTAGGATCAGGAAGGAGATTGAGGTCTTCTTCCAAGGGCATTTTAATGATATTTTCACCCTAGGTTTGGTCACTTTTTATGTCCTTTGATTTTTCCATTTATTTTTCTGCTAGTGCCTCATAGAGGTTTTCACTATGTGTTTTGGACTTTTATTTTTGTCAAGGATTTTTGGAATAATTTTATCCGTCACTTTCATTTATGTTTTTCTAACCACACATATTAGCCTCCTCCCTGAAGTACGCCCAAGTGTCCAAATTGATGGAGAAACCCTTTTTGTGTTTGCCAATTGGAATGCCGTCATGAATACCCATGAATTATACAATTACCTCATCATTTTCAAAGAGATTGATCGATACATAAATTGTTTGTTCCCAGTCAATGAGATTGGGATATATAAGGTTTATTTGGGAAACAAAAGAGGATAAGGTTAAGATGGCTATATCTAGGAAAAGGTTTGTGGAGGCAAGATCTTCGTATAGGCTACAACAGGAATTTACGTCGTTATCCGAATGAGATGAGCTATCCTCACATTCTGAAGAGGTAGTATCAATTTCTAAGGGTGGAATTACATGAGGCCTAATACCAAGGCCATGTTTATCTGGTCTGTAATGGGGAATCGAGACATGATATAATATGCTTTGTCCATTTGGGCTGCACCCGTATCCTTTATAACGCATGACATACATCATCCTGTGAGCTTTAGTATATTTTGGAGCTTGGTGAAATGAATATTTCATACCTTCAAGGATCCATTTTGTAGGAGAATCCAATATTTTCTCATCTGATAAGAGGCCACAAGGAAAGAATTTCTTAAAAGGACTAGCATAACGATCTCGGGAGCTCTTAAATTGGAAACTTGGTCTGCCCAACATTTTTGGTTATAATGAAAAGTCAAATACTAGAAGGTCCTATTAAAGGTTATACTCTTCAATTGGGCCATTTGATAGGAATTTCATCTCCCATGTAGCAAAGGGAGAAATAGAAGCAGGAATAATTTCATCACTATTACTCAACATGTATGGGTCAACACAAGCTTTTAGAGCTTCACTTTGTAGTGGTAAAACTATATAATGGAAGGAAATTCCTACACCGTGTGAGAAAAAATATGTAATGCTTTGCAATGTGTGCATGGTTCTGGATCTCTCAGAATAGTTATTGTTTTCCTATTATGATATAACATGATGCATTGATGAAAGTTCGAGGGTATAACCTGCAAGGAATGTATCTATGGGTGGCCTAAGAGCATATTGTAGGGAATATCAAAATCAAGGAAATGGAACTTAGTGTCATGATATGTCAGCCCTAATTCCATAGGCAATACTATTATACCAAATGATTCATATTCTACATTGTCATATGTTGTGATGGTAATGACATGATAATCTAAATCTGACTTTGTTTTTCCTAGCTATCTAACCAACTTTAAGGTGCAAATGTTCAAACTAGAACCGTTTTCCAAAAACAATCTCTTTATCTTTCTTCTAGTAACAAATGCCTCTAGGTATAGGGGTAGGTTATATGTATGTTTTTCATATGGAATATCAATTTGGTTAAAGGAAAGGTGTTCCATAGGAGAAAGGTTCATGAGCACCGCTTGGAGGTGTAAGTATTGATATCAGTTGACACTCCTAACCCCTAAAGTATTTTTTAGAGGATGTATTTATGAACGTTCGATATCTTGAGAAGATTTAAGATCAAAATCTTGGCAGTGGTCTTTTCAAGTTGTTCTAAAATTTCATACTGACTATCTTGAGGGGTAGGGAGATGAGGTTACAAAATCATGAGATGAGTGCACCGCGTCACTGCAATAAAATCTCTACTCTTGATTCTTATGAAATTCACATAGTCATTGGAAGAATGAATACAACCGATAAGTGAATCGAATGGGTTACTAGTTTGACCATAAATGTAATTGGTGGCTTTGTAATCATTGGACGATTGGACTTGATCCAGATTTTTTGTTTCCTATTTGTTATGTTTAGAAAATGGTTATTTGAATATTCCCATCTTCTGATTGGTTGTTTGATGAGGCTCAGGTGAATCGAATTCAATCTCTCTGTTGTCAATAAGGTCTTAGAAAAAGTGTCTTAGCTTGAGGAACTTGTCTATTTTGTGTCCCTTGACACCATCTCCTATGATGTTTTTTTGTTAAAAAATTTAGGTTTCTCTATAGGTTTAGAGGTGTTGTTGTATTTTGAAAAGGGTTTTAATGTCCCTTTTGCTATCAATGCCTTTTCTATTTGGGTACCCTTTTCTATAACTTCTTCAAAGTTACTGACACAATGCATTTGTAAATGAAACACAATGTCTGGGTTTAAATTGGGTACGAAAATGGTAACTAATTACTTTTCTGGGATTGAACAAGGGAAGTGGCTAGCTAGCCCCCACCATTATTGCAAAAAACTAGCAAAATTTTAATTAGGTCTTTACTTCATGCTACATAAGTCTAACATAATGACATCACTTTCGAGTGAATGAGAAATGACATTCAAATTGTTAGGAAATAAGAGATAAAATATGCGGAATAATCCCTTACAAAATCACAACAGTAGAAACTAATATGCAGAAAATATTACAGATCTCAAATAAAAGTGTAGAATAAATAACATAACATAGAGAGACAAGATTTAATGTGGTTCACCCAATTTGGTCTACGTCCACTAAGAATCACTTGCTCAAATTTTATTACAAGCCTCCACTCTCTCAATACAATACCCAGATCCGTTTGGAGCTATGCTCAACAAACTCTACAGAATTCACACCTAAATTCAAAGCACATCTGCAATACATTTGCTTGTATATCTATCATATGCATAAGACCATATAAATAGACAATTGCTTAAGCAGTTTGATACAAAACCATGGATATCAAAACCATGGGCAAAAAACTGTGGGTATCAAAACAATGGGCAAAAACCATGGGTATCAAAACAATGGGTACCGAAAAACCATGGGCCCAAAAATAGCCCATAACGGTTACCCATTACCCATGGGTTAATAAACCACCCATGAAAATTTACTTCGGGGGCTTCACCCCCGAACCCCCATCGATTGTGGGGGCTTCACCCCCTGAAACCCCTTGACCCACTCACCGGTGAGCGGGACCACTGTAAAAATACTCGAGTGTAACACATAGAAAGTGTAACACACTCTAACATAAACATAGGCTCCACAAACATAACACAAATCTCTCAGCTAACTCAAGACATGTAAAGACAGTCCCCTTAGGGATGTGGAGAAACCAATCCAAAGCTTGAACTCCTAAACTACATGGGAATAGGTGTATGAGGTTATTGTAACTATAAGCCACTTCCTAACATGCCACATAGAAGTCTTCAATGTGATCACATGGGTCACCCTTCCCTTTGTACTTGTCAAAGTTGGGGAAATTAAAATTCTTAGGAAATGAAGTATGCAACATAGCCTTGTCAAAGGGATAAGGACACATTTCTTTAAATTTATACTTTTTTCTATGTCCCACATTAATTTCTTGAAGTCTCATAAGTATACTCTTCATGGATTGCAACTCTTGTGTGAGGAGTTGCTCTTTGGTAGGTGAAGCTAACATGTACACCATACTATATTTTGACATTTCACCCTCTTTTTCTTTGGTGTGAATCTCACTATGTTTAGCCTTAGGTTATTTGTGATGTGCATATTTATCAGTGTCCTTTTACACATGAGAATCTAGACTAGCTAATTATCTACTAAGGGTTTATATTTGTTGCTGCATAGTGACTTCATCATCCTTAGGTCCTTCTTCATATTCATGACTAAAAGGTGGCTCTTTATGTTCACATTCTATCATAACTCTGCAAGGTATTATAAGAGGTGGTAATTGATAACCACTTACATGTTTAGAGACCTTGTTTTCATTTTTTTTTTTGGAAAAATGAAGTAGAAGCATGTCCTTGGTTTATGGGGTTGTCTATGTCAATAGGAGGACGTTGTGATTCTTCTTCTTCATAAGTGGTATGGGTAGGTGGAATAAATTCATATTTGGGTGGAAATGTGGCACCTAATTCTACCACGCGTGTGAGTACTCTTTCCTTATTAAGGAAAAGGAAATTGTCTAGCTGAGCGGGACCAAACTCAAAATCATCCTGATGTGAGCCTACTTCATCACCACTATGATCAAATAGATCTTATGCGTCTTTTACTTTGGAGAAAAGGGGTCCCAAGTCATGACCAATGAAAGGATTAGACCCTAAATTTTTATATGCCATCCTCATGATAGGGGGCATGAAGGAAAATTTCCATGAAGGTTGTATCGAAAGGTGATCAAGGATACCACAAACCTAAAAAAAACCAACAAGAATACAATTTAACCACTAGGATAAATTACCTTCTAAATTTTCAAAGATAGTTTGGAAAATAATGACAACACAATGTCACCACTTAGGTCAAGACCTAAGTAATAAAAAGATGTTGACGCAAAATCACAACAAGATATACTAAAAAAAGTTTTAGTTACAAACAAATTCCAAGTCATGAAAAAGGTGGCTACAAATGCGAGTAATGTAACAACACTATTTGGATACGTAAATCAAGCCTTGTAGACAAAGGAAAGATATTTAGTATAAAAATGATGTCACTAAAATTCTAACAAAGTAATGACGTTCTCCAAAACCTAAGTCAATTTTGGGATCTAAAACCAAGTATAAGTATAGCAAGAATTTTTAATTTATGCAAGTAACACAACAATACAACTTCGAAACTTAAATCAAGTTTCCCAAGAAAAACAAGACTTAAGTATCCAATTTGTAGTGATAAGATAAGTGAAAATGTAACAAATCAAAGGAAGTCAATGATCATATTACATAACTACAATGATAATGTGTCTCAATATGTGTTTGAGATAAAGGGTCTACTAGAACATGAAAATGTACCATTCACACTTTCAACACTTGCATTCTGACATTGCAACTTGGTCATGCAAGTAGACTAAAAAAGTGGTGGACATGATTATTTCTAGTGATATCCATGCATGTTGTTTTAGTTTGACATCTTGGGCATCCAATGTGATTTCACAACATTGAATCCTCTCCCCAAGTGTGGGAATTGTAAAAATGGGAGAGGAATCTCTAGATTAGAGGCTGGTTCCTCAACTCCTCTGATCAGATATATCACTTACAAGTTGCAGAGGTTTGAATTCCTAATTCCTACCCTAAATTCCAAGGGGACAAAGATAGGGAATGCAAGAAAATGAAGCTAATGCTAATGAGGTGATGCACCAAAGGAGTTGCAGACATCTGATACTACAATACATACACAATCCACAAGAAAACACAACACAAAGCATGCACAAATTGCTCAAAATGTAATGAAAGATGAGGAAAACAATGGTAGATATATGAAAGGATTGAGAGATTTTACTAACAGAGCATATATTAACATTCCAGATCCAATACAATGCATTGCAGTGATCAATAGGAAAAAGGGGTACTATATTGCATGGAAAGGTAAAAATTTCCACAAATTCTGCCAAAAAAAGGAAGAAAAGGGAAGTTGCAAAGCTGAAAAAGTGTCTCCTACTTCAAAAATGAACCCATTCTGGATTTTATAGTGCAAGCCACGACACCAGGAGAGAGAAATGTGGGAAAACGTGGGAGAGCTTCAACCACCAACCAAAAATGTAGTAAAATAGCATGGGCATCCTTACAGGCCCATCTCCTGACATTTTTCGCCATGCTGGGAGAGAATGCGAGCCATTCTTCATTAAAAATGGTGGTTGAAACGTCATTTCTGTCCATGACCACGTGCCAAAGATGTTTTTAAATTTTATCTATCTAAATTCCATCAAAATGTAAAAATGACCCCAGAATCTTGTAGATAATTTCACCAACTTTCCATTGATATAAAGAACGCAAAAAACGGAGCTCTGGATCGAAAGATATGGCCGTTTGAAATTTTAGGGCAAAACAGGGTCAAATCGGATTGGTAGGCAAATTTTTTTAAATTTTTCACTTTTTGGTCATTTGGAATTTTCCAAAAATTCCCCACGCTCCACCATTCTAGGTGCCACGTGGCATGTTTTGATTGGGTGTGGGCCTTTGATGCTTCATTTTCCATTGTTTTGCCCTTTGGAAAATTTTCCAAAAATTTCCAGCCGGGCCGATGATCTGAGGACATGTGGCACATGTTGATTGGGCGCGGGTATTTCCTCCTGAATTCTCCATCGTTGTTTGATCCTTTTCCCCATTAGACATGTGGAAAAACCCTATTGGATGCGGGCTTTACCCTTCAAATTTTCTATGCGGGCCTGTCTTGAGTTTTTGGCGCCACCTGATACGTGGCAAGATTCCATTGGTTCGCGCTCAGGGGCGCGATTTTTCCTTTGAAATTTCCTTCTTTTCCCTTGGGAAAATTTCCCAAATTTCCCCCGTCTCCTGCTGGTCCGAGACACATGGCATAATTTCATTCACCACGGACCCTCTACAAACATTTTTCCTTTTCATTTTAGCTTTTGGGAAAAAATCCCAATCTCCCCCCGTGCTTCGCTACCCTGCGTGCCCATGGACACGTGGCATAATATGATTGGTCAGCAGGCCTTCCTATTGAAATTTTCCATGGCGCTAACACTTAGTCATTTTTTCAAATTTCCCCCCCCAGACATGTGGCATAATCTGATTTGCCGACGGGCCCGCGGGGCAAAATATCCCTTTTGAAAACTTTGCCAAACACTTGGTAAAAAAACAAAGTTTTCCTCTGACCCCCACCACTTCCTTGGACACGTGGTGCCATTTCATTGGCTATGAGCCTTTCAGGGGAAAATTTCCCACAAAAACTCCGCCGAGCCATAACTTCAAAAATACATGGAGTTAGGAGGAAAACTTTACCTTTCTGGAAAGCTGAGAAAGAGCTCTATCCAATGGTGCCATTTCCAAAAAGTTTTGAGTTCTTGAAAAGCAAAAAATTATGATTGAGGCACAAGAGAGGGAAGAATGAAAGGAGTTAGCCACAAAATAAGCAAGGGGTACATTTTGGATAACAATTTTGGTGACTCAAAGGGGTAATTTGCCTGCTGGATGAAGTTACCAGTTGCCTGAAGCCATCCATTAGGCATGGAGTCATCAAATTCTCTATTTGGTACCCCAACTGACTAGAACACTGCAAGGAGGAAGATGGAGGGTGGAACATCATCTGATTGGAGCAAGGCTTGTAACACACATTTCCAGGAACAACAAGCCTATGCCAAAGCACTTAGAGAAAACAAAAATAACTACAGCAAAACAATGTGCATAAGCACTTAGAGGAATGAAAACCTAGCTAATATGTACAAGGTGGAGAATTCCCTTTAGTAGAAATGCTTTAGATAGATCCCATTGACTGGAATCTACAGTTATTCGCCATCCAATGAAGACAATTGGAAAGCATTGCTGTCCTTACACCTTGTGACCATGTATGGGCCACTCCAAATGGCATAAAATTTTGAATGCTTTCCCAGTTTTGCTCTGTCTGCATCCCATTTTAACACTAGATCTCCAACTTGGAAAGATCTATCCTTGGCTTTCCTATCAAAGGTCTTCTTGATCAAGGCTTGATCCTTCTCCATTGCTTGGGATGCCTAATTTCTGACTTCTTGGAGCTCCATCAATTCTACATATTTGACTTCCATGGGCTCAAACTCCAATAACTCTAATTGTTTCATGAGTTCCAATGTTGGCAACTCAAGTGACATGGGTAAAATTGCCTCTCTTCCATAAACAAGCTTGAATGGGGAGTTATCTGTAGATCTTTTAGGAGTTATCCTATCAGCCCATAAGGTTGATTTCAACTTAGTATGCCAAGACCTCTGATTTTCAACAAGAGTCCTCCTAATTATCCTCAACAAGTTCTTATTTGTAGATTCATCTTGGCCATTACCCTAAGGGTAATAGTTTGATGAAGTGCTTAGGTAGATCCCATTCTTGACATCTCATTCAGTTACCTTGGACCCAGTGAATGCCAATGCATTATCTAATATTATTGTAGCAGGTATGCCAAATTTGGTTGTTATTCCCTCATAGAAGTCTAGGATGCTAGTTTCATTTGCTTCCTTGAGTGCTACTGCTTCAGTCCACTTGGTGAAATAATATGTTGCTGTTAGAATCCATTTGTGTCCTTGGCTTGAAATGGGATTAATGACTCCAATGAAGTCCAAACCCCATTGCATGAATAGCTAGTCAACTGAAATCAAATGCAATGGAAGGGCAGCTAGCCTCTCTTTACCTGTGAAGAATGCACAGTTCTTGCACCTCTTGATCCATGCATAACAATCACTGAAAATCTTGGGCCAATAATAACCAACCCTCATGATCTTTAGAGCTATCACTCTTGGTGAAAAATGACCACCAACTGGTTCACCATGGAACACTTCCAACACCCTATGAATATGATTTGTACCAATGCATCTCAGCAACACTCCATTTACGTCCTTTTTGAACAAAACACCATCAACAAGGGCATATGGGACAGCCTGCAATCTGAAGTGTCTTCTTTTGGTCTTGTTCATCTCTGGAGGGCATAAACCTATGCTTAGGAAGTGCATTATGTTTTGGGTCCAGCAAGGAGTGAGAACACCATTATTTTCCTCTTGAGTGCTTCCTTGCTCATGGCTATCTTGTAATGCCAAAACAGTCTCCTTCTCATTGCATGCTTCCTTTTGTTTGCTCAAAATCCACTGCTCACACAATCCTTTCCCTTTGACCAACTTGGTGACTTTGATCTCAATGTCATACTCCATGCCACGAGTAATCCAGCCTGCTCTCTTTTCATTCAAGTCTTTGTTGAGGAGGAAATCTTTAACTCCCACATGAGAAACCAACAACTGAACCTTGTTGTTTGAAACTAGATGCTTGAATTTATTTAAGCTCCTGATTACTGCAAGAACATGCTTCTCAATGAAAGAATATCTCACCTCATAGTCCTCCAGGATTTGGTTGAAGAAAGCAATTGGCTGCTCATCATTGTCTTTGTTCTGCTGTACCGAAATTGCAGAAATAGTATCATCACCCCCAAATGCATAGAGGATGAAATCCTTGGAGAAATCTGGGTTAATGAGAGTTGGGGCTTGGGAGATGGCTTCTTTGATCACTTCAAAACTTTCCTTGCCTTCTACTGTCTATTTGAAATCCATGCTTTTCTTTAACATCTTGGTGATAGGCTTGACTAGGGATGCAAAATTTGGGACAAACCTCCGAACAAAATTTATTCTCCCCAAGAAACTTTGAAGGGCCTTCTTGTGGCTTGGCAATGGTAGTGCTCTTATGGCTTCAACTCTTTCTGGATCAATTGCTAACCCTTATTTGGAGATAATGTGGCCAAGGATTTTTCCTTCTTAGGCTAGAAAAATACACTTTTTAGGATTCAAGGATACTCCAAATCTTCTGCACCTTTAGAACACTTGTCTCAAATGAAAGAGGTGGTCTGCTGCATTTTTGGAAAAAACAGTGATATCATCAAGATATATCAGCACGATGTTGTTAATCAAACCCTTGAATGCCATGTCCATTGCCCTTTGGAAGGCAGCTCTAGCATTGGACAGCCCAAATGGCATCTTCCTATATGCATAAGTTCCCCATTTGGATGTAAAGGTTGTCTTGAACTGATCCTCTTCTTTCACCATAATCTAATTATACCCTGAATAGCCATCAAGTAATGAAAACCTCTCAGAGCCGGCAACAACCTGTAAAATATGCTCCATAGAAGGAAGTGGATAATGATCCTTGAGAGATGCTCTATTCAAATCTCTGAAGTCAACACACAACCTAATTTCCCCACTCTTCTTTCTAACTGGAACCAAGTTGGCTACCCAACTAGAAAGCTTGATAGGGAATATGATTCTTGATTCTATCAATTTATTTAACTCCTTTCTCATGAGAGACTCCATGTGTGCATTGATTGGCCTTTGTTTTTGCCTGATGGGTTTAGTACTTGGATCCAATTCAATGGTGTGTTGAGCTAACTTGGGATTGAAACCTTTCAAATCTTCATAGCTCCAAGCAAACACATCAGGGAATTCTTGACAAAGTTGTATGAACTCATACCTTTCTTGCTCAATTGTCACTTTACCAACTTAGAGTGATTTTCCTTCTTCCACCAAGATGGACACTGAATCTTCTCCCTTGACTTGAATGTTTGCTTTCTCCTTCCTAAACTGATCATTAGGATTGAAAATGGACTCCAAAGTAATAAGTACCTTTGGTAGTTTGTTGGTTCTCAGCTGTACCACTTGGTCACCATACTGCTGTTCCAACTTTTCCTGATTTTTAGCTGAGAACTCAGCCTCTTCTTGCAAGAAATGGATGATTTGCTGATCATTTTCAAACACTTCCAACTTACATTGTTGTCTGACACTGAAGGTATGTGTGGCCAGTGAAGCATATGCGCACCCCTAATAGGGTATGCAGACCCCTAATAACATATGCACCCCCTAGGCTAAAAGAAAGACTTGCAAGTTCTTTATTCCTCTCTTGATTGACCAATGCAATCCTTGTATCAAGGCTTCATATTCAGTAGTGTTATTAGAGCATGCAAACTGAAATCTAAAAGCTGAATGATACTTAACTCCTTGAGGTGAAACAATCATAGCTCCACCTCCTGCACCTTTTCTACTCCTTGATCCATCAAAAAACAACTACCATACCTCATTGTCATCCTTGTGATCTGGGTTGGTGATGCTAGGAATAGGCTGATTTTATTCATGCATGTAATAGACTCCTAGCTTAGATTCTTCTATTTCTTGATAAGGATCAAAAGCATGCACCTTGTTTTCCCATTCATCAAGAGTTAGATCTATGATGCTTCCTACCTTGGTGTTAGTTTCATCAGTGCTAGGATAATCCTCTTGATCAAACGTTGAACAATTGGTATTGATCAGACTTGGAGTGTAAGGCTCAATGTGGAAGTTTGCAATAGGCTCAGATCTAATTGTGGCTTTAGTTCTATATCTTGTTCTGAACAACATGTGTGACAAATCATCAGATAAGTAACCTCCAATCTTGGCTGTGAAATCCCTTGAAAAACATAGGGAAAAGAGTGGTGGAAGATCTATTACTGACACATCTTGCAAAACATCAATGTTGGGGCATGCATGAAAAGTAAGACTCAAGTTCTTTATCACTCCAACTGTTGTTACTGCTGTCCCATCCAATTGCACTACCCCTCTAGATATGAATTCATATTGAAGCCCTAACTGACCAGCTATTTGCTTGGGCATTACTGAACTACTTGCCTCTGAATCAATCATGCAATTATGTACTAATTGGTTTCCAATGATCAATGAAACATAGAATGGAGGGGGCTTCAACATTTTACCTTTCTATCCTCCATGATTCCCTTTAGGCTGGGAGCATTTGTGAGCACCTTCTCTTGTGTTTGGACTTGTTGATTTGAAGTTGACCAGTCCTTCATGGCATCTTGTAGCAAATCTCTTTGGCCTGGGATAGATAGTGATTCCCACATTGATATGTTTACATTTGTCTTCTTCATCTGATCAATGATGTTGAATGGAGATGAAGCATCTCTTTGCTATCCCTTGGCCTGCACTTTCATTCCTTGCATATGGGCAACAACAACTGGCATTTGAGTTGGCCTAGGGACTATTTTAGGCTGTCCTTGCATGTTTGGAACTACATTTTACTTGCCAATAATTTGTGGAGTGATAGAAGATTGTGGATTACTTAGAGCCAATGGCTGTTCTTCACGCAAATTTCTCCTTTTTAACCTTGTGTTGGCTGCAAAATTTTGGGGAATTGTTTGATTCATGCCACAAAAATCTTCTGCCTGCCAGTTTACAAGTGTGGCATCATTCGGAGCTGATTGGTGCTGGAATGTTTCTGGTTGTTGGTTATTTCCTTGACTACCCTCACCCTCCACACCAGTATTTGTCACCATTAATGCTTGATTTAAGGCATCGTTGAAACACATAGATTGGTTGTGAGGTTCATTGCATGGGAAACACCAATCATACTCTTTAGCTATGTTGTTTTACACTGGCACTAATGCCTTAGAGGCAGATATAGCATTGGAATTATAGGGCTGAAATGGTCTGTTGGCAGGAGGTCTTACTTGGTTAGATTTGTAATTGGATTGGGTGGTCTTTGGGGCTAGTATGGCTGCCTGTTAGGTTGAGCATGAGGCTGGAAGGGAGGTCTAAAACCTTGGGCTTGCTGCCTCTTGAGTGTAACCAGCTCATTGCCTAGATTTTACAATTGCTTCATGACTTCTTGAAGTTCATTTGAGGCAATAGAAGACGAATTAGAAGATTCTCTTGAATTCTGATTTCTAAGAGTGGGAATAAGAGCTAAAACAGACACTTGACTAGTACTTGGGCTCTCTAAACTTGGATATAATGGCATTGGAAGCCTAGGAGCTAGCTTGCCAGCTTGAATCAAATAATTTTCAGCTCTAATGGCAATGCTATAAGCAACAATGATAGTTATGCCTCCCATGGATTGAATTAACATAGAAATATCAAAATTTAAAGTTTTAAGGTAATATAGAAAAGCACCTTCTATTGCTGGCCTTACTACCACTGGAATTCTCTCCCAAGTCATTTGAAATCTGAAGTTGAAGTCAGTTAGCTGCTCATTTGGAGCTCTCTTGATGGTTGTCAGCTGCTCCAAAAGGGACAAGTTGTCTCCCTTTTCTCCAAACTACTCATGGAGGGCTATACATAGCAGGTTCTAATTTTGGATAGAACCTGAGGCAAGACTCCTGAACTATTGCAAAGCTTTCCCTTTGAATGAAGATGCCAGCAATTTGACAACATTTTACATCTCATTAATCTCATGGATTACACAAATATTGGCAATATCCTTAACATGATCATCAGGAGTGGTCTGATTCTCTCCAGTAAAGTATGGGATGTTCTTCAATGCTGCAACTGGGATTGGATTCTGTGCATTGAGAGAAAGTGGGATGCTACCAGTGAAATTGACATAGGGGTTGTCATAATGACTAAACCTTGTATTTATAGGTTTCCATTTGGGAAATTTTAGAAGTGTGTACTAATCAAGTAGGTAAGTGAGGCACTTCCCATTTCATCCACAAGGTTCCCTCTTGTGTGGACTACTTTGGGGTTCCTAGGAGCATCCCTCTTGTTATCTTAAGGCTTATGCCAAAGGGAATTTATCCTAGTTGAAAGAAGATGAGCCGTAGCTCTTAACCGAAAGCTCCATATACAATTTATTGATTAATGAATGCAGTGTGTTTTTTATCTTTCAGATTAGGAAATTTGGTTTGGACCACATTTTGGCAATGTGCAATACACATGTTGTTAAGTTTTAGATCCTAATTCTTTCATAGTATTATTCTTGGCCCTTCATGTAAATATTAGTAGTTCTCCAAACGATCAAAACATCATAAAAAAGGATAAAACATTGTTTCTGATTCTTGAGATTGTCCTAAGATGTATGAGAAGAGCATATGCAATGAGGCATCATTATATTGAGAAATGGAAAATCTCATAACTTAAGTGCATAAGCAATCATTTTTTAACAATTTCATTTGTTCTTTCCCTTAAGCTTAATGAAATGTTTTATAAAAAGCATAAGAAAGGCATAAGATCGTTTTTGATTCCCAATATCACCTAGAAGGTGCGAGGGAAGAGAATACATGATCTTATCCTTATAAATGAAAATAAAAAATTCATTAACTTATCCAAATAAGTTATCATAAATCATGATCTCATATACCTTGTGAATCAATAATTAGCCTTAAGAAACTTTGCAAGATATTATAAATATTCAAGATTAAATCATGCAAACTTTGAAAATAGAGCCAAATTTAAATTGATCATGCCTACGCGCCCCTAACAACATATACGCGTACCTAACAACATATACGATTCATTGACAACATATGCATGCCCCTGCTAGCGTATGCGTACCCCCAATGGCGTATGCATTCCTCTGACAGTAGAACATAGAAAGTGGGAAAACAATGTAGTGTATGTGTGGCTAGCAAGGCATATGCACACCCCTTAGAGCGTATACAAAACCCCTTAGAGTGTATATACACCCTTGGTAAGAAATCACAAAGAGCAGGAAGTAGTATTATGTATGTGTGGCCAGTGAAGCATATGCGCACCCCTAATAGGGTATGCAGACCCCTAATAACATATGCACCCCCTAGGCTAAAAGAAAGAGAGTGGGAAAGATAGTGTAGCACATGTGTGGCCATCAAAGCATATACACACCCCTTAGAGCATATACACACCCCTTCCTGTAGATCACTAAAATACAGGATTTTTGAATTTTTTTTCAAAAACTCAAAACTTTGTTTATTTTGTTCAATTTTGAAAGCACCTAACCTCCTTTGATCCTGCAAAGAGCATAAAACCCAAGAATTTCTGACTAAACTAGTCAAGAAAGCCTACATTTAACCAAAAAAAGAAAAGAGGGTTAGTTTAAAAAACTTTAAAACAAAGCTTCAAATCCATGGATAATGGAGTATGTCCCACCAGGCATGCCAAATGTATGCATGAAAGACTAACTATGTCATAAGAATTGAAACTAACACTTAGTAGCTCCAAGACATGATTATATCAAACAAAAACATCAAGATAAGAGCTTAGAAAACTAACTTCTTTGGATGCAACATGAATGAAACAAACTAACATGCTAATCCATTTTACTCTTTATATTTATTAAACTAAATGTGAACTTAGTTATATCCTATAGCAATTAATTTGGGTTTGTTGTTTTGCTTCAAGATGGTGAAAGGATATCTCTAAACAATGGCTATAAGGCCATATTATATATTCCTCTACTAACCAAACATGAGGAATGGATGCAAGGTGATAAATAAATTCCAATAATGGAAGTAAGGATCAAGATCATATGTTTTTATATGAGATACTATTAAAAGTATGATGTTCATGGTGTAAATTTGAAAGGGATGCACTAGGCTTGTATTTATAGGTTTCCATTTGGGAAAGTTTAGAATCCTAGTGCATGTGGGACAAAAGGTAAAGAGAAAATAGAATTTTTACAAGTCAACGCACTTTTTGATTAGATTAGGAGCTAATTAAAATTTTAGGATTAATTAAGGATCCTAAGTAGGCTTAGGAAGCTTTCTGAGAGCATCTGGAAGGGGTTTGGATAAATTTTGGAAGTTTTGGAAGCATGATTTAGCCAATAAGAAGGTTTATTGGTTAAATGCAAGATTAGAGGCTTAATTAACATATAATTATCTAATTAAGAGTATTATCACTAATAAAAATGTTGCTAATTGGCATCTTGAGTGAATTAGAAGCATAGTTAGATAACGAAGTGTCATTATTTGACCAAAGTGAGAGGGAGTGTAGATCGTTTATGCAATTTAAGTATTAAAATTGATTTGATCAAAATATAGGTGTTTAAACTCATATATACAATCTTATCCTTCATTCATCCAAATAATAGTAATTAAATAAAGTGGTAATTCAACCCCATACATCATTCCTAAACTTAATTCTTTGCATCACCTATTGCCTGTGTAAAATTGTATAGTTCTAGTCCATAATAGACTACGGTCCTAGATGGCCTATATGGTCCCAAACATTCAATATAACAAATCTGTTTCCAATTTTAAAATCATTATGTGAGTCAATTAAATTTCCTATGTTTTCCATAATGTGAATATATAACCTGTGGAAGTATATATAAGCAATTCAATTACACTTTATAACTCATTTGGTACTCTCCTAAGATCCCATTACAAATATCAACACCAAAGCACTAAACTCTCTCTTAAATATCCATAAAGTAGTTGCACATAATTTAGAGAAACCACTACATTAATTCTAAAGCACTCAAAAGGTCTTAGAGCCATGTCTTAGTAATAACAAGTCATTTTAAGTTTTTTCGAAGGTATTTAATGGATAAAAGAGTTTAATCTAGAATTTGAAACACACCACATAACATACTACCATTATGGGTACATTCCATACTCTATAGTTAGTACACTATCTTTGTGTCAAGAGAAATAAGAGAACACATAGGGGTTAGCTTATATTGTATACACTACATGACCCTATACAAGGAGAACTACTTGAGGCTTAATACTTCTTGAGGGGGTGTAGTTCAACACTTGGATTAGTTTAACATGGTTAAATTTTAAGGGTAGTCTAGCCTCACCCCACATAAATTTCTCCCTTTGTTATCTAATTCTATAATGAAGGGTTTGTTGGTATCTAGGATATGTTCTTATTGTAGGTCAATTAATTTTTTTTCAAGGTTGTATGAGCTTGAGTGACATATAAACAAAAAGATTTCTAGGAAAGTGAAGGAAAAGAGAATTTATATAACCCCACTAAACACATGTCTAAAAATGTATAGAAGGATCTAATACCATATTGCATTCCATGTAGAGTTATACAATCTTTTGACATGAGTATTTTCTACTTTTCATTTTAGAGAAAAAAAACTTTTAGGTTTGGAACAAATCATCTAGTTAGTATGCACACCGAAATCCTCCTTGTACCACTATTCACAATTATGTATTTATATATTCTTAATTAATTTATCATTGCATCATTTTAAAATGGTTGCAAGTATTATTGTGTTATTTTGAATGTGCATGGTTAATGTTAATTAATTAATTCAGAATATTCCCCTTTAATAAACCCCTACATCATATATTGCTTATACGAAATTTGTAATTTTTAGGCTGTAAACATTTGATGAACCCGACGCTTGGTAAAATTTATGACTTTTCTCATATGTTATTACCCTAAAATATTTCTTACTTATCTTGTTTCATGTTCCTTTTTGTTTGTTCTAGGATTACTACATTTGTTTTGGTATTATCATGTATTTTTATTATTATCCCTCCGTATCATTCAATGTAACCCTACATGTAAAAAATATAATTCATTACATCTTTTAAAATGAACAAATCCATCACAATACATCCCTTGCATATGTAACATCTATTCTAAAAAAATCCTTGTGTTTAACATGAGGAAAGTATATCCCTTAGTTCTGTTGATCTTCCTCCACAAGAGGGCATTAACAAAGATCTTCCTTTATATGTTTAACTCAAAGCAAATAATACAATAGTTAATTGTGTCATTTTTTATAATAGGCCAAGTCTTAATATTTTAAATATCTTCTCTCTCCACTGAGTAGGTATTTATACTAATAACCTTACCCCTTCTACTATGATTATTCAAGGATTCAATAATATACCATGTTAGGTGCTAGGGTAAATCATGTTACTAATTACCATAGGTATGCATACTCTTAATACTGTTTGTCAAGTGACACTTAATGATCTCAATTACAATATGCTATTAGGGTTCCCTTGGATACATGTCATGTATGTTGTCCCTTATGCTCTCTATGATTGCCTCAAATATTATTATTAAGGAATTATAAATACCATATCCACTGATCCCAACCCTTTAAAGTACTACACTAATGTCAATATTGATGACTTGTTCACTCCACACATATGAAATTTCCCTATTCTAAAAATAAAAATACCTACTTCAACACCTTATCCCACTTTCCATTAATATGGGTTGGGTTATAAATAGTTTTTATAAAAATGCTTCACTAGATAAGGACTCCAGGTTTATGGACAAGGAATCCATGAGATTATATTTCATCACAAGTAAAACTTTTGGCAAGGTATTGATTATAATACTAAACCTTTATGTAAATTGTTATTAGCCACAATGTTTCTTCCCACTTCAAAAATGCATTCAAAATATGTTTATATAGTTCATAATGCAACAACCTTAGATTTGGTATACCTTGACCTCATTGATGAAAATGCATTACCTAATATTCAATCATTGGATGAATTCACTAATGAAGAATCCCTTCTCAAATACCTAGGGGATATGGGGATCTCCCTTCCTTCTTTCATAAGAATAATTTCCTCACACTACACATTCTCACACATATTTTGGGGAAGGTAATACTCTCATATTTCAGTTGATGCTTCTGATACTATCCCTACTAACCCCTATATCACATAATGTTCTCCATTACTTGATGAAGAAACCAATCATTTAATTTAAAATATTGTTATTGACCATCAAGTTGTACTCTTGGAGGCCTCCCCTAATTATAATGAGAGGTATTCTATCCAAGTGTTGCATAATTTTTCCAATCTCATCCCTTGGACTTGTAGTGACATGGAATTTATCCATTTGTTTCCATGTATAACACTATGTTACATGAACATGTAAAATTGGTACAGCAAAAATATGTTAAATGCACCCTTATGTCACCTTAATAGTTAAAAAGGAAATACAGAAAATAATTGATACAAGGTTCATTCATGTCATGGATTAGCCTTAATGGATTTACAATATTGTTTTTGTAGCCAAACTTAATGGTGAGATCCGTTATTGTACCAATTTATCATGATCTAAGTAAAGCTTTCCTTAAGGATAGTTTTCCACTGCTTGAGATTGATATGATGGTGGATCATACTATTGGTTATGATATTTTTTCATTTATGAATGGTTTTATGAGATATAATCAAATCAAAATCAACCATTTTGAATCGTTGATCAAGAGAAGACACATTTTAGTACTCAATGGGGTACCTTCTCTTACAAAGTCATGTCTTTTGGATTGAAAAATGTTAGTGATACATACTATGACACATATTTTACAAGATTACATCTATAACATTATCGAAGACCATGTCAATGATTTTCTAACAAAATATACTTAGTGAAAATACCATGTACATGATCTATGAAAAATATTTGAATGATTACAATAATATAATATAGAATTAAACCCTTAAAATGTGTCTTCAGAGTAGCCTCCATTAATTTCTCACATTTATCATTTCCAAACGTGGAATTGAGGTCAATACAAAAAAATATTCAATCCATTATTTACATGTCGCTACCACAAAACCTAAAGTAATTACGATCCCTCTAGGGTAAATTTCAAATTATTTGCCACTTTGTGGACCAACTAGGAGATAAAACACTACATTTTACACAAATATTGAAGAAATATGCTTGTTTTTAATGATACAAGGATTTTAAAAAGGCCTTTTAAATGATATTTTCTTAATCCCCATACCATTTTACCACCCATACTTGACAGACAAATCCTCATATATATCTTCTATAGACCACACACTTAGTGCTTTACTTGCACAATATGATGGAAATAATCATGAATGCATATCTCATTATATCATTCAAACCTTGTTGCCCTATGAATACATTTATAGTGCTATTGAAAAATTATGTTTATCCTTTATTTTTGTTATCGATGAATTATATTATTATATGTTTACTACAAGGGTATATTTATTACTTAGGTGGACCCTCTATGATATTTATTATCTTGCACCCATATTTTTGGTATAATTTATCAATGGGTAATGGTCCTGATAGAATTTAATCTCAACTTTATTTCTAAAAAAATTTAAAGGATATATAATTATTGATTAGCTTGAGGAAGACCCACTATTTGAACCTTCACCTATTAATGATGAATTTCAGGATGAATTCACTACATATAAAATCGACACCAAAATATGGACTACGTAATTTTATGGATCTAACTTTTCTATTGGAGTAAGGGTGGGGATTTTTTTTATTACACCCCATGGTGAGTTAATTCTCTTTTCTTAAATACTCTAATTTTTATGCACCAATAATATTGTTAAATACGAGGCCTCTTTACCACATGGACTCTGTAGGTCCACAATATAATTTTTTTGTGGATTCCTAGTTGATCATCCACTAGGCACAAGATGATAATCAAACAAAAAAGTACTAGTTAATTCCATATAACAATTTAGTTAAGTGTTTCTTATCAACATTTGACTTATATTCCATTTCTAATGTCCCTTGTAAGGATAACTGACATGGTAATGTAATGATTAGTGAAACTTCCTTATCCATCTAAATATCATAGATGATCATGAAAATTTCATGATTATATAATTTTGAAAAATTTCTATTACCCTAATATTGTAGATGATTTACATATTTTAGCTATTATACACAATGTTAACATTCCTGAATGATATGTTAATATTTAGTATTTTCTTTCTTAGTAAGTGTTACCAAAAAGTGCCTCACTGTAACAAGGACACCACTTACACCATGAGGCCAATCACCATGTCCTAATTGGATTTTATTTATTTAAGAAAAAACTTGATGGATGTTTACAACAATGTTTAAGGGTTGACGATGCACAACTGGACATTTATGAAATACACTTTAATGAATGTGGTGGTTACTTTAGTGGTAAAACTATGTCTCAAAAATTCCTTTGTTAGGGTTATTAATATCCCACAATGGAACATGAGTGTTATGAATATGATAAGTGACGTGGCTGATGTCAAAATCATGGTAATTTAAATCATGCTCCATCTCATAATTTACAGCCCTTTATCTCCCCATGATCATTTTAATTATGGGCCTTTGACCTTGTTGGTATGTTTAACCCCAAGTCTACTCAAGGCCATACATTTATCATTACTACCACTGAATATTTTATTGAATGGTTTGAATTAGTACCTTTAGAATCTACTACAGACAAATGCATATACAATTTATTTCGCACTGAGATTGTTTCCTACTTTGGTTTACATTCGAAAATTGTCATGGATAATAGTTCTTTTAAAAATAGGACAATTAAGATTTTTTTACTAAATTAATTATAAAACATACATTCTCTACCCCATACTATCCATAAGATAATGGAAAGGTTGAGGTTACTAATAATACCATAGTCAAAATATTTTCTAAAACTATTGTTAAACATGGACTTGATTGGCATAATTAGATTATCTATAACCTATGGGATTATCAAAATAGTGTTCAAACACCAACACATGCCACTTTTTTTTATTATATGGGATGGAAGATGTTCTCTCATTGAAATTAGAAATACCCTTGTTAAGGGTCTTATTAAAAGATATTGGTAAAGAGAATGATTATCATGAAAAAAGGTTACAAGAACTTGAAATTATTGATTTTATATTGAGAAACTCCAAATGTAACAAGAATTTATGAAGCAAGAATACAACAAGAAGGTATGCACTCATGAATTCCACATTGGTGATATTTTTCTCAAGGAAAATTAGAAAAATACAAAGGAAAGTTTAAACTAAATTGGCTAGGCCCCTATATTGTTAGTTAATAGATGCGTCCATGTGTATACACCATATTTTTGACGCTTGATAACTATTTATTTTTATGGGGATGCTAATGAATTCTCCTCCTGAATGGGTATTAGAAGAGGCCTATCAGGATTGGGGTATGAATCAAACTTGGTCATGTGGGCTAGACTAAAAAATTTGAGAGATGTCAATATTAGCCTTAGTTATCCCATACTTGCCTCTTTCTCCCCCCTTTTCACACATTGTACTCATCATGTCTACTTGTACCACTATGTCTACCAACTTCTTATTTGAACTATTATCCTTATTTTTGGTTACCCCAAACCTTATTTATTTAACTTCATTTATTTCTTGGCCTCTAATCCACATGTTTCTCACCTCTTCACCTTAAGGTTTCCCTTAAGGCTGATGAAATTTCCCATGGGTGATGGCGTATGTTTTTGGTTTTTCCATAACTGACGCCATTGCCCATGGGAAATGGTGCTAGGTATATACAAACTATGCTTTATTGTTAGTTTTACCACCTATAACTGATATAACTAATCTACAACCACTTGTTTACACTTAAACTTACTATTTCTCACACTATTTCAAACTTATTAGCTGAATTTGGAGTCTTATAGCTTAAATATTTTGCATTTGGGTCACCATAGTGAGTTAGGATTGAAAATATTCTTGTTGATCTTTCCCTTTATCCACCCATAACAATTATCTCTCATTGGTATTGTCTTTGGGGATGATTATGCATCAAAATTCACACACATGCTATAGGTAAGTATTTATAACCCTCTTTATTATCTTATTTTATATGTGCATGTTGTATTTCAATCATTTATTACTATAGATTAGAGTAGATGCATGTTTTCTTTATTCTATTTCATTTTCTTAATATTACTACTCCCATTGCCTTTATCCATCCTGTTAGTTAATCCTATTTCTGAATATTAGCAGGATATCTATCTTTATCTCAGTTGTAGGCCTTAGAAGCCTATAACTATCCCAGGGTTAGGGTTAATATCCTCTAGAGAAACTACTGCTCCTTAAACATCTTTGTATTTGCACAATGTGTCCAATTTTATATTATATTATTATATTTGAGAACTTAATCGGGAAACTCTATTTTACCCATCATTCACTCTTGTGAACCTGACACAAATATTACTTTGCATCCAATTAGATAAAATTCTCTCCTTTATTATTTTTCCTACTTTTTAAATGCCATCAAACCCTATGTAAAACTCTATTGCATAACCAATATTGTTTTAACCCCTATTTCCTTTGCGAATGCTATCATCCCATGTGAAAATTATTTACATGGAAAATCCCATTCAAAATCCCCCATATTTATAGCCATATTCCCCAACAGTATCATCCCCTATGCAAGCTTACTGCATGGCTAATCCCATTGTAAAAACATATCCAATACTCTAGGTATTTCTACTTCATCACGTAGTATTAGTCACTAACTCTATTACCTCTTTAGCTAAGCCATTTTTATGTGATCATTATACCATTCAAAATTATGTCCTTCCTAAGATGGTTCTATGTTACATTGATTATATTTCTATAGGATCTCATGCTAGGAAGTAAAATTCCCCACATAAAAATATAAAACTTGATTCAACATCTAAAACCCTGTCTTTGATACTAAAGAAAAAGGGAAACATGAGTATGTACTTGAATATGATTATAACCTTTCTATGAAAAAATTTCTACAATAATTCCTCAAGTACATATGAGAGTCACTTGAAATGATATACAAAAATCTTGAAGACTACCCTTCTCAAAAGTTGGATGTTGATATCAACCACACCGAGCCTCCTCAAAATAGAGAGAATTTTAATCTACTTAATAACACCAAAATCCCTTTCAATACTAATTATATCCAAGTCATCATGTGACTCATTAAATGTATAATTCAACAACATACTACGACTGTAAATAAATTTTTAAGACTCCAGACTAATTTATCTCAGCTCACTAGTTGACCTTTTGGGGCACCAAAAACTAAGATCACCCCCTTCCAATTTCATTTGGAACCAATATAGTTCCCATTACACAACCTACCATCCATATTATGACCCTTAAATCCATTAAAAGGAAACCACTCACTCCATACATTGTTGTTATGGACATTGCAGAAGTCACTCCTACTATCACTTATGATGGCTTTACCGATCCCTCTCCACATCAATAATTTGGGTCAAGTCCAATTCCTATGACGCCAATTTTTTTTAGCTAATACACTTGAAGGAGGCACCTTATATTGGTTACGTATCCTCCTAACCAACCTCATTATTTTGTTAGAAATCTTGGTGAGCGCTCTTGTTAGTAAATTCCAATACCACGATCTTCCTGAGAATAACATTAACACATTCATCAATTTATAATAAATGGACAATGAATATGGCCAAGACTTAATCAAATGTTGGAATACATTGTCCACTAGGGAAAAACATAACATGTATGACATGAGATTGTTCTAACTATTCCTTAGAGCACTCAAGAATCACCTTTAATACAAGGTTAGGTAATTCTCCCCTACCTCCTTGGAAGAATCACTTGAAAAATCCAAATGCTAAGATTATCTCATGAGTGAGTTGGAAAAGCCTTCTCCAAAGAATATAATATATAAAAACATTTAAGTCCTCATGTGTCCTAGAAACAAGAATAACATTAATGATGAATTCATAAATACTCTTCCTCAAGGCACTTATTCCAATAGGAAAATCAACAAAATTGATCAATTCACCACCAAATAATTGAATAATTCTACCCCTTCCCATGTTAATTGTCAAAAAAATATATCTAAGGAATATTTGGAATGATATATACCTCTCCCATTCACTATGGATTATAGACACAAAATTAAGCACTTTGGGCATTATTTAGTCCTAATCTCATAATACTATTCATATGGTTTTTGAGTGAAGAAAGTACTAATTAAACCACATCCTTTGTCCATTTTACTTTTTTTGATGTCATCACTATCGATCTCCCACATGTACTCACCTAGTTTGACATCGTTTTATCTCTAACTGGGGCACTTGGCCTAGTACTAGGGCGCCTTAAGTACCCTGGTCCCATTTCAGGTGCCCTGATCCTTTTTTACATTTTCTTACCACTTTTTGGGAACTTTCTAGTAGTTTGATCTTTCTACCTTTTTAATGGTAGGCATTTTCAGGGTTAATTATGAAATTAGAACAAGAGAACCATATAAATATAAAGTTATGAGACCATAATAAGGGATTAAGCACTAGGCACTATTATCATCACCTAAGGTTGCATCCATCAAAGGATGCATTTACATCCATCTAGCTCCATCACAAGGGACAAGGCTAGTTCATCTACATCACACTACATAGGAGGGAAGTTTATTCTATTCCATCCACCATTTAATTACATTTCTACATATAGTTATTGCTCGCTACTTTCACAAAGTGTGACTAACACAAGAGCACCTAAGGCATGGCATTCACACACACCTTGAACTACATTGGGTCTAAGATATAGTGTAGCGTTTAGGTAGTAACTCCACCATTGTGGCCACTCAGAATAGTCTGACCCCTTCATATGCATATTTATTTTTTAGGGGTTTGATGCTTGTCTTGGGGTTTCGCAGGTTTTTTCTCCATCTTTAATTATCAATGATATCTAGCGCATTTCAACAAAATAAACACAACAGGAAGTGAGGGTAGGAAATCATTTAGGGAATCCTCAGAGGAAGGTTATAGATATTTTTCATATACCAAGGCCCCCAGATATTATACTAGAGTTCCCTATGTGCCCCATTCGTTCTCCAGGTGCCCTAGTCTAGTCTATTATTAAAGATTAGTGCTTTCTGGAGCTTATGTGTGGTCACATATGCATTCTATTTATCTATTTTATTTAACAAAATAGTTCCAAATAATCATCAAATCAACTAAGCTCTTCTTAACCCTCTTTTTTCATTAGGGTTTCACATCTTGGGTTACTTTTTTCATTTATTTAGTTCTTATTTACTACTGTGCACAATATTAGATTACCTTAGAAAATAACAACATTTTTATTTAATCATTTTGGTGAACCAAATATTTGAATACCCTTTCTCTTTGGGATTTTTTCTTTGTATGCCCATCACTTGTAGTGTTTGTTTTGGGTATTTTCAATATTGTGAACTCCCTTCATTCACTCGTAAAGTTTCCAAACCAATGGCTGATATCCCTACTTTTGTAGGTAAAAAATATAATCCCTTGGATACTTCACATAAATTTCCTCTTCATGATATAGAAGCGTCTGATAGTGAGAATTCCTAGGATGAGGACACTAATGTAGACCAAGACCAACTTAACATTGTTACCAATTTTTGAAAAGATTTACGTGATAATCCCGGTAATCTTTCACATGTATTACATGATATGATCATTGCTAAGAAATATCATAATGCTTTGACCTACGTATTTGCTCATTCTTTAGATCCCATGGTCTCTACCCCACCGATTTATGTTTCAGCTCCTATTCCCTCCAACACTGCTCCTACCATTCATCATAGCACCCATAATATACAACTTGTCTCTTCTTTGAATTTCTCATGATTTAAACTATTTATATTGGGATTTGCAAATCCAAATTCTCTAGCTCCTATTCGCCACTTCTCATGTACCACCATCTTTATACTCTACTACATTGTTGTATACTCCTTTTACACCTGCTATATCTACCTACCCATTTCCACCTAATTTCATCTATCCATAATCACCCATCTTTAAGGGCCATGGTGATCCATAAGAGCATCTCTGTTCTTTCCATGTTGCATGCCTAGACTATACAGATGACTCTACCATACTAGTCAAGTTATTTCCTCGTAGCTTATAATCTTATGTGATGTATTGGTTTTACAACCTACTTGTTCATTCGGTAACTTCATTTACAAATCTTGTTGATGATTTTATTACTCATTTTTATATCAATATCAGCTCCAAGATATATTATGATCAACTTGCACAACTCAAACAGGAACCTAATGAACACTTAGCGGATTATGTCTTGCGTTATAATTTTTTTTTAGCTAAGATGTCCAATGTGTTGCAGGATGTTGAGCTTCAGGACTTATTCATCCAAATTATTTCACCACCTCTCCAGGAGAGTTTTTTCTTTGAGACTTCTACTTCCTTTGAACATCTCTATAATATTTTTAAGCTATGTGAAACCAAGCTCTTGGCTTTAGGAAAGCTTAAGTATTAGGAACAAACATCAGTTTCTACATGCTTTTAGGGTATGCCAACATTTAATAAATCTATGACTAAACCATCAGATAAAAAACTCACTGTCAATGTAGTTTCTAATACTAAACAACTTCAATCAAAACCACATCGGTGTACATTCAAAAATTTTAGTGTACCCCCATGTATTTTACTATCGTAACTTATCAAAATTAACCTCATCATACTACCCTCTCCAGTACAAGACGATCCACCACCACCAATAGGGTGTAATTTTGATGAACATTCCCACTATAACTATCATTAGTGTGTCAGAAACTCCACCAATCATTGTTATCGACTGTAATTTCTCATTCAAGGTTTGATTGATAATGGCCAAATGGAGCTTCTAGAATCTACATGTTTTCCATCTGTCAATGAGAATCATAAGCTAAAAATATTTAACAACCCTCTACCCAAACATGACAGAAAAATGATTGAACCCTCAGATAACTACGTATACCATGAAGTGTCTCCTCTTGCTTCAAGGGCCCTTGAATTTTTAGCTACGCATATTAATGCTTCATCACCAATAATCCCTTTTTCTAACCATGATTATCATACAAATTTTACATCTAATCACCTACATATCAAATCATCTATTAGTTTTATCTCTATCAATAATTCTAAGGTTGACCCATCTTGGCCTATTAGTGCATGTTCTATTCCATTTCTTCATGCCATCGGTTACCCTCTATCAAAAATTAAATACTCTTTGAACAAACCATATGGTGTCCTCAAACTACACATTACAGTTGGTCCTCTCACTTTGCTTGCCCATTTCCTTGTTGGACAAGTAGTCAATGGTTATGACATGCTACTCAAACTAAATTAGATTCATTGGTCTCAATCCATTATATTTATGAATAATTTGCACCTTAAATTCATTCATAACAATCAAGTTATGTCTATTGATGGTTTACCCCCATCTATTCCAAGGTCATCATCTTATCGAGCGTCAAATCATGTACCTCCTACATCATCTAACACATCACATTCTGATTAAATAAAATGTGGAATTATTAAGTTAATCTAAACTAGGAACATAAACAAATAATAGTAAATAAAAGTATTAAATAAATATAGAAAGTGACCCAAACAACTAGGCTAATGAAAATACAAACCCTAATGTGCAAAAAGAGTAAGGAAACGACTTAGCTGATCCAGAGGCTGATTTGGAAAGTATTGTAAAATAAACTGAATATTCTGGAAGTAGGAGAAAACATGTAGAGGTCCCAAAAAGGACATATTTGAGATGTTTTACTGGACTGGGGAACTTGGGAGAGGATCAAGGTGCCTGTGGGTGCCCTAGTATGAGTTCTAGGTGCAATGGTTTGTGCACCTATATTTATAGGGTTGGATGATGACACAAAGAGTTTTCTATCTGTCACGTGTAATTTTCTACTATGTGTTGAATTTATTCCATGATTAATGATGAAAGATAGACTTGTAAAACCCCAAAATAAGTATCAAACCCTAAAAAAATAAAAATTTGCTACTTTGTGAATTAGAGAGCTATAACTATGTTTAGAAAATGTAATAAATGGTGGATGAAATAGAATAGAATTCCATCCTATGCTTGTGTGATGTAGATGAACCAACCTTATCCCTTGTGATGGAGCTAGATACATGCAAATGAAGTCTAGACGCCTTAGCTGGATGCAACTCTAGGTGGATGATAGTAGTGACTAGTGATTTTTCCCTCATTATGATCTCATAGCTTTATATTTATATGGTTCTCTTGTTCTAATTTTGCAATTAACTCCAAAAAGGCCGAACACAAAAAATATACAAAGATCAAATGGCTAGAAGGTACCTAAAAAGTGGCAAGAAAGTGTATAATGGATCAGGGCACCCCAACTGGGACCAGGGTACATGTCAGCACCCCAGTACTAGCTTGGGCACCCCATTTAGGGATACAATGATCGAAAACAAAGACAATACACTGGGGAAGTATGTGTTAAAGGTCGGAAGTGATGACATAAAGCAAATTAAAATGGCCAAAAGATGGGGGTTAATTAGTACTTTATTCACTCAAAAACCATATGAATAGTAGTATGAGACCGGGACTAAGTAATGTCTAAAGTGCATGATTTTTTGTCTACATTTGCCCCCACTTTATGTTGGTGAGAAGAATGATTGGTAACATAAAGTAGATATAGATGCGTGCCTGATGTCCATGTAGAGTGATGTAGAAAATGTGCCAAAAGACTAGACAAAGTGTGGAGTGACAAAAAGATGATGGAGAATGGAAGCTAATGATGTAAAAGTGCAAAAAATGATGAGAGTGAACCTATGACAGAAATGCGTGTGTAGTTGATGATGTGTGTGATGTATGTGCATGTTAGTATGAGGTGTGTGCTGCCGTAAAATGTGTTAGAACAATAATATTAAGTGTTCATAATATTTAGTTTATAATTAAATAATATTGGATATAGGTTATTCTTTATTATTTAATATAAACTCTATATTAGGTTTCATTAGTTATTAATTACCTAATTATTAAATTGGGGTGAGCCCCATCAATTAATAGTTATAACCCTTTGGGTTATTTAAATATGGCCGTGGGCCATATTCAGATGTACGAAATTACTTTGGGTTAAAAACATGGAGTGGGAAGTGAAGAAGGGAGTTTTGGACTGGTTAATAGTTTGTCAATTTAATGGAAAAATTCTTCCACAGTTTTTTACTCCATTGGGGTTTTCCATGTTAAATCTATGTCATTGTGTATTTTTAATTATTGTATGTTTAATTTTATTTTTTACCCCATTGGTGCCCCTCGACCCCGCTAGGGGATGCTGCCCCCAGACCCCCACTCCTCGTTCTTGTGTTCAGTACATTTTGTGACCAAAATCTCACCTTTGTGCATGCAGTGATTATTTTTTTATGATTTGATTATCTATTCAAGATATGCCATCTCTCAAGCCTTATCTCATTTGTAAAGGCTTAGAATGAGATAATGAAGATATATATGTTTTTGATAAAACATTTCTAAAATTTCTTAGTATGTGATTACTAAAATGTTATTATATATGTATCAAATAACACTTGGGGATGCCCTTGAATTTATATTAGAGACGTCTGATACTTATTGCATCTAATACAAATTTTATAAAAACAATAGGTTGAAATTTTTTTAACATATTTTAACATGGTTAGTTGTTAAGCATATTATTGTGTTAGTTATTATACAACTAATGTTTAACTTTTACAAATGGTTAAAAGTAAAATCAATAATGATTTATATTTATATGCTTATTATGATATCTATATGGATAGTGTGAATCTAATGATGTTGATGTTGTCTTAGATATAAAATATACTGGATATGTGTTCAAGGTTTCTGGTGCAGAAACTATTATCGGTGAATCAAAACACCCTTATGTTTACAAAAGTGCATATACTTGAGCTCCTAGTGTGATTGGATAACATGGGTACTATCTCCAAGTTATGGGACTTGCTACTTGAGATAGACCTCCAGAGAAAGCTGGTTCTTACTCCTAAAATACCTACCACAATTTACTCTAATGCAGGTAAAACTATCTTTCCTAATCTAACTTTCCAAGGGATCAAGGAAAGAGAATGCATGAAAATGAAAGCCTACACTAAAGCAGTGATACACCAGAAAAGGAGGGGTGTGAGAGTAGTCTTCCAATGTGTGAAAAATAGAAGTAAAATGCATACTAGAAGGGGTGATAACAGTTCTCCAAAATATGGCAAATGCATTCACAAAAATATTTCATACATGCACAATAGTAATGAGTCCTTGCAAGAGCATAAAAATAGACACAATATTCTTGTAATGAAGGTTGAAAGGGAAAGAAGAGTGCAAATAAACACAGTAGGGGAATATGCATCCACACACTTGTATTTTATTGCTTCATGACATGCACAACTTAATCTATCATAAGATAAGGGCCTGGATCACCATGCAAGGAGTCCAATACAAGGGCTTGCAACACATTGGCTTCACAAACCAATTTTGAAAGAGATTTTCTATGACAAAAACTACCTCCCCCCTTTTACAATGAGCCCAACACTCCAATTTATTGAAAAATAAGAAGAGAGAGAGAGAGGGAAAATAGAAATCCTGAAATATATCCTTCAACCACTTATAAGAGGTATTAAATGGAGTAAAATTATGTTTTTTTTCTTGCAAAATGATCCCCATACTATCCCATGACTTACAACAGTGAAATATGGCAGCCCATGCTTCATTGAAGGCGTCCAACTACCAAATAAAACACTATTCTAAACTTGGCCATGTTTTCGACATAATATCTATCTATCTTTCATAAAATATAGAATTTCTTGATTGATTTGCATCTGGCTCAAAGCCACAATTCCAACAATACCAATTTCGTGCAATTTCGTTGAGAAATACAAAAGTTATGGCCTTATGAGTGTGAGCAGCTATTTTGGGTTTGCCAGACATTTTTTTGTCATTTGACGGGAATGAACATTAATTGACTGGAGCTGACTATGTTTATTTTATTTTAATATATCTACCCTTATCAAAATTAATAAGTCCAATTTTTTTGGTACAAAGGATGTCGTGTTTATTCCAGAAAGTCCAATTTAATGAAAATTGGAGCTCGGAGTCAAAAGTTACGGCCGTTTGAAGTTCAGGGTCAAACATTGACCTTTTCTCTTCATTGTGGCTATTTCAGCAAAATCGGGTCTGCGTGTCCCAACTGTCCTAGACAAAAATATCTGCATCACCCAATTTGGGCTTCCTTGTCCACGTGCATTCACCATTGACTGTGTCGTGAGGGCTGTTGACCTCCTCATTCTTCGTAACATATGGTTCCTTTTGCGGCTTTTTTTCCTTTGCATGTCCCGTGCATACTTTTGTCCTGACCATCCCGGACACATTTCTCCACGCCACCCATAATGCACTGACTTGTGGAAAAATCAAATTTTCACGTCCTACATGTACCTGTGTCCCAACTGTCCCGCGGACCGCCTAGGACAAAAATGTCTCATTTAGCTGATTCCTTTGAATTTCGGCTCCAAACTTGGTTTGATGAACCTTGGTATGATCCACACTGGTACGAACCACAGCCTCCAGACCCGTAATGCATTAAAACAAGCCTGCGAGTTCATTTTTTGGATTTTTCCAATTTTTTCTAACTTGTTGGATTTTTTCTTTGGATGGGGAAGTTAGAGAGAAACCAAAGGGACCCCAAAATATGATTTTGGGCCTTGAGTCAATTCTAATTCCTCAGAGATTAAAAAATTTGGTACATGTTATCAAAATTACCTTGAGGGGTGAATTTTGGATATCAATTTTGGCGACACGGCAGGGTTATCTGCCTTCCAGATAGAAGTATGGCCAACTTCTTATAGTAATCCAATGGGCATGGAGTCTGTCTAATAATCTCTCATCCTGATCTGAAATTTCAAAACCTGTATCCTTGAGCCATTGAGACATTTGTTGATCTAATTCTCTTATGGCTGCATACGTTATTTTTCTGGGGGCTCGATCAACTATAAACATGCACACACTATAAGCAATAGAACATGTGTGCCAACACTTAGGGAAATAAAAACTATTTTAATGGTAGTGCAATGTGCATAAGCACTTGGAAGAATGAAAATTCTAAATTAATATTTACAAGGGTGAGAAACTCTCTTTCTAATAGCAACATTTGAGATATATTGCATTGACTAGAATATGTAACTCTTCACCATCCAACTTAGCCAACCAGAAAGGCATTGTTACCTTTGCATTCAATGATCATGTATGGACCACTCCATATGGCATCGAACTTAAAATGCTTTCTTGGCTTTCCACAATCAACATCCCACTTCAATACCAAATCTCCAATCTTGCAATATCCTGGCCTTAGCTTTCTTGTCAAAACTCTTTTTGATCAATGTTTGATCTTTTTCCATGGTCCGCATTATATGTTCTCTTATTTCTTGTAATTCCATCAACTCTCCAAACATGATTTCCATAGGCTCAAACTCAGCTAGTTCCAACTGTTTCATGAGTTCCAATGCTAGCAACTCGAGTGATATAGGTAGAATTTCTTCTTTCTCATATACCAGCTTGTATGGAGAGCTTCCTGTAGACCTCTTGGGTGTGATCCTATCAGCCCATAGAGCTGATTTGAGCTTTGCATGCCAATTTTTCTGATTCTCATCAAGAGTTTTCCTTATGATTCTTAGTAGGTTCTTGTTTGTAGACTCTGCTTGACCATTACCCTGAGGGTAATAATTTGATGAAGTGCTGAGGTACACACCATTCTTGACAACTCATTCAGTGATCTTTGTGCTAAGGAATGCCAATGCATTATTTGATATGATAGTGGTAGGGACACCAAACCTTGTGACTATCCCTTCATAGAAATCCAAGATGTTGGATTCATTTTCCTCCTTGAGTGCCACTGCTTCGGTCCACTTGGTGAAATAGTTTGTTGCCATAAGTATCCACTTGTGGCCTTGACTTGAATTTGGATTGATAACCCCAATGAATTCCAATCCCCATTGCATGAATGGTTGATTTACTAAAATCAGACAAAGGGGAAGTGCTGCTAACCTTTCTTTCCCTGTGAAGAATGCACATCTCTTGCATTTCTTGACCCATGAGTAGCAATCATTGAACACCGTAGGCCAATAGTAACCAACCTTCATGATTTTGAGAGCTATTACTCATGGAGCAAAGTGGCCTCCTACTTCCCCGTCATGGAACTCGTGTAATATCTTCTCAACTTGACCTGTTCCAATGCATCTCAATAGAACACCGTTGATATCCTTCTTGAACAATATGCTATTAGTGAGTACATATGGGATGGCTTGTAATCTAAAGTATCTCCTCTTAGCTTTGTTCGATTCTAGAGGGCATAAACTTGTTTGGAGATAATGCACCAAGTCTTGAGTCCAACATGGAATGGGTGCATTGTCAGTTGGCTACTCTTGATCATTTTGTAGTAATAGGACAACATCTTCTTTACCTTTTGACCCGTCAGGTTGTTTGGAAGCAAGTTACTCACACAAACCCTTGCCACGAATTAGTTTGGTCACTTTGATTTCAATGCCATATTCCATTACTTGAGTGATCCAACCTGCTCTCTTCTAGTTCAAATCCTTGTTTAGGAGAAAGTCCTTAAAACCAACACGAGATACCAGTAGTTGAATCTTATTATTCAAGACCAAGTGTCTGAACTTCTTTAAACTCTTTATGATAGCAAGGACATGCTTTTCAATGAAAAAATCTTTTACTTCATAATATTCTAGGATTTGACTGAAGAATGCTATAGGCTGTTCTGAACCTTATCTATTTAGCTGTATCAATATAGCTGTGATTGCATCTGATACTCCAAAAGCATACAACATGAATTCCTTTGAAAATTATGGGTTGATAAGAGTTGGAGGTTGTGATATTGCATGCTTGATGTTCTCAAAACTCTCTTTTCCTTCTGCTGTCCATTTAAATGCAAAAATCTTCTTCAATATCATTGTTAAAGGCTTCACAAGAGTGGAAAAATTAGGCAAAAATATGTAGACAAAGTTTATCCTTCCTAATAATCTTTGGAGGGATTTCTTGTGGTGTGGTAATGGAAGTGTTCAGATGGCTTCAACCCTTTCAAGATCAATTGTCAACCCTTCCCTTGAGACAATGTGGCCCAACAATTTTCCCTCATGTGCCAAGAATACACACTTCTTTTGATTCAATGACACTCCAAACCTTCTACACCTCTGAAACACTTTCATGAGGTGAAAGAGAGTATTTTCTGCATTCTTTGAGAAGACAGTGATATCATCTAGGTATACCAGTAGTATCTTGTTGATTAAGCCTTTGAACGCCATATCCATAGCTCGCTGAAATGTTTCTCCAACATTTGACAGTCCAAATGGCATCTTCTTGTAAGCATATGTGCCCCATTTTGTAGTGAAGGTTGTCTTGAATTGATCTTCTTCCTTCACCATTATCTGATTATAGCCTGAGTATCCGTCTAGCAATGAAAACCTTTCTGAACCAGCTACAACCTGCAAGATTTGTTCCATTGATGGAAGTGGATAATGATCCTTGAGTGATGCTCTATTTAGATCATGGAAGTCCACACACAATCTTATTTCTCCATTTCTCTTTCTTACTGGCACCAAGTTTGCAACCAACTTGAATGTTTGATAGGGAAGATGATACTAGCCTCAATTAGCTTGTTCAACTCTTTTCTCATGAGAGGTTCAATATGGGGATTCACTGGCCTTTGCTTCTACCTGATAGGCTTGGATTCTGGATCCAACTCAATAGTATGTTGTGCCAAATTTGGGTTGAAACCTCTTAAATCCTTGTAAGTCCAAGCAAAGACATCTGGGAACTCTTGACAAAGTTGAACAAATTCAGATTTCTCTTGTGGGGTACTTACTTTTCCAATTTGTAATGTCTTGCCTTCATTTACTAAAATAGGCTTTGAATCTTCACCCTTTACTTGAATGTTTGCTTTCTCTTTCCAGAACTGATCATTCGGGTTGAAGATTGACTCCAAGGTTATAAGGCCTTTTGGTAATTTGTTAGTTCTTATTTGCACCACTTAGTCACCATACTGCTGCTCTAGCTTGTCTTGATTTATGGTGGAGAACTCAACTTCTTCTTGTAGGAAATTGATAATTTGCTGATCATTCTTGAAGACTTGCCAACTTGTGTTGTTATCCGGAACATCTAGTCTCATAAGCACTTTGATATGATGCTAAGATTTCTCACTTTTAATACTTTCTACAACATCAAATGCAACCTCAATTACTACCAGTCTATTTGCTGCTTCATTCTTCTTCCTTGGGATGGAATTGATGCTAAAAGCTTCAAAATCTTCAATGAGATCCCATACCTGATTTTTGTAGTTCTTCAACAGATCATTCTTGGTAGCATTTTGTCCTCTGACTTGGTTTACAATCAGCTCACTATCACCAAATACTTGCAAATTCTTAATGCCTTTCTTCCTTTCCCAATGCAATATGTGAATTAAGTATTCATACTCAGTTGTGTTATTTGAGAAAGAAAACTGGAAATGGAAGGCTGAGTAATACTTTGTACCTTGTGGTGAAATAAGCATAGCTCCTCCTCCTGCACCTTGTCTACTTCTTGATCCATCAAAGAATAATTTCCATACTTCATTCTTGCCCTTGTGATCTGGCTTGGTGATGCTGGGGAGAGGTTGATTCTCTTCATGCAAACAATAAACTCCTAGCTCAGATTCCTCCATTTCTTTGTATGGATAAAATGCATGTCTTTTGTTTACCCATTCATCAAGAGTCAAGTCTGGAATGCATCCAACCTTGGTGTCAGCTTCATGAGTGCTTGGATAATCCTCTTGATTGAATGCTGAACAATTTTCATTGATTGGACTCGATGTATCAGGCTCTATGTGAAAATTTGCAATAGGCTCAGATCTGATTGTAGCCTTAGCTCCATACCTTGTTTTGAATAACATGTGTGACCAATCAGTCAAAAGATAGCCTCCAATTTTAGTAGTGAAGTCTCTTGACAAACACAATGCAAAGAGTGGTGGCAAGTCTATGACTGACACATCTTGTAACACCATTACATTGGGACACACGTGCAATGTGAGGCTCAAATATTTGATTACTCCAACCATTTTCACTACTGTCCCATCCAATTACACTACACCCTTAGAGATGACTTCATATTGAAGACCTAACTGATCAGCTATTTGTTTTGGCATGACTGAGCTACTTGCTCCTGAGTCAATCATGGAATTATGTACCAACTTATCTCCTATGATCAATGAGACATAGAATGGAGGGGGCTTCAAATTTTCACCTTGTTTTCCTCCATGATTTCCTTTAGGCTGAGTTGCATTGGTAAGAACTTTTTCTTGTTGATTGGGTGGCTGATTTGATGTTGACCAATTTACCATAGCATCATGTAATAGGTCTCCCTATCCTGGGATAGCCAATGACTCCCACATTGAGATGTTTACATTCATTTTCTTCATCTGCTCAATGATGTTGAATGGAGATGAGATATCTCTCTGCTGCCCCTTTCCTTACACATTCTTCTCTAGCACCTGAGTTGTTGCAACCGACACTTGAGATGGTTTAGAAGGTGGTTTGGGTTGACCCTACACATTTGGAACTGTAATTTGATTGCCAGCACCTTGTGGAGTAATAGAGGGCTATGGACCATTTGAGATGGATGATTGTCCTTCCCCAATGTTTCTCTTCTTGGAGTGTGTATTAACTGCTACACTTTGAGAAGGTATTTGATTTATACCATAGAAATCTTCAGCCTGCCAATTGACAAGCATAGTTTCATTTGGCGGTTTGTCTTACTAAGCTCCTTGCTTCTGAATTTATTCGTGGCTAGATTCTTATGACATACCAATGATTTGTACCATCAGATCCTAATTTAATGCACCATTAAAGCACATTGATTGGTTATGTGGCTGACTGCATGGGAAACACCAATCATATTCTTGTGCCATGTTATTATGTGTTGGGACCAATTCACTTGATGTTGAAGCTGTACTTGGATCATATGGCTTGAAAGGCTTAGCAGCTTGAGTTTTTCCTTGATGTGAATATTGATTTGTAGGTTGAGTTGGTTGTCTATTTTGCTGATATGGGGGTATGATACTGACCTTGGACTGAGTTTGAGGCTGATATGATCTAGAATTCTGAGCTTGTTATCTTTTGATGTGTCACCAACTCATTACCCAAGTTTTGTAATTGCTTCATGACCTCTTGGAGTTCTTTGGAGTTGTTAGATGATGAAGTAGAGGATTTAGTTGAGCTTTGATTTCTGGGAGTAGGGATGGGAGCTAATGTAGGCATGCTTGGCTAGTGTCTGGGCTTCCTAACTCAAGGTATAGAGGCATGGATGGCCTAGGAGTGATTTTACCAGCCTGAATCAAATGGTTCTTAGCTCTTATGGAAAGGCTATAGGCTATAGGTAAGGTTGTGCCCCCCATTGAATGAATCATCAAAGAAATATCAGAATTCAAAGCCCTAAGAAAGTATAAGAAGGCACCTTCATTAGTGGGCTTTACTACTGTTGGGATCCTATCCCAGGTCCACTGAAATCTGAGGTTAAAGTCTGTCAGTTATTCATTTGGGGCTCTCTTGATTGTTGTTAGTTGCTCCAATAAAGATAAGTTGTCACCTTTCTCTCCAAACTGGTTGTGAGAGTTGTGCACATCTGGTTCTAATTTTGGATAGAGCCTGCCTCAAGGCTCCTGAACCATTGGGAAGCTTTCCCTTTGAATGAAGAGGTGAGTAAACTTGACTGTAATGTCCATCTCATGGATTTCATGGATTGTAAATACATTCACAATATCTTGGACATGATCACCAGGGGAAGTCTGGTTTTCCCCAGTGAAATACGGGATGCTCTTTAATGCTGCAATCGGGAATGGATTTTGTGCATTCAGGGCAAGATGGCTACTGCCAGTGAAGTTGACATATGGATTTGGTTGTACCATCCTGATTGGTCGAAAAAATCTAGTTGACTGAAAGAAAGGCCTTCTAGGTGGAGGTGTTGACAAGGTTCTATTCGGTGGAGATGGAGACCTTTGAGCTCTTCTTCCCTTCTTCTCTACATGGGGATAGGTGTAGATGAACAAATAGCCCTTCCCTAGTTCTTGATCTAGTCTGAATTCTTCTCATTAATATGTCAGGATTGGACTACTGAAACCAATGGATTCTTCCTCTTTTGGAGTCACTAGATGTGTAACTTTAGAGCTCCTTCAAAGCTGGAAACTTATAACAAGTGAACATCAATCTTGTTGTAACTAAAATGAAGAATTCTTTTGTCCCACCATGCATGCTAGAACTATTATCACCGAATCACAACACCCTTATGTTTACAAAAGTGCATATACTTGAGCTCATGGTGTGATGGGATAACATGGGTACTATCTCCAAGTTGTGGGACTTGTTACTTGAGATAGACCTCCATAGAAAGTTGGTTCTTACTCCTAAACTACCTGCCAAAGTCTAATCTAATACAGACAAAACTATCTTTCCTAATCTAACTTTCTAAGGGACTAAGGAGAGATAATGCATGAAAATGAAAGCCTACACTAACACGGTGATACACCAGAAAAGGAGAGGTGTGAGAGTAGTCTTCTAATGTGTGAAAAATAGAAGTAACATGCATACTAGAAGGGGTGATAATAGTTCTCCACAATCTGGAAAATGCATTCAAAAAAATATTTCATACATACACAATAATAATGAGTCCTTGCAAGAGCATAACAATAGACACAATATTCTTGTAATGAAGGTTGAAAGAGCAAGAAGAGTGCAAACAAACACAATAGGGGAAGATGCATCCATAACTTGTATTTTATTGCTTCATGATATGCACAGTTCAATCTACTATAGGATAAGGGCATGGATCACCATGCAAGGAGTCCACTATAAGGGCCTACAGCAAATTGGCTTCACAAAGCAATATTGACAAAGCTTTTCTAATATAAAACTACCTCCCCTTACAATGAGCCCATCACTCTAATTTATAGAAAAATAAGAAGAGAGAGAGGGAAAATGGAAATCCCAAAATCTATCCTTCAACCACTTGTAAAAGGTATTAAATGGAGTGAAATTATATTCTGTTGCTTTCAGCAGTGAAGTATGTCAGCCCATGCTTCATTGAATGCGTCCAACTACCAAATAAAACACTATTCTGAACTTGGCCACATTTTCAAGAAAATATCCATGGATCCCTCATTGAATCTAGAATTTCTTGATTTTTGTGTGTCAGGATCAGAAATAAGATTCCAACGGTACCAATTTTGTGCAATTTTGTTGAGAAATGCAAATGTTATAGCCTTTTGAGTGTGAGCAGCTATTTTGGGTTTGCCAAGCATTTTTTGTCATTTGACGGGAATGAGCATTAATTGACTGGAGCTGAATATGTTTATTTTATTTTAATATATCTACCCTTATAAAAATTAATAAATAATTTTTTTTTGATGCAAAGGATGTTGTGCTCTTTCCATAAAGTCCAATTTTATGAAAATCAGAGCTCAGAGTCAAAAGTTATGGCCGTTTGAAGTTTGGGGGTCAAACATTGACTTTTTCTCTTCATTGCGGCTATTTCGGAAAAATCGGGTCTGCGTGTCCTGGATGTCCCAGACAAAAATATTCACATCACCTGATTCAGGCTTCTTTATTCCCGTGTGTCTGCCATTGACCGGGACGTGAGGACCATTGACCTCTGCATTCTTCGCAACGTATGGTTCCTTTTGTGGTTTTTTCACCTTTGCATGTCTCGCGCATACTTTTTTCCTGACCATCCCAAACACATTTCTCCATGCCACCCACAATGCATTGACTTGTGGCAAAATCAGATTTTCATGTCCCACGCATACCTGTGTCTCAACTGTCCCGCGGATCTCCTGGGACACAAATGTTCAATTTAGCTGATTCCTTTGTATTTCGGCTCCAAAGCTAGTTCGACGAACCTTGGTATGATCCACACTGGTACGACCCATAGCCTCCAGACCCGCAATGCATTAAAACAAGCCCGTGACTTCATTTTTTGGATTTTTTCCAATTTTTTCTAACTTGTTGGATTTTTTCCTTGGATGGGGAAGTTAGAGAGAAACCAAAGGGACCCCCAAAACATGATTTTGGGCCTTGAATCAATTCTACTTCCTCAGGACTGAAGAATCTAATGCATGTTATCAAAATTACCTTGGGTGAATTTTGGATAACAGAAACCATTGCTTGGAACAACGAAAAACAACCAACAATCTCCATTTATTTTACTGAGGTAGAGTATAGAAGTTCAATGGAAGCAACAAAGAAGTCATATGGCTGAAGTATTTGTTGAAAGTGATACACATGGAAGCTGAAGGAAGTATTCATCTTCTATGTGGTGGTTAGATTTGTATCACTCTTACTAAAGAATTCAGTTGAACATCAGAAAATGAAGCATATTGAAGTTCATATGCATGTTATCTGAGATAAGGTTTTTTGTGGTGATAGAGATCTCTAGTTCTTCCAGACTAAATATTATATTGCAGATATGTGTACAAGCCATTGTGTGTTGTAAAATACTACAAGTGTGTGAAATACTTAGCCTTTCAGAGTTTCCATTGAGGGGGAGTGTACATGACAATGTCACCTCCTACTGGCCAGCTGGTTGTTGAATCCTTCTCCTCTATACTTATGCTCTGGTATAAAGCATTATAATAATATCTTTTATATTTCATGTAAACTAATAGATTTTATGGTAATACAATCCAATGTGTTGCATCTATTTGTCAAGGAGGTCCTTGTGTTATAAAAGGCTCCTAAAGATGCGGTTTAAGAATTTTTCCATGAGAAACAGTGGGATGTAGTCTCACAAATCATGCTTAGCCTAAATCATACTTCTGATTTATGGATTCCAAATCCTTTTGTACTAAAAGGTGAGTTGAACATGATGAAGGTGCTATAATTACTTCAAAAATACATATGCTATCCTAAACCTTTTGTGGCTTATGGATTTTTAAATCCTGTTGTGTAAACAAGTAATGTTGGCATATGGATCCCCACTTAATATTAAGTGGGAGTGCTAGAAAAATAATATTAAGTGTTCATAATATTTAGTTTATAATTAAATAATATTTAATATAGGTTATTTTTTATTATTTAATATAAACTCTAAATTAGGTTTTTGTAGAAATTGGTAAATGTTGAGGGTGTTGAAAGGACCCACATCATTTTACAAGAAGCCCCAAAGGCTAGAAAAAGTAATTAAGAAAAGAAGATAAGATGCCCGAAAGAAAAGGAAGAAAAGTACCAAGTAGGCCCCAAAAAAACATAGAGAGGAAAGGGAACACCGAAAAGGAAAGGAAGGAGAAGCAACTGTCCAAAAGAAAGAGCAAGTTGCAACAAACAAGAAGGAAAATAAGCATTTCCAACACAACTGCACCTAGTAACAACAAAAAGAAGGATAAATGAAGAAGGAAAGCTACAGCCTAGGGGGCTACAAGACTAAGAAGGAGAACAATAAGAAAAAAAGGGGAAGAAAGAAATATAGGGAAATCAATTTCTTTAATTCTTCCCTTTCTTTGAACATACTAATTGCCATTTTTCCTGTGTAATCATCTCTAAAATTAGAGGATTATATTTCACCAAGTCCAAGGCCAAGAATCCCACAAGGGGGATGCCACTATCTTTATCTGAGTCAGAGTGATCAGATTCATGAGGTCTCTTCAGCGCTAGAGATGGTCCTTCTAAAGAGGGAGTAATACCCAGTGACTGCCCAGCCTCTATAAAAGGAGTTGAATCAGTAGGGCCAATGGATGAATGGATAAAAACTACAGTATAAGGGGTTGTAGTTGTAGCTAAGGGATATGTAGCAGTAATTAAAGGAGTTGTAGCTGGAAATATTTGATCTTCCAAGTCAACATATCTTCTTGCTCTAAAAATTCTTCTTCTTCTAGATCTGGTGTGCTCTAATTCTTGGGAATCACTCCTTTTTTGCGAGGATCTTGGGTTTTCATTTGGGGGCATGTAACATGGAGATGACCTGGTGCTCTGTAATTTCAACATCTAGAAATACTATTTTCATAGTCTAAAATATGGGAATAACTAGTTTCACCCATTTTAAGGGTCATCCTATCTGGAAATCCTTTGTTGAGATCGAATTCAATGTAGATCCTAACAAAAGTATACAGACCACTATGTAACCTCTGGTAGTTGACCTTGATGAACCATTTAAGGAGGTTTCCAATATCATTTAGATAAGAAGTAAAATGAATGGGTAGGTTTGGCAACCTCACCCAAAATAAAACACGCGTGATGGATAAGGTATTTGAGTCAAAATATAGAAACCATGGGGTAGTGAAAAATCCCACCAAACCCTAAAACCAAGGGTCCTTATCTATGGATCTCTAATACTCATGTTGTTAATTAAAATAGATAATGAAGAAACCTTGGGCGTAAAGGAAATATTTACAATTTTTTGTCCATGAGGAGGGAATCCACTGGATAATTGTGTTTGAGGATGGCTACACACAATTAAATCTATAAATTAGGGCTTTAACTTTAATGTCTTACAGTAGGTTTAAATATTCTTCCTCCTCGATTTCCAATACCAAGGTTTCAGAGGCTTGCTCAACTATGTAAGTTAGGGGAGGGGGAGGACTTGCTGATGGGAATTTCAAGGATGAGGCATTTTTATATAGTGCCTCCTTCAAATAGACAGAGCTAGGATTCTTGGTTCTGTCATCACCAATCCGACACTATGATAATTCTTCACTGGGAACTCCTCGTGCTATGATTATTTACTAATGCACAGCCTTTAGTTTGGTGGATGTAATCTGGAAGCAAAACAACAACCGAACACAAGAATACCATTGACTCTGATAAGACAGAATGACAACAAATATGAAATATCAAAATAAATTATAATATTAACATGAAACTGTTACAATCTCACCCATGAGATACTTCAACAAGACTATGGGAGAAACTTTACAATTACACCTCTTGATGGCTTCTTCAACACACCTTTAACTGATGGCTTCCTTCGCACACTTCCTACAATATTTCTCATTACTTCTTTCTATGCTAAATGAGGGGGGTGGCCTCTCTATTTATAGAACTTCCAGGCTTATCCATCCTATCTCTAAGATAGGATAAGAAATCCACTCTGACGAATCATATTCCATACCTTAACTCTTATCTGTACATGTAAGCTTATCTGTTAAGATAAGATAAACCTTATCATTTTACATGGGTTCCACATTTTTAGACTTTTTACAAATAAAATACACAAAATATTTATGACCTCACTCCTTGTCCTTATTACCAATATAATATTTCTAATTCCTAATGATGTAGACCCTACTTATCTAATTACCCAAACTTTGACATTTTAACATTACCGGACCACTTACGACAAATATTTACTTTTTACAACATTCCTATTGTACTTTGACTGTTACCCGTACTCCACATTATTGGCGGCACCGTACTGACGGCGCCGTTATCTTCTATCAGACGCTACTACTAATTACACTTAACAACATCCTATTCCTAATACATACATTAATAAAATAGAAATTATGGAGGAAAATTTTAGTGTCGACATCTTCCCCCTTCCTAGCTTCTACTCCGTCCTCGGAGTAGACTATTCTGGTGCTTGGAAAATCTTCAACTTGTCGTGGTTGACCCATTTCGTAATGGGAGTGCCATCCAATTCCTCCAGTCGGTACGTACCATTTTTATGCACAGCTACTATTTTGTAGGGCCCCATCCATTTTGGAAGAAATTTTTCTGTCTTCTTTTTTTGTATCTGGAATCATATACTAGGACCAAGTCATTCACATGAAATGGAGACCATCGGATCTTTTGATCAAAGTATTCCTTCTGCTTCATTTTCTTCTTATGGCTTGTATCCTTTGCTATTTCCCTCATTTCCTCTAGCAAATGAAGATGTACCAACCTTTCTTTTACTGAATCACTTTCATCCATCCTTTCATTTTTCATAACTCTCACAGTGGGAATATCAAACTCAATAGGAAGAACTGGATCAATGCCATAGGCCAACTGAAATGGGGAGTATCCTGTTGCTGACTTTGATGTTGCCCTATATGCCCACAATGCTGCATGAATCCTTTTATCCCATTTATGTACCTGCAAGGCTGCATCTTTTGCTAGAATTTGACACAGCACAAAATTTGTTCGTTCCACCTGTCCATTTGTGCTTGGCTTGTATGTTGTTGCCTTCCTGTGCTTGATAGAAAACTTATTGACTAGGGCTTCTACCACCTCATTAATGAAGTGGCTTCCTTGATCTGTTACAATTTCTAATGGACAACCAAATCTGGTGACAATGCGTTCATATATGAACCTTGCCACTTCATCCATGGAAGCTGTTTTCAATGGCCTAGCTTCAACCCACTTGGTTAAATAATCTGTGGCAACTACAATATACTTATTTTGAAGTGATGTAGTTGGAAGTGGACCTACAATGTCTATTCCCCATTTTTCAAAGGGACCAAGGGGAAGAATAGGACATAATGGAGCTGATGAAGTCTTACGGTTACCATGTGTTTGACAAATATCACATGTCTTACAATAATTATAACAATCTTTAAAAAGAGTGGGCCAGTGATAACCTACATCCAAGATCCTTCTTGCTGTAAGTTGTCCAGAGAAGTGCCCTCCACATGTACCATTGTGGAATTCTTCTAGCAGCTCCTTTCCTTGATCACATCCAACTGCCCTCTTGTACTGTCCATCAGGTCCTATTCGAAATAATGCTCCATGCAGAATAGAATATGGACGACTGGCTTGAGTAATCTTTCTCTTAGTCTTTGCATCGGCACCATCAGGAAACTTGAATTCATTCAGATAATTCCAAATATCTATGTATTCACTAGGGATTGTGTCAAGGGAGAACAATGCTGCATCGGGAAAATCATCATCATCACAAGATGATCCTAAACCATCATAGGCTTGAGAGAGTGCATCTGCATTGACATGCTTCTTTCCTGGCCTATCTATTATATCAAATTCAAATTCTTGTAGCAAAATTATCCATCTTGCTATCCTCCCTGATGGGTTAGGCTTATTGACAATATATTTCAGAGCCTGATGATCCGTTACAACTATAAATTTCTGCCCTAGCAAGTAATTTCTAAACTTCTTTACAACAAAAATGATAGCCAGAGCCTCTTTTTCAGTTACAGTATAGTTTACCTCAGCACTGCTCATTTGTCTGCTCCCAAAGTAAATTAGATGTTCATTCCCATTTTCATCCTTTTGGCTCAAAGTACTACCTAGTGCTGCATCTGAGGCATCAATGTACACAATGAATGGCTTGCTCCAATCTGGATTCTTCAAAATAGGTGAAGACACCAGGGCTTCCTTCAGTTGTCCAAAAGCTTCATGCGCCTTGTTTCCTGGTTTATAAGCAACATCCTTCTTCAAGAACTGGGTTAGTGGCTGTGCAATCTTTGAGAAATTCTTGATGAACCTTCTATAGTAACCCACATGGCCTAAAAATGATCTCAACTTACTTCTATTTATAGAAAATGGTAAATCTTTGATTTTTGAAACTTTATCAGGATCAGTACCAATACCATCTCTGGATACAACATGCCCTAACAAAACGCCTTTAGAACATCCAAAGACACACTTTGTAGGGTTTAGTGAGGCTTGTGCTTCATCTAACCTTTGAAATGCTGTCTCCATCTGGTGTAGGTGGTCCAACTTGCTCCCATAGATGCAAAAATAATCCAGAAATACTCTGATGAAGGTCCCAATGTAGGGTTCGAACACCCTATTCATCAAACGCTGGAATGTTGCTGGAGCATTACACAACCCAAAAGGCATAACTCTATAAGCAAACGTTCCCCAAGGAGTGGTGAACGTGGTCTTCAGCTGATCTTTCTCTGCTATACGAACTTGGTTGTAGCCGCTATATCCATCAGAAAAACTATAGCACTCCTGGCCAGCTACTTCGTCTAAGATCTGATCTAAAAATGGAAGAGGGTAATGATCCTTCTTTGTTGCCTTATTGAGCTTCCTGTAATCAACACAAATGCGTAGCTTCCCATTCTTTTTTATTGAGATCACAATGGGAGAAACCCATTCTGAATTCTCCACAGCAAATATGAATCTTGCATTAAGTAACTTATCTATTTCTTCTTTTACAGTCTTGGAAAAATTAGGATTCATTCTATATGGCATTTGCTTTATAGGCTTAGCACCATCTACCAGCTCAATACAATGTTCTACCCAACTTACTTGACGGAGTTCCTTGTAATAAAAAATGAATAGGTGTATGTACCTTCGAAAGAGCTGGAGGTAGGATTCCTTCTCACTCTCCATCACAGCATCACCAATCTTTATTTGTTGGAGACGATCATCAACTTCTTCTTCAGATAATTTTATGGGGTCATGAGTTGGTGTGACTGGCAGGATATCCATGACTGAAACATCCACCTCACTTTCTTCATCTTCAGTGTCCACTTCACTGGTACTAGAGTAATCAGAGGATGTCCAATCATCAGTTTCATCACTTGAATCCACAGGTTCTACTTTATGATGTCGAGGGATCACGTTTATCTTCACCCTCTCTCTACCACGTCCAAGTGTCATGAAACCTTCATTCCAGTAGTTTCTTGCATGAACTCTCCTTAGCCATGGTCTTCCCAGCAGCATTGGGTACATAACAGTACCATTTTTCATCACCTGAAAGTCTACCACACATACAACACCCATAACAGATATTGCCACATTTGAAATTACACCTTCTGGTTTAGTTTTTCCCTTATTTAATGACCTTAACATAAGTGTTGAAGGGCGATCAATTTTTAAACCCAACATATTCATTACAGACTCAGTCATTACATTAACTGCAGCACCTCCATCAACTAAGACATCATGAATTGAAATACCATTACATAATACCTCAGCTTGTGGAGCATAGGGATCTGCCTCTGCCTCCAAAACAGGGACCTCAACCTCCTTCCTTCTTCGAGCATTGAGTCCACCTCGCAACTCCCGCCTCTTCTCAGAAGACATAGCCAAGACTTGACCATATGTAATATTTGCAGGCTTTTTATACAGATCTTCCAAGATGGAGTATGGTCCTTGCCCCTGTGAAATCAGAAAATCCTGCACACCCAACTTTCTTCTCCTATGTTTCTTACTAGTTTCTTCTTTCATCTTCTTAGGATCATTTCCATCTTGATTATCTTTCTCTTTCTTTCTTTTTGTTACAAACACATCTACTTCATTATTTCTACTCTTATCTACAACATCAAAAGAATTCATAGGTGCTTTTCCTTTATCATTATCTCCCTTACCAGATGTAGAAGCTCTATCTGGACAATTATACTTATAATGACCCTTTTTATAACAACCATAACAAACAACTTCAGAAATATTTCTCTTTGGACCTCTATCTCCTCCCTGAGAACTAAATTCCTTTCCTTGAAGAAGATTAATAGTTAACTGACCCATCTTTTTGAGCAGATCTTCATACTCAGTAGATGTATTAGGAGAAATATTTGTGCTCACTAGGAGTGGTTGTGGATTCAGGACCAAAGGTGATGGTGTGGGCTCTACTTTAGCAACAATTTTTTTGGGCTCCTCTTCCATGCTTTCTTCTTGCCTTCTTGCAATCTCCTTTGCTTGTTCAATGGTAGCTGGACGGTCATACTTCACTCGTTGTCTGATCTCCGGCTTCATCCCAAGAATGAAGTGCTTACAGAGGAGATTATCCACGCCATTCATCAACCCATCCGCTAGTCCTTCCTTCCGGATCTGGGCATCGAGCTTCCTCCTTAGCTCTAGAACACGAGCATGATAATCCCTTATCTTCTCCTTCTCTCCTTGGGACAGCTTTGTGATCTCGATCATGAGATCTGCATATTTCTGTTGTTCACCAAATTCTTCAAGAAAACTTTCAGTTAATAAATCCCATGAATTTTTCACATTGTCACCTAGTGTTTCAAACCACCTAAGTGCTGAACCATCCAAAAAGGTAGGAAAAAATTCAGTCCATTGTTCCCTTCTTATAAGGCCATTACAAATACAAGATCGTTTAAACTCTTGAATGAAAGAAGAAGCATCTTCATTAGATTGAGCTGAAAAAACAGGAATCTTTCCCATTTTCAAAAGTAACCACCGTGAAATACCAACCCACAAGTACAATTAACAAGACTTATGTGCACAAATAATTTGAATCACTATACTAGAAAGTGAATTTACACCTTTCTACAGTAAAATAGAAATGACCACGGTAAACTATGGTAAAACTTGACTTACTACGGTAAAAACTGACTTTACTGTGATAAATACTATTCACGGTAAAAAGTGAAGTTACTGCGGTAAATACTATTCACGGTAAAAAGTGACTTTACTGCGGTAATTACTATTCCCAGCAAAAAGGACTTTACCAGGGTAACTACTATTCATGGCAAAAATGACTTTAACATGGTAACTACTATTCACGGTAAAAATGACTTTACCATGGTAACTACTATGCACAGTAAAAACAAGGTTACCCTCCAATTAATTTTTGCCTAAGTGGGAATATCTCTCCAGAAAATCCACCAACGAGGAATGGTCCTGGCAACGGAACCAAAATGTCATCACCAATCCGGCACTATGATAATTCTTCACCGGGAACTCCTCGTGCTATGATTATTTACTAATGCACAGCCTTTAGTTTGGTGGATGTAATCTGGAAGCAAAACAACAACCGAACACAAGAATACCATTGACTATGATAAGACAGAATGACGACAAATATGAAATATCAAAATAAATTATAATATTAACTTGAAACTGTTACAATCTCACCCATGAGATACTTCAACAAGACTATGGGAGAAACTTTACAATTACACCTCTTGATGGCTTCTTCAACACACCTTTAACTGATGGCTTCCTTCGCACACTTCCTACAATATTTCTCACTACTTCTTTCTATGCTAAATGAGGGGGGTGGCCTCTCTATTTATAGAACTTCCAAGCTTATCCATCTTATCTCTAAGATAGGATAAGAAATCCACTCTGACGAATCATATTCCATACCTTAACTCTTATCTGTACATGTAAGCTTATCTGTTAAGATAAGATAAACCTTATCATTTTACATGGGTTCCCCATTTTTAGACTTTTTACAAATAAAATACACAAAATATTTATGACCTCACTCCTTGTCCTTATTACCAATATAATATTTCTAATTCCTAATGATGTAGACCCTACTTATCTAATTACCCAAACTTTGACATTTTAACATTACCCAGGACCACTTACGACAAATATTTACTTTTTACAACATTCCTATTGTACTTTGACTGTTACCGTACTCCACATTATTGGCGGCACCGTACTGACGGCGCCGTTATCTTCTATTGGACGCTACTACTAATTACACTTAACAACATCCTATTCCTAATACATACATTAATGAAATAGAAATTATGGAGGAAAATTTTAGTGTCGACAGTTCCTCCAAAAATAAAAAGAGTCAGAAAAAATAAGGAATCATTGGCTATCCTGTAGGAGGAGAGGAAAATTATCCACAAATAGTTTTCCCAAGAAAATGAGGCCAAAAGAGCCTAGCTTATAATGTAATTTTTAGGAAAGAGTACATTTCAAATCCAACCCATTACCAAGTTGATGGAGTTTTAGGGGCAGAGTATTACGAGCAAGAGTACGAGAAAAAATATGTAGATGCTTTGTATTATCAGCAAGCGGCTGAGGAGTAGAGTGTTTTAGGGAAAAATACACAGTAGATGGACCAGCTGTAAACTCTTACATTTCTTTGTGATCAAATCTTCCCTCCAAAAAGTGGTCACAACCATCCTCATAGCCAACAACGAGCATATTGATGGCATTTTCATTATGTAGTGACATGGATGAGTCCCTAACTTCATATTCAAAATCGATGCTAGGGGCGACCATAGGAGAGAAATGCATTTTATTGGAGTCCACCAGTGCCCCTTCATCCTTGGTGCCCACCCCATTTTGAAATCCATCCACCATTCCCAGATGATGATGCCCCGCACTAGCACCATCGAGATCAGTTCCATCACCACCACTAAGAGAGGGAAGAAACTTAGGGTTTGTGGTATCTTGTTTAGGGTTTGATGTAAAGATCTCCATCATCCATAGAACAACTATTATTAGAATGAGAAAAATTTCTAACTCTAAATTAGGTTTCATTAGTTATTTATTAACTAATTATTAAATCAGGGTGTGCCCTGTCACTTAATAGTTATAACCCTTTGGGTTATTCAAATAAGGTCGTGGGCCATAATCAGTTGGATGAAATTACTCTGGGTCAAAAACATGGAGCAGGAAGTGAGGAAGGGAGTTTTGGATTGGTTAATAGTTTCTCAATTTAATGGAAAAATTATTCCATGGTTTTTTACCCCGTTGGGGTTTTCCACGTTAAATCCATGTCACTGTGTATTTTTTATTATTGCATGTTTAAATGTTTTCAATAATGTTTGATATGTTATATTAATTTAATTTGGTTAATTAATTTCTCATTCCTAATAAAATTTTGTTGTTGAAGCCATTGTTAACTACTTGTTTCTATAGGGGCACATGCGACACTTTTCTCGTTTCTATGTTATAGTTTGTAAACCCCAAATGATGCTCCCCTCTTTGGGGGTGCATGTGACATTGCTGATAGGAGAATGCGACACCAAAAGGGGACCAAACATTTGAACACTACCCTGCAGGGGGAAAGGAAAGTGCTTGGTAGAGACCAAGGCATGAACAAACAAGAGGCTAGCCAAAGAAAAATGTTAGTACAAACAAGAAAGCATGTATAAGGCAATGTGTAATCTACGTAAACAATGTATACAATACCAATAAATGTAGTAGTATAAACATGAAAGAAGACAAAATAAGCCACACAAAGTGGGATACAAACATAAGACATCACTCATGATGTTGTAAGACACACAAGGCCATCATGATTGCATACAACAAACAAGTGCGCACACCAAACAAAGGGCAATGCCCACATATAATAACAAATAGTAGACAAACAAGTACAAACAACAGATAACCATGGAAGCAAGTAATCTTGTGAACAAATGCTACACATGAAGCATCCATTATCATGTTATAAAGATAAAAATTATGTCAAAAACATGTATAACCATGTAATATAGAGTGCTAAGTACAAAATGAAACAATATCACCCGTGAGAGACGTGTGTGGATGCCCCCAACGACTAATGTAGGATGGGTAGAAGGTGAGAGCATCCATATTGCATGAAAAAGACATGTATCTGTGATCATAACTAAGCAAAGGCATGAATGTGGATATGTGTATGGTATAGATAAATGACATACAAGAGATCTAACTAGCATGATTAATAAAGTGACCATATACAAGAAAATGCAAGCAAGAGTAAAAGCAACCAAGATATGTAATATGGTGTAGATGGATGGAATGGAATACAAGATGGATTGTTGGGCTTGTGAAATAATGCCTAAGTATCAAAAGTGGATACGATAGTGGCACTAAAGAAGGTGGTGTGTGGATAGGTGTGAAAGGTTGACAAAATTGTGCCTTGAGGTTTCATGCCCAGAGAGACAAAGTTCAAGACTTAGTTTTTTTTCTTGGATCAGGCTAAAAATAGGATGGAATATAGAGCACATAAAAGATAAGAGCATGAAGACTTCATGACTAAGGAAAGGCTATTTTAGGAACAAGTGGAAGATCAAGAGACATGTCAAGTTTGAGCTAATAATAGGATTAGATCAGGATTTATTTATGGAGATAATCTATTATTAGCAAAGCTTGCATGCTTCATAGTTATATTTGTATACATGCATGGCTATTATTGAGCATGCAACCTATTTTGAGAGTGCATGGGTGGTAAAATGAAATCCCCCCGCGCCCCCCCCCCCCCCCCCCCCCCTCACACACACACGCACACACAACACACACATATGTATTGATCTGCATATTTTAGTGTGTTGGGAGTTCTGATTTTAGTGATCGTGTATTACAGAGTTATGCTTCCCTATTATTCCAAGTGAGCATGAATCTCTAGTAATTAGTGTGATCAACTACTGTTTTGTGATGAATCAATATAATGGATCATTTTAGATGGATGTTAGCTGTTGACATAACTATTCATGGTGCTTGTATGGTAAATATGGTATTAATTCTTATGTGATCACTATGATTTCTTTATTATGTGTGTTTCCATTTGAGCACATTGATTTGGTTATTATGATGGAATATATGCTTCGAGTATAGTTATTACAAACATGCATGTTAACACCTTGGCAAGAAAGTACCAAAGAGGGACCTGGTAGCTTCCACGCTTCGGGTAAGCGATCAAACTTATCTGACTGAAGTGTCAGCACACCTAGGCATTTGAGTAGAAAATAAAGACTACATTTTGGTTTCATTGTTAAGACCTTTTTTACAAGATATTTTCCATGATGTTACATGATGATGGCATATCATTTGACTCTTGCAACCATTGAAGACAGGATAATCGAGTGACAAGATCAGTTTGTGTGAAGATATGGTTATGGACCTGATTTTAAGACATGCAAGTGGGTGGAAGGTAATCTATATCATGAGCTCTATGAACTGTTCTTTTGTTTCTTTATAATAGAGTTATATGAGTAGTTGTCAACCTATACATAGAATAAAATATGGAGTTATAGATCAAGGGTTTGGATGCAGGAAGAGTACAAGGCATTTTTTGATGTAGATAAACCTTAGATGTGTGCTATAGATCATTGGTGGGCTGGTGTTGTGCATAGTTATACTTTGGAGTATGATGTTTCTATGTATTCTTGTCTAGAAGTTACCGAGTTTGAATTTTTACGTGAGTCCAGAGGATCTTACATACATGTTATTCCTTTGGAAATTAAGAGCTTGATGGTGGTGTTGAGTTTAGAGAGCCTACCTATGACTAGCTAAACATACCACCACGTGCGAGGGTGGGGGTAGGTGTGGTGAAAGATGGTGGACCTATCAGAATCCATGGAGAGAGAGAGGAATGATGAATTAGATATAATGAAGCACGAGAAAGGGAGATGACAAGATAAGTTACAAATTTAATGGCATTAAGGGAAGAGATGGCTTGTTAGGGATTTTACGCTATCGTGGAAGATGAGGATGAGGAGAAGCAGTAATTGGTTACCCCAATTTTGGGAAAGCGTAGAAAATAATCCCCTTTGGCTTCTTATGAGAACACATCAGAGGAAGATAGATTGAAGGATATGGGCGTGCATCTAATCCCACCTGGTGACTTAACCCTTGCGCATGGTGTTCTTATTCCAAAAGTAACTTTTCATAAGAAGGTGAGTGTAGGTAATCCAATAACTTCAAGTAGATATAATTTTAATTAAAATATAGAAGTTCATCAGGAAATAAATTCATCTATGGTAGAATAGACATCATCTTTGTTATTTGGAGGCCCGATTGGAGGAATATTTTCAAGCATGTCATTAGGGAAGAGTGTGGGCACATAGAACATTAGGAACACGTATGGAAGTACTACGAATTCACAGACCATGGGATTTTAGTTTAGTAATACAATAGGGATGCAAAGAAGTACATCCATTAGTATGGTGCCCACTGCTAGAGAATCAGGCAGATGAGTAGTATTGAAATCAAGTGGATCAAGTGTTTTTAGTGGTGGAGGAAGTATTGGTGGTGGTTTCGGTTCTATATCTGAAGGACAAGGCCCACATCCTTAGAAACCCCCATATCAACCTCAGAAATGTTATTATGATATTTCCCTCCACTTGCCATAATATAAAGGTATTGAAGATGCTACAGAGCATGTGCACAAGTGTGAGATGCTATGGCATGCTAAGGGAATCACTAATTAAGATAGGAAGGTGAGTCAATTTGCTACTACTATTCAAGGGCATGCGCATAGTTGGTACAGAAAATATGACCCACATTAGACTATGGTGGATTATGATGTTTTGTGCTCTACGTTTCTAGTTGAGTTCCATATTCTAGAGTTTGAGCACAAAAGTATCAGTGCACTTAGGGACATTAAACAAATCTTATCTAAGAGAATTCGAGAATACGATGCACATTTTAAAATTTTGTTGTCAAGTTTGTCTTATGAAATACATCCTACTCAGCATGCATAATGGTTTGTTTGTGGGTTGTTGAATTCATTAAAAAAGGCATGATCTCATAAGAACTTTGTGGATCCACGTGATGCTTTGGAAGAAGCTTTGTGCATTGAGGTAGTTAGGAGTGTGGACACTGGAGTGATTCCATTTTTAGAGGTGTAGATTTTAGTAAAGGCAAAATAGTTGGAAAATATCTATGCTAATTCAGCTCATGAGACATGTAATGAAATATGGTGTATAGATTGTGATGTTGAAGGACATACTAAGGATAGCTGTCCTCACAATTAGGTGTGTGCCATGATGTTAGATTGTGATATTTTTTATCTAGACCATGATGCGAGTAGATGTCCACTCTTGTCAAGCGCGATCCAGAAGAATGTATTTATGTATTGTAAAATTCATAAAAATCATACTTATAACACTTTTAAATGCAAAGTGATTGATCATATTCATGAGGCTATTGAAACTGGGGTGCATCGGAATAGTGTAGCAAGTGGATCTAAGAAGCAGTGTGAACAACATAATGAAGGGAAAAATAATGGGGATTACAGGAGTAAAGGATTTTGTGGAGGATATAGAGGCTGAGGTCATGGTGGTGGTAAAGGAGGATTTCCTAGAGGAACTTGTTATACATGTGGATCTCTTGATCATTATCAATGTGAATGCCCTTAGAATGTGGTTTTCTCAAGGTGTGGAAAACAACACAAATTTGAAGAACGTCTAGACTTGTACGAGCATATGAGTAAAAAACATAAGCAAGAAAAGGGAGCAACTATGATTAAGATATAACACATAAATGAAGATCAATGGATGCCAAAGGTTGGACTTATTTCTAAATTACAAAACATCTTAGTTACTACATGTCTTGAGGCTATGCACGCTTGTTAACCTCTGAAGTACAAGATGACTATAACAAATAAATAAGTGATAAATGCAAATTACCCTGATGTTATACATCAGAAAGAAGTATACCAAGAGACTATAGATGTTATCAGGGATATAAAAGGGTAGATTTAGAGTTTGAAGGAGTAGGCATGTGTGATCGAGAGAGAAAATAAAGTTGAACTCCCATAGAAGGACATAGATGACTTGAAGGAGGTATGTCGAATGTTGTATCAGAAGACCATAATCCCCTTGTTAGAAGAGTGGTTGAGAGAAAATGTACCACGCATAAGTAATGAGCATGAGAGGTAGATACTTCATGTAAATATACCTCCCCATAATCACGAGTATGATAAGGATATTACACTAAATGTGGTCATAGATGGATGGCTTCTGAGAAATATTATGATAGATACGAGTGTGAAAGTTAATGTACTCGTGTTGGATGCATGTGATCAAATGGAAGACCATCATTATAGCCCTATTTGAATATATTATATATGGAAAATAGAACTAGATCCATGCCACTTTGAGTGCTAAAGCATGCAACTAAATTTAGGGAGCCAAGTTTACTAGGGACTTTGAAGCATTGTGGCTAGTTCAAGAAAATAGTTTCCCAAAATTGCTTAGGTGTCCTTGGTGTGATGCGAATAATGCATATTTTCATTTCAAAAAGGGGTACATTAGCTTTGAGAATAAAGAAGAGAACTTAATTAAACCATTGATAGATGCCAAGGCTACTCCGTATGTTGAGCCTTTGAGTAAAGAAGACTAACAACATATACATGCGCATAATCAGAGACCCTATAACTAAGCCATATAAGGAAGAAGTGATACAGTGGGATGATGCTCATCCAGTTAGTGATAATACAAGTATTTCTTTTGAAAACTAGGTGCATGGGACATATGAAGTATTTGGGAAAGAGATTAAGAAAACAATAACTCGGGTGATTAGATCACGTGCTGTTTGGCACTTGAGTTATAAACAAGTACCCCGGTAAATTGGTGAAGGGAAGCCTGATTTATTTCTTCTTGGCATGGAATCATAGTGGAAGAATGAAGGAGATATATGAAACATGATGGTATATACTCTGTACAGGATAGTATTATTTTAGTGGACTACATACAGAGACAACCTATTGGACTATCGAGAGGTGAGAATCACATTTTCTACTAGGTTCTTAAGGAGCAATGCACCTTCTTAGATATGTAAATTTCATGTGAAGAACCTTTATTTTCACCAAATTTGGAATTACGAGAGATTCTGGGTGAAGGGGAAAGAGGCCTTTCCACCATCACTTTGGGTACATAAGTTCTATGCCACACTAGGTGGTTGTACACATGCATGGTATCTTCATGCACAGTTAACAAGATAAATAATTATTTGGAAGGAGATGACCTTAGGTATGATCCATACTTTTGATTATTTTTCTACTAAACCTCCAATCAATGAAGCACTACAGATTATGAAACACCTTATTTTGTGAGATAGTGTGAATACTAAGGAACTTCTGTTAGACATGTTTGGAGAGTTGGATTTAGAGGTGTGCCTTGAACTTGAAGAGATTGAAGAAGAAGAAATGGTCCATGCTTGGTAAGAAAAGGAACATGGTAAATTGGTATGCCTAATCAATTATGATAATGATGATGATAAGGAAGATAACCTAGATGTTAGCCACACTAAAGGTACACGTGAGGTAATGGATACAACAGATGAGAAGGTGTGCACATATTATGAGTCTATGAAAATAAATACGGTTAACATTGGAAGATATGAAGAGCCTAAAATTCATTAGTTTGGACCCTTTATAGTAATAAAGATATTGGAATCAGGTTCATGCCAGTTATAGGCACTGGATGACACTTTCTTGCCTGGGTACTTCAATGGGAGTAGGCTGAAGCCCTACTATAAATAATAGAGCTTGAACCAGATTTAATAAGAAAAGTACACCGGAAATAGAATAATAGAATTTTGATATTGAAAACTTCTGGGATAATATACAAGGTTACATATATAGAGTGGAGTTCTCCTATGAAAGAGGAGTCAACTCTAATCTTCAACAACCTCTCACTTATCTCTCCCAATCCCTATTCTCACTCAACAAACCTAGAATCTCTCTAAGAGATCTCTACGAGTTGTCACCAACTCATTATTTGCACAATAATAATGTTCACAATATTAAACTATTCCTAACATTCACCCCCTTAGTGTGAACATGGGAAAAACATACACACTCTCATCTACAGTATGCTCACCTCTATGGAGCATGTCAAACTATGTGACTCATGACCTTGATACTAATGAAGGGAGCAATGCTCAACCTTCTATGGTTTTACAGGTTTACCACAAACCTTGATGTGTAACAAATCCATCGCCTGTCCACCTCATGTGGTTTTCTGGATCTTCCACAAACCTTTTCAAGATCCATGAACTGTCTTACACTGGTGCTTTTGTTGACCTATTTCATTACATCAGGAGTTACATTCAGGAATTTTATACATTACAATTGAATAATAATTTGTTCTTATTTTCACAATTACACATTGAAAGCAAAAACTCAACTTAAAAACTTGGCCACCAATTTAGTTTCACGGCCTCGTTGATGGTTCCTGACGAGAGGTCACTGATCAACCTCTTTCCTCTGTTGCCTCTGGCCTCCATCAATGTCCCTGCTAACTCAACAAAAATTATAGTGGAGGACGATACGCGTTCCCTGTCGCGATACAGGGCGGGGGTGGGGGGGTGGAGTCCCCAAAGCCAGGAATGGTTTTCATTTCAATTTTTCCTTATAAAATGAGTGTCAGATTACATCGAAAATGAACTCATTTGTCCCTCTTTTTTTTTATAGTAACAATTTTTTCAATTCTTACAAACAACACGACTTATTACATTGACTCATAATGAACATTTGACGAGAAACTCGATAATGACACAATTTTGACTAGACATAAAAATATTATAATAACTCTTGATTTTAAACGACATTTATTATGAGACTTTGACTTCAAGGAAATACATTTAACAACAAAGACTCGAAACTTTATTAAACAGAAAATAATATCAAACTGTAAATTTCCTATACCACAAAGGAAATAAATACTTTAATATAATTCTAATGACAAGGTAAGTAAAATATTACTTTTTGAGCTACACAAAGACTAAAACAAAATTACCTTATTAACCTAATGAAATGATATTTTAATAACATGTAACGACATACTTCAATTCTGACGCCAGCCGTGAGAGCATCTTATCACGTTGAAAGTGAAGCTGTGGTGGAGTAAGAGTTCGGTAGATGGATCAATCTTGCATGCTAGAAAGGGGGCAGATCTTCACACGCTACATAGATTTGTTGATGTTTTATAGACCACCACTAATTGTGTTGAATTCACAATGGATAATGAGCTTTCTGAGGGGAATGCACAACACAATGACCCAGAGCTGAATTAAATCGGTACGTTGATGGCATATGAGAATAGTGCAATGGCTAATGTAGGTCTGTGCACTCAGTTACAGATCATAATACAATGCAATCACGAATTTCTGCTCAGATCTCAGGCATTTGGTATTTAAAATCACTGATGCAGATAATATGTGCTCAAGATTCGTGGCAGGGAGGTGAGAGCCCACACAAAGGTGTTAGGAAGCTTCTTGATACAAGATCAAATTCCACACAATTTTGAGAAACTAAATTTGGGTGATCAACTACTAAATGCAGATATGTAGATAGTGGGCATAGAATTGAAATAACACCAAACGATCCAAAAAAAATACTGGTAGAAGAAGTCACGATTCACGACTCATGGCAAGCTTTGAACAACATGGGCATCACGTGCTGTAGGAAAATATCTATTGATGAGATCTCATCATTGGAAATGCTACGTGAACAGAAATGGTTCTGCGAGTGAAATGTCAGGATCCCATTTGCTCTGATAACAAATATAGAGCTTAAACCAGATTTAATAAGAAAAATACATCGAAAATAGAATAATAGAATTTTGATATTGAAAACTTATGGGATAAATATTCAATAAGACAAGGTTACATATATAGAGTGGAGTTCTCTGAAAGAGGAGTCAACTCTAATCTTCAACAACCTCTCACTTATCTCTCCCCCAATTCCTTATTCTCACTCAACAAACCTAGAATCTCTCTAAGAGATCTCTACGAGTTGTCACCAACTCATTATTTGCAAAATAATAATGTTCACAATATTAAACTATTCCTAACATAAATAATTCTTCTTGGTGTTTGTAATAAGGAAATATTTCCACTTGGATTATACTTCACTTTATTACATTTCCTTTAATTGTGTTTCCTTTCATTGTTTCCATGCTTTGTCAATTTAGTTCAATGTTTTGTTGTAATAAGCATGCCTGCACACTAGGATCTAATTACTATCTATTAGATCCATGAGTAGAGGACCACACATAATTTTAGTGTGGGGTGGATTGGAAAGGAGTGATTGGTGCCTTGATATAGATTAGTGCGCATAGGAAAAATATTATAGGTGCTCAGAGTGAAGATGGGTTCAAATATATTTTTAAGGAATTTTTCTCAGATTGAAGACCATGTGTAGATGGAAAGATGCATAGTGTAATGCGATGTATGATGCAACATGGGAAACTACTTGGTATAAGGCACAATGGTTAGGTAATTTGGTGTAGGGAAGCACACATAAGGAGGTCTGTGGCTGAGAAGTAGTGGGTGCACCAGAAGGTTATGACAGGGGCGTGAAAGAATACAACTTGATGTGTGGAAGAGTGGAGTTAATACCATGTATATTGGTAGGTGAGGAGCTATTAATGTAAAAAAATTTGAAATTTCTATACAAGGAGCACATGCGGCCATATTTATTACCTTACATATTTTGAGTTCTTGAGTTGTGGAGAGAGATTGAAAGAACGAAGTGTGAAGAACAATTGATCAAGCAACGAACTAGGTGATTTCGAGACATGGCATTACCAGAGCTCCACGTGGAAGGGTGTTTTAGCTATTTGGGCATGTGAGGAAGGAAGGTTCACAAGGTTAGGGTTTTTAAGGAGAAAAATTTGTAGCTAGGGCATAATAGGGCGTGAGGTATTTGAAGGCAACAGAGTAGATCGAAGAGTACAAGGGTAAGGTAGTAAAACATGTGTAGTTTTCATAGCACCTTATCACCTGAGCAAAAGATAATGACACCAAGGAGAGCTGAGACCATAAAGAGTAAGACTATTATAGAGGAGGTACCACATGATTGATTCACAAAGATGCAATACCCCAAGGAGGTGATTGAAGAAATTTCATGTATGTCCTAATTGATGAAATGCAAAATAAGTGGCATGAATCATCAAAAAGAGAAAACCTTGAAGGACATAAGGGATGATACCATCTTGAAGAAAAATAGGAGTACAGATAGGAAGAGGGTTTATGATAATACGATCTACAAAATGCTGGAGTGTTGAGGTGTTTAAATTGTATGAGTTTTTGTTCTTTGGCAAGCCATAGTGACTGTACCAGTGGATTATGTCATGTGTACACAAGGATTACTTCTAATTTGTGGGTAGAAGGATGAGAATTATATCAAAATTAATTAGAAAGGTTACATGATTACATGAATATGGTTTGGAGATTACAGGAAACCTTTCTGATGATGATGGAGTAGAGGCAACAACTATCACATTTAAGTATCAGAAGGGAGGAATATATTTTAATGTAACAAACATAGAGGATCGACCTACAAGAGTAGTTGCATGAATAGTTAGCTATAAGCTAGGAACCTTAGAGAGGTGGAAGGAGGTGAACAAACATTGGATGTATACCACACACAAGATGGCTAATAAAACATATTACAACATTGTTGGGTACATTGCAAAAAACATCATGGAAGAAGAAAAAATTCACGTGGAAAATTGTGAGAAGATAACCTGGGGTGTTATCTTTCTCCTCATTGTATTTTGTGAAATTGGTGTGCTCGATGGGCCAAAGGAGAAGATGTGGGTGTACCCCATGGAAGACAAGTCACCAACAAATAAATTTGTGAAGTTCACATGCCAAGGCATGATTTTTGGGACTTATAAAAAATGCACAGAAAAATGGTACAAAAGGATGCACAACACATTTGAAGGAGACTGGTACATCTGAACGGATATACCTAGTGTCTTGGAGGGATAGGCCAAGTTTGCAGCATACCAAAACTTCTGTTTGGGCTGATTTTACATGAATACTAGTGAGAAAAGACCTTGGTGTAAGTTGTAATTTACTTTTACTGTAGATTACTTTAAGGATTCGGTGAACATGTTGCATAACGCGCGTAAGTTACAGTTTGATGTGGATAAGGTAGTCACATATATTCACATTCTACGCAAAACTTATGTCTACCTCAATAAGGAGGCATATGTGGAAACAATGGAATTAGACAACATTGATATCACTCCTGAGGTTATGGATGTGGGGCAGATAGAGCCTACACGCATGTATGTATACTTAAGGTTGAGGTTAAAGGATGGAAAGTGTATTGTAAGTGGGGAATTGTCACTTCTAGGTCCTCCAAAGGGAAAACAATCTATGTGTACGAAAACAAAGCTTGCAGATACACCCCCAAGGTCGGAATAGGAGGAATTAGAAAATGTCCTTGAGAGGAAGGAAGTAGAGAAAGAAGACAATATTGCACTTGATCATGGCAGGAGATAACTTTGAAAGAAGCACAAGAATATAGATGAGGGTGTTAGGACCTCACAGCTAATAAGGAGGTCACCATGCATGACACCCATGAAGAAGAGCGAGAAGGATAAAAAGAAAAGGTGCAAGTATGTGCCTGTTAAAGATAATAATGAGGAGAATTCATTAGATGGGGCCACACACAATGATATTTAATCACCTAGCCTTGAATTTTGAGAAGATGAAGGGATTAGTGACAAGAAACCATAGTTTGATATAGAAGTCTCCAATGTGAGTATACATGAGCATGAAGAAGAAAGCTACGTTGGAGGAGATATAGAAAAGGAGGATAGTGTTGAGTAGCTGACTGGTGGACCTAAAGGAGAAATGGGAAAGGATAACCTAGAAGGTGTTGGAACATAGGTGGATGTGCTAGTAGACAGAGGGAAGAAGAGATGGTGCAAAAACCTACGTATGACCCTATAAATATTATTTATGTGAGGATCCAAAACAATCTTGCGACCAAAAAATTATATGGATGGGAGTTAATGGACCCTGAGATGGCAAACACATGAAAAAGGAAAAATTATCATGAAGTATATAGAATTATGTGGATGATCCTGAGTTCTATGTGTGCAAGGAGTCATGTACAATTAGATGAATGAAGAAGGATCTATTGGAACATAATGATTAATTGGTCTGGCCCACCCTTAATGTATATGGGTCCATCACTAATATATAGGTTAATATTTAATAATATGAAATATTTATATTTCTATTATTAAATATGCTAACCTAGGTATATACTTTAGGTTAAATCTTTAATATCATGAGTGATTATATTTCTAATATTAAATATTATAAACCTAGGTGTATGTGTCAATCATTTTAGGTTGAAAAGGTGGGTCGGGAGACATACCCGATCACCTTCTATAAAAAGGACTTTAGGTCCTCATTTGATATTTTTGGGAAATATATCAAAGGTGTGCAAATCAAGTGATTTGGTTTTACCATTAGTAAATGGGGTTTCAAAGGAGGAGGCAATCTTATTGGATGTAAAATAAGTTCTTTGAAGTAAAATGTTATTTTCAAAGTGGTTTTTACCCTATTGGGGTTTTCCACTATAAATACTATGTCACCTGTGTTATTTATTTCCTGTAAGTATTTCCTTATTTACTTATGTTATGATGTAATCTTTATTTAAATATTTATTGTAACATTATGTAATATGTAAGTTGATTAAATATGTATTTATTAGAATCCTCAAATTCTAACAGGATTTGCATTCCAAGCATGTGACAATCAAGCCCATGAAGTTCTTTGATGAGTAGGTGAGCAATGCATTAACAAAGATAGCCACATAGGCCACATGTCGAAATATTGATATAGCGGCTACCTTGAGATATTTGCTTTAGGATAAAAAGGAAAAGGAAGAGACAATAGAGACCTTAAAGAAAGCAAAGGAGTGAGTAGAAAATAGAGCAGAGACTTTCCTTGAGATGGTTGAGGATATTGGAGAGGAAATTTTAAAGGATGACCACACTATAAAGAAAAGGTAACTGAAAACTTTCCATCAGCCCTGCATTATTTATGGACCTTAGTAGATTTTTTTTGGACCAGGGAAGCAATGCACATGATCCAAGTGTATAAGAGATAGCTTCTTATAAGGAAAAAGAAGCTGCAACTAAAAAGGAGAGAACCAAGAAGAATATCATGATAGTTGGGTATGACTCCATACTCCAAACTTTGAGAGATGAATTAAAGAAACAAAATTTGGTGCTGAAGATATATGAGGATCATGAGAAGATTATTAAGACAAGGAAATTGCATGAATAAAATTAAGTCCTTGTGGCAACAAAGAATGGCACCTTGGGATGGGAGGAGAGGTTGGTGTCATTAGCAGAGAAGCGCAACATACTTATGGCAGCCAGGGACCCTCAAGATGACAAAAGAAAGGAGTTGGGAAAGTTGATAGCACGGTGAATGGATGTAATATATGACATGGTGTTAGGGTTAGAAAATGTAGTACATGAATTCAAGCACAAGGGAGAGGATATGACCCTGGAAGAAATGGATGCAACACTTGGAGATATCCCCGTGAAGGCAAAGAAGGGGCTCAACGACTAGAACGAGTTAGAGGATGTCATCAAGAATGAGTACCCTGAGCTATTACTACCTGTTGAAGAATGATGCATTTGTTGATGAATTTTTATTTACATTATTTCCTATATTTATTGTGTAAAGTCATTCTTTATTCTTCATTCTTTGGAGATATAAGTTGATCAACCCCATTTCCAAGGGTTGCAATGATATTAGTGTGTGAAAGTAGGGCTTGTGCACATCACAAGTAGTCATGAGAGTGTAACAGATTTCCCCCCTGTAGTTTTACGCATGGAAAGAGACAGGTTGGGACTTAGCCATTTTGATGCACATAGGATAAAATAGGATTTAGTGTGGATCATGCAAGGATCAAAGCATGGAGAACTTGTAGATGAAGAAATTTCTATAAAGTGCATGCACAAGAAGATCAATAGTTTGAGCTAATAATAGGACTAGATTAAAATTTATTGATAAGATATTATATTATTAGGAAAGCTTGCATGTTTTATAGTTATCCTTGTACGCACACATGGCTTGTTTTGAGCATGTGGCCTATTTTGAGAGTGCATGGGTGGTGAAGGGAAAGTCCCCACCCCTATTTATATGTATTTGTTTGAATCGTTTAGAGATATTTTTACTCCAATTGTGATAGCTTCTCATATGTAAGAGAATCATGTTTATTGGTATGATTTTACCGCGCATTACCCTTGAGACACTTATGATTATGTATTCAACTACTCTGTTTTGTGATAGATTAATATGATGGGTCTTTTGGTTAGATACTTGTTGTGGATGTTTTTGAACATGGTCATTGCATGGTAAATTTGATATTAGTTCCTATGTGATTTTTAGTTTCCTTATTATATGTGTGTCCAATTTCAACTTATAGATCTAATCTCTAAGATGGAATATAGACTTTGATAATGGATGATTATGGAGCTATGTGCTAACATATTAACAAGGTTTTCATAAAAGAGTGACCAGGTAGGATTGTGTGCTTCGGTTGAGCGTTCATTTTATCTGAATGATATGCCAGCGTGCTTGGGCTATTATGTCGGAGATAAAGACTACATTTTGGTTCCGTTGTCAAGACCTCTTTTCAAGTCATTATCAAGAACTCTCGTGACCATTGAAGATTGAATTATCAACGGACATGATCAATTTGTAGAAAGATAGAATATTGGACCTGATTTCAATGCGAGCACGTGGGTTGAAGAAAATATTTATCCTGATCTCCATGAGACATTCTTTTGTTTTTTTCCAATAGAGTTGTACGAGTGGTTTTCAGCGTATGAATAAAAGAAAAATTGGAGTTATAGACTAAGGAATTAGACACAGAAAGAGTATCAAGATTTGTTTGATGTTGATGAGCCTTGGACACATGTTGTAAATCATTGGTGGGTTGGTATTATGAACACTTATACTTTAGAATACATTGTATTGATGTATTCTTTCCTAGAAGGTTGATGAGTTTGAATTTTTTCACTAGCCCATAAGATCTTATTTGCACTCTATTCCTTTAGTCATTAAAATCTTGATGGTGGTGTTGAGTTTAGAGCACCTACCTATGGCTAGTTAAACATACCACTTCATGCAAGGGAAGGAGAAGGTGTCGTAACAGATGAAAAACCTAGTAGTATAAATACAGAGAGAAGAAAGGTGGCTCAAGTATAATGAAGTGTAGGGAGAGGGAATTGGAAAATAAGCATGATATTGAGGAGTTTGTGGAGTTGCCGAGGATGATGTCTTTTGAAGCATTTGAAGCTCACATGGAAGATGTGGAGCTAGAGAACCATGCTCTCTCCCACTTAGTAAAGTGTAGTAGAGAATTCCCTCTAGCTTCTGATGAGAGTGCGTCTAGTGAGGAAATACTAAGGACCGTGGGCATGCATTTGATCTCACCTAGCAACCTATCCCTTGTAATTGGTGTTCGGGTTATAGAAGCAACTATTGATAAATAGGATAATGTAAGTAATCAAGTAGCTTTAGGTAGATATACTTTCCCTTTAAGTACAAAAGTACATCAGGAAACCACATACATCTATGGCATCACAAGTGACAACATCTTTGTTGTTTGGAGAATTGATTGGAGGAATACTTTCTGGTGTCATCAGGATAGAGTGTGGGTGAGCAGAACCTTGGAAACACATATAAAATACTAAAACTTCACAGACGTGGAATTTTAGTTTAGTACTATGGTTGGGGACACAAGGAAGTACATCCATTGGTCTGGTACCAACTACTAGAGGATTAGGAGGATCGAGATAAAGTAGATCAGGTGGTTCTGGAGGTGGAGGAAAAACTAGTGGGTGTTCTAGTTTTGGATTTGGTGGACAAGGTCCACACCCTCATCAACCACAATAGATATTTTATGAGATGTCTCATTCACTTGCAATAATATGGAGGTATTTAGGATATTGCAAAGCATTTACATAAGTGTGAGATACTATGGTGCTAAGGGAATCACAACTCTTGAGCATAAGGCAAGTCATTTTGCTACTACTTTGCAAGGGGGCACACATAGCTGGGATAGGAAGTATGATCCAAATCAAACTGTTGTGTGATGATTTATTAGATGAGTTCCATATACCTGAGTTTGAATAGAAAAAACATAGTGCACTGAAGGAAATTAAGCAGGGCATCAATGAGATCATGACGTGTGTTTTAAGACCTTATTATCAAATTCTTCTTATGATATTCACCCTATCCAGCATGCGTAGTGGTTTTTTGGTGGATTAATAACACCATTTAGAAGGGAAATTTATCATAAAACTTTTATGGATCCACGTGAGGCTTTAGAAGTAGATTTACGTGTTGAGGCAGTTGGAAGTATAGACACTAGATTTAGTCCATTCTATGAGGCACAAATAACATGTATGAAAAAATCAGTTGAAGACACTTTAGGACTAATTCATCTCATGAGATGCACAATGGAATATTGGTGTAAATTTTGCAAGGTTTGAAGCACACACTAACGATAGATGCCCTCATAAATCAGTGAGCGCCATGTTGTTAAACGATGATATTTTCCACTTGGATCATGATTATAGTAAATTCTTGTTATTGCAGAATGCGATCCCTGAAGAATGTGTCATGTTACTAAAAGATTTTTAAGTCTAACACTCATGATATGGAGAATTTTAGATTGATTGATCATATTCTTGAGGCTATTGAGATGGGTGTGCACCAAAATAGTGTAGTCAGTGGATCTAAGTAATATGGAGATTAACAAAATGAAAGGAACACTAATGGGGATAATGGAAACAAAGGTTTCTGTGGAGGATACATAGGTCGAGGTCGCGGCGGTGGTAGAGGAGGTTTTCTTAGAGAAATTTTTTATACTTATACATCTTCTTATCATTATCAGCGTGAATGCCTTCATAATGTGGTTTGTTCATGGTGTGGAAAGAATCATAAATTTGAAGAATGACCTGACTTATATGAGCACATGAGAAAGTAGGACAAGTAAGACAAGAGCACCAAAATGATTAAGGTACAATGATCAATTCAAGATCAATGGATGCCGAAAGTTAGGATAAATATTGAATTACAACTAGTGTTAATTACTACACCTATTAAGGCTACACGTACTCGTGAAACCTCCCAAGTATAAGCCAACTATAACAAAGTAGAAAATTGATTGATACCAAAGATACCTTGATGCTTTATCATATCAAGTACCTTGATGCTTAATTCATAAATAAGTTTACTTATATGGACGTTATCAGGAATTTTTAGAGAGAAATTCAGGGTTTTATGGAATAGGCAAACATGTTGGAACGAGCTAAGAATATTGAAAGTCCACATAAGGAAGTATATTATTTAAAGGAGGTATGGCGAATGTTGCGGTAGGAGAACAATATCCCCTTATTAGGAGAATAGATGAGAGATGAATTACCACGTGTAGGTAATGAGTATGACAGGAAGATACTCATGAAAATCTTTCTCCCCATAATCACGAGTATGATAAATATATTACATTGAATGTGGTCATTGATGGATGTATTTTGAGAAACATTGCAATAGATATAGGTACAAAACTTAATGTACTCAAGTTGGATGTTTGGAATCAGATGGGAATACAACCATTGTAGCCCTTCTTCGACTTTGTTGTATATGGCGAACAGAACTATAGCTGATCCTATTATATTATGTGTACAAATATTCCTTTTCCTAAGTTATATTGAAAGTAAGAACTACCACCTAAAAATAGTTCCCTAACCTAGCTAAAAATGAGAAATGAGCACCATCATGATGAAGAAATGAGCAAGTCCTACACTAACATTATAATTTTGAAATAGTGAAAATCAAAACACAATGTAAATTAATGAACTCTATTCTCCTTAATTGCCTAATTAAATTAATTGGACCTATGTAGTCCAATGGCAATCAAATTATATTGTTTGCTTTGATCCTTCAATGGATGCTTGGGTGTGAGGCTTAGCTCTTCAAGAATGGAGGATGGAGGGCTCAAGAATGAAAAAAGGCTATTAGTATTAAATTATGTGCTTACTTTTGTCTCTTGAGAGATTTAGGTGTAGGTATAAAGGTAGAGGGAGGGCTGTTTATATAGCCCAAAGGATAAAGGATTCAACACATCCTCATGAATGTGGGATAAAGGAGATGTAGAGTTAGTTATGGATAAGGGGGGTTTAGATGGGGTTGAGTTAACTTTAGGAGGGTTTAACTTTATGCTTAGTGGCTCATGTGGATAAAGGGGGTGATGTTAATTAATCAAGATGATTAATTAATACATGTGCAAGCTTTTATAAGCTTTTAGATGGATATTAGTGTGATTTAGGCCATTAGGAGGGAATTAAACCAATTAAATAGTGATTTATTGATTTAATGAGAAGTGGAGGCTAATTAATTAATAATAATTAATTAGACTAGATAGAAGGTGTTAATTAATGGAAGGTCGTTAATTAGGGTATTGTGTTGGATAGGTGACTTAATCAATTAGCGTATTGTAATTAATTAACGGCAATGGAAGAGAAGATGAGCGCTATTGATGATATGTTGTCAATTTGTGGGAAAGGAGATAATTAGCACAATTTAAGTATTTAAATTGCTTGGGTGTAATTATAAGTGTCTACATTTGCCCCTCTTTGGGGTGGCGTAAGTGATGCCACTTCAAAGATAGTAGACGGAAGAAAATTTTGAAGGGATAGAAGAAAAATTAGTAGGAGGGAGAGATGCCCCCTCGAGTGTCGATGGGGTGATGAAAGAAGCCGATCGACGATCGAAAAAGATGTGAGTAGAGGCAGAAGAATGGGGAAGGGGTAGGATGCCCTGGTGAGAGGGAAGATGAGGGGTGAAAGGAAAGTGATGTAGAAGAAATATGGAGGAGGGGAGAGAAGAGCTTAGCCTCTAGCCGTTGTTTATTGGAACAATTTGGATGTCATCATATTGCCATAGGAACTGCATCATCGGTCCTTATGAAAAATATAAGCATACGACAAAGGTAGAATGACATGAAAAGCCATACTACAAACAATTGTCCATTGCTGAAAATACCAACCCCACGCAACATACAATAATGCAATGCAATACGAGAAGGAAACAAGCTCATTTAACAGGGCAAACAAGTACGAATGCACATACCCAACCCAACAACGGTCAAGACAGTTGTAAAAATGTTTTGTTATCAGTGCTGAAAAGATCCAAAAGTTCATGATTGATGACAAGGGTTAAAAATGATGCCTCGAGCAAGGATACATGCAAGGGGAAATGACAATGGACATGGGGTCCATGAAAAGCATTTGTGCGCAACGAAACAACACCAGGTAACAAACGTGCCCTAGAGTACAGACGAAGCAAGCAGCTAGCTTTGTGAATGGTTGTGAATCCGGTGATCCAAAAGTTGTATTAATCAGGGAAGATGTGAGACAAACCAACAGGATATGGAGAAAATACCATGCACAAGACACAAGTTTCAGCCGTAATAAGCAAGTTACCATTTTTGTAGGGTTTTTTACTTTTTAGGATTTTTTGAAAAATTTTGCCTTGTTTTTGGATTTTTGACATATATATTGTTTTTATTGTTTTTGCTTTCCAAATTGTGGTGAACAGTAGAAGAAAATAGAAGAAGAAAGCGAAGGGCCTAGGGGCAACAAAAAGTGCCCTAGGTGGAAAAAAGAAGAAACAAGTGACAAATAATGTCCTTGTTTAGTGGAAAAATAAAGAAAAATTTATTATTTGAAAAATAATTATTTATGAGAGTGTGGAGAAGAATAAAAATCACCAGGGAGCAATAAAATTGTCTGAGGAGAAGAAAGGGGTATCGGACAACAAAAAATGCCCTAATATGGTAAAAAAAAAAATAAGAGAAAAATAGTTATTGAATAAAAATAATTATTCCAAAGTGAACAGAGGAGAAAATGGTGATTGAAACGGGCCTCCCAGCCCTCCTGACGGTGAAAAACGGGTTAATATACCCCACCAGGGGGGTAAAAACATCGCGATCAATTCATTTTAACCAAGCATTTTAGAAATTTTACTATGAGGCTCTGACACTAAGGAGAACCATGGTGATCACACGAGACCGATTGAGGCATAGATGCAGTCCAAGGGTACCAGCGGCACGCAGACGACGGCCCCTTTGTGAGTATCGAACCCTAGCTTCGTAAATTTGGTCATTAATGCATTAAATTTTAGCTTTTAGTCTTAGGAAGGTCAGATTGGTGTTCCTATGTGCAGGTGCAGGCGTTGGATAGGGCGTGTGGGTGTCCTTTTTGGGGGCGCATGCGTCCTTTTTGGGGCACAAAAGCAAATATGCGCACATGCACTGGCATGGAAAACACACACTCACACACATGCGCACACATGAGCACATGTGCGCGCACGTGCACACGTGGGAAATGGGGTGCACACATGAAAAGCATGGCATTGGCATGAAGAGGGTGGGCACACACACGAGAGCATACGTGTACAAGCGCAAGCACCCAATGCGTGGCGCACACCAATGTGTGGTGCACAGGCGCCAAAAAGGGGTGCATGCGCCTGAAAGAGGCGCGCAAGTTCAGGTGCCAAAAGACATGGTGCACACACCCAAAAGGCGCACCAAAAATGAGGTGCACACACACCAAAAAGGGCACAAACACCCTAGATAGGCGGAGAAAAGATAGGAAAGTGTCAAAAACATGACACTTAGAAGAATTTTTAGGATTTTTGGGTTAACCCTAAAAGGGGAGATAGATTTTTAGAAGAAATGTTAGGAACTGACTAGCACCATGTTATTTTGTAGAGATGATTACCAGTTTTACAGACACGGGAGCGACATACCTGAGATTGCAGAGCTAGAGGGTAGTATGCACCGGCGCGACCGGTGGGCCATGGCGATACTTCTTGAGGCGGTGGGGCTAGGCCTCGTGTCTCGGATGACGTCCATCATACTGGACCACGGCCTACTAACTATGCTAGCCAAGTGATGGCATAGCGAGAGTCAGTGCTTCAGACTGCCTACAGGAGAGATGACCATCACCATCAAGGATGTATGGCAGATTCTTCACGTGTCGATGATGGGCACCTTGATTGAGTATAGTTCTGATGCAGGAATGATTAGAGCAGCTTGCAACGCCCTATTTGGTGTTGACGATATACTGCATAACGGGATGACTATAGCATTGCATGAGTACATCTCTGACCCTACATTGCATCGGGGGCCTCTCTACATCATGTCTCTTATCAGTGGGTTCCTACTCACTGATAAGATAGGGACCTCATTCCTGAGAGGACTACTGCCCTTGGTTCATGGCATTTACAGTGGCGAGAGATATTGCTGGGGGCAGTGCATACTGGCCCACCTATACTGGGATTTACACTTGATCACATACCATGGTCAGAAGACCGTGGGTCCAACTTCCTTATTACAGATATGGTCGTGGGATCACATTACGATCAGACACCCTGTGGGCCGTTTCCATGTCTGATATCTCAAGGAGCCATCGTACATGGCATGGGTAGCAGCTGGTGTGGATGCGCATGGCTATCTTGGTAGTCTATTCTGATATAGGCAAGATTTTAACGAGCTAGTAGAGATAGATGTCATTTGGTGGCCATATAGGCATTTCTAGTGGCTAAAGGATGCCACAGAGCTTAGTGTGTGCCTAGTGGAGCACTTTATCATTGGCAACCATAGTTACATTATGGAGTTGTATCGAGTAGACAGGTGCCAGCGGCAGCTTGGCAGGGTACAGGGGGTCCCCCAGCTAGATATCTGGCATGCACATAGGGATTCAGAGAGGCAGACCATGGGGCCTCGTATACTGGTGGCCCGAGCTAGGGAAAGTTTCACATAGGTGGTCCCACAGGTATGTGACCCAGTACAATAGGTGAGGGATCCAAGGACCACAGTTGACTATGTAGCTTGGTACACTATAGTGTTACCCCGACATCTCACCATTCTAGAGGAGGCTTGGGCAACATACATTCACCCACATGTAGAGATGTGGCACAGTGCAGAGTGTAGGGTGAGGGCAGTGGCATAGGGGCCATACCCAAAGGATCCTTTTGATGGTATTCCACATGATGAACAACGTGCCTCACAAGTACAAATACCGAGGCTACAGGGCCCAGTACAGGCAGTAGTGTAGCCATCCGGAGGTAGGGTCCTAGAGTAGGGATAGTCATCTAGAGCACCTCAGGGATTAGTCCCTGAGGCACACAGCCTCTCCAGCTAGTGGCACAGATAGTCACAAGTACAGGTGTAGTTACAGTAGGTCATAGCCGAGAGAGACGCAGCCAGAGCAGAGAGAGATGAGGCTCGAGGCTGGTGTGTGACTGTCATAGCAGAGCGTGATGAGGCCTGAGCTCACATTGTTACCTTACTTTGAGAGCGAGATCAGGCTTGGGCCCAAGCTAGCCCAAGAGATGACAGAGTGGCATGGAAGAGCTAGATTCAGGAGATAGTGGCACAAGGGGCTCAAATATTGAGCCTTATTCATTAGTCCCAGTCAAAGGTGTGGATGGTTGTTGCATAGAGAGACCATGTATATGCATGATCATAGGCACATCTAGCACAAAGGGACTAGACCCACACTGAGCTGGAGACAGTTACTACAAAGAGAGATCGATAGGTTGCATCCTCTAGACAAGCTGAGGTAGACTTGGGCCAAGTGATAGGTGAGCGAGATACTGCCCTTCAGGCAGCACTCACCTCTGGAGATGTCAACCTGATACATGATGCCACCAGGCTTGGTGGTGAGGCCTTATTTTATAGGACTACTTATTACATGGTGGTTCCTCCAGAGCAGCGAGTAGCACTGCCTCATCCATTAAGGTCAAGTGCATCAGGCTCTCGATCTTAGAGATTAAGCCACTCTACCAGATCAGTGAGACAACCCATACCGGAGCGGCCGGTTAGGCTAGGGCCATCTCAACCTCCCAGTGTTCCGTCACCAGAGGACAAATCTGGGAGCCTTGAGTGAGGGTGAGAGCTATGGTTGAGATCTACATTTTTGTTGTACAAATTCCTTATATGCCTCTTATGAAGGATGATTTTTGATGTACAACCTTGTATACTTGTATTTTGATGATGCCTCGTGATGAAGGCTTAATTCTTTCTGACACATGCCCCTTTTTGATGGCACTATGTATCGATGATGTGTTATATTGAGTACCGATCTGGACATTGTATGTTTGTATAGACATTTTTGATGTAGCATCTTTGTACACCTCAGCTAAAGGCATTTTTGATACAGAGCACTGATATGTATCCATTTTTGATATAGATGTATATTTGACACACATGTATATAGATACAGGATGACTTTGTTTTGGCTCAAATACACATGCATATATATATGAGGATGCCTTACTTTTGGCTTACACATGGGCTGAGATACACATGTTTATGAGACATTTTTGATGTACTTTTATTGAAGGCATTTTTGTGTCCTGATTGCATGTGATGTATATTTAACACACATGTATATAGTGGAATTTGTTTTGGCTCATACACATTCTATGATGTTTTGGAAATACCCTTTTCCAGAAATTACTCTATGTTCACCTTTGTATAGCTCATTAGAGCACGTGTTAGATGTATATTTTATGTGATTGAGGATGACTTTGTTTTGGCTCAAATACACTTATTGATGCTGATTGTGACATGAGTGGGCATTATTCTATGATGTAAAATACCCTTTTTAGAAATTATTCTATGTTGATTCTCATTGACACGAGTGGGCACGTTGCGTGTTTTAATTCAGCATTTATGGATGCGTTATGATGTTATCTGATTTTGCACTTTGTATGTATCTGATTTCGAGGTTTGATGTACACATGTGCTGTGGATGTTAGATGATAGATCCTTAGATGATATCAAATGCATTTCTCATGTGTTTTTGTAGATGTATATGGACGGGATGATATGATGATATTGGTGAGGGGGGGGATAGATTTTTGATCATGCACAACCCCTCTTGCCCCCATTGATGATACGATATGTGATGATTAGCTTAGCATACATGCATGATGTAAAACTTAGCATTTTGTTTATATATGATGTATAGATGATGTTAGATGTGATGATAATGATGGTAATGTGATGTGAATGATAACAAAATAGTCACATGTAATAAACATAATCAAATGCTAACAAAGAACACCAGGTAATAATACAACACACCATGATTCACCATGCTTTATTAACTTGGAACAAACACAACCAAATGCTTAAGAAAGAACATAATGATTTAACACATTACATCATGATTTCCCAAGATTCATTAACATGTAAAAACATACCGCAATATGCACAAGCAAGAATAAATCTAATCTAAGAAAGAAAAGATGAATCCTAACAAAGTATGCCCAAGCAACAAAACAAACCAAAAGCAAGAACCCAAAAATAACTATATAAGCAACAAGCAAAGCAAGAAACAAGACAATGCAAGTAACTATGTTTTGTAAGATATGTTTTCATGCACCAATTTTCTATTGTTTAGGTTTTTGTGAAATAATTTTCTATTGTTTTTGTGTTTTGTGAAACAATCTTCTATTGTTTTTGTGTTTTGTGAAACAATCTTCTATTGTTTTTGTCTTTTTTGAAACAAATTTCTATTGTTTTGGTTTTTGTGAAACAATTTTCTATTGTTTTGTTTTTTTGTGAAACAATTTTCTATTGTTTTTGTGTTTTTTGTGAAACAATTTTCTATTGTTTTGTTTTTTTTGTGAAACAATTTTCTATTGTTTTTTTGTTTTCTAACGGTTTTCCAAAGCCATGTGTAGGTAACCAAGAAAGCGTGGATGCCCCCAGCGTTAGATGGGGAATATACAAGGGCAGAAGCCACACACTTATGAATAAGAAGGTGAATTCATTGAATTTCCCCATCGTAAGATGGGACATAGTGAAATACCATGCCCCTCATAGACGAATAAAAGAAGGCAAGGCCGGATAAAGGCTTGACAGGATGGGACACAAAGGGAATCTCAAAAGCATAACCAAGTCTAGGCCAAAGAACACTACCCCCCTGATGTAGGATGCTTGTGAACAATGAACCCTCCTGAGGCGTTGGAAAGCTAGTTTTCACCCAAGGACTTGTCCAAAGTGCCTCAATTGCATGGTTTTCACTAGTGGATGACCTGTTTTCTCTTTTTCTTTTTCTGATGTTTTCGATTTTTTGTATTTTTTATTTTTAACTTCCTCATGTCATGTTTAAGAATAGAACCACTTAAGATGCATGGCATTCATGGGCTTCTGGAGCTCATCATCATTAGGGTGAGCTAGTTTGTACGCCCTTGTGCTGTACTTGGCGACTATGACATAGGGTCCCAACCAATGTGGTTTGAACTTTCCTTTCTTTTCTCTACCCTACTCTAGTGTTGAACTGGTTCTCCTTTTTGACTAAATCACCAACCTCAAATTGATGAGGGATTATTCTCTTGTTGTAGTTTCTGGGAGACTCTATGTTGATACACTTTTAGGTGATTAAGAGCAGCGAATGCACCTCTCATCTAGTAGTTCTAACTCAGCCATTATTGCCACTTGATAATCTTCATCCTTATCCAGATAATCCTGAAGAGAAATTCTTAGGGATGGAAGTTCGATCTCTAAATGGATGATAGATTCTATCCCGAACACTAGGGAATATGGTGTCGCACCCGTAGGAGTGCGAATTGATGTTCGGTAAGCCCACAGGGCTGGATGATTTGTAGGTGCCAGTTTCAACCTATTTTGTTGACCATCTTTTCCATTATCCTTACCAAATTTTTGTTGGTTGCCTCAGCTTGTCCATTACCCTGGGGGTAGTATGGCGTGGACCATTTTAATCTGATTTGGAACCATTGGCAAAGACCTTTCACAGTTTTGTTCTTAAATGACTTCCCATTATCGGTAACAATGGCTGCGGGAATACCATATCGGTAAATGATGTGATTCATGATAAATTTAGAAATTTGTGCCCCTGTGACATAGGTTAAAGGGATATCCTCCACCCATTTTGTAAAATATTCTATAGCTATGATGATATGTGTATGACCATCAGATGAGCGTAGGAGTAAGTTTCCCTATTAGATCAAGTCCCCACTTGGAGAATGGCCATGGGGTAGTGATAGGTTGCAATGGTTCCGACAGAGCATGAATGAAATTTCTATACTTTTGGCAAAGTACACATTTTCTAACATAATTTCAACAATCAATTTCCATGGTAGGCCAATAGTAACCTACTCTCAATAATTTCTTAGCCAAGACCATTCCGTTGGTATGTGCTCCGCACACCCCTTCGTGCACTTCTTTGATTACCTGGATTGACTCCGTCACATCCAAACAACGTAATAGATTCCCATCGTAGTGTTTCACACAGAATTTTTAGTTCCAGAATAGAGTTGCTTCTATCCTTTCATTCTCTTGAGAAATAGATAAGGGGTTAGGGTTAGGAGGAATACCTGTTGAGTGTTGGGAAGGTGTGCTGCATACCGTAGAGAGATCAGACTGATTGTGAAGAACTCATTTTTGTCTGGGAAGGACTACCTGTAAATAAGAATGCAAGACCACCAGATTTTAGTTAGACAATAAGTAAGGGAACTGCCTTGGGCCCAGGAAATACTAAACTTCCTTTCGAAGGTGGTCAGTTCCCTTTTAATATAAATTATTGCAAATGATAATAAAGAAACTATTGCAAAATCACGATTTAGGTACCTCGTTACTAAAAGCAATAGAGACTAAACTACTGATTATAAAACATCATTCTGTTTGTTTGGTCACTGGTTATTGATACGTTCAGATCAAGTTACAGGGATAGACCAGGCTGAATCTGAGGTTGTTAGGAGATAAATAGGTGAAAGGTTGGTTTTGGTATAAGTCACAGTGACCGATGCCGGTCACTAGATAACCGACCATGGTTATAAAACCACTACCGGTAGGGGATAACCGATATCGGTAGGGGCAGTGATTCAGGGGCTTCTGGGTAGAGGTTGATTGTAGGGTGGTTATGGGGTTTTTAAGGTTGGTAGATGGTTAGGGGGAATAGTAAGGCAATGGAGAAGACTCAGAGAGTGAGAAAGCTGTCTTCTGGGCAATATAGGGATGGATGAATGAAGGTTAGGTGTAGGGTTCTGCCGGGTGTTAGATCCAGGGGTGAGCTTATAATTACTATCAATCAAAAGTTCACGAAGTGGAGCCTAGAAGCATACAAGATACTACTTACTACTTTCTGACGAGGATACAGGTCCGAGGAATGTGGTGACGAAGGCAAAGCTCAGGTGGGATGATCCGACAATTGAAAGTGAGCTGATGAAGCTATCCTCTGACTCTCCCAATGCTTGGATGAGTGTGACAGTGATCTCATTGATCAGTTACAGTCTTGGACTCAATGCTCTTCTCTGCAAACTCTCCTCTCTCTCTTCTCACTTGTCTCTTTCTTGCAAATGAATTCGGATCCTTGCATTTTGGTTGGGGTAGGTCATTTACAGGGAACCGATGGCGGTTGCATAACCGATGGTGGTCGAGTAGGGACCGGCGTCGGTCAAGTCAAAGTTGGCTATTTTTACTAAAAATAGCCAACTTTCCCTCCTTTTCTCCCGAGGGGTCAGTTGTGGGCTTGGTCAAGTCATTATTAGGCTCGTTTTGATGCGGGTGAGGGGTGATGAGTCATGGGTGTGGGTCTGGACCAAGTCATAGGTCTTAATTAGGTTAGTTTAGGGTTAGGGCTAGGTCATAGTGAGGTGGCGAGGTGAGGTGGCAGGGTTGGAGATGTGGATTTATTAATTATAAGGTAATTAATAAATAATTAAGTGTGTAAGGTTTTAGGTGGTGAGGTAGGGTTAGGTTGCGGGATGAGATACGGGGTACAGGGTGTCGTAAGACCCAAATTTGGTGTCTACATTTGCCCCTTGTTGTCATGTAGCTTGTCTTGTAAAGCTGCACTGACAATAATAAAAAGTGGTTGCCCCAGTTAAGGGTATAGGTAATCCCCCTCAAATCTATCACAGATTGAGGTGACATGAAATCAGGGATAGGGTTGATAAAGGGTAAATGATGGTGAGATGTTGGTAAGATGGTGGGGTAAGTTCAAGGATGCTGACGCACATGTTAAAATGCAGTAGTGCGACCAGGGTACATGTTTTGAAGAGCAAACAAGCAATTCATAGGCAAAGGTCGATAGTTTATCCAAACAAGGCTGATATAATCCTAGTATCCAAGGCATAGGAAGTAGCTCCAGGGGATATAATGGGTAAGGTACTGGAATGTTTAGGCATGTTTGGTAGTACCAAATGGTTGGTTTGGTTGAAATAAACGTCACGGTCTTGGTCTAGGCAAAGCTGGTCGGCTGAACAAGTCAAGTATCCTAGTCGTGCTAAAACACGAACAGGTGAGCTCGATTGAACAAACAGGTACATGATGGGTGGAGAGAATTTTTGATTTGCGGGCCTCGGGTGAGGTACTTAATTGGTGCAGCCGTGGGTTAGGCTGATTGGTTGGTTGCGGCCTTGGGTCGGGCCAAGTGATTGGTTGCGGCTTTGGGTCGGGCCGGTTTAGTTATTGCGGCGTCCTTGGGTCAGGCTGATTGGTTTGTTGCGGTCTTAGGTCGGGCTGATTGGTTTGTTGCGGCCTTGGGTTAGGCCGATTGGTTTGTTGCGGCCTTGGGTCAGGCCGATTGATTGGTTGCAGCCTTGGGTTGGGCTGATTAGGTGGTTGCGGCCTTGGGTCAGGCCGATTGGTTGGTTGCGGCCTTGGGTTGGGCCGATGGGGTGGTTGCGGCCTTGGGTCGAGCTGATTGGTTGGTTGCGGCCTTGGGTCGGGCCAATTGATTGATTGCGGCCTTGGGTTGGGCTGATTGGGTGGTTGCGGCCTTAGGTTGGGCCGATTGGGTGGTTGTGGCCTTGGGTCAGGCCGATTGGTTGGTTGCGGCCTTGGGTTGGGCCGATGGGGTGGTTGTGGCCTTGGGTCAGGCTGATTGGGTGGTTACGGCCTTGGGTTGGGCCAATGAATTCAAAATAAGGCTATTTAGCAAAGGCTGGGGGTAGGCGATGTGGTGAAAAATAGAGTTCGGTGGATAAGGGCAGGAGTTAGGGTAAACTAGGTAGGTAACCGATATCGGTTAGTGGTGACCGGTATCGGTTAGGAGACCGATATCGGTCTTCTAGGGCGCGCCCTAACCGATATCGGTTAGAGGTCAAAACCTATAAAAAGAAAAAATACGGCATGTCATTTTCACATTGTGAATTTGAGTGCCAACATTTTTCTTGTCTGAGTTTTTGAATTGATTGGGTTGAGCTTTTGGGCTGAGTTGGCACTAGTTGAGTGGGGGAGTAAGTTATTGGTAGGCCCAGAGATCAGGAGGTAGAGTTTGATTGGTTGAGGACCCTGCTGAGGAGATTTGGAGCTATGGCACAGCCTAGAGGAGTAGGAGGTGCTGGAGGAGCTAGACCACCACCACCTATCCCACCACGATGACGTGTAGTCGTACCGGTAGGCTCTAAATCCCTATTTGTGTGAAGTTGATGAATTTAGCTAGGATGTGGGTTTTGGGGTAGGAATCTAAAATTTGATAAAATAATGAATAAATGAAGGTAAATTATAAAATGGAGTGGGTAGATATGTTAGATAGGTCAAAACGGCAGGGGGGGTAAGTTTTTAGGAAATTGTGCTAGGTAGATGGTTAAAAATAGGAAAAAAGGGGATTTGGGGACGTTTTTGGTCCAGCCCCAAAATCCCACAGTGACCAACGTCGGTCACTAGGCGACCGACATCGGTCACAACAAAAGCTATGTAGAATAGTCATTATAGAGACCAGCATCGGTCATGTGTCGACTGACGTCAGTGCATAAAATTTAGGTATAGACAAGTGGTGGGGGACCGATGGCGGTCAAGGGTGACCGGTACCAGTCACCATGGGTAGGAGGAAAGGTTGTGAAATTTGTTGTGTTGGTTTGTTGTAGGCGGGTAGGATAGATTTGTGGGGTGAAGGGGGAGAAGGTAGAGTTGCTAGGAAAGGTTATTGGGGTGGGGGGTAATCGGGTGGTTGGGGGCTGGTTCGGGTAGAATAGGTTATGGATTGTGTATGAATTAGGAGGGGTTAAATTGGTTGAGGTATGGTTATAGGGCGAGAGTAGAGTGGGTGGAGTATAAGTGGGGTGGTTGGTAGGGTGTGGGATAGGTAAAGGGGATATTGTAGAGTTTTGTTGGGTGGGGTTATTGATGTTGAGGGAGATGAGGTGTTTTAGGTTTGATTGGAGTGGGTAGGATATTTAAAGAAGGATCATAAGAGTGAGAGGAATTTATAGATGTATAGGGTAAGATAGGTGGGTGTAGATGTGCTTATAGAGTCGGGTTGTGATTGGGTGGGTGAGTGAGTATAGAGGGTTAAGGTAGTTGTTTTGTAAAGGGTAGGCCTGATGGAGTGGGTTGTTTTTGTAGGCACGCCAGTAGCTGACGATGCGGGATCCGATGTCGCTGCTACTAGGGTGGATGTGGCCACATGTGACTGCAGCGTAATGGGCAGTCATGCGGGAGGTTGGACTTGGCGGAGTCCAAAGTAATAGAGCTATGGATAGGGACCACAACCTGATGGTTGCCCTCATCGAGAGATGGGATCCGACAACCAATGTCTTCCATCTCCCTACTAGAGAGATGACAGTCACGCTAGAGGATGTGTATCGCATCCTGAGACTGTCGATCATAGGTGAGGTGGTGTTCCAGGTGGATGCAGAGATAGCGATGGATAGCATCCTGCAGGTATTCAGGGATGCAATCCCATTGATTACGTACCATAGTGTGAGCATCTGCTACGGTGATATGTATCGTGTGCATTGACAGGAGACATGGCTTGCCATGCTGATGATGATTGGTATCACCTGCTTTGCCCTCCCTGACTCAGAGGGAGGCCGCTTCCCACGGGCTCTGATGGGAGTGTTAAATGAGATGGTGGAGGAGCACACCTACTATGCATGGGCACCGATGTATCTGGTGTAGCTATATAGAGAGCTCTGGGGCTATCGCCGTATGAGGTGATTTTGGATATGTTCGACATTCTTGTTACACTACTGGGCCTACGAGCATATCGTGTGTTTACGACTAGTAGGGTTGCCCCAGCAGCCAGGGCCACAGGTAGTTTATAGGTATGGGTTTCAGAGGTGGTTGGGGGTCGTGGGCCAGCCATGAGTAGTTATCGTAGGGTGAGATGTCACTTATTACATGCATATGTTAGAGGGCCTGCCGGTATTAGATATTATATGGAGGCCATACAGAGGCCATCAGCCCCGTGGAGGAGCCCGAGCACAGCTGTGATGGATCCAGTACATCTTCTAGATAGCTGGACGGAGACCCAGGGAGTATGAGTGGATTCCCCTAGAGAGGGTATGACGATAGTTGGGCCTACGGTAGGATGAGCCACCTCCCTTCCCACAGTATCGGAGGGAGGATGTAGAGGCACCACTGCCTCTACCACAGCCATTGGACCTAGTCTGGGTAGCAGAGAGACTGACCAATGACACGGTGGATGACACCGGAGTGACAGGTTCCTTTTTGGTTTGGTGGGCAGGGCAGAGGGTAGGCATGAGAGCACAACCCACACATAGCCAGATTTGGCGGCTGTTAAATTGGAGAGGGACTGTCTCTTGGGTCAGGTGTAGTTATTACAGGGGCAGCTTGCTGCTGCACAGGCACAGATCGGAGTGCTACAGGGGCAGTTGGCTCAGGCACAGGGACAGGTATAGGGACAGGCACAGGCATAGGCACAGATCCCTATTCAGGCATAGGCATAGGTCCCTATTCAGGTTTCGATGGTAGCTCCACTGCCACCACAGGTACAGGCGTAGGGTCAGGGTGTACAGGCAGGGCATGGCCCACTTATATTAGGAGCCGGGGGACCAGCCCCACTAGTCATGGTGGCACGGGCCCGATACATGGAGGTGAGAGTGGATGCCCGCTATTATTAGGATGTACTAGATGGTACCGGTTCCGAGTATCAACCATATGTAGCTCATAGAGCCGAGACTTCCCAGAGTCACAGGTCATAGGGGGCTGCAGCCACAGCTGGTGGGTCAGTGACAGGTAGGGGGTGAGATGTAGGATAAGGGCCATCTGAGGGACGGGCTGAGGGAGGGGGAGAGAGTTGAGTCACCCCAGGAGCGGAGATGGATTTTGTGGATTTGATAGAGGATTTGTTGATAGAGACACCAGTCTGTAAACTGAGTGTGTATATAGAGGCCTGCGTGCCCTCATAGGATTTATCATGTGTATGCATTTTTGTTGTATATACCAGCCTGCGAGCTGAGTATTTTTTGTATAGTTGATATCAGCCTGTAAGCTGAGTACTTTTTGTATAGTTGATACCGGCCTGCGAGCTGAGTATATTTTTGACATGAGAGACTGGCCTGCGAGCCGAGTCGAGATTTTGACAAAGACAGCGGCCTGCGTGCCGAATTTGTATGTTTTGGATTATAGAGGCCCCATGCAGGGCAATTTGTATATGTTGACATTGATTTGAGGATATATATAGATGATGAGTTTGATCCACGCGGTGTGTATAATGTTTGATTTGATGCATATATTATAATGTTGTATGTGTTTTGTCGATGGTATTGGAATTTGATGTATATATAGATGATGTTGATGATGTTTTGATGATATGCATATGTTTTGAAATGTTGATGTTTATTATGATGATGGATGTTGATAGTGATGTCATTATGGAGGGAAAAGAGGTGGGCTCTGCCAAAAAAATTCAATTCAATTCAATTCAAAAAAAAAAAACAAAGAAAAGGATGAGGTTTAAGTAAGAGGAGACATATGATTGATATCGGTTAGATAACCGATGTCGGTCACAACTTGACTGATACCCGTTAGCTAACCGATATCAGTTACTCTTAAATGAGCTTTTCTAAAAATAGAAAAGCTTGGGAGGTAACTGAAATCTTATTTTTAGAGTCATGCAACATGTTAAATACGAGGATGCGAGGCTGTTGACATCGATACAGGTAATTGCATGGGAGAATTGAGTGATAAGGAGGAAAGAGATAGGTAAAGTGATCGTGGGCTTGGATTAAGAAGGCGTAAAGGAAAGTAATAGTGAAGAGGGTGGTGAACATGGCTGAACAAGGAGAAGCATCCAGTGGGAAGAGAGGAGAGGGAAGATAGGTTCCACCTCAAACTGCTGCATCCCAGGAGGTATAATTTTTGGTTGGAATTAAATTTTTGCATGCTTATGAATAGGATGTGGGAAGGTAAGTGGGTAGAGATGAAAAAGAAAGGTGATAGAAAAAGGTTTGGGATGGGGTGAGTGTTATGGGGTAGGTAATCAGGGGTTTCAGATATGTTTTTAGGTATAGAGAGGCGGTAAACAAGTGAATAAGTTATCATAGGTGGTGTTTTTGAGCAGGGTAGATGGAATTGACAGTGACCGATATCATTTAGGAATAACCGGTATCGGTTATCTATAACTGATATCGGTTACTGTGTAAAGTTGCGGATTGTGATAAAAAACACGTGGGAATTTATTTGTTGATTTGTTGTTTGTTGGTTTGATGTGTGCAGGCACAGGTAGGGTTGAGGATGAATGATAGGGTGCTAGCTTTGTTGTCACGAGTCCGAGTGGATGTAACACCAGCTGAGTGGGCATTAATAAACCATGTGGGGTTAAGCGAAATCCGCTATTATTCACGAATCGCACGTAATCATGCTATGTTGTAGGTGCTGATTGAGAGATGGAATCCTGAAAAGAATACCTTATACCTGCCAATAGGGGAGATGATAGTGACATTAGAAGATGTGTTTCAAATTTTGAGACTTCTAAATATAGGAAGACCAGTGTATCAGGTAGGGCCTAATGTGGCGCGTGCAGTGATAACGACAATATTTGGTCTAGCCGCATGAGATTTGACACAGTGAGGTTTGACATTCACTTATGGTATAATGTTTGCGGCACACCCTGAGGTAACAAGGTTGGCCATGGTATTAATGATAGCGGTGGGGTATTATGCCTTACCGAGAGTGGACGGGGGAAGATTTCCAAAATCATTGATGTGTATTATTTAGGAAATGATAGAAGGGAGCGTTACTTTCTCATGGGCACCCGCATATCTGGCGGAGCTATACAGGGGTTTATGGGCATGCAGGTGAAATCACAGGACTACACTGGATTGTGCATACTTATTACATTGTTGGGCCTATGAGCACATTATGTGTGTGTGATCAATTGGCTGACCCATCCAGGCAGGAGAGACAGGAGTACAACGGTTGGGATTCAGGCGATGGGTCCAGACAGAGCAAGAGGTAAGATCCGAGACCGTGACAGATGACGCCGAGTATTATAGGTAGATGTGGGAGATGGTGACGATTGCGGATATCTGTTGGAGGCCTTATGAGAACTATATGGTGATGGTGAACATAGCTAAGGATTTGAGGGGTGTAGAGTGATTGAGGTGGATCACGGGACATAGGCCAGGTGAGTACGAGAGGATTCCTCTAGATCGCGTGCGGTGACAATTTGGATTTGTTTCAGGATATACCCATGGCTCATAGACCATACAGGAGGATCGATGCCGAGGCACCATTCTCACCTCCATGGCCGACACTTCCAGAAGGACCAGAAGAGACAGCAGCTGATTGCAGGGTAATGGATGCAGGAGTGACAAAGTCTTATAGATTATGGTGGGTAGCAGAGCTGCGAGATACACATGAGAGGGCCGATCATCCTGACATAGCTGTGATTACCAGTGGAGAGAGACCACCTGTAGGGTTTAGTTCACCAGCTTCAAACACAGGTGAATGAGACTATGAGATTGTTAGAGGCTTCGTAGTCACAAGTGGGGAGATTGAAGGCAAGATTCCTCCACGCCAGAGGGCATATTCGTATGTTACAGGAGAGATTGGTGGATCAGTGGGAGGAACTAATAATAGTGGCACCTTTGAGGATGGAGAGGCCAGGTGAGTAGTGTTGATGATCACCATCGCTACCTGGTTCGGGATTACGCGTGGGGGCCTAAGTGAATTTCATAGGGGTAGAAGAATAAATAAGGATGCCAACCTACGTGTCGATGATAGAGAATATGTATTTGTTTAACATCTAAATAAAACTGAATATGTATGTTGATTTGAGTTTACGATAATAATAAGAATATTTGTGTTTTGAATGTTTGGATTGAAAAAGGATCAAAGGTGAGTGTTATCAATATAAATATGCGAAAATATTTATAGTTTAAAAGAAAACACAACACATGATAGGTTATGGTAGGGGATGGTTGAGCTAACCTTGGGAGACCCCATGTCTCTTAAGTGCTACCTACATAGCTCATTTTACAAAGCAAGGAGGGGCCTCAGACTGATGTAGTTCTCCCTTAGGACCAGGGAGAAGTGAATTCAGGCAATTTGGTTGTGGTTAGGCAATTTTTTGGTTGGTAAAATTTTTGATATTAGTATGGTAATGTTGTTGGTGTTGGTGCGGGTATAGGTGAAGTGAGGGTTAGCTTACCCAAGCATAGAAAACTGTGTCCTAATTAAGGTCAACACACAATCCTAGATTAGGGTAAAAGAGGCAAAAGTGTCCCATAGTTGGAAAGAGCTAAACAAACCACGTATTATCGTAGGATGAGCTTGAATCCCTAGGTACCTTGCATAAGTGAGAAATCGATAGGTGAAAAGAGTTATATAATCACAATATATCATATATATGTCATGTCCCTTGAGTATTTTTGTTTTAAAGAATGGTGAGGTGAGGTGGATGGTATAGCTGGGGCGCAGAGAACTTGTTATAAGGTGATTATTCTGATGAAAGAGAACTAAACCTAAATAGACAAGTCCATGACAAAAAAGTGCTTTTGAATACTGATTTTATTTTTCTGAATATAGACTAATCGATGCAGGAAGTCTATAGGGGATATGCATTTTTTTTCTTGAGGTCTTCACGAAGCTGATCAATGTGAGAAGCTTCTGATAGAGGCTGACTTTGTATAGCTGTCCTTCAAGGGAACAGTCTACTTATAGTAGCAGATGCGGCTTTGCACATAGCTGTCCTTCGAGGGAGCAGTCTAGTTTATAGCTAGCCGTCCTTCGAGGGAGGTCTAGATGTCTAGATGTTTGGCATGAAGCATCTAGTTTTGTAGGAAGTTTGACTCAAGAATATCCTAGAATTGTATAATTGAGAACTTGTTATTTTGATACTTTTAAGTCATGGACCAGACTGAAAAAAGGAGAAGGCATCTTTAAGAGGAGGTGATGATCAAACCATGTGGATTTGATTTACTTTGAGATGCACGAAAAAGGTGTATGAGGTGGTAAATGAGCTCAAGGGACGAGCGCAAGGTAGATAAGAAGTGATGTAACACTAAATTCAATAGTAGAATGGTCAGAGATGCAAGGCATTAAGGGGTTCAGGCTCAGGTTTACCATTAAGTGAAGCTAAACGATAAGTACCTGATCTGTAAGTGTGAGTGATAATGTAAGGCCCAATCCAATTAGGAGTAAATTTTCCACGTTTGCTCTTTTCTAGTTTGGTTACATGTTGATTCTCTTTGAGGACAAGATCACCAATTTTAAAGGTACGCTCATGAATTCGCTTATCATAAGCACGCTTGATGCGCTTTTGATAAATTTGAAGGTGGTCAAGAGCGGTAAGACGACGCTCGTCAAGAAGCTCCAATTGGGCTAACCGCTCTTGGTAGAAGTCATCATTGGTGAGAATATCCTGGAGAGATATTCTGAGGGAAGGGATTTGTATTTCAAGAGGTAAGACAACCTCGGTACCATACACCAGAGAGAATGGTGTGGCATTAGTGGAAGTACAAATGCTGGTACGATAAGCCCAAAGGGAAAAGGGGATGTGATCATGCCAATTTTGACCAGAATCGTTAACAACTTTCATGAGAATTTTGGTTAAGGTTTTGTTAGAAGATTCAGCCTGACCATTTGTTTGTGGATAGTAGGGTGATGAGAAGCTAAGTTTGATACCAAAGTTGGCATAAAGGGCTCGTAACAACTTATTTTTGAAAGATTTTCCATTATTGGTTATCAAGCGATGAGGAACACCGAAACGGTAAATAATGTGATGATTGATGAATTCAACAATTTTCTCCTTTTTGGTTGAAATGAGTGGAATGGCCTCCACCCATTTAGTGTAATATTCAGTTGTCCGTGATGATCTAGCGGTGACGTTGCGAAGAAGGTGGATGAATCTCACCAATAAGGTCCAAACCCCATTGTGAGAAAGGCCAAAGATCTCGTGCGACCTGTAGCGGATGGCTGGGAGTATGTTGAAGGTTGGCATGCTGTTGACACATAACACAACGCTTAACATATTCACAGTAGTATTTATTAAGAGTAGGCCAATAATATCCTAGGCGAAGGATCCGCTTGGCCATGGCAAAGCCACTAAAGTGCCCACCACAAATTCCGTCATGGACTTGTTGGATGGTATGAGTGACTTCAGCACTGGTTAGACATCGAAGGAGGATACCATCAAAGCCACATTTATAGAGGAGTCCCCCCATGACGACATAACGAGAAACACCTTTAAGAAAAGCACGTTTGCCATTACTATTAAGGTCAGGTGGGAGAACAGAGTTTGTAAGGTAGTCGTGAAATTGGTGATACTAGGTATCCTACAAGTCAACAAATGCATTATTTACCATACAAACATCTGGGACTAAGTAAGATGGGGAAAAGAGTTGTTGGACCAAGACAAATATGTCAGAATCAGTTGGTGAGGTAGGAATTTGCGAGGCCAAGCAAGCCATAGTATCCACAAATTTATTAGTTGAGCGTGGAACAGTTTGGATAGTATAATGGGTAAATAAGGTCAAAAGTGAATCTACGTAACATTTGTACTTTTGAAGTTCCTCATTTTTACATTGGTAGATGCCAGTGACTTGATTTACTACCAATTGAGAGTCACCAAAAATGTTAATAGACTTCACACCTAAGTGTAATGCAACGTGGAGACCCAAAACAAGGGCCTCGTATTCCGTTGTATTGTTAGTGCAGGGGAAATCGAGCCTGAATGAAAGAGGCATAGGTTCACCTTCAAGAGGAATGAGAAAAATGCCCGCCCCTCCACCGTATTGGCATTTAGATCCATCAAAGAAGAGAGTCATCGGATAAGACGTCATCATTGAGTGAAAGAGTTGCGATGAGTTCATCAGGGAAAGTAAAATTGGTAAATTGTTCCCCAGGTAAAGGGGCTTCTGCGAGTTGGTCTGCGATAGTTTGTCCTTTGACTGATTTCTAGTGTACGAACTCAAGGTCGAGGTCAGCGAGGAGCATAATCCATCGGGTGATGCATTGGTTTAGATGAGGTTTGGCGTACATATAATGTATGGGGTCAGCGTTGGTGATGAAAAAAGTTTTGTGATTCAGGAGGTAATGTCGAAGTTTGGTGGCCACGAATGATAGGGCTAGGCACAAATTTTCGACATGTGTATACCTAGTTTCATAATCCACAAGAGTATGGCTTATGTAATAAACTACTTGTTCTCGATGCTCAGAGTCATGATGTGTGAGCATGGCTCCTACAACATGGTCGGTGGCAGAAAGGTAAAGGTAGAAAGGGTGATCGTCCTGAGGTGGGATAAGCACGGGTGGCTGCAAGAGATAAGTTTTAAGAGCCTCAAAGGCTTTGTGGCACTCCATGTTCCATTGAAAGACAATGTCCTTTTTAAGGAGATGATGGAAAGGTTGACATCGATCCGAGAGTTGTGAGATGAAACGATGGATAGATTGGAGTTTGCCCTGTAAACTACGTAATTGTTTTAGGTTAGTGGGTGGGGGCATTTCTAAAATAGCTTTGACTTTAGCGGGGTCGACCTCAATGCCACGTAAAGAGACGATAAAGCCAAGGAGTTTTCCTGAAAGGATGCCAAAGACACATTTCTTTGGTTGAAGATGAACACAGTATTGTAATAGGCGATCGAAAATAATGGTTAAAACATCGAGATGTTCACTGCGATGTTTGGATTTTCCAAGAAGATCATCGACATAATCCTCAAGGATAGTGTGCATAATGTCATGAAAAATGTAAGTCATAGCCCTGTTGATAGGTTGCACCAGCATTCTTAAGGCCAAATGGCATGACACGATAGCAGAAGGTGCCCCAAGGGGGTAATGAAGGTGGTTTTATGTTGATCGGCCGAGGCTAATAAAATTTGATTATATCCTGAGAAACCATCCATGAGAGAAAGCATCTCATGGCCCGCAGTGAGATCAACAAGTTGATCAATGCTAGGTAGGGGGAAGTCGTCCTTTGGGCAAGCGAGGTTAAGATCCCAGAAATCCATACATATCCGAAGTCCCCCCGTCACTTTAGTGACAGGTACAACATTAGAAATCCATTGCGGATAGTCAATAGGTAAGATGAAAGAAACAGAAAGGAGTCGTTGAAGCTCTTCTTTAACTAAGAGGGCAATGCGTGGATGCATTTTTCTCAGCTTCTGTTTAACTGGTTTGGAGTCTGGTTTCAGAGTGATGTTATGGACAGCGATGTCAGGATCGATTCCTTGCATGTCGGCGTAGGACCAAGCGAAAGCTTGATTGCGGGCATGGAGAAAGGTAGTGAAGGCAGCTTGTTCTGATGCATCGAGAGATTGTCCGATCTTTACAATGTGAGGATCATCCTCTATGTGGATGTTGATTTCTATAGTTGACTCATTCAACATGGTTTGGGTTTCAGATGGTAAGGCATGTTGAATATAAGATTCATCCGCACCAAGGTAGGTGAGGATGGAGTCATCATCCTGGCACTCCACAACATTAATCGAAGGTAGGTCTTCTTTGATCATGTCTGGATATAAAAGGGGGAGAGAAGATGGGTCCTCACCATCACGTTGATAAGTGAGAGGACCTAGGAAGATAGCATTCATGAAAAAAAAAGTTAGGAGGGATAGATTCAGGGTCTATCAACTCTGTGGGTGAAGATGGTAAAATGGGCGATGATTGTTCAGAATGGGTGACTTCGTTGTCTTCCTGGATACAATTGACATGAGGTTTCTTCAGTGTAGGTGGTTCAGAAAACCCAAGACCACTACGATCTTTGTGTTTGCGTGTTGTTATGGGAATAACCGTATGTCGTCCTTGCTCATAAAGACCGAAACCAAAACCTTTCCAAGCACAGCACGTCAAGAAAGGTGAGGGCGAGACGACGGTTGGTTAGATATTAAAAATCTGATTGGAAGGGAACCACACCAAGGGGAGGTTCGGGGGTGACAAAGGATGCATTGACACCCCCATACGTTAGGATGGTGCAGAAATTAGGTGGTCCGTAGGAGATCACCTCCCCCACACGACGGTCGTAGGTAGGATGCGCATGTAATTATCAATACTCTTATGGGGTATGGAAGGTCCTAACATTGTATAGGTGGTACTCCCCCAGCATAAGCCATTGAACAAAAACCTACCAAGAGATCCGAGGTTGGGATGTTGTCCGTGCGAGGAAGGAAGAGGTATTCACATTGGTGGTTTCATCGGTCGAAGGTGTGGGTGCGACTAAGGTGGATGGTTGAGGCATGGTTGAAGTAGATGGTTGGGTTGGATCAATGGGTGTCTTGACTGGTACAAGCACATCATTAGGGTGGTATAACATATTACAGGTTTTGAAGGGGGAAGCATCAGCTGTGACGGTGTATGACTTCCCCTCATACTCAAATTTTATGCATCTGATGTAAGGTGGAGGGAATGCATCCCATAGCCCGGATCTAAGGGTGGCCTAACAACATGTTGTATTGGAATTCTCCCTCAAGGACATAGAAGAGTTTCAGGTAAGGTACATGACCCTACACAAATGTTAAGGATCACAGTACCTAGGGTAGAAGTAATAGCATAATTGAATGAACGCAACATAGTGGGGTTGGCACACATGCAGCTAGGAGGGATATTCATCTGTTGGAAGGCTTTGGAAGAGACGATTTTTAGGATAGTGTCCCTGTCGATCATAACACGATGTACCTAGATGTCCCAGACGTAATTCGAGATGAAAAGAGTGGGGCAGGATCTTCTGCACCAAAGATGACAATTTCTTCTTTGAAAAAACTTACAGCAGTGGCTTGCTATACAGGGACAGAGGTGGTTGTGGAGGTAGGTTGTTTGGTGAGAGAAGAAACGTGGTTGGGTGTGAAGATGGAGGCAATGGGTAAGGTTTCGTTAGGTAGGACCTCTATCCCTTAGAGGATCTCAATCAAAGGTTATCGATGAGATTCAGATGTTTGAATGAGATCACAAAGTGTCATTTTTACAGGAGATTGGTGAAGTTTGTTTGATCATGGTATGATGGGCAACTCCATTATAGATTGGATAGGAAGGTCCATGAATACCCACTTTAGTTGGTGGTGTGATCGGGGTGGCGAAAGAAGAAAGAGAGGCCACAGGTGTGCTTTCTTTAGCTTTTCCATTGTTTTTCTGACCTCGAGTAACAATGCTAATCATGTTGATCTCATGAATACGAGATGAGGAAGATAGCAGGGATAAGTCATTATTCTCGAGAGGTGGGGTTGCAATGATGATAGATTTTGGTGAGGCGGGGACAGGTGGTAAAGGAGAAGGGATCAAAGCTAGAGGATTCTCTCTCTATAAGTTGTCTTTCTGAGATTGTCTATCTGAGATAGGCAACTGGCGAAGGATGGCTTTCAAAGCTTTGCATCCTTATACATTGTGTCCTGGTGTGCGGTGGTAGGCACAAATTTTAGATTCATCATAACCTATAGGTCGAGGTTTAGATGGATCATATGGTCTGAGTGGGGGTAGGGAAATGGTCGCATCCCCTATCAGAATATCAAGGATCTTAGCGTAAGATCCTTTGAGCGAGTCAAATGAAGATGAGGCTATTGATTGAGTGGGTGAGATTATGGATTTTTTTGGTAATGGTTGGGTACGAGTGGTTCATACAGGTGGTGGTTTAGGTAAGGGATTTTGATGATCAGGTTTAACTAGGCGTAGCTTCTTCTGTGTAGAAGTCATGTTTAGCTGATTAGATGATGAGGCCACAGATGATGTGGTGGTAGGAAACAACCACGGGGAAAGAGGAGCGGCAGAAAACAATTCCTTCGATGATCAAGTTTGCTTAGGGTTGGTAGGTAGGCCAGATACTTGGGGCAATGGTGTTGAGATGCCTTTGGATTTTATTATGGGTGCAGAAGGTACTGGTCGTGTTAAAGAAGACGTGGGAGGCATGGTGTATTGAGGCAAGGTGGAGGGGTGAGGCCCCAATATAGAAGGTAAGGTGTGACGGAAAGGGTTGAAGTCGTGCTTGCTGGTACTGGTGTGATTGGGGGCAAGGGTTTTAGGTGTGGCAGAGGCAAAGATTGGACTCGAGGAGATTGGGTCTATCTCCTAGATGGATTGACGACCTTATCTTTGGATAAGTCTAACCGTTTAGGTGGGTGTGTTAAGTTGGGTATTGGTGAATTCCTAAGTGTTGGGGAAGGTTTGGTTAGGTTGATAGAGGTTAATGAGGTATTCGGTGGAGATGAGGGGGGTGGAGGTGAGGACATAGGCATTTTGAGCTTTTGTAAAAACTTCGGGCATATGGTAGAGGTGTCTGGATTAGTCATTTACATTTGAGTAGAGCATGGTGTTCTCAAACGTGCCCATAAGAGTCTTCTATCTTCTGGGGGATGAAAATATTCATGTATGGATGGGCATTTTGATATGGAAGAGAAGTGGGTTGTGATTCCGGTCCACTGGGGGTGTGATATAGGGGACGGATGAGACACTATATCAATGGGTGTTAAGGGGTCAACTGGTCACTGGAAATATTTAGGTGATGAAGAACTGATAGGGAGGAGGGCATGTTCTAAAGGATCTATCCTGATTAAGGAATTTGGTGATGTAAACTCGAGGAGTTTCTCTTCTAAGGATGATAGAAAAAGTGGCGATCCTTCTTCTTTTGTAGCAAGAGCAGTGGAAGGAGATGTTTGGGCAATAGATAAGTTGGATAACATCCGCTCACAGTCTTGCAGGGATGTGGTGTAAGAAGGCTCTTCTATGAGAAGAGAACTTTGGAAGGTTGGTTCCCTTATGGGTAAAGGAATAGCATGGCTTTCCTCTTGTCCTAATAAAGGAGAAGGGGGCAAGGACTCTTGCGTCAGTGAAGAGGCTTGATTCAGAATTTCTTCGATGGAAGCCCCTGGTTGGGAGTTGAAAACCACATGGATCTCATGCACACTCTTCTCCTCGGCTAAGGTTTCTTAGTTTGTGTTACTGTTAGAGGAATAGTTTGGAAATGGTTTGTTGAAGATTTTTAAATTTCGATTAGCAGGGGCATTAGGATTATCGAGGGTTATATCCCTTGCATCAACCATTTCCTGCACTATGTTTTTCAACATCTTGCAATTTTTGTGGCTGTGTCCTTTCACGTGATGGAAGTTACATAAGTCATTTTATTTATGCCAAGAAGGTATAGCATGGGCATAATCAAACCCGGAGTGAGGTTTAACAGGAGGAAAGGTGATAGCTCCTGCTTTAAGCAATTTTTCCAAGATCACTTCATAAGCTTCTCCCAAGGGAGTGTACTAGATGGGCTCGGCTTTATACTTATAGGTGGATTTCAGCTGGGTATAAGATGGTGCTTGAGATTTTACCATTAACATGTGTACATCTCCTTTTGGTTTCAAAGCAGCCGATGCATGAGAGTTGGTGGTGTTGGGTTTGTTTATGGAGTCATGGGTTTGGAAATTTGAGTTTTTGTTGCGCAACTTCAATTTCTCCTCCTCTAAGGCTCGAATCTCTAGTTTCCGAGCCATAGTAAAGGCCTCATCAAAGGTGCGAAAAGTTTGAATTTGGAGGGTGGGATAAATGTGTTTAGCGCAGGACCACGTAAAGAGTTTGATGAGCTTGACCTGAGGTAAGGCATAAGTAAGTTGGTTGATGAAGCCCTGCCATCGTCCAACGAAATCTGCGATAGACTCGTCTTCAAATTGTCGGATGGCATAGAGGTCAGTAATGGATACTTTCTTGGCAATATTGATGGAGAAATGATCCAAGAAAGATTGGGCCAACTAGTTAAAGGAGAAGATTGAGTGCTGGGCTAAAGCACTGTACCACTCCAAGGTAGGGCCTGATAAGGACATGGGGAAGGTATGGAGTAGTAAGGCATTGTCATGAGAAATTAGATAGCAGGCATGTCTAAATGATCGCAAGTGTTGTTGAGGGTCCTCCTTACTATTAAAACGACTAAATTTTGGTAATTCCCATTGAGGAGGATATGTATGAAGGGGGACAGAAGAATGAACAGGCTCCCGACAAACTTGCTCATATGTCAGGGTGTTACGGCTTCCTAAAACAAAAGCCTCAAGATTTTGCATCTTGTCCATCATTTGTTTGATTAAGTCATTGGTTGGGTTAGATGATGGTGTTGTCATCGTAAACGGAGGAGGATTGGGCCAAGAGCCGCTACTAGACAATGGTGAGGCTAAATGTTGATAAGGTATTGATGATGAATGTGTTGGGGTGGCCGAATAAGGGTGTCCTATATAAGATGTTGAGGCCACTGGATGAATTTGTGAAAATGAAAAGGTGGATGGAGCCTAAGAGGGAAAGCTCATGTGAATAGGTGGTAGAGAACAAGTTATTAAAGAGGAAATTTGTGAGAGGGATGAGGTAGGGGCAGTGGATGGTAGTGATATGTGGGGCCCCAGATTAACCAAAGGAAAGCCAATTGGTGCAGTATGGACCATCAAATCCACTGAGCTGGGAAACGGGGCTAAGGATGAAGATGGTGGGTAGGAGTTATTAGGTGGGGAAGGAGCTAAGTGGGCGGCTATACTAATAGGCATACCCAAGAGGAGCTGACCGTCGGGTGTACGGTCATGGGTATGAGACAAATAATACTGTACGACGCCAAGATTAGCATCCAAAAATTCAGCAACATATGGATCTCCGACAAAGGACTTGGGAAAAGCACTGGTGTCTATAGGATTCCCCATAGGATGCGAAGGGGGTGACTCAGGAAAAGACATGGAACAAGCATGTGAAACCATGGCTGCGGCTTGTTGCTGGGTGATAACAACCATGGACAAGAGGATTACAACAGAGAATTAGTCAATTAGGAACATAAAACGCAACAAAATGTTGGAATTGGTAAGTTACTGGTTTGTCAGGAACTATAAAACACAGTAATCGATATCGGTCTGGTAACCGATGTCAGTATAACCGACAGGTAAACGATGTCGGTAGAATAGGACCAGTGCCGGTCACTGTGAAGGCAAAGAGAGAATGTAAGAGGCTGCTGGTTTGGGGATAACAAGGCTTAGTATACCCACCAAACTGTTGGAAGTGATAACTGAGATAGGATATAACAGAGAAACAACACTAAAAGAAAAACAGAAAACAAGCAAGATGCACAAGCAAATCAAGAGACTAACCCTAGGATTAGTTTTAATCACTTTTGGGCTTATGCCTTAGATGCAAGATGATGTCAATCCTAAACAAAAGAACTAAGGGAGATGTCAAGTTTGTTTTGTCTTGTAAGGCTACCTTAATCAGGCGGAGGAATACCACGGGAAGGGGGGGATGTTTGAGATGTTGTGTACATTATGATGTGATTTGGTATGTGTTGTGCAGTGAGAGTAAGATTAATTTCTCGTCAATACCGTGGATATCACCCCCATAGGTACGACCTGTTACTTAATCTATGTTCACTAGAATTAAAAACAACAAGCAAGAATGTGATGCATGAGTTTTAAACCCAAATCAAAAATGATATTCGATGAAGCAAAGAAAGAGAAGAGGTCAAGAAGATGACTTTCACTAATGCAAAGATGCGAAAGAAAGATAAGTTCTTTTACCAAAATGACAAAATATTTTTTGAATATTTAGAAGAAATAAACAACAAGTGTGCTCCCTATATGAAAACAAGCAAGAAAGAAAGAGTTGCTTCTATCCTTTCATTCTCTTGAGAAACAGATAAGGGGTTAGGGTTAGGAGGAATACCTGTTGAGTGTTAGGAAGGTGTGCGCATACCATAGAGAGATCAGACCGATTATGAAGAACTCCTTTTTGTCTGGGAAGGACTACCTGTAAATAAGAATGCAAGACCACCGGATTTTAGTTAGACAATAAGTAAGGGAACTTCCTTGGGCCCAGGAAATACTAGAACTTTCTTTCGAAGGTGGTCAGTTCCCTTTTAATATAAATTATTGTAAATGATAATAAAGAAGCTATTGCGAAATCACGATTTAGGTACCTCGTTACTAAAAGTAATAGGGACTAAACTACCTATAATAAAATGTCATTCTGTTTGTTTGGTCATTAGTTATTGATACGTTCAGATCAAGTTACAGGGATAGACCAGGCTGAATCTGAGGTTGTTAGGAGATAAATAGGTGAAAGGTTGGTTTTGGTATAAGTCACAGTGATCGATGCTAGTCACTAGATAACCAACTGCGGTTATAAAACCGCTACCGTTAGGGGATAACTGATATCGGTAGGGGCAGTGATTCGGGGGCTTCTAGGTAGAGGTTGATTATAGGGTGGTTATGGGGTTTTTAAGGTTGGTAGATGGTTAGGGGGAATAGTAAGGCAATGGAGAAGACTCAGAGAGTGAGAAAGCTATCTTCTGGGCAATATAGGGATGGATGAATGAAGGTTAAGTGTAGGGTGTCGCCGGGTGTTAGATCTAGGGGTGAGCTTATAATTACTATGAATCAAAAGTTCACGAAGTAGAGTTTAGAAGCATACAAGATACTACTTACTACTTTCTGATGAGAATACAGGTCTGAGGAATGTGGTGACGAAGGCAAAGCTCAGGTGGGATGATCCGACAATCGAAAGTGAGCTGATGAAGCTATCCTCTGACTCTCCCAATGCTTGGATGAGTGTGACAGTGATCTCATTGATCAATTACAATCTTGGACTCAATTCTCCTCTTTGCAACCCTCTCTCTCTCTCTCACTTGTCTCTTTTTTGCAAATGAATTCGGATCCTTACATTTTGGTTGGGGTAGATCATTTATAGGGAACCGATGATGGTTGCATAACCGACGGCTTAATTAGGTCGAGTAGGGACCGGCATCGGTCAAGTCAAAGTTGGCTATTTTTACTAAAAATATCCAACTTTCCCTCCTTTTCTCCCGAGGGGTCAGTTGTGGGCTTGGTCAAGTCATTATTAGGCTCGTTTTGATGCAAGTGAGGGGTGATGAGTCATGGGTGTGGGTCTAGACCAAGTCATAGGCCTTAATTAAGTTAGTTTAGGGTTAGGGATAGGTCTTAGTGAGGTGGTGAGGTGAGGTGGCAGGGTTGGAGATGTGGATTTATTAATTATAAGGTAATTAATAATTAAGTATGCAAGTTTTAGGTGGTGAGGTAGGGTTAGGTTGCGGGACGAGATATGGGGTACAAGGAGTAAGACCCAAATTTGGTGTCTACACGTAGCCACGATGATAAAGTGTACCTCTTAAAAGGGTGTACCGGGCTATTTGGTAAATCCGGATTTTCTTTTCAGAACAAGAGATATCAGGAGGGAATGTGATGTCCTTAAGATAGGTAAAAATGGGTTTGTTCCACAGGGAATGGGGACCAATAACCTCACAAGCTAGGAAAGATTCCGGCATGTCATACAGGGGCTGGTATAGATTTTTGATGAAGAATGACATATCATTACTCCTTGGCAGAATACGAAGCATAGACCCTACTGTTGCCATGGCATCTACCGATCTGTTCTGCGCTTTTGGGATTTGCTCGAAGGTGATGCGCACAAAATACTCCTTTAGAGTTTCCACTAACTTTTGGTAAGGTATGAGCTTGTCATCCGTAACCTTATATTCATCATTAACATGTTTGATGATTAACTGCGAATCAGCTACAACCTTAACATGATGAACATTCCACTTGATGGCCAGCTTCATCCCTGTATTAAGTGCCTCATATTCTGCAATGTTGTTTGTGCAAGGGAAGCCCAGGTAAAAAGCTTGTGGTGTAGGATCGCCAGAAGGAGTAATAAGGACCACTCCTGCACCTGAACCATGAAATGTAAATGATCCATCAAAATGTATCTGCCATACGACAAATTCTTCAATGTAGAGCAAGGAGGCATCTGGCAGATCTAGATTCAAAGGTTCTGTGCTTTGCAAAGGTGCTTCTACTAGCTGGTCTACAAGTACTTGTCCTTTAACTGATTTTTGATGGAAAAATTCTATGTCAAACTCACTGAGTAGAATGATCCAATTAGCCATTCTACCTGTGAGGGTGGGTTTGGACAATAAATACTTGAGTGGGTCAACCTTGGATATTAGCTTGGTCTTAGTATTCAACAGGTAATGGTGAAGTTTTTGAAAAGTAAAAACAACATCCAAGAAAGTCTTTTCAATTTGAGGATAATTAAGCTCATAGGTGATGAGGGTGTGACTCAGATAGTATACCACTTTCTCCTTATGGCCAAGGTCGTATTGGGTGAGCAATGCACCAATAGCAAATTGTGTAGCGGAAATATACAGCAAGAGTGGTTCTCCCGGAGTGGGAGGCATGAGGACAGGTGGATTAGCAAGGTACCGTTTAAGCAAAGCAAAGGCTTGTTGTTGCTCGGGTCCCCTAGATGAAAGTGACATCCTTTTTAAGAAAATGGGTGAATGAGTGACATTTATCTGCAAGTTGGGAGATGAAGTGGCGAATGGCTTGAATTTTCCCCTGTAAGATGTGTAGTTGCTTGATATTCTCAGGTGGAGGCATTTTAGTAATAGTAGACACTTTAGCAGGGTCTACCTCAATACCTCATCTTGACACAATGAAGCCCAATAGTTTCCCTAATAGCACACCGAAGACACACTTCTTTGGATTTAGCCTGACTTTGTATTCATGCAAGGGTGTTCAAAGATACGCCACAAAATGATAGGATGATCCTCTCTTGTTTTGGACTTTCCTAGGATATCATCTACGTATTCCTCCATGATATCATGAATCATATCATGAAAAATCACTGTCATTGCCCACTGATAAGTTACTCCTACATTTTTTAGGCCAAATGGCATCACATGATAGTAGAAGGTGCCCCAAGGAGTCGTAAAAGTTGTTTTGTGTTGGTCTTCTTTAGCGATCTTAATTTGATTATATCCTGAAAAGCCATCCATGAGTGATAGCATCTCGTACCCTGCTGTTGAGTCAAAAATCATGTCAATGTTGGGCAGTGGAAAATCATCTTTAGGGCAAGCCTTATTGATGTCCCTAAAATCCATGCAGATTCGGATACCGATAGGTTTCTTTTGGACAGGAACAATGTTTGATATCCATTCAGAATAATCAATTGGCCTGATGAATCCTGCTGCAAGCAATCTTTCCAAATCTTCTTTAACCAATAGGGCCACTCTTGGGTGCATCTTTCAGAGCTTCTGTTTGATAGGTTTAGTGTCTGTGTGCACGACTAGGTTGTGCATGACCAAAGTCAGATCTAAGCTGGGCATGTATTTGTAAGACCATGCGAACACATCAATAAACTCTGCAGTAGCATAGTGAATGTATTTTGTTCTCTAGCCGAGAGTGATGCTCCTAATTTTACTATCTTGGGATCCTCTTCTGTACCAATATTGATATCAATGGTTTCTTTGACTAACAATTTTGATAAGTCCTCCATACATGTAGGATCAGGAGGTAGGTTAAGATCTTCATCCAAGGATGTCTCCACGAGATTTTCATCCTTGGCGTGGTCACTTTTTTTTTCTTTTGATTTTCTTATTTGTTTGTCAGCCAATGCCTCAAAGAGGTTTTCACTGTGTGACTTGGATTTTGATTTTTGCTGAGGCTTTTCTTTAGAACTTTTTCCCTTGCTTTTCTTTAAATTTTGCTAACCATGAAATTCAGCCTCCTCGCCGAAGTAGGTGCAGGTATCTAAGTCGATAAAGAAACATTTCTTGTGATCTCCAATAGGAATTGTATCCCTTATGCCCATGAACTCTCTGTGATAGCTTCGTCATTCTCGAATAAATCTAGTGGCATGTGACGTTGTTGGTCCCATTCAACAAGGGAAGGGTATACAAGGTCAAGGGTTGGTTCTATGGGGGTTATGGTTAGGACAACATTGTTCATGAAAAGGTTCGTGGAGGCCAGATCCTCATATTGGCTACAATGGGAATCCGTATCACTGTCTAGATAGTCAGAGCCATCCTCATGCTCAGAACAAGTAGCGTCTTGATCATTGGGGTGTGCTCCATAAGGGCGAATCCCAATGCCATATCTTTCTATTTTGAAATGTGGAAGAGGGACTGGTTCTCTTTGTCCTTGTTCATTCCTCCCACATCCTAGGCCTTTGTAGCCCATGGAGTACATCATTTTACTAGATTTTTCATATTCCGGGGTTCAATAACAAGATGGCTGAGTATCCTTAGGGACCCAAGTTATAGGTGGATCAAGCAATTTCTCCTCAGCTAACAAGCCTCTAGGTAGGAATGACCCAATAGTGTGTTCCTCTCTAGGTCTTCTGAAGCGGTAGTTGGGTCAACCTCTAGTCTTGGGTGATAATGAGAGGTCTGAAACCAAGAGCGCTTGTTGTACATTATACTCCCCGCAACCATATTCAAGGATTTTCATCTCCCATGAATCAAATGGAGATGTTGAAGTAGACGCACCATGAGCGCAAGAACTAAGAGAATCCGAATCCACCCGGGATTCCATGGCCTCAGACTGGAGAGGGACAACTATATCTGCAGAGGGACATGCATATGTACCCTTTCGTGCAAAGCTATTGAGAGCTCTACAATGAGTGAAGGGCTTTGAATCTCCTTGTATTGTTACCGTATGTCCCTCATGCTTCAACTTAATGCATTGATGAAATGTTGATGGCACGACCTACATGGCATGAATCCATGGTCGGCCTAGAAGCATGTTATATGGAAGTTCCAAGTCTAGGACATGAAAATTTGTCTAATGACAAGTGGGACCCACCTCTATGGGCAGCGTGATGGTGCCCAATGATTCCCTTTCTACGTTGTCGTATGCGGTGATAGTGATAATATGGGACTCAAGATCTTCCTCTGTATGTCCTAACTGTTTGCACCAACTTGAGTGTGTAAATGTTCAACCTAGATCCGTTATCCATAAGCACCCATTTGATTTTCCTGTGGGTGACAACTACCTCAATGTATAAGGGAAGATTATGTGTAGGATTCTCAGTAGGGATCTCCCTATGGTTGAAAGTGAGATGTTCACTTGGTGCGATGTTTGCCACCACGGCTTGAAGGTGTGCAGGATCAACTTCTAAAGGCACTCCTGACCCCTGAAGAGTTTGGTACAAAATGTCTTTATGCACATTGGATATCTTGAGAAGATCTAAGATTGAAATCTTAGCAGACGTCTTTTCAAGTTGTTCTAAAAGGTTATATTTACCGGTTTGTGGGGTCGATGGAGAAGGTTCTGGAATCACGAGGTGGGCACACCTTGTTACCGCAGCACAGTCCTTTCCCTTGATCCAGATGGTATTGACACAGTCAACAGGAGAGCGAATACATCCAATAAGAGAATCATAATGATTGTTGTCTCTTTTAGTGTACAAGTAATTCATGGCTTTATAAGTTTGGGATGACTCTCCCCGATCTGGCTTTGACTTTTCTAACATTTCATGCTTGGGGAATGGTTCTTTATATATCCCCATTTTCTCGTTAGGTGTTTGTTTTTTTCCTAGATTATCCACCTCTATCTCACCATTGTCAATGAGGTCCTAAATATAATGACGAAGCCGCAGACATTTGTCTATCTTATGTCCTTTGACGTGATGCATTTCGCAATATTCATGCTCTTTGTACCACAAAGGTTTTGGAGCATTGTCGTCAAACGGTTGCGTTGTAGGATAGGTCATCATGTGGGCCGCATCCAATTGTTTTAGAATAACTGACAAAGGTTCATTGAGAGAAGTGAATGTTATTCACTTTGGTGGTGGTTGAATGGGGCCCTTGGTCAATTTAAAAGGTTGACTAGTTTGGACTGTTTGAACACGTTTGGAATCAGTGATTCCGTCTCCCACCACATTTTTGTTTTTGTTAAAGACCTTTGTCTTTTCCATGGGTTTGGCATTTTAGTTGACTCTAGATTGGGTTTTGAGGGTACTTTTGGCAATGAGAGCTTTTTCTATCTGAATCCCTTTCTCGATAACCTCCTCAAAAGTGTGAACACAATGCATTTGGAGGTGGAAAGCTATATCCAGGTTGAGGTTGGGGACGAAAATACTGACCAGCTACTTTTCAGGGAAAGCGCAAGGGAAGTGACTAGCTATCCCTCTCCACTGTTGGAGGAAGCTGGCGAAAGTCTCATTCGGGCATTGCTTGGCACCACATAAGTCTGCCATGGTGACATCACTCTCAATGTTATACGAGAAGTGATGCATGAACCTTTCTGCTAATTCTGGCCAGGTGAAAATTGATCCTCGTGGTAAGCGTGTAAACCACTCCAAGGCTTGACCTCCGAGACTCTTGGGAAAAAATTTGATGAGGTAATTGTCACTATAAGACACCTCTTGACATGCGATGTAAAAATATTTAACATGATCCTGTGGATCTCCTTTCCCTTTATATTTGTCAAACTTTGGCATATCAAATTTCTTTGGAAAGGGTTAAAGGGTCATCATCTTGTCAAAAGGATAGGGGCATAATTCTTCGTATTGATATTTCCTAATGCTCCCTATATTGCTCTCTTGTAAGCTCGCAAGCGTCGCTTTCATAGACTACACTTCTTGTTCAAGCAATTGTTCTCTAGTGGGAGAAGCGGGGATGTATACATGATGATACCCTGTGTCTTCTTCTCCTTGGTTTTATCGATGGAGTTCATTGATCTTAACCTTAGGCCTCAACTTTTGAACTTTCTTGTTTGCATCTTTATGTACATGGGAAGTAAGAAAAGCTAGTTGTTGGCTTAGGTTACTAATTTGTTGTTGGATTGTGATTTGGTTTGTGGCTTCTTCTTCTAAAGGTTCCTCCTCCTCGTATTATGGAGGTTCGTCACCCATCTCATGTTCTATCTTGTTTCTTCATGGCACTTTAATAAAGGGTATTCTATGCCCCACCACTTTATCATTTTCTACGTAAGAGGTAGAAGCTTGTCTGTGCATTAAAATATCTTCCATATTGATAAGGGGACGTTCTTCCTCAATAGCGTTATTCGCAGGTAGTATTGTTTCATTTTCAGTGGGAAATTTGGCCCCTAGTTCTACGACCCGTGCCAACACTCTATCTTTGTTTCTAAGAAGAAACTCATCTAGTAAAGTGGGGTCAAAATTTAATTCTGCGTGTGGTGATTCTAATTCATTTCCACTGTGATCGACCATCTCTTCTGTTTCTTTTTCTACAAAAAACAATGGTCCTAGGTCATGTCCAATGAAGGGGTTTGACCCTTGTCTGTTAGAGGTTTCCCAAGCTTGCGCTTGTTGTTCCTCGTATGTCTGTTTCTTTAATCCTAGTCATGTTTTAAGAGCCATGTTTTCGTGATAGTTTCACTAGGGTGAGTTGTAAATGTGTTCAAAGCTTAGTGACTACCCCTAAGTGAGATGCAAGATGTATTTGTGAAGAGTATGAATATGTCAACAATGTGAGAATACCAATGTGATAGAGTGATAAATCACCAATGACACAAGCATTTGTTATCTAAACCTGTTTAAATGAAGTACCTCCTAGACTACGTTTCAAAAAGTAGTTTCACGTCGCAAGATGATTAACAAGATGTTTTCACTTATGCCAAGTTCAAGGGAATGAACAAAACATAAGTAAATACAAGAAGTCAATGTGACCTCCCAATCAAGATATATGATGAGCAAGCTCAAACTCGATTAAGACCTATATCTCAAAAAGTGCCAATTACAATTCGCGAATGACACAACAATATCACCAAGATATGTTAACCCACTTTGTGTGAAAGTAAGGTATTGATATCAAGGTGTTATTGATATAACACGCACAAATGGTAACACCTAGCACTCTTTCAAAATCGAGGTAATAATAGAACCGAACTAAAAAGCTCAAAGTATAGCTAGGAATAGTTAAAAATGTGTGCAGCGTAACCTTACAATATAGATATTTATGTCGAGTTTACAAGAAACAAGACGTAAATATCGAAATTGTAGTGATACGATATAAACAAGCTAACTCTTCTAAGGAAGTCTACGGTGATGAACCATGCCTAACTACAATGATGATCTTGACATGGGTATCAAGATCACAATGGCTACTAATGACGTGAATACACCTCTGCACACTTTAGATGTTTAACTAACCCAGCCACAAACATGGATGGGCATAAACGGACATAAAAGTGACAGAAATAGTCGATTGGTAACACAAAGGTAGTCACCCTTCTTCTGACCAACAAAGTGTCAAAAGAAAGTGAAGGAAATAAATCAAAAAAGGATGAAAAATGTTGGCTTCTCTTCGGCAGAGTTTTGCCTCACCCTAAGGCAAGTAAAAACTAAGCGAAAGTAATGCATCACATGTTTTGCAATGAAAATACGGTTCACAACTCAACACTATTTTAAAATGGTCAAAGTGGGCTCCTGGCCAAAGTATATCTTCCTAGGTGGTTCTCTTGTCCTAGGTACTACAAAGATTATCCACGAACGAGACGATTTACCCAAAAAGTCACAATGACTAGTTTGGGAGTATCTTGACTTTGCCCCCTTCAAGCACAGTGGGCAATAAATGCATCCAAGTGTGTACTTAAAAGGGTCACGTAGGGACAACTTGTAACTCTATCTCACAAAGGATTTACTAGTCAGATAGGTAGTGCGGAGCACTTCCCATTTCATCCACAAGGTTCCCTCTTGCATGGACTACTTTGGGGTTCCTGGAACCACCCCCATTGTTGTAGCTTAAGGCATTATGCCAAAGGGGTTATGTTCCAGTTGAGTGGAGAGGGATGTACCCTTTTCTGAAACCTGCAATATAGTGTTTTGAATATGTTGTTCATTTTATCTTTTTTAATTAGATGTGGTTTGCTTGAACACTGTTTGGCAACCTGTATAACAACTGTATTAGTAGTTTTCTGACTTTTGTTTCGATTTCTCCATTATTTGAAAAGTGATGGCATTTTGGTCCTGTATGATGATTTTTAGTAGTTTTCCATCAAAAGAGAAGGCATCATTTCTGATTCTCCAGATCATCCAAGGACGCAAGAGAAGAGCATACGTGATGTCTTCAAAATCCAAAAAGATATCAAATGGAAGAACACTTTAATTCAACTACGCCGAATTAACCAATTCCAACTCAAATACTCCTAATAACCTCAAAGCATCAAAAGGACCTAAGAATCATTTTTGATTCCCAAGATCGCCCCAAGGGACGCGAGGGAAGAGCATACGCAATCCTTATTCCTACAAGTAAACAATGCAAAAATATTACCTAATCAGATATAAACATGTAAAAACAGCTTGCAAAAACAAATATATGATTAGATAAACCTGCAAGAATGTTAGCACATCAACACCTTAATTCAAAAAATGCAAAAGGACACCTACGCCCTTTTTTTAGCACTTATGCATGGGTTAGGGCGTATGCACCACTTAGACGTTGTTTTCGGTTCACAGTGCACCTATGCCACCCGAGAGATGTGTGCGCCACGAAAATAGTATACGCACCACGAAAATAGTTCATGTGCCACTCTGTGGATTTTTTTGACTTACCAAGCGCCTGCACCACCAGAGAGACGTGTGCGCCACAAAAACAAGTGTATGCGCCACTCTAAAAAAATAGACAGAAAGACAGACAGAACCAACCGCGTTACCATAAAAATGTGCCTGCGCCACTAAAACATCATGTGCACTCTGGTTAGGGCGTGTGCCTGATCTGACAGGTTTCAGAATGTAGTGAAGGTATAGTACGAAACAATGTCTGCGCCCAGGTTAGTGCACCTATGTGCTGGTTAGGGTGTGTGTGCCAAGGTTAGCGCACATGCACCAGGGGTTGGAAAACAGAGTAACAGGTTTTACCAGTGCACCTACGCCACCAGAGAGACGTGTGTGCCACAAAAACTGTGCATGCGCCTGAAAACCGTGCCTGTGCCCCTAAAAACGTGCCTACGCCAAACCTGCAACCAAAATACGGTAAAAAACACAAGAAAACTCACAATATCTCAATTTTTTGACAAGTTAGCTTAAGAATGGAAATAACCCATTAAAATTAAGGCTATGAACATGAAGTTACACATATCAAATGAGCAAAAATTCCAAAAAATGGACATTAATTACTACATGTGTATATCAAAAAAATTAGCCAAAACAATGAAACTTAAACTAAAATGCCATGGGACTAAGTGTCCCACCGGGTGTGCCAAATGTGTGCAAGTATTTCTACAATTTTAGCTAAATTTAAAGCAAGAAAACTACCACCTAGAAATAGCTTCCTAACCTAGCTAGAAATGAGAAATGTGCACCATCATGATGAAGAAATGAGCAAGTCCTACCCTTAACATTAATAACTTTGAAATGATCAAAACATAATGTAAATTAATGAACTCTATTCTCCTTAATTGCCTAATTTAACATTAAAATGAACCTAAGTAGTTCAATGGAAATCAAATTATATTTGCTTGCTTTGATCCTTCAATGGATGCTTGGGTGTGAGGCTTAGCTCTTCAAGAATGGAGGATGGAGGGCTCAAGAATGAAAAAAGGCTATTAGTATGAAACTATGTGCTTTCTTTTGTCTCTTGAGAGATTTAGGTGTAGGTGTAGAAGTAGAGGGAGGGTTGTTTATATAGCCCAAAGGATAAAGGATTCAACACATCCTCATGAATGTGGGACTAATGGAGATGTAGAGTTAGTTATGGATAAGGGGGGTTTAGATGGGGTTGAGTTAACTTTAGGAGGTTTAACTTGTCCTTTAGTGGCTCATGTGGATAAAGGGGGTGTATTAATTAATCAAGATGATTAATTAATACATGTGCAAGCTTTTATAAGCTTTTAGATGGATTTTAGTGTGATTTGGGCCATTTAGGAGGGAATTAAACCAATTAAATAGTGATTTATTGATTTAATGAGAAGAGAGGCTAATTAATTAATAATAATTAATTAGACTAGATAGAAGGTGTTGATTAACGAAGGGTAGTTAATTAGGGTATGTGTTGGATATGTGATTTAATTAATTAGCGTAATGTAATCAATTAATGACAATGGAAGAGAAGATGAGTGCTATTGACAATATGTCGTCAATTTGTGGGAAAGGAGATAATTAGCACAATTTAAGTATTTAAATTGCTCAGGCATAATTATAGGTGTCTATAACCACTATAGGCATGAATGTCCTTAGACTATTACTTGTTCTTTTTGTGGGAAGAATCATAGATATGAGGAGTGCCTAGACTTATATGAGCATCTTAGTCTTAGAAATCATCATAAACATGAGAACAAGGGTTAGGGATGGTCAGAGTATAGTGTGCTATGGAGAATCAATGGATGCCAAAGCTAGCACCGGAACTTGAGGTATTACATATGAAGATTACTACACATGTTGAAGCTACACACATCAAAGAGGCATTACAATATAAGCCTACCATCACCAAGGAGGAATTTTTACATGTAAGGTACTTAGATCCTACACATCAAAAGGAGGTTTATCAGGAAACCATGGAGTTACTTAGAAATCTTCAGGGTAAAATACAGTGTTCAAAGGAACAGTCACAGATGTTAGAACAAAATAAGGAAGCATAGATAATTCAATCAGATATTGATGACTTGAAAGAGGTATGAAAATTTTTGCACTAGGAGTATATCATTCCATTACTAGGGAATTGGCTAAAGGAAAACAATCCATGTGTAGTTATAGAAAATGGATGATAGATCGTGCATGCTAATCTTCCCCCTTATAGCTTGAATTATGACAAGAAGATCACTTTGAATGATGTTGTGGATGGGTGGCTCTTGAGTAATATATTGAATGATACAGGCATAGAAGTTAATGTGATTACTTTAGATGTATGGGTACAGATGGGTAGACCTCCATTATAGCCACCCTCTAATGTACTGTTTATGTCCAATCGAACTAAGGACACTCCCATAGGATTTTTAAAGTATGCATCCATTACTATATAAGGGGCCAAGTTCACTGGGGACTTTGAGGTCTTAGCACTTGTAGAATCAGACAACTTCCCAACTCTACTTGGGTGCCCTTGGTGTTATGCAAATAATGTTGATCTATGGTTCAACAAGGGGTATATAAGTTTTGAGAACATGGAAGAAAGAGTGATTATCCCTTTGACAGATGGGAAATTTGTGCCTTATGTTGAACCTTTGAGTGAGGAATACATAAACATGATTTATGTACGTGCCATTCGGGACTCGGAAGTACTTGAACCATCAAAGGAAGGAGTCCTCTATTGGGAAGATGCATGATCTATCAGTGATACTACAAGTATTACTTGTGAAAATTAGGCACATGGAACCTATGAGATGGTTGGGTGTAAAGTAAGAAGCACATTTGCATGAAGAAGAAATCCTCGATGTATTCAGAGGATAGGTAACAACCCTGTACCTCAGTACACTAGAGAAGGAGATCCTATGGTAATACTGCATGACATGAAGGAGAAGTGGAAAAATCAAGTGGAAAGAAGGAATATGTTAGTATATACTTTGTGCGGGATAGTAACATGCTAGTGGATGGTTCACATGAATAATATTATGGAATGGAATGAAGTCAGAATTGCTCTAATCACTCGGTTCTTTAGGAGTAATGCGCCTACTATGATATTCATGTATCATGGTAATCAACATGTTCAACACCGTGTTCAGTAGTGTGAGAGACTCTGTACAGAGGGAAGAAGCTTTACCACCTTCAATTTGGGTGCATAAACTTTATTCCACTTTACAAGGCTACGCATGAGCCTAGTATGTTTATGCAGAGCTACATGGGAAGACTAGAAATTGGTAGGACTTGATTACAAGAATGACCTAGACTTTTGACTACTTCTCTACTAAACCTCCGGTGGAAGAGGCATTAAGGGTTATAAAGTGCTTAACTATGGGAGACAATGCAAATACTGAAGAAATCATTCAAGAGTTATTTAGTGAGGTAGAATCTGGAGTGCGTTTTGATGAAGTAGAAGAGATAAAAGCTACACTACTTAAGCATGATTTTTTTGAGAAAGAAAAAGGAAATATGGTCTACATAGTGGATGATGAAGAAGTAGAAAATCTGGATATAGATCATTTGGCAGGTATGTGTGAAGTGTTAGACAATGTGGATAAGAACGTGCATGCCTATCATGAACCTATGAAGACCAAGAAAGTGAACATTGGAACAGATGCTGAACCTAAGGAGGCAACAATTGGGGATTATTGGGTTGATTCTGAAGTGGAAAAGATAATTGAGTTACTATGGGATTTTCAGGACTTATTTCCTAGGGGCTACCATGAGTTAAAAGGAGTGCATGAGTCATTAGGAGAGATGAAGATTAAGCTAAAGGAAGGAGTGTGCTTGGTTAGGAAGAGACCTTACAGGATGAACCCTAACCTGCACATCAAAGTTAAGGAAGAAATTGACAAAAATTTGAAATTTGGCATCATCAAGCCCCTAGAGGAATCAGAGTGGGTTAGCCCCATGGTGATCAGTATAAAGAAAGATGGTTGGATTAGGATTTGTGTGGATTACAGGGAACTAAATGCTGCATGTGTGATTGATCCTTTTCCTACACCTTTCACAGAGGAAATATTAGAAGGTGTTGCAGGATGCAAAGTTTAATCTTTTACGGATGGATTCTTTGGGTATCATCAGGTTAGAATTGCACAGGAGGATCAAGATAAAATGAATTTCACCACTGAATGGGGAATTTTTGCATATACTGTGATGCCCTTTGGTTTGAAAAACACGCCTGCTATATTTTTGCACATAGTTGTTCAAGAATTCCAATATTTTATTCACAACTTCCTGTAGGTTTACTTGGATGATTGGATGGTGTATGGACTTGTTAAGGATCATTGTGACAATTTGTGCTTAATGTTTGAAATATGTAGACAGTTAAAAATCTCTTTAGACATCAAGAAGTTCATGTTTGCTACACCTTTTGGAACTTTGTTAGGGCACATCATCTGCAAGGAAGGTTTGTTAGTGGATCCAACTAAGGTTACAGTTATTGTAGGCCTAGAAGAGCCTACCAGTCAGAGTGAGGTGCATGGATTCTTGGGCCACATAGGGTATTATAGGAAATTTATCAAAGGATATGCAAATATTTCCACACCCTTGGAAGAGTTACTAAAAGGAAAAGGGACGTTCTATTAGGGAGAACCACAACAACGCACATTTGAGGTGTTTAAGGAGAGACTTACAATAGTGCCCATTATGCATTTTCCTTCATGGATCTAACCGTTTCATGTACATGTGGATGCCTATGGCACAACCATTGGTGTGGTGTTAGCTCAACCTAGAGAAGGTATTATAGATCATCCTATCTATTTTTCTAGTAGAAAGTTGACTCCTGCAGAGTAGAATTATACAACAACAGAGCATGAGGCCTTGTCGATGATCTATGCACTGCATAAATTCAGATAGTACTTGCTAGCAACACCTTTTATATTCTATACTGATCACATGGCATTAAAATACTTGGTAAATAATCCCATTTTACAGGGGCACATATGTTGATGGGTGCTCTTATTTCAAGAATTTGATTTCATAGTTGTGGTAAAACTAGGTAAAAGTAATTCTGGCCTAGACCACTTATCAAGGATTCAGTTAGGGGAGGATGTGTAGACAATTGAATATACAATGCTATATGCAAAATTGTACAGGTTACATCGTGCACCTTCATAATTGGAGGATATTGTTGTATTTTTATGCATGGGTATGGCACCAAAAGGAATGAAAGCATTGGAGAAGAAATAACTTACAATTCACACAATACCCTTTATGTTGATCAGTGGATATTTATACAAACTAGGCTGAGATGAAGTCTTGCACTGGTGTGTACTAGAATATGAGCACACATATATCATGGAAGAGGCTCATGGTGGTATTGTAGGTGGGCACTATCCAAGTGACACCACCGCAAACAAGATTCTACTCGTTGGATTATGGTGGGAGACCTTGTACAAGGATTATAAAGAGTATTATAAGGCATGTGATCACTCTTAGGGCCTTGAAAAACCTGGGCAAAGATATGAAATGCCTTTGAGGCCTATTGCTTTTGTAGTGCCATTTGAGAAATGTGCTACACAATTTATAGGTCCTATTTCACCAGCTGTGCATAGAACCAGATCACACTATATCATCACTTGCACAAATTATTTTATAAGTTGGGTAGAAGCAACACCTACAAAGGATTGTATAGTAGCTACAATAGCCATGTTCTTATGGGAAAATGTTCTTTATAGGTATGGATGTTTACTGAGCTTGACAAGTGATAGGGGAAAACACTATTTGAATGAGACAATCATGATATTACTAGATGAATTTATGGTTACGCACAACAAGACTATACCCTATCATCCTCAGGAAAATGGTACTGTTGAGGCCTTTAACAAGATATTGAGCTAGACCTTGACAAAATTTTTTGATGTTGGAAGGAAAGACTAGGATGTTAAATTTTCTGTTGTACTTTGGGTATATAGAACAACCTATAAGAGGTTGAATAAGGCCATATCCTTTTAGTTGGTTTTTAGCACAGAAACAATTCTTCCTATGGAATTCATGTTTCCTTCTTTACGTATTGTGTGCACTGGAGGTCTAGTGGATGAGAAAGCATTAGAATAAAGAATTGACAAGTTAATACAGTTGGATGAGAGGTGTGCCATAGCATGTTGGAGTCAGAAGTAGGAAAAGGCCAGGTAGAAGGCATGACATGACCGACACATTAGGGATAAGAAGCTTGAGGTTGGACAGATGGTACTACTTTATGATTCTAAGTTTATGTGCCATCCAGGAAAGATTAAGGTGCATTGGTTAGGACCGTATGTTATCACTCATATACTTGACTCAAGCAGCTTTCTAGTTACAAGCACTTGATAGAATGCGGTTACCCAGTTACTTTAATGGGAGTAGGCTGAAGCCCTACTATAAATAAGTCTTCTTGGTGTTTGTAATAAGGTAGTGTTGCCATTTAGCATAGGTTTCCCTTTATGTATTTCCTTCTTCGTCGCTATGCTTTGTCAATTTAGTTTGGTGTTTTGTGTAATAAGCACGTTTACGTGCTAGAAGCTAATTACAATCTGAAGTATTTTTATGCGCAAAGGATTGCACATACCATTGGTGTGGGGTGGCTATTATTTGTTATTCACAAATGGGTACACATGAGAATAAACTGTTACATGTGATATTTAAGTATGGAAAGGAGTGGTTAGAGAGGAGATTACTTCTAAAGAAGACCATAGATGGTAATGAATGAAGGGATAGTATAACATGAGGTAAGCAAGCGGCCGTGGAAACTACTATGAGAAGGTGCAATGATGAGGTACTCGACGCATGGAAGCATGAATAAGAGAAGTCTGTAGCTAGAGGGTAGGAAGGCATGTTAGAAGGTTATAGCTGGGGAATGAAATTGTATTGCATGGAAATTGTTTAGGAATTTTGAAAATGGTCAATTAATGAGAGGATTATTGGTAGGTGAAGGAGCAATAAATGCACTAAATTTTTGAAAATTTATATAAGGACATGATGCGGGTTCATTTTTACCTTTGTAATCACAAGTATTCAAGTGAGCTAAGTGCAACCGAGCCAAGTGAATCATGTTGAGGTGCGGAGAGTTGTGAAACTAGATGTGGAGAGTAGATTTGTGCATGGAAAAGGCTTACGTCCCCATTTGTGAAGGGTTTGAGCGAAGAAAAAGCATGAGAAGGAGCAATGTGGTTTGAGCTAGGGCACATGATTTTGAGTGAGGGTTCAAAATTACTTGACACAGAAGAAAAAAGGTTGGATTTTTACGATGACACCAAAGAAAGCACCTGCAACATGCACAAAAGGAAAGAAAAAGGTGGAAGTTGAGGTTGAAATTACTCCCAAGAGAAATTTTTTAGAGATGCAGTACCTAGAAGGATTAATAGTCAGACAAGATTGGGATTCCCACATCTACAGATGAAAAGTAAATGACTACAACCACTGCACCACTGATAACAAGGGAGAGTTGGATGCTTTGCTAAATAAGAAGACCAAAAAACACACGGTGGAAGATATGCCAGTGTATGATGATGTTGGGGAAAATTTTCTTAAGCAGGTAGGAGTTTATCAACTGTATGAGCTCCCATATTTTGGAAAAAATGAACCTTTATACCAATGGATTATGAGCAGAGTCCATGAGGACTTCTTCTATTTCACCAGATGGAGGGTTAGGCTCACAACAACCCTAATTGCGACATTAATAGGATTGAAGGGCATAGGGACAAACATTGTTAGTGATCTGACTGATAAAGCAATGGTTATTGCCACAAGAAAGGAGTTGGGGTATACAAAGGGTCCATGTGGAATGGACATCTACAGATTGAGGAAGTACCATGTGGTGTAGGAAGCCACACATCTGCTCACCAAGCTGAATGATCAAGGGAGATGGTCACAGGTAAATACAATGTGGCTTTATGTTGCAAAGAAAATTTCCCAGGGATAAATCTACAACTTAGTAGGCTATATTATAGAAACCATTATTGAGGAAGCGCCAGGTGAAAAGATAATTTTTTCTCCATCCTCTTATCTCTTTTTTTTGTAGAAATTGGAGTGCTTGATGGGCCAAAGAATAAAATTTGGGAATACCCCACTGAGAAGAAGTCCCTTGTGGAAAGGTTAAAGAAATATTTATGTGAAGGATCAATGAGTGGCCTATTTAAGCAAAGGGCATAAATGTGGTATGACTGACTTCATGCAGTGTTTGAGTAGGAATGGTGCATTCCAAAGAAACTACCTTTGGTGGTAAGAAAGGTAGTACAGTTCGTGGTGTATCAACACTTATGCATCACACGGTTTTCCATGAAGGATGGGACATGGAGTCCATGGTGCAAACTACCATATGCCTTCACAGCATGCTACTTCTAGGCCTCAATTCACATATTTTCTAATGCACGTAGGATGAAATTAAATGTAGACAAGGTAGATTGTGACTACCACAATATCAGGAAAACATATGTATATCCAGGTCAGTCTGCTTACATTGAGAGGCTCATTTTAGATGTCATAAATATGAAGTTGGTAAGTTTTTCTATTGGGGATAGTGGAGCCACACTCATATATCTTTAACTCAAGCCTAGGATGGAGAATAATATGTATGTGGAGAACAAGTTCATGGTCCCAGGACTACCTAAGGCCAAGCACACAATGGAGAATGTGCCAAATTCAAAGCCTGCTATGACCATACAAATAGACAAGGAGGAAGAGGAACAAGAATATATTGGAGGCTTAGATCATAGAGGCTAGAGGGAGCCCATATACAAAGTGGAGAGTGAGTGTGTGGATACTCCACCAAAGGCACAAGAAGGATAAGAAGAATTGGATGTAGATGCAGTCCCTGAAGATTTCCGGTTTAAGAAGTTATTCATAAGAACCAGGACCCAAGGTACCTGAAGACCACATCTTATAAGAAAATCACCTAGAATCTCCCCTCAGAAAGAGGTAATTGAGAGAAGGAAGGAAAAATTTAAATTTGGATGAGGAGGCATAGGAGTTTGAAGAGATCACACCTAGAACCTCAGTGCAACCAGAAGATATGGAGGAACCTAGAGATGAATAAATAAATGATGAAGAGGAAGGGATGAAGGAATCAGAAGAGACGGTGCAAGAGTAACTCTGCGTGCATGTTACTACTCAGGAAGAAGAAGGGCCAACTCCAAACCTTGGTGCTCAGGTTCCTAAGGGGCCAATAATAAAGAGAACAAGTGAAGAATATGTCGTGCCAAGTATGGGCTATACTAAGGACACAAGCAAAACCGTCCACACCTGGTTTCAGAGAACAATATGCCTTAAGGAATTATATGGATGGAAGCTGATGGATCTAGAAATTGCCACCATGTGCACAAGGAAACAATTATCCTAGTCCATGCAAACCTATATGGATGAGCCATATTTTGACGTCTACGATGAATCTTGTGTATCAAGGAGAGTGAAGAAGGCACCCCAAAGTTGACACATGATAGTCAAGCCTATTCTAATGTCTGATGAGTAGGTGAGAAATTCTTTGATTAAAGTATCTGTAGAGGTGGCATGGAGGAACATTGATAAGGGTGCCACCATTAGAGCACTACTTGAAGATAACAAGGCAAAAAATGTAGAAATAACACATTTAAAAGGAGAAAAGGACCTAGAGTAGAAGAAGAATGAAAAATTCATTAGCATGGAAGAAGAAATTGGTGACTACGTTATGAAAGCAAGACTTCATCTTGAGTCTAAGGTACCTAAGAAGTTTCCTTCGGCCATGCATTATGTGTGCACATTGGTTGATTTGGTGCTAGAAGATGGAACAATTCAAATGCCGGCCCCAAAGGATCCTGAACAAGAAGGATAAAGAGAAAGGTCCTCCATGGTTAGGAAAGTTTCAAATTATGAGGCATTGTTCCAAAATCTAAAGGATGAACTGAGGAAATATGACCAAGCTCTAAATATTTGTGTGGCACTAGAAGCAGTGATAAGGATAAAAACTATGGTTAAAGATAATGATGTTATGAAGGCCATGAAAGATGAGACACTGGGACGTGCATAAAGATGGAAACTACTGAAAAAATAGTGTAAAGCCCTTGCAACAACACAAAATCCACATAAGGAGAGAATAGATGAGATTGGGAAGCACATAGCATAGAAGATGGATCTTCTAGAGGGAATGATGACTACTATGACCAATGTTGTCCAAGTACTACAAAATGAGAAGGAAAATATTACTCAGGACGAATTGGAAGCCATTGCCACATACATTCTAGATAAGACAAGGATCACCCTAGATGAATGATAGACATTGGATGCTAAGATTAAAAAAAAATATCCAGAATTGATCCTCCTGGTTAAAGAAGAAGGTGCGGTAGAGTAAAGGTCTATTCTTTTGTATAATGATTCATTATGTTCTTTCCATTCTTATTCTTTATTCTTTGGGAACATAAAAAAGAATCCCCATTTCTAGGATGACAATGTAATTTAGTGTGGGGTAATGTGTGGTAGAAAATATTTTCCTAAGGATAAGACACATGTAGGATTCGTGTGGGAACAAGGCATATTTGAAGGTGTGGAATGATAGGAAAGGAAACACGCACCAGGAAAAACTAATTCGGGACTAAGCCATTTTCATGGATGCGGGCTATTTTTGGAAGATAACATGTGGAGCATACTTTGGGATGGAGAATTGAGTGACACGTAAATGCTATTTTGGGAATGAGCATTAGATAAGTGTTATGCATGAGTTCAAGCTAATAATAGGATTACTTCTTCCAGTTAAATATAGGATGTCTATTATTATCAAACTTTCATGTGTGCATGGTATTGTAAAGGTTCATGGCTATTATCAGCATGCAACCTATTTTGGGAAGTGTGTAAATAGTGAAGGGAAAGTCCCCACCCCTATGAATATGTAGTGAACTATATAGTTAAAGAGAGATGCTGAATAGTGGATTATTATAAAGTTGTGTTGTTGGATCTAATATGCGCATATCTTATGGTGATGTTTTGTAATGTAAGAAGGTTTTATTTATTATAATGTTTAATGTAATGAAGTATATTGGATGGATACTGGTTTTAAACATGAATGTAACTGGTTCTTGCATGGTTAATCTTATTATAGTTATTGTTTAATTCATGATTCTCTAAGATCTAGATTTGGAATATGCTCTGTGGAATGTTATTCTTATTTATGCTTCTAAATATGTTTTATCTTCATTACACTAACATCTTGCATAAGCAACTCTAAAGAGGGTCCTGGTACCTTTGCGCACTTTGGGTGAGCACTCAGCTTAGGCTGAGTGATGTGCCAATGTGCCTGGGTTTTTTCTAGGTTTTATATAGTAGATTCTAGGCTGCATCAATGATGGAATATATGCTATGAGTATGGTTATTACAAAAATTCATGTTAACACCTTGGAAAGACAATACCAAAGAGGAATTTGGTAGCTTCGTACACTTCGTGTGAGTGCTCATACCTATCTGAGTGAAGTGTCAGCGTGCCTAGGAATATGAGTAGAAAATAAATACTACATGGATGGTAGGAGCCGTGTGCCCCACGATTGATTAGAATTCTATGCAATGAGGTTAATTTGGCCAGCCTTCTCAACAGTCAAGAATGAACCATAAATGAGAGTGTGTCATCGGGAATGGTCGAAATGTGTGTTGTGTCTAATGTGTTGTGATGAGTGTGTATGTATGTTGATGAGATGTAACCTATAAATGATGTGTGCATGAACCTTATAGCTAAATAGTATATATAAAAAAAAATGAATGCAGGAGTGATGATTTAGCCTAAAGCGTATATCACTACAAGATGAATAGAGGGAGTGGTGATGTATCCTAAAGAGTGTACCACTAAAAGATGAAGGAATGGGTGACTATTTAGCCTATAACGTATGTTAATAACCTAGTAATTTAACATTAGAGGAGGTCAAATGATGAACGTGTAAGTATGATAAGGTCTATTTGATTTGTAAACCCTCAGTAATTGAGTATGGATTTAGGAACTAAAGTGTGTAATAGGGTAGTGAGTGCAGTGCGTAGAAGATGATGTAGTGTATGTAATAATAGATGACCATATGATGTATAGAAATGTGTAATATGTGATGAATAATATGCAATGTAATATGTGTAGGTAGACTAGGAATGTAGAGATGCATGTTAAGTAGTATGTAGGCTAAGTATTATGTAATTTTAGTCTTATAGATGATAGGAGTATGATGCTAGTATGATGCATGATGCATGATGCATCATACTAGCATCATAATCCTATCATCTATAAGACCAAAATTATATAATACTTAGCCTACATACTACGTAACACGCATGATGCATGATGCATGATGCATGATGCATGATGCATGATGCATGATGCATGATGCATGATGCATAGATGCACAAATGTCAAAATGATATAGACTAGATATGATATAGACTAGATGTAGTGTGTATGATTTAAGATATAAGACATATGATGTGAGATATGTTAAGAAATGCAATGTGTAATACCTACTGTATAGTGTGTGGGGTTCATGTATAGTAATCCCTCAACAGTCAAGTGTGAACCGAAGCACAAGAGTGTGTCATCGGGTAATGGTTGATGCTAAAACATGTGATGTGTATGCCTATGTACAGATATTGATGTATGGAAATACAAATATAAGAGGTGCAATGATGTGAATATGCAGGGGGATGTGTAAATTCTATGCTCCCCAGTGTGTAAGCGATGGAATTATAGTCAAAATACACTAAGTGGAACAATGTAGGGAGTAGTTTACTTTACAAAAGTGATGGGATGCTAAGCTGGTAATGTCATAGATAAATTTAGTGGAGGGGTATTTGCTTTAACAAAATGAATGGGAAATGGAAGTGAAGTGGGATGGTGAGAAATATTGAATGGTGGTAGCTTTGGCAGTATTGATGATGTTACCAAAGAAGAAGGTTGATTGATTTTGAGAGGTAGTTACACACTTTGAATTTGGAATGTGGTAGATGTCTTGAGAGGAGGAGATGCTATATTTATTTTGATAGGTGGTTGCTTAGGTGATGCTTGAATTTTTGAAGAAGGCATAATAGAAATAGTGGTGTGATGCTCGTTTGACATAGAAGGAACAAATTTAGGAGCCCATGTGGATGTAGCATTTGTAGATGGGCATGTAACATAATTTTGTGCATTGAATGAGATATATACCTGATGCTCAATATGTTTGATTCTTCATTACAAAGATTGGAAATCATTTTCATTATGTCCATTGATTTGATGATAGTGGCAATATGGAATTCCTTGATACTTTGCTAGTCGATAAGGAGGATAACAATGAGCAGGTCGTAAAGTCATTAAGTGATGAATAAGGAGCTCAATAAGGAGGTCATCTTGTTGAGTATTATGATCAAAGATGAGAGGCTTTGGTAATGGTATGACTTGAGGCTCACTGATATGAGCACATGTAGCAAACATAGAATGAGAATGGGATGTAGAAATAGAACAAACATGTGCTTGAGAATCATCCTTAAGCTTTTGAATTTAAAATTTGAGAGATGTAATCATGAATTCCATGGCCTTAAATTTGTCTTGAAACACATAATGTAAAGCTTGAATTGATTCCAACATGGGTTGATTAGATGTTGAATTACTAGGGTCATCAAATAGACGAGCGAATATAGGAATTATTTTGTGTGGTGGTGTATTGTCATCAAGATACATGGTGTCTAGGGATTTTTGCAAAACATCCTAACAATTTGGATATCTCTTAATTAAATTAGATAAAGAAACTTGAGCAACTTTGGGAGCCATGAAAGAGGAAAAATGAGCATCCTAAGCATGAAAGCGGTCGGATTTAACAAAAATGATTAACTAAAATGTGAAATTATTAAGTTAGTATAAACTAGGAACAACAATAAATAAAATCAATAAATAAATATAGAAAGTGACCTAAACAACTAGGCTAATGAAAATAGAAACCCTAATGTGCAAGAAGAGTAAGGAAACATCTTAGCTGATCTAGAGGATGATTTGGACTATGTCATAAAATAAACTGAATATCCTAGAAGGAGCGAACATGCAAGGGTCTCAAAAAGGACATATCTAAGTTATTTGGCTGGACTAGCATGCCTGAGAGAGGATCAGGGGAGTTCTTGGCACCCATGTCTATGTAGGAGGTATAGAAACCATATTTGTAGGGTCAGATGATGACACAAAGCCTTCACTATATGTATCATGTAATTTTATACTCTGTGCTTAATTTCATCAATGATCAATGATGAAAGATAGACCTGCAAAACCACAAAACAAGCATCAAACCCTAAAAAAATAAAAATGTGAATGAAGAGGGTCAAAATATCCTTAATGGCCATAATGGTGGACTTACTAAATGAGTGCTAGACTACATCAAATACCCGATGTAGTTCTATGTGCTTGTGTGTGAAATCATGCCCTAGGTGCTCTTGTTGCAGTCACAATTTGTGAAGTAGTGAGCTATAATTGTGTAGAAAATGCAATAAATAGTGGATGAAATAGACTATAATTCCCTCCTATGCTTGTGTGATGTAGATGAACCAACCTTATCCCTTGTGATGGAGCTAGATGAATTTAAATGAGCTCTATATGCCTTATATGGATGTAACTCTAGGTGGATGATCATAGTGACTAGTGATTGGTCCCTTATTTTGATCTCATAACTTTATATTTATATGGTTCTCTTATTCTAATTTTACAATTAACCCTAAAAAGGCCGAACACCAAAAATATCAAAAGCTCAAATGGCTACAAGGTACCCAAAAAGTGACAAGAAAGTTAAAATGGATTAGGGCGCCTTGACTAGGACTAGGGTGCATATCGGCACCCCAGTACTAGCTTGGGCACCCCATTCAAGGATAAAATGATTGAAAACAAAGAAAAGAGACTAGGAAAGTATGTGTTGAAGGTCAGAAGTGAAGATATAAAGCAAAGTAAAATGGCCAAAAGATGGGGGTTAATTAGTAATTTCTTCACTCCAAAACCATATGAATAGTAGTATGAGACCGAGACTAAATAATGTCTAAAATGCATGATTTTGTGTCTACACATTCTATGTTTCTTAAAGCGCAATCTAATCCTAGTTCACCTACTCACACATTATCTATATGACCTCACCACTTTGCTAGTAATACACATAGGTATAGGTCCATTCCTCAAAAAGTTACTGCATCTTGATGTAGTTCACTACCTCATTTCATTACATGTGGGAGTCCATCATCTTCGTGCTTCACTTCACATAGATCTCCATTGCATACACATTTTATCACACCACAACATTCATTGTATATTTATCCATCGCATGCACATATAATTCACTCACCCACACAATGTTTATCTACTATACCACCATTAAAAATACATGGTGATACACTTTCATCACCACATGCATCAGATGGAGGACCTTCCTCCTTCATTGTTATTGGCTAGGTCATTCACTCAAACACACTTGGGGGGAATAAAATTCACACATATCCCCCTATATTAGCATGATAATATGTCTCATATTAGCATCATCATTACCTAATGGTCCACACTCTTGTGCTTTGGTTCACACTTGACTGTTGAGGGATACATACTACACTTGAACCCCATACACTGCACAATAGATATTACACACTACATCTCTTTACATATCTTAAAGTTTATGTCACATTTTTCATCTTACATCCCAAATTACCTTACATCATCGATGTTTCATCATATTTAGTGCGCAAATAATCTACACATCATACTATTATTCATCGCATATGTGTCACTCCTATTGTCCATAGTATATTTGAGTCTAGATGTAGACACCAAAATTGAGTCACACTCTCCTTGGTCCCTCATCAAATAAATACCTTGAACACATTTACCTAACCATGGCCCCTTTCATCCCACTCTATGGCCCTGCTATAATATTACTTTAATTAAATTGATTCATTATCTCACAATATTTATTATTTTAATATCTAAATTGAGATAATGCCCACATATCCACCTCATCTAGCCACCTCACTATAAGACCTATTCTTAGTAAGTTGCCATAACTAACTAATACCTACCAATGTAATCTGTAAGTCATTACGTCAAAGATAGTCTTTCTACATTTGGTACCAGATCCTAAAAATCAAAGCCTATATTCCCTCTAACCACATTCCTGTTTGATTAGAAGGAAGCTTCAATTATATTATGTGGAGCAAAAACCGGGCGAGATCCAAGAAAATCAAAAGAATTTTCCCATTTTAGAAAACCTAGGAAATCCCACTCTAGCAGCGTAAACCAATGTCGATCAACCTAAACTGCCACCGGTCAACCTGAAACTGCCGTCGGTTACCATTTAACCTCCCAAAAAATCTTATTTCAAGGTTGGCACATTTTAGAGAGGCATATACATCTTATGAGAACGAGTGACGAAACCAGAGCTGCAAAACCACCATGTTTTGGTCAAGCAGAACTTGCATCCGTACATGCATCAGAGCATCCATATCTAGCACCAAAAGAAACTACAGAGCCATTGTGCCTTCATGGGAGAATCCAAGGAAGTGACAGCAAACCACACCGAGTTCCTTCCATTTGATCATCCATCCCATTTCCAGCCAAACATCAAGCTCATACAAATAGTAAGTTTTGTTAACCTGTACTGGTTCATTATCATTTGAGTAGATCCTTTTACTTCTATTGTTAGATGCTACTAAGACCTACCCATTCCCATTACCCACCATTTTACCTCTATGAAAACTTGACCATCCCTTTACCCGGTCAACACCCTTGAACTTCCCATATCCAAATTTTAATCATTCCTGTGCATACTTGGGACCCACACGAATATGACCATTGCCCTTCCATTTTCACCTAGCCTCAGATCTATCACCTTGCTAGGTTTTTATTGAGTTTCCTGTACGTTGACCATACTGACGCCGGTTACCCACATGAACCTGGCTACCATTTCTAGCCTCAGATTATCACCCCAAGTTTTTATTAAACTAACATCGGTCGGTTACCCACAACCAAACCAACATTCGGTCTCTATGTTTTTAACTAGAAACCAAGAACAAAGTTTCCATTCTCTACCCAATACCCAAAACAACCCAAAACTTAACCCTAACCAATACCTGCACTCTGACAGAGACCTTGACCTTCAGATTCAATCATAGCTTAGCCTGTTATGAATGAATTTGCTTATTGTAGATGAATGAGATACCTAAATCATTTTAACTATAATAATATTTCCTTTATTGTTAGCATTAAGTTATTTTAAACAATGGATTGACAACCGTCTAGGAAGTTTCACACTTCCCGGATCGAGCATACGCTAGGTAGTCCACTACATATAGTGTTTAAATTTTATTTTTTGGTCTTGTTTTCCATTTTAGGTAGTTCCTCCAAGTAAAAAGGAATCTCTCACAATCAGATTTGGATTTAGAAGTCATACACGCGCAACAACCTACAACCAACATCTTAACAAGGTATTCCTCCTAGCCCTTTAGCCTTATCTGTTTTGTCAACATTCGGAGAAATGCTCTAAAATCAGGTGAAACATTTTGGCATGCCCAGTGGGACCCATTTGGGTTCTTTGCATTCTTTCATTTCTAGGTGAAAAGGTTGTATGTTTGTTTCTTTTCTAAAAAATTCTTACATTAATTTTTTTCTCTCCTGGAACCTTCTCTTCTTCTATTGTCTAAAAGAAATCATATTTTGGTGCTTTAAAAAGAAAACTTCTTCCCTTTCATTAGTATCACATTAGTGAAAGAGCATCCCTTCTTTTGTTCATCTTTTTGTCATCGAATGCAACATTTCAATTTGGGTTTAAAACTCGTTTCATTTCATTCTACTTCTCTGCATTAGCTCACATTAATTGAGGGCAACCTATACAGTGGAAGTCATGCCCAGTTGATGGTTGAAAAATGAATCATAGAAAAGCACTTCCTTTCTTTTTCTCTCTCTGAGTCTTTCCAAAAATCTCAAAATTAAAATATATACACATTCTTAAACAACATATCACCCCGAAGAAGCTATAGGTGATCACATGATCACGACACAGTGGGCACCCCATTGGTTATCTCTTTCCAGTACCCCATCAGAGGATAACCCGCCCCTGCCATAACATACCTAAAACCTCTCCTTGTAGATCTCCTTCTTTGTAGGAAGCCATCCTCACCAAAAAATTCTATTCTAAAGTTCATGAGTCAGTCCTTAAATAGCATAAGCTAAACAAACATAATAGAAAAAGCACTCTTAGGATCATATTTTTCTTAGTGTTTTTTTTTGGCTTGCGTTTTGAGGTGAGAGGTCATGTTCTTCATTTTTCTTATTTCCCCTTACACACTCCTCATCACAGTTGGTGTATTCCAGATTCATCTGAGTGTGCTTGGACCATATTCTCATCATTCTGGGTTTGATTCCACATTTAATTTTATCTCACAACCACTTTTTCTTCATCACTATTTCAATTTCATAGTGACCGGTGTCAGTCCAGTGACCTTCGTTGGTTACCTTTGACCACCATTGATTTCACTCAACTAGCATCGTTTCACTGTTCTTTTGGTTAAACTACCAAAAAGGACACCTATTCACTTTCTTTGACTGTTCAGATTCTCTATCACTCTTATCATATTCACTTACCTAGTAATTCCATCAGCATCTTGCATACTAGGGAGAGTATTGGCCTTTTTCCTTGTTTTGACCAACTATCCACTTTCCACAGTGACCGACCGCGGTTACCTGTGACTGGCGTCAGTTTAACCTAACTGACATCAGTTAGCCTGTGTAATTTTTCAGCTGACATTTTAACCCCAATTCACCTACCACCACCTATTTATCCTGTCTCTGCTATATTTTTGCGTCATTTACAGAAAGCAGTCCTACCACGATAGTGCTTGTTCACATGGTGCTGACCCGAAGCCAAGAAAATGCCCTCATATTCCATGCTAGTCGTTAACCACTCCCACCTAGTCCTTCACCACCTTCTATTTTATAACCCATGGATCCTACCCAACCTATCACTATCGCCATAGGAGACGAGGAGTTCACATGACTCCTTGACTAGAACCCTGCCACCTTGCAATTTTATCTTTCCCACTCATCCACTCAAGATGCCTTGGGTCAGTTGATATATAACATGCCCGTATCTATCCCCATGACACTCACTCCTACTTCTGCGTCAGCCCCATTTGGCTCCACACTACCCACACCTGCCTTGCCCCCAGTCATTTCGTAGCTAGGCCCTATACCTACTATGACTGCCACGTCTGCCACATCTATTGCACCCGCCACATCCACTATACCTTTGCCAACCACCCAGAACATAACCTCATCCGCACCTATTGTTTCATATATACCCGTAGCTACACAACCACCCTCGGTGTTGGTGACCCCTACCCCTTTTCAAAATGTTGTTCTTTCTATTCCACAATCCTTAGCCCCCATTTCCACCAGGGTCACCATGACCCTTCCACCTCCATATACATACTATCAACATCCTCCCATTTCATCTATCATTCATTCTGGGTATGTACCCCCTATTTCATTCCCTCCTTCTCAATCTACCTATATGGAAGCACCATATACTAGAATGCCACCCTCGTCATATGCCCAACACCAACCCTCTTACACTACAGGAGTCACCCAACCATCACAACCTACCAACGACCTAATCAAGTTAATGATGGACAAGATGCAGACATTGGAAGCATCGGTTTCTGGCTCCCACAACACTCTCACCTATGATGAGATTTGTAATGAGCCTATCCACCCATCCATTCCTATCCACCCATATCCCATGCATTGGGAAATGCCTAAATTTAACCACTTCAATAGTAAAGAAGACCCACAACAACATTTGTAGTCTTTCAAACATGGGTGTTATCTGATCACCCATGATGATGCTTTACTTCTGAGGACCTTTCCCATGTCTCTGACTGGGCCTGCATTAGATTGGTATAGTGGGTTACCTAGACACTCTATCTTCTCATTTAATTAGGTAGCCCAAGCCTTCTTGGATCACTTCTCCATTAATGTTGTTAAGAAGGTTACCATGACTGACCTCTACTCTACACGTCAGTATGACGATGAATCTATCACAGATTTTGTTGCTCATTGGCATAGCCTGATCAATCAACTCACATTCCAACTACCACAAACTGAACTCAAAGAGCTCTTCACACGGGCTTGTGCTAGACATATCTCACCGACCCTATAGGTCCATACTTTCCAAACCTTCGATGAGGCATTCACCATGGCACGAAAGCTAGAGATTCGGGCCATCAAAGAGAAGAAAATCCAACTACACAATAAGAATTTGGCATTCAAATCAAATGATGCCTCTTCTGCTTTGAAACCACAGAACAATTATTCAAAAGCCAAGGGAACCACTAACGCAGTGGTACTCAAGGCCAGCCCAGCTCATCCATCAAATCAGGCTAGTCCCTCATCTAATATTTCTCCTGTCCAGACTTTTCAATTTAGACAGGAACAATGGAAATACACCCCAATTGGGGAACCTTATTCTTCTATCTTAGAAAATCTCATTAAATTTGGGGCCATCACCCTTCCTCCCATAAAACCACACACTAGTTTTGACCCTACTCGCCCCACACCCACATGGTATAAAGAGCACGACTTCTGCAACTATCATCGAGTAAAGGGTCATAGTGATGGAAATTGCATCACTTTCAAAAACATTGTCTAAGAAATGCTCGAGAAAGGTGAGTTAACCTTGGATAATCCCAACGCACCTACCAATCAAAACCTACACATCTTCAAGAAGCCATTTCCTAATCATGCCCCTTCTTCTGATCAAACTAGAGAGTCCTCAACTCATGATAGCCATACCATGAGGTCCATGCTATTTTCAGCAATGCATCCTGTTACTACCCAATTACCTCATATTCCTTCCATCGAGGAAATCCTAGCCCAAAGTCCTCCACCTGCACTTGAACCCACCTCACCTATTCCTCCACCTGCACTTTAACCCACCTCACCTATTCCTCCACCCATAGAGGAACACCCTTCGTCCCCTCCCTCACCTGTGAAGGAGCCTCCTATTAACATTGAGATCATTTCACCTTTGGCTTCTCCACCTAGAGAATCATCACCTGCACAGTACATCTCTGACCCACAGAAGAGGCTTGTTTATCTCCTCCACCCATAGAGGAGCACCCATTTTCTCCTCCCCCTATCAAGGATCTAGTAGAAATACCTTTTCCTCTAGGTGACCATTCTCCATCAGCTACCCAAGATCCTGTGGACTTACTTTCAGCTCTCTTACCCACGGAAGCCGAAGCTAGAAAATTCCCCATCTCTAAGACTCATTTTATAGGAATTTCCATTGGATCCTCATCAACCTCACCTACAAGAGTGCCTTTTTCACGCCTAGCTGATCACCTAGATTATGTGGATAGGGCCTTACTTTGGGGGCGTCTTTTGCTTCCTGTCTCAACACAAATGCAGATGTCACTTGCTAACACTTCCACTATCTACCCAAAAATATTTCGGCCAATTGAACCAAACACAACTACAACTATCAAAAATTCCACCATGATACCCCTCATGACTCAACTCACACCTCTACCCATAACCCAACATGCATCTAAATCCAAACCCACACCTACATCATCTTCCTTGCCTAAACCTATTACTACCTTAGGGGTCATCCCAACCACCAACCTTACTCATCCACCCATAAAATTAGATTTAGCTACATCCTCCAAAGCCAATACCAAACCTACTCCAGCCCCCAAATAGAAGAACCAATCCCATAAATCTCATACTCCAACCTCACCGATTACACCTTCATCACCTTCACCCTTTCCATCTGTCCTAGGACCTGGCCCCTCCAGCGCAGTTAAGAAACCTACACCCACCAGATAAACTAAAAATGCAACAACCCATTCATCCCTTGTAGACCTCTACCATACCCAAGCACCCGATATGACTTACGCCTACACCTATATCATCTTTACCACTCATACCTCTAATAACATCAGTAGCTTCTACATTACCCCCGACATTTCAATCTCTTTCCCTTACACCTCCTTCACAACCCATGCCAGCTACATTCACAACACCTCTGTTATCCCTATGGGTGACACGCCCCCCCATTTCACCATCCACCTTTCCCTCTAGAGCTCATGTGTCTATATCACCTTTACCCAAGAAGGTGCAACATAAAGACAAAAATCCACTACCCTCCAATAAGGTAGTCAAAACAACCACACACTCTCCTACCAATTTGTCTACCATACCCCTACCCAAACAAACACGACCAACACCTAAGATCACACCAGCACCTAAAACCGTAGCTCGACCTACTCCCCCTCATGTAAATACCATTCCTCTATGGTCTAGCCATGCCTACACCCAAACCCACTTTCACTTCCCATTGCATGATCCACTAGCGGGGTCCTATGCCAAAATCTTAACCAACCTCCTTGAAATTTCTGTCATCACATTACCACCTCTCAGACCTTATGACCCACTCAAACCCAAACCAAAGGGGTTTGACGACACAAAAATTTGTGCCTACCATCGTGTGCTAGGGCACGATGTAGAGAACTACAAATCTTTAAAAACTGTTCTTATCCAGTTGTGTCCTCCCACAGAAAAATTTGACGATGATGACCTTCTCAATGAGGACCCCATCTCACCAACACCCATTCCCACAGCTCTTCCCTCACTACCTACTCAACGACCCAGACCTTCACCCCCACAACTCCTAGAACCACCTCTGAGATTTCAAATTAACATGGTTTGCATCAAAGAACTCGTCAAACCTCCACCCAAATGTCAGTGTGCTCAACTCATCTCACAAGGTTCCTTCCCACCACTGGGATTTTTCCCTTCATGTCACTATACCTTTCATGGCTCACCTACCTCACCTACCTCCCCACCTCAGATCAACATGATCCACGTTGCTACCCATGCTCAGAAGGATAAAGGTAAGGAAAAGGAAACTTGACCCACCAACCAACCCTATACCCAACATACCATCTACACCTACACCTAAAATCACTATCTGCGGCCCCACATATCCTATTTCTAATGGGGTTACACATCACACCATGCTCAAAAAATTACACCAATCCCCCCTCAAAATGTCTCTGTATGACCTCATCCAAACCTCAGAATCCCATCGTCAAGCTCTCATGGAGGTCCTGCAATCTATTGAGGTTTTACCCAATGACCCTACACCCGTAGCCTCCATTATCACACCCCATCATGTAGCCTCTCTCACCAAATTACCACCTTTATCCACACCTCCACCTACTCACCAAATAGCCTCCCTTAGCTTCTCATAGGAAGAGATCGCACCACACAAAATGATGACCTAGACCATAGCTCTCTTCATCTTTGTCGACATCGATGATATACATGTAAGACATGTTATGATCGATGGGGGCGTCTAGCATTAATATCATTTCCTCCCATGCATTCACTCAAATGCGCATACCTGACAATTACATGCATAAACATCCCATCATGTTACATTCATTCAATGACGATATCACCTCTACACTTGGCACCATCATCCTCCACATTCGCATGTGGGCCCCTGCACTATTCCAAAGTTGTTTTATGTCTTGGAGGGGGAATTTCAATATAACTTGTTTCTTGGTAGACCCTGGATTCGTGTCATGGGTTGTGTTCCTTCCACTTTGCATCGTTGTGTAAAGTTTGAGCATGAAGGACACACCTATACCATTCCATCTGATCCATCACCTTTCAAAACTTACAACATGCTTTACCAACCCAATGATGTGCTTATACCCATTAAGGCGTCTACCTCCATGACCACTACCTCTTCACCTACACCTCCGCTCACCAGTGCATCCACTACCTCAACCGCACATACCTCCTCCATTCCTACCACTGCCACAACCTCCACAGCTGAACCATCGGCCTCCCAATCCATTAGCTCCACCTCTGAGTTGACCTCCGACACATCGTCTATTCCAGCTACCCCTATACCAACCACTGATCCCTTGGAAGGCATTTTTCAATGCCTCACTCTAGGGGAGTATCACCTATATAGCGTTAACACATTCCTTACTCCACAAGAATACAAAAGTCTTCACCAACACCCTCGTTATGATCACCATATAGGAGAGCACCTCCTTTATGGTCCTCCCCACCTTTGTACCAATCTCACCTATGGGGGACTTGATACTACCACTTACACACCTGAACCACCGTCACAAACCTGCCCATTTTCCACTGACTTCCAGTCACTTACCAATCACCATTTCACCCACACCTTCCTGCCCTGATGTGCATGGAAAGGTTTTGGTTTTGGATTTTATGAGCAAGGATGCCATACTGTTACTCCATGTACTACCCACAAACATAATGATCGTAGTGATATCAGCTTTACGGAACCACCTACCCAAAAGGCTCGCATTGAACTCATTGAGGACATTAGCCCCTCTCAACCTTCTTCACCACCATCACCACCTTCACTGATGGAGTCGATGGATCTAGAATCCATTCCTCCTAAAAAAAATTCATAAACACCATTTCCTTGGGGCCTCTGACTTATCAACGTGAGGGAGATGCTCCTTCCTCTCTTCCATTCCTGTATCCTGAAATGATCGATGACAATACACCTTTGATTAACATTGTTCAATGTCAAGATGATGAACCTATACTCACCTACCTTGATGCCAAAGACTCATATATTCATCGGTCATTACCATCTGAGATGCAAACCATGTTGAAAAAATCAACTATCGAAATCAACATTCATACTCAAGACGACCCTCACATCCTAAAGATCGTTCAATCTATAGGTGTTGCTAAACAAGAAGCCATCACTTCCTTTCTCAAAAACCATGACCACACTTTTGCTTGGTCTTATGCAGACATACCTGGTATTGACTCCACTATAGTGGTCCACAATATTGTAACATTTCCTGATGTCAAACCCTTCAAATAAAAGATAAGGAAAATGCACCCTTGCATTGCTCTTCTGGTCAAAGAAGAACTTCAGCACCTCCTTTCTATTTCCTTCATCATTGTCCATGTCACTAAAGTGACAAGGGGACTTCGCATTTGCAAAAATTTCTATGACCTCAATCTATCTTTCCCAAAAGATGACTTTCCTTTACCTGATATTGACCAACTAGTTGACCTTACCGCTGGTCACGAGATGCTATCACTCATGGATGGCTTCTTGGGTTATAACCAAATCTTGCTTTCCCTAGAGGATCAACGCAAAACTAGATTCATCACCCCCTGGGGGACCTTCTGCTACCGAGTCATGCCTTTTGGCCTTTAAAATGCTGGGGCCACCTATTAGCGGGCTATGACTTATAATGCATCGTTTATTAGAAGATTACGTGGGCAATTTCCTTACCAAATCTAGACGCCACTCCAAGCACCTCGTCATCCTAAAACCCATCTTTGACTACCTTATTAAATATTTCATTCACATTCAGCCAAAGAAGTATGTCTTCGCAGTTCTCTCAGGAAAGCTCCTGGGATTTATTGTTTTCTTTCTTGGTATAGAAGTTGACCCTGCTAAAGTCAAGGCCATTCTTGAAATGCCTCTGCCCACTAATCTTAAGCAACTCCATAGCCTATAAGGTAATATGTAGTCTATTCACTGTTTCATCTCACAATTGTCTAATCGGTGTCAACCATTTCATCATCTTCTCAAGAAGGATGTCTCCTTTAAATGGGATAATGACTGCCAAATAGCTTTTTAGGCCTTAAAAAAATACCTTCTCCAACCACCCGTACTCGTTCCACCTAAAGACAATCAACCATTCTACCTATACATCTCATCTACCGATCACTCCTTGGGGGCCATGCTCGCTCATCACAATGAGAAACACAGGGAGTAGGAGGTTTATTACATAATCCATACTATTTTAGATTATGAAAATTGATACACCCATGCCAAAAAACTCTACTTGGCCTTAGTTTTCATTTCCACGAAACTCTGCCATTACCTACTTAATCACAAAACTTATGTTGTGACCAACACCGACCCTTTACACTTCATGTATGTGAAACCTTACCAAAATCAATGTGCCACGCACTGGCTCATGTTTTTGGCTGACCTCGACCTTGAATTTATCCACCAAAAGTCCATCAAGGGCCAGGCCATCACCGACCAATTGGCCAACGCACCTATTTCTGGGGATCAACCTTCTAATTTTGACTTTCTAGATGAGTCAATTACTTCCTTTTCCTTGGACAAGCTTGCCTACCAAATGCCACTCTTCTTTGATGGTTCCAAGTGTCAGCATGTGGGGGTGGGGCAGGCATTATCCTCATTCTATTTGGTGGTGAACCCATGCCTTTATCTTTCAAACTAGATTTTTATTATACAAACAATATTGTTGAATACGAAGCGCTCGTATTAGGTCTCCAAGCTACCTATGCCTTGGATGTCAAATCCATCAACATCTTTGGTGACTCCCAATTGGTCGTAAACCAAGTCAATGGTATATACCAATGTTGTAATGAGACACTTCAAAAGTATAAACATCACGTAGACATACTTTTGACCACCTTCGACCACTATGCCCTTCAAACCATCCCATGTTCAACCAAAAAATTTGTAGATACCATGGCCTGCTTGGCTTCTCAAATCCCCGCTTCACCTGCCGATTCTAAAATCTTTGTCACCGTACAAAGACTCCAATCACCCTCTTATTTACCTCACGAAGTTTACTCTGTTAGAACCACTACCCCTAACCCAAGTGACCTTTGGTATAAACAATACTCAGACTACCTTTCCCATTCCATCTTGCCTCCCGACCTCACTCATAATGGACAACGGGCCTTTCTCAAAAAGGTCTCTCGTTACGTCATCATGGGTGGCCTCCTCTACAAATGTGGAATTCTTATGGCATTCGAAATCCTTATTAAGGAATTTCATGTGGCCTTACGAGTTCTTGCTATTGCTAAGCGTATTATTTTCCTAGGCTATTACTGGCCGATCCTTAACCATGATTGTTACGACTACGTCAAGCATTGTGTAAAATGCCAAAAACATGCCAAACATTCATCATACACCCAGTCATGCCTTGCAGTTCACACGTAACTTTTGGCCCCTTCTCTCAATGGGGTTTGGATCTATGTCAGAGAGATCAATCCACATTCTTCCCAATGACATCAATGGATCATCACTACTACTGAATACTACACAAAATGAGTTGAAGCCATACCTCTCATTTCCATAAAAGTTGAGAAAATATGTTAGTTCATCAATCATCACATCATCTATCGACTTTGGTGTCCCACATTGCCTCATCACTGATAATGGAAAACAATTCAAAAATAAAACCTTGCGAAAAAGTTTGTGACGCCTTCGGCATTCAGCTGAGTTTCATCATCACCTTATTACCCACAGACTAATGGTCAATCCAAATCCACCAACAAAACCCTGAATAAAATTCTCATGAAAGTGGTTAACAGATACTGGGAAGGACTGACATACGCACATTCCTTTCACCATGTGGGCATACTGCACTAGTATCCATACTTCCACTACTGCCACACCCTTTTCTCTTAGTCTACGATAGAGAGGTTGTTCTACCTCTCAAAGTATAGATTCCCTCACTCCACATTTCTCTCCATGATATGCTCAATGATGATGAATTTCATGTCAGGATTGTTTAGCACAACTTGAGTTACTAGATGAATGTCGTCTTAATGCTCTTGACCATCTGTCAAGTTTACAAAAAACGTATCAAATGTGCCTATGAAAAACTGTGTCGATGAATGAACCTTCCATGTCAGTGACCTTGTCCTGAAAGAAAATTAACACGTAACCAAAGCAAGAAAAAATTAAATGGGGTAAATTTTTCTCCTAATTGGCTAGGACCATACATCGTGACTCATACTTATGGATCAGGTGCTTATCGTTTATCTTCACTTGAGGGTAAACCTGAACCTGAGCCCCTTAATGCACCTTACATCTTCGACCATTCTATTGTTGAATTTTAGTCCTAACTCACCTTCTTCCTCTTTCCCATGCTCGCCCCTTGAGCACTATCAACCTCCTATGCCATCACCAACGAGTAAATAATAATCATGTGTGTACCCGTCACTTTTTTATCTACTCTTAATTATATGTACCACAGTGTTGCACATAGCATGATTCTCATGAATAATTTTTGTCTACGTTTACATGAGATCCCATGGTTATTTCACCCTACTTTCTAAAAAAATCCTATTCTTCACCTTATTATTTTCCATGACTTAAAAGCCCTCGCATGAGATCTAACTCCTTGAGTCAAAATTCCAATAAAGAGATGACTCCCTCAAAAGGACATCTTTCTCTCTACAATCATTGTTATAAATAGACTGCTCCCTCAAAGAACAACTATGTAAAGCTCTTTCAAAATAATAATAATAATAATAAAGAGAGAGAATCTGAGGCTTCCTCGGATCAATCAGATTCACAAAGACCTCAAGGAGTTATTTTCCTCATCCCATATAGACTTCTTGGATCGATAAGTCTATCTCAATCATCAATTAAAATAAATAGCCTTTTAGTCATGGACTTTCCCATTATGACTTTCATTTCCTACCATGTCAAGGGACCTCGTGGAACTGTGACATTTGGTGGTCATGTGACTACTTTACACCTTTAGAATAATCAATCATGCAGTGTCTTTAGGGTCTTCTGTTTATCAACCTATCTTAGGTATGACTTACTTGTTATGATCCTAACTAATCAGGTGGATTTTCTTGCCTCCTCTTATCTTTTAACCTTCCTTATTACATATTGATTACCTTATACAGGACTTGGTCCTTAACGCTTACCTTTGGGTCATCTTCTTCTTCCACCACACTCAAAATCACCTCTACCAATGAGCCCACAACTAACCCATACCTAACATACCTAGACTCAATCATGCCTATAACATACCCACCCATACTCTTACCTCCTCACATTCTTCTCTAGCCTATGGGAGAATTACATCGGCTTGAGATCCCTTTTAGCTGGGACTATGTAGGTAGCACTCTGAGGGTATGGGGCCCTTGAAGGTTAGCTTGACCACTCTTTACCCTAACCAATTCATCTTTCATTTTCCTCAATCACATTCTACCCTACTTAGTTTCCTTTTTTAATAAAAAATGGGAAATTAAACCAAACAAACAACAAGTTGCTTCAAATTTTTATCATCATCAAAACATACATTTATTATGACTACCATTTCTTTACCATCATCATGAATATATTATAAAACATATTAAACATGACCCATATCATCATTCATTACACAAATTAATGAATTATAACCTCAACCACTTTAAACTCCACCATGCCTATGACCTAACTCCACCATGCCTAAAACCTAACTTCATCCATGCCTAAAAACAAAAATTGACTCAACCATGCCTACAACCTAACTCGATCCATGCCTATAACCTGACTCCATCCATTCCTAACACACTTATCCTAAATCCATCTATGCATAATAATAAAATTGTATCAACACAAGCATATAATTACCATCATCATCATCATTTCTATAAATATAATATCCAAACATGTGTATCCATATACATAACTATTAAATGTCTTCAGCATGCAGGCCAGTGTATATAATCCAATCTCTCAAAACTCTCATATACAGCCTCACCATCTTCAGCACACAGGACAATATATGCTAAAAAATATACAAAACTCTCAGACATCCTCACCATCTTTAGCACGTAGGCCGGTATATATCAAAAAATGAATAAAATACATCAAAATACAGGGATGGGCATCAGGCCTCATCTTACTGGACATCCTCCATGTCAGTCTCTCTGGTCTCCTCCTCAGCTCTTGTCTGATGGCTTTATATCATCTCACCACCCACCATAGGTCATGGTCACCCTCTACTGGTACATCACCTAGAGCTAGCCTCTATGAGCTGGTGGTGTCACCCTGATCATGTCTAAGGGATTGATGGCCCCCTGTGCTCTGTATGCTATGAGTACAGGATCTGGTCCTCTCATTAGAGGCCTGTTGTGCACTATACTCTCCATAGGATAGAAAATCTATCCTAGCTGCTATCAACTAATCTTAATAGTATCTGGCCTCACCTAAGGCATCCCATAGATTGGATAGGGGTACCGTCTATGGTGACCCCATTAGCCTCAGCCCCTATACCTCTCCTGTGGGACCCTATCCTACCCCTTCCTGTGAACTGGGACCCTGTCCTAGTTCCAGTGATGGTGCCATCAGCCTCGCACCCTATTCCTATGCCTGAGCCTGTAATGCCTGAATATGTGCCTATGTAGTGGCTAACTGGCCTTGTAAACCTGAAACTTGCACTTGTAAGGTAGCTTCCTGCTCATCATCACTCCTTTTTTTTTGACATGAATCATTTTTTTTGTATCCTACACTCACCTCACTTGGCCACACCACTTGACCTTCTTAACCTTACCCTTTACCCCCTCACCTTGTCCTCATTCGGGGACTCATTTTTTTACCCATACCTTGTCCCTACTTGTGCCGTGACCTGGATACTTGGACCTGGACCATCGCTAGTGACCTTTGACCTCATGTGTTTGTTATACCTTGCGTCACTGTTACCTGTATTGATGGACATACTAACCTTACCTTGCCTCTTGTTGTGACCGTTTATCCTGACCCACCCTTTGGTGTACCTGAACATACCTAAACATTCCTGCACCTGACCTGCGTCATGTTTCCTGACCATGTCCTATACCTTGGATACCAGAATCACCTCAACCTTGTTTGGATAAACCTGGTGACCTTAGACACTGTCAAGTTTTCCTACTCTTCAACTTGGTACCATGTTGTAGTTTATATGTGTGTGTGTGTTTGATTATAACTACCTTTGACCCTGACCCATTACTTGGATTACCTGAGTAGACTTTTTTTTCCCTTTTTTACCCCCGTGCCCATATTCATCTTCATCACATTCACCTTTTATCAAACCACTCACTGATTCTTCCTTCTTCCTCATCAGTTCTTGGTTTGAGGGGGATCACCTTCACCCACATAGGGGGTAACGACATCTTATTTTTGTCAGCGTCGCTTATTAATACAAGCTACACGACAAAAAGGGAAAAAATGTAGACACCAAAATTGGGTCACACTCTCCTTGGTCCCTTGTCAAATAAATACCTTAAACACATTTACCTAACCATGGCCCCTTTCATCCCACTCTAATATTAATTTAATTAAATTAATTCATTATCTCACAATATTTATTATTTTAATATCCTAATTGAGATAATGCCCACATATCCACCTCATCTAGCCACCTCACTCTAAGACCTATTCTTAGTAAGTTTCCATAACTAAATAAGACCTACCTAAACCCTAAAAATCAAAGCCTATATTCCCTCTAACCACATTCCCATCTGATTAGAAGGAAACTTCAATTATATTCTGTGAAGCAAAAAATGGGAGAGATCCAAGAAAATGAAAAGGATCTACCCATTTTAGAAAACCTAGGAAATCCCACCCTAACCGACGTCAGTCAACCTAAACCACTTTCGGTCAACCCAGAACTGCCATCGGTTACCATTTAACCCCCAAAACAACCTTATTTCAAGGTTGACACATTTTGGAGAGGATGATACATCTTCTGATAATGAGTGATGAAACCAGAGCTGCATGCAAGCAGAACTAGCATCTGCACATGCATCAGAGCATCCATAACCACCACTAAAATCAACTACATAGCCATTGTGCCTTCATAGGAGCATCTGAGGAAGCACCAACACCACACTGAGTTCCTTCCATTTGATCACCCACCATTTCCAGCTAGACATCAAGCTCATACAAATAGTAAGTTTTGTTAACCTGCACTGGTTCATCATCATTTGAGAAGATCCTTTTACTTATATTGTTAGTTGCTACTCTCATTCCCCTTCTCCACCATTTTACCTCCATGCAAACTTGACCATCCCTTTACCCACACCCTTGAACTACCCATATCTAGATTTTAATCATTCATGTGCATACCTGGGACCCACATGAATCTGACCATTGCCCTTCCATTTCCACCTAGCCTTAGATCTATCACCTTGCTAGGTTTTTATTGAGTTTCCTATACCCCAACCATACCGACGCCGATTACCCACAACTGTGACCGGTTAACCCAAACTGACATTGGTCATACCAGACCGATGTCAGTCTCTATGTTTTTAACGAAAAACCAAGAACAAAGTTTCCATTCTCTACCCAATACCCAAAACAGCCCGGAACTTAACCCTAACCAATACCTGCACTCTGACAGAGACCTTGCACTTCAGATTCAATCATAGCTTAGCCTATTATGAACAAATATGCTTATTGTAAATGAATGAGATACCTAAATCATTTTAACTACACTAAGATTTCCTTTGTTGTTAGCATTAAGTTGTTTTAAACAGTGGATTGACAACCATCTAGGAAGTATCACACTTCCTCGATCTAGCATACGTTTGGTAGTCCACTGCATATACTGTTTAACTATTATTTGGTGGTCTTGTTTTCCATTTCAGGTAGTTCCTCCAAGTAAAAAGGAAGCTCTCATAATCAGCTGTGGATTCGGAAGTCATACGTGCGCAACAACCTACAACCAGCATCTTAATAGGTATTCCTCCTAGCCCTTTACCCTTATCTTTTTTGTCAACATTTAAAGAAAAGCTCTAGAATCAGGTGAAACACTAGAATCATATACTACTCATCCTACATACTACATTGTGTGCATTACCACATTATTAGTCTATCTACACATCTTGCATTGCACACTATAAGCTACATTTTACACATCTTGCACATCATATGGTCATCTCTTATCATCACACATACTACATATTATTGTACGTGTTGCACTCACTACCCTATGATACAATCTAGTTCCTTGGTCCATACACGACTGTTGAGGGTTTACCAATCAAATGGACCTTATCATATACACATGTTCATCACTTGAACTTCTATCATACGACATTACTATGTTAGTGACATAAACTATAGGATAAATGGTCATCTCGTTCATCTTGTAGTGGTACATGCTTTAGGCTACATTACCACTCCTTGTATTCATATCATCATCATATACAATTTAGGCTACATCATCATGTGTTCATCTCTAGGCTGCATATCATCAACACATATGCACACTCATAAAAATGTTATACACCACACACTATTTAACCATTTCCTGATGACGCACTCTTTTTTTTTGGTTCATTATTGAATATTGAGGGGGCATGCCAAATGAACCTCATTGCATACACTTCCATTCACTTGGGGGGCACATAGCTCCTATCATCCATATTGCATTCCATTCTATCCACGCACATCATGTTACATATCTTGGTTTCTTTTACTCTTGCTTACATTTAATTTTATATGTTCACTTTACTACACATGTTAGCTAGATCTCTTGTATGTCATTATCTTTACCATACACACATGTAAGTTCATGCCCTTTTCTAGTTGTGATTGCAAGTACAACCTATACGTCTCTTACACATAACATGGATGCTCACCTCCTACAACTCCTACAATGTTTTCTTGGGTCATCCACCTTCATTTCTTACAGGTGCTATTATTTCATTTTTTAATTCACACTCTACATTACTTGCTTATACACACTTTTGACATATGAGCTATCTTTCTAACATGCTAATGGGTGCTTCATGTCCAACATTTGTTAACAGGATTAATTGTTACCTTGGCTATTTGTCTACTTTTTTTCTATTGATTTTATTTTGTTTTCTATTGTATGTGGTCCTCTCCCTTTTTTGATGTGTACACTTGTTTGTTATATGCGTCAATTATGGCCTTTTTTACAACATCGTGAGTGATGTCCCATGTTTTAACCCGCTTTGGTAGTTTATGGTTGTCTTCTTGTGTGATTACTTGCTTTCTAGCTTCGGGTTCTCCAAATGCTGATTGCGATCCAGCCGATAGCTAGATAGCCTCAATGGATTCCATTTGGAGAAATGGATGGGGACACCAGATAGATCTATATATGTCTAGGTTATATATGGTCAGGCTACTCGGTGGGTCAACTTTAACTGATGATCGAGGGGTTGAAATATCTCCATCAATATTGGTAGGAGGTTGGGTGGGGTTGAGATTAGCATTGGTAGGATCATCCCGTAGCCTTTGCATTTATGGAGTATAAACTTGTCTTTTACATGCATGTTTATTTGTACTAACACTTGTTTGTAGCCACTTTTTTATGTGTGCCTTGGTTTTTACCAAGCTCATTACCTTCCCCTTGCACGACATAGTTTACATAGCTGGTCCTCTTTTGGGGCCATATCATCCTATCTGTGACATTTCATGCACCCTTAAAGAGGGGGGGCACCTTATGGGGTTTTGCACATTACACAATTCTCTCTATCGATAAATTTTAGTTCAGTTCTTTGTCCTTAACATTGTGGGTTATACAGCGAGTGGGTTCAAACCAGTTTACAAACCTCTACACAGAGTATTTTATAGGAAAGGTTGTCCTTAGTATTCTGGGGAGTACTTACAGGATGGACGATACTGTGTATTTCCTCCCTACACTACTTCAGCCAGTGGTGTCAGATTGCCCAAAAAATAGGTGATAAAGATATCTCTTCAAACTATTCTCAGGGAAGCAGTTATAAGTTGGAAAATAATGTAGCTTTCTCCCTACACTTCTTTGGCCATAGTGGCATGAGATCACACAAAAAAACTTACAGTTACATGATATCCTTTTCTACACCCTTTCTCTCATCACAGATCAGGTGCACATGTTCCTCTTACTTTTTGATACTTCCATTTATAGTATTTTTACTATATACATGTGATTTTTACATATACATGTGTATTTGACTACTTGATCATATTATCCTTTATAGGTCCATCCGTATGAGAAACTAGCAGTTAATACTAACAAAAAACTAAAAAAAAGGCATAAAAAATAAACAACCAAAACAAAAGCTACATTCAATAGTTTGTACCTCATACTAATTGATATGTACCTCACATACATCAACATCTACACATGCACTTTCACCTGAGGTTCACTTCTCACGACTTTCGCACTTTTACATCTTTAGTCTCCACGCTCAATATTTTTGTCACTCCATGCCTTTTATAGTCCATCAAAATTCTTTCTACATCACTCTACATGGATATTAGGTACACATATCCATCTGATTTATGTTACTAAGTGTTCCACTCACAAAAATAAAGTGGGGGAAAATGTACACAAAAAATCATGCACTTTGGGTATTATTTAGTCTCGATCTCATACTACTATTCATATGGTTTTTGAGTGAAGAAAGTACTAATTAACCCATGTCCTTTAGCCATTTTAGTTTGTTTGCTATCATCACTGCTGACCTCCCACATGTACTCACCTAGTTGGTTTTTCCATTTAGCGTCATTTTATCTCTAACTGGGGTGCACGACCTAGTCCTTGGGCACCCCATGCACCATGGTCCCATTTGGGGCACCTTGATCCTTTTTACAGTTTCCTACCACTTTTTGGGCACTTTCAAGCCATTTGAGATTTCTACCTTTTTGGTGGTTGACCTTTTTGGGGTTAGTTACAAAATTATAACAAGAGAACCATATAAATATAAAGTTATGAGACCATAATGAGGGAAAAAGCACTAAGAAATACTATTATCACCTAAGGTTACATCCATCAAAGTCTCCATTTACATCCATCTAGCTCCATCACAAGGGACAAGGCTGGTTCATTTGTATCATACTACATAGAAGGGAAGTTTATCCTATTCCATCCACCATTTTATTAAATTTCTACATCTACTTATTGTTTTTAAATTTCATAAAGTACGACTGGAACAAGATCACCTAGGGCATGATATTCATGCACACACTTAGAACTACATTGGGTCTAATATGTAGTGAAACACTCAGTTAGTAAATCCACCATTATGGTCACTGAGGATAGTTAGACCTCTACATATGGATATTTATTTTTAGGGGTTTTATGATTGTCTTAGGGCTTTACAAGTATTTTCTCCATATGTGATTATCAATGACATCTAACACATTTCAACGACATACATGCGATAAGGAACGAGGGTAGCTAATCATTTAATGAATCATCGAAGGAAAGTTATAGAGATTTTTTATAGACCAGAGCACCCAGATCTCAGACCAGAGTGCCCTAGGCATCCCAATCCTTCTCAAAGCACCCAATCTAGCCTATTGTTCTAGATTAGTTCTTTTTGGAGCTTCTGTGTGGTCGCATCTGCATTCTATTTATCAAGTTTATTCAGTGACACAGTCTTGAATAGTTGTCAAATCAAATAAGATCTTCCTAACCATATTTGTTCATTATGGTTTCACATTTCTACTTGTTTAGTGTCTTGGGTTACTTTTTTCATTTGTTTAGCTGTTATTTACTGTTTTGCACAACACTAGATTAAATTAGAAAATACCCACATTTTAGTTAATCATGGATGTGGACCCTTCTCGTTCTCTTCCTTAATGACATGATGAAAATAAATTTTTTTGGTGGTGTGCCAATTGGGGCCATTCATATGATAATTATTGTTCCCTTTAACCATTTTCTTATACCTTCCTCCTTGGAAATAACTTTGATATGAAGCCATCAATTAAGACATGTTATACAAATCTATCAAAGCGTGTGATAAATCCCAAGAACTTGATCACCTTAAAGTGGTTCATCAAGCCAATAAGAATCTTAAAATATAAAATAAGCCCCTTCCTAATCAATAAAAATTTGATAAATTCACTTTTGATCTGACTGAAAATATAACTATGAACATTATTGACACCTCATACCCCTCTACTAGTGCATATACTAAAACAAGAATTCATATGGATGGTTCTAAATGTATTATCATTTGTATGATGTTTCCTTGAGCAGTCATGGCGGTTTTAAGATTTTAAGTGTTTGGTTAGGGTGGTTAGTGCCCACTGGAGGTATGGAGATGATTTATATACTCTTCTTAGGTGTCCCATAGCTATGAAATGGTATTTTAAGGACGTGAAAGGGCTTTTAGGGTGATTATCAAGTCATGTGTTACAAGTCTTGGTTGGAACTATGCCATTTTTGCCTAGCTCTAGAGTCTAATGATGTGTATGGAGTCAAATCAAGCCATGAAAATCATATGAAAGAATGGAAGGAGTCTAATAACACTATCTAGAGCACTCATGTGCAACTACATGTAATATCTCATCTCTTGGAGGTAAATTTGAGGTATTTCCTAGGACTATTTTTGAAGATAAAAATAAAAACCTTGTAGAAATGAGAAGGGTTAGATATTTTTAGAGTAAACTATGATAAAATAACCATTATAGATGATGGAGAAGGTTTTTGTGAATGTGTGGTCAAAATTTGAGGACCAAAGAATGATTTTTGTTGAAGATATTGATTTTTTACCAAAACTGGGCTAAGAAAGTTATGTCAAAATAGTGCCCTGAATTCTTAGCATCTGATAAAAATTGACAAGCCTTCTTCATATAAATCATAAGAGGATTTTTTCAAGAGAATTTAAATAACAAAATTTTACAAAAATTATGAGGTCAAAAGGAACAAGGATAAGAAGGTTCACTTCATTTTTCTAACATTTTCCAAAACCCTTCCAAACCTGAGGTCTAATGTGATAGACATGAAATGATATTTTTTTCCTTAAAATAATTTTTGCAAGTTGATACAGCCACTCAAGGTTATAGAATACTCCTTTTAGTCCAAAGTGATATCATTTTTGTACTTTAGGATTGACTGTTCCATACAGGTTTGACCCTGTTTTGTAATTTTTTAGCTACACAACACTTTTTAGAAGGTTTCAAGATGAAGTCATGGTTATGGAATTTTTTTGAGGAATGTAATTCAGGCTCAAAAATTTTTGTAGGTAAGTTATTTGAACTTTCAGTGTGACATTGGTCAAACTCTATCTCCTATCATTAAAAGGACACTCAATCTAAATGAGTCATGGTGTTTTAAGAAGGATTTTGTGTATAAGCTTGATTTTGAGGTAAGAAATGGATATGATCATCTACTAGTCCAAGGTGACATGTTGGAGCTCATATTTTATTTGGTGAAGTGGTTTGAAGTCCTAATCTCTTTAGTTTTCAATTGTCCTATTTTCTTAGCTAAGAAGGCTAATAATCTGAATTGCAGTTGTGGATTTATCTTCATAACCCATGCTCACAAGTAGTTGGAGATGGTGTAGATACCCCATTTGAGATATTTTTGGAATTGGTTAATCATGTGTATGAAGTCATGTTAGTAAGGAGCCTCCATGTCAAGACTATCCTTTGGTGCCTTAAGAACAAAACACACAGTTCAAGAAATGCTTGATTCTCATGACCAGACTTCTAGATTTGGTGATTGCAATGTTATAAATGGAAAGAGAATAAGAGGGGGGGTGAATCAATCCTTTATAAAAATTTATTTATTGTAATTCAAACAATAAACATACACCCTCATGAATTACATACACTGATACTCGATCACAAATAGATAAAGTTCATCAAGAAACACATACATATCATGAACATAAAATATATTCAGAAACCTTATTTATTAGTACTCAAATCAGATTACAAATATTAAAATCAGATCACTTCAACTGATAATTAACCATTTTTTCTTCACTCACATCCTTTTCATGAAACTTCAACCAACTACTAACCTAGAAGAGACTTCCAGGGGTTTTTCTTTGCAGCAAATTTTTTCTTCAAAAGAAGAGAAAAGGGGTGTTTCAAAATTCACATAACAAAAACGTGGAACACTATTTTAAAGATTAAAACCTTCATGAAGATGAATCTTAGAATTTGTTTTCCACTTGACTCTTCAACTTCCTAGCCTTGCATTCTAATTGTGATCAATTTTTGTCTTATTCTAACAAAGAGCTCATATTTTGTCTTCTACCTCTCTAACTTGTCCACAAGTATTCCAGATTTGTATTCAATTGGTACATGGTACTGCCAAGTCAAATAATTATCTTTTATGCTCATAAACACACCACATTATCCAAAAACATTCATTTAGGTTCATAGGTGTGTTTAAATAAACTTCTACACAATCAGTATTGAAAAAACCATCTAACTAGACCACTTACACTCATCTTCATGACTCAAGTAATATATCAAAATGAATCTTATGATGTTTAATTTAATCAAAATTTACTAACAAGAGCCAAATAAATACTTAACACATCAAGAAACACCACTTTGCAAGACTTTCCTGGATGGTTTCAACATCTCTGAATTTGGTCTTCAAGAATTGAGTTGATACATAACTCAAAACCCTTTATCATGAGAAAAGTAACCTATCAATGGAAATATCATGAAGTATTTCTCATTCACTCCTCATAATTATCCAATGCATGGCATAATGCTTCCAAAATCTTGTATCTCTGCAACTGGTCTGGCTGGTCTTGAAGACACAAAAACTAGTATTCCATACAATGTGGTCAAAAACCTTAAAATAACCTTTCAGATATCCCTAAAACTTCTAACACTTCAATATTTATGTATACAACATGTTCAAGAATTCACACCCATATGTTAGATGGAGAAAATTTTACCTTCATGCTCATTCAGATAGGCTTCTCAATAAGCGTAATATCACAAATTTTCTTCATTCATATTCAAGTAAGAATTCACCTTTCCTAGCTGAACCAAAAATACTAGCACATCATATGGGACATTAACAAGATGAAAAAATCAATAAATGTCATTGGTTCAATGCAATTTGATATGGTTACCTTCATTCTTCTTGACTAGCTTCTCAAGACAAGCTCCTTTTGCTGGTAAATTCAAATATGTATCCACTACTCCCATTTTCTCCAAATGAGTAAACCAAGTTAATTCATGAAGTTGAATAAAACATTACCAAAATCATCCACCTTAAATTTGAGTAGGGTCTCCTTTGAGAGTTTCTCTTGTACATTGAAATTTTCACAAAATACCTATTTTCAGTGGGACCCACCAAACAACATGAATTGAAATTATCATGGAAATGTGCCCTGATAATTCCTCTACAAGTTAAAGTAGTTTTATAAGAAAAACATCTGAGTTAAGACACCTATCCAACTCAATTTTCCAAAATTGGTTCAAAGTGGAGTTTGGAGGACTATAAACATGCTCACAAAAATGGATAGAACTTCTTAAATAATCAACCAATCACCAAAATAATCTTTAAACAATAATATTATCCTAATTTAATCCATTTTTTTTATCTTATGAATTATCCGAAGAAGGCTCCACATTTTTTCTTTATTGCTAATAATTTTGGTGCTTAATTTGCATACTTTGAAAATTCCAATTTTGGAAAAACTTGCACAACTTGTAAAATATTCATCCTTAGTTCCTAGAAGTTTTCTCACACCTTAAGGACACATTAATCTAACACCTCTAAGTGATAATTTTCTCTGGTTCATCCTGCATCTTTCCATCCCATCTCATTTAGGTTCCCTTTGGTCTATGATTCCCAACTGTTGAACTATGATGACCTGTAGAAGAGCCTAAAACACTTTAATAATTACTTGTGAGGCCTTATACACACCATATGTCATAATTTCATGCTCACATCATGATTGGTTTGCATCATCACACTTTGGGTCAACATTTTACACCTTACTTTCTCATGTATTGGCTTAAGAAAGCATCATATTGACTTGTCTCAGTCTCATGAACATGGATTGTATCTTATATCTCTTTATTCACCTCCTGATCTACCTCATGGTAATTGGAACTTTCTTGACCTACTTTGGTTTGAGTGAATTCACATGTTTTCCACACATATGCACCTTTGGAGGCTCCTAGATCACCTAGCCACACATATGTACCTTTCGAGGATCCTATATCACCTAGCCAACATACCTAGATCACTTAGATAACATACTTGGATCACCTAGACCACTATGACATCGATTAATTTGACATCAATGACAACACAAGTGACACATACTTCCAACAAATTCCCCCTTTGTCATTGATGAAAACCATCCTAGAAACATTGATGGCAGCTATGACTATTCACACACTAGGATGACCTCATTTACACATTTCTTGACACAATTCTTCCCCTTTGACATCTATGAAAAAGGAATGCTTTGAAAAAAAAACAAGACCAACAAAAGCAATAAAATATGACCAGACAACTTACTTGAGCAACCAACTCCCCATTAGATGATGATTTCTTCATTCTTGGTTCAAGTTTGGATGAGATGAGAGTCAAAACCTTCAGTTACCATCTCTATTACCACTTCACAGTAAATGCTAACTTTTGTCAGGATTATAGTTCACCTTGTATTAGCTTAGCAATTCTATAACATGCAATACTTTTTCACATTCACCAATCTACTATAGAGTTTCTATTTTCAACCTCTAATATATGATTTTACCACTTTAAATCATTACTAAGACATCAATCTCATCAATTTATTACATGAAATGACATCATTTTAGGCTTGAAATAAACTCTCCCTAAATACTCAACTTTTATTACTTGGACTGTTCACTTTGAAGGTGTCATATCCTTCCTAATTTGAGAAAGTGAAAACTCCCCCTGTCTCACTGATCAGGGGATCATTTTTTATATCAAAAGTTCCCTAAATATCCCTAAACTACATCAGTGTAGAATATATTTTTGAGATCTTTCCGATGACTATGAGAACATGAAAAATGGACATTGGGAGCTCTAGTTATGTCCGGTCAAAGTTCAGTCAACAAGAAAGTCAACTCTGGTCAATAGGTCAATATTGGACCAATCGCATTGCAACACATGGAAAAAAGGAATTGGGAAAATTGGAGGGGTTTTAAACTTCTACTTGAATACTCATCAGGGTTATCTAACTGATGAAAAGAGTGGAGTGGAGCTTCACATTGGGCACAACTAGAGGATCAAGTTCGTGACAGGTCATGTTGATCATCTTGCACAAGGTGAAAATAGTGAGCCTTTGGACTCATATGTACCCGGGGATCATGCAGATCCTAGTGTAGAGTCAAGCTCATATGCCCCAACTGATCATCTAGATCCTGACACTGAGGTCACATACATTCTAGTAGACCATGAGGATCCATATGCAGAGGAGTGAGAGCCCAGGGATCCACATGACACCTATTGAAGTATCCTAGATAGACACCGAGGATTCTAAATTTGTTAAGAAATCTAAGGTGCAATTAAATTTGACTAGTTTAGCTATTGTATTTGGTTTTTTTGAGAATTATTTATTGATTTTATTGTAATAAAACCATAAAATTTTGTGTTAGGTAGAATGTATGAATAAGACCCCTGTATGGTTAATTTTTTTGCATACATCTAACCGAATAGGCCACATTAGTCAAAGTCCCAATTCTAGGCAATATTTGTACTCTGTTATACTTGCATTAGTAAGACCCCTTAGAGGGCCATTATTTTGGTAAAATTATTAATACCAGAAGATGTAGTATGTATTGGTCCTCATTAAGTTATTTGTCCACCAGGGAAGAGACAAACAAGGTTAAACTACGATTGCGATACAGTGGAGAAGACCAAGTACAAAGGCCACCAAGTAGGAGAGATTTTGTGATAGGTTTACCATTCAAAATTATTTTCCTATAAAATTGGTGATTAAGCTTATTGTACAAGACTCCAAAAAATGAAGCATTTTTACAACTATTTTTGCATGATGTATTAGGATATAATTTCCTACACTTATGTTTGAAAGTTGTGTAAAGACCCTTTTAAGGGCACCTATCTCCTAATCAGTTTGTGAGTACCTGTTATAGCTTGGATATAGGATTTGAATCATATAAAACTTAGAGATTAATCTACCATTTGTGTAGAAAGTAGAGTTCGTAAGAGTCAGATCAGAAGTTCATTCTATGTAGAGGTATTGTGACTGTGCAACTGAATGGTAGCTGAATCACTATTGGCATTGACATTGGGTCAGAACTTAATTTTTTGGAGAAGCTGTCATGGCATATAGAAGAATGGTACCTGATAAAAATTTTCAACAAAAGGAGCTCTTAAAAGATTAGCTCAGAATGTCATTCGGAGTCAAGGCATTACGACCACTCATTTGAATGGTACCTGATCATTAGACTTAGCATCGTGAAGCAAAGGTGTTGAGGTTTGCAAGAGACTTAACACTTATATGCAACTAATCCTTCACAATTATGTTTAAAACTTACATCACAATTTTTAACCCTGAATACATATTCCTATATTGTCTTCTCAAAAAAATTCATTTCTTCTTTCCTTTTTATCATAGTCAACCACATGTCTCAGTGCTCTCTATTCTTCTTCTTATTCCCTATCTTCTATCTCACAATTTGTTGTCAAAGAGAATGATCAAAAAAGTATTAAAAAATCCCACACCTTTTTAACTTCTAAACAATTGCTCAACTTACTTTTTTGCAAATCATTTTCTTATATTAATTTGAGGTTGTATTTCTCTTTCTTTTTCACTCTGCTCCTTCTATATCTATTAACTTTTCAATATACTCATTATTTATAAACCTGTCTTTGTTTCATAGCCTTATATCAGTCCAAAATTTTTATATAGTTCACTACTTTCATTTTACACCATTTATATCTTAGAGTCCTCTATTTTTCTATCCTCTTTGTATTTGCATCAATAGAACTCACTCATCAAAAGATATTAGTCCTATTTTGGTTCTCTATTGTTCTTCTAACTGTCCCCTAGATATGCACATATTTATTTTCATTCACTGACCTCTGTTGTATTATCACATCACTTAGTAATTTGTATATGTTCACTTATTCACTATATTTGTGATCTCAAACCTTTTTAATTTTACATATACTGTGATTTCTATTTTACTCCCCTATATTCTTCACTTCCCCTTTTTCCTGTCATTCCATCACACTATTACTGTCTCCCTTCAAATACTTTTTTAACAACATTTTCCTCTCTTTTTGTCTTTTAAAATTCCCTATACTCAGTACTTTTCCCTCCTTTTGTCTTTTCTAGTTGTCACAACATTCAATAAAGAAAAGAAAAACTAACTATATGTCTTTATATTTTAAAATTCTACTCATTTTTCTTGGCTTGGTTTGTCACTTTGTCAACAACCCTTTACATTCCCCTACAAGAGCTTTGAACTACAAATGAATCACACCTATCCTTCTACACCATCATTACTATTTGTCAAAGTATAAGATCTTTCATATATCCTTCAGGAGTTCAATGGTTAAGTAGAACAATATAAGACAATCAAGAGGCTTTTGGGATTATTTTTTGAAGTAGAAAACTATTTCAAAGTAGGGAAAATTTTAGTGGAGAATATTAGGATTTTAGGAATTTTATTTTGGTGATTTTTACGGTGACAAAACTTCCCATGTTTTTCCCAAAAATTCCACAAACAATAATGTATCTAATGTGAATACCCAACGAATCTTCAATCCCAATGTATATTTTTATATTGAATCATTGTGTGGTTGATAGGACAGGATTTTAAAACATCCTTAGATTGCTAAGAAATATATGGAACCTCATTGGTCCTTTGGGCTCATACGCCAACATGCATGGGAGTTTTTTTTGGATAACTATTAAATTTTCCATATATATACATAGATGTGGATGTAGATTCTAGAATCACTAAGCATTGAGTAAAGTTCAAAGGTTTTTTAATATTTTATAATTTTTCTCTCTCTCTCTCTCTCTCTCAATGCCACTCTAAAAATCCTTGTTGTAAATTTTGTTCTCCCTTATTTTTATGCTATGTGCCGATACACATATCTTCTCTATTCTCCTTGACTATATGTTTTATGTTGCTACATATATATTCCTCTTTCGATCTCCTGCTCTAAATATCCCCCTTTTTTCTATATTCTCTATTGCATATATCATCCTTTGATCTTACCATGACCAAAAACCAAACCCGAAATATTTACCTATTTCCATTGAATTTGGGGTGTGAAGTCCACTCAAGACCATCACTATATAATGTGGTGGAATTATGCCATGTGTTCTACATGGATGGTTGAGATGACATTGACTACCTAGACTAAGGGGGTTGGAACCGAAACATAATACAATGTAACATATTTTGTGTGGTTTACGTCCAACTAGGGGAGTTTGTAGGGAGTGCAGTGGAATGTTGCCACATTGCTAGAAATTTTGGCGGGGGATTTAAAAGATAACAACCACATATAGATTAATGCTCGTAAGTGAAGTGGTTGGGGAGAGGAAAATAAGTTTGAAATCTTGCAGGAGGCTCAAGATTACTAACCACCATTAATTCTAACATGATTCAATGATTCATACCTCGGTGACTACCACTGGAGATAAACATTGAAAGAGAGTATTATCCAAACTAGTTTTAGGAGAATCTCCATTTGATTTGTAACTATTGCTTATATTTTTTCCATTTTCTTCGTAAGAATGAAACTAGTTACAGGGATATTTTCCAAAGCTATGAAAATGATTACAGGGATATTCACCACGATTTCTATAAGTTTTTTTGGGGGGTTCCTTAAAATTTTCCATGTTGCAAAGCTTTGAACCATTCAGTGTCTCCTTACCTTCTTCAAGAAGCTATCAATATGAGTAAGGAGGTTTGAGAAAATCATACATTCAAAAAATGAAAAAAAACTCTGAGATTTGAAGGATGATTTCGCATCACACATGGTTTAAGATAAAGTAAATTGAGATTTCCAATTGTGACTTCTATTCATTTATCAGCTTCCAAAAGGTTCAACATAAACCCCATAGTTTATCCACTTGTAATAGAGAGATATGGAAGACACCTTCTTTAAGCTGTGAACAAGAGGTTTAAAGTTTACTCGATTCATTTAGAGCATCATTCACCATCAAACCACTTTTTGACTCTGAGACAAATCAATTGAACAAAGAAATTGTCCTAATAAGTTGTTATAAACAATGTGAAAAAAGAACAGTGACTTTTGTTGACAAAAAAGATCCTTAAAGACCTAACAAATGATCTTCAAGGAAAATTTGTCTTCTAACAACCTCAAAACAATAAAAAAACAAGCCTTGATGATCAATTTGTGTTAAAATAATACCAAAACTATCGTTTTATTGTCATAGAGGTCCCTACACATTAACTCAAAAATGTCTCCAATGAAGAACTCTCCACACCTCCAATGATTTCATGAAATTTATTTTGAAATCAATTTTTTACACATCCACATAGATTTGTTTCAAAGTTTGTGTGATTTCATCGGTTAACAAATTTGATTTTCTCAAAATACCTTCGTGAAAACCCTAGATCAGGGTTCTAGTCATTGTGTAGCTAGAGAACAAAGGAAAATCAATATTTGGCTTGATACTATAATAAAATCAATGATTCTACTTCTAATAGGATCGAGCACATATTCTCTACCATTCTCCATTATCAAAATCTATTGCAAGACCTTTAAATGCTCCATATTATGTATGAAGATAGTTAGAGTGCTTTGAGAACATTGCCAGGGATGTAACAGTCAACCTGATATTTATCATGGATATTTGAAGAGAGTCTTAGGATCATTTCGAAGTAGAAATACACCACCATGGAACTATTTTCAGATGTACTATCTGAATAAAACATCCTAAATTTCCCCCAACATTGCAAAGGACAGTGCACAGTTGGATTGTATGCTTGCAAAAGCCTAGATTCTTATTTTAAGTCTTGTGACTTTCAAACCTTTGATGTGACTACCTTGAGACCACTTGATCTCTTCAAGCCCTTTTTTCCATTTTGATTGTTTTAGATTTCAACCTTAAGCATGTAACCCACTATCTCTTTCACTTCTCTATGTTTATCTCTTAGTTTAAGTAACACTCACATCTCACATTGTCTTGTTACTATTCACCTACCTTCTTCAATTACAAGCTCTTCAAGTTGAACTAATGAGCCTCAAAATGGAATTTGTCCTATAGCAAAGGTTTTGCATTCATTTCTCAGCAGCTGAAATTAAAGATTTTACTTTATTGATGGTTCCTTCACTGTTACAGTGGACTCACTATTCTGACTTCAATCATTAGAAGTCATAACCTTGATGTGAAAAGGGAAAATAGATCACTATGACCACTTGCTAGACTGACTAAACCTTTATGCTTTATTTTTTAGCACACATTGTCTATATGATATTCCTAGGAGAGACAACCTCCACCCATTCTATGGGCAACAAGAGATGTGTGCTAAACAATAGGTCCTCTTCTTACCCTTGAAACTTCTTCTCCAACACTTTATAGCTTAGGTATGAGGATGAACACTTCTTTCTTATTCTATTTTCTAGGAATAATTTTGTACTCTGACCTAAGATGTAGAATTTCATTCCTTTGAAATCATAATTTTTTTGACTCCCATGTATTTTAACGGAAAGAGACATTGACTTATACAAGTCTTTAGATAGAGCCTCTGAAAATAATGGAGCTCAACCTAATTTGACTACAACCTTGAAGAAGAAGACACAACCTACCTCAACCTTATAGTGATAGAGCATTTGTCTTAGATTAGAACTCTTCAATGCTCCATGTCATTTTATTAGATTTCCTAAGCACATCTAATTGTAGTCATTTTTATACCTCTAGAGCAAATGTCTAATCCCATGCATGATAGATTATCACCCAGTGGGTGCTAAAAAACTCACCTGATGCAAGCATAATTTCTTGTTAGAGCCCCTTCTTCTCGATGAGACTATGTAATGAATAGATCCTAATAATTGAGGAGCATATCGATGAAGCTAAGTAGATAAAGAACTTCATGTGATAATGGATAATGAGATAATCATGCGTTGGGATCCTATCAATGCATTCATTCAGTATAAGTCAGGAAATTTTTAGCTATCTACTCAACACCTCTATCCGATTCTCTAGATTCAATGTCACATGTGCCCTAGGAATTATGCTTATGAATCAACCCTATGGGCTCTTTAGAACAATTTTTTATGTTAATGCTAAGGAATGCTCATATTACCTTACTATTACATTCATCTAAGGCCATAACATACCAATATAGCAATGCAGATAAGATTTATTTAGTGCAATCAGGACTCTATAGCTAATGTTTTTCGACATTATCAAGAGCTGAGGAGAAAGTTGATCCTTAACAAAAATGCCATAGCTCCTATGTGTTTTCCAAAACAAAACAACCAAAGGATGCTCTTCAAAATTTGATACAAAGAATATGCACTCCTATGTTTGGAAATTTATGCACCTATAAACATCCATAGACACATATAAGTAAAACAATGTGTACATATATACCCTATTTAAATCCAAAATCATGACACTATTAAAATATAATAAATATAAGATAAGAGAAAATGTACTTGGTTGTGATGTAATTGATAGGAGTGTATAGAGTATGTGCTAAATTTTAATTTTATTGATTGTGCCTAATGATGATACTAATGTATCTGAATATAGTTCTATTATGCCTTACGATGAGCCAGTGTGCCTATATCTTTATTTGGGTATGCCATGAAACACCATGATGAGGAAGTGAATAGTGTGTGTTAAAGAGCAAAACTAGAGACTAAAGATAATCAATTTGAATATTTGTCCCCATTTTGACTTGTATGATGAACCTATAAATCACATATATCAAAAGAAAGGGATTATACACACCAAATATATGATAGGAAAATAAATCTCAGGCACATACATATCTATATCTATATATATACATATACATACATACATACAATGTATGTATGTATCTATGTATGTATGTATATATATAGATATAGATCCACAAAGCTACTAAATGGAGTCATGAATTAGTTGCTGCTTGTGAAGTATGGAAAGAGATCAAATTTGAAAAGTGAAATAGATTCTTAGACTAGGTTTGCTAATATGCTCTGGGGCGGCTTATATATATATATATATATATATATATATATATATATATATATATATATATATCATACATACACATGTATGTAATACGTAAAATTTTCCCTATGCAGTCTTGAGTATAAAATGTATATGAGCCTTGGGAGAGTCATCAATTGAAATGGATGTATGTAACTAATGTAATAAAAAATAGGATGATTCCCCTAAGGTTGGAAATATGGAAACATTATAGTCTCAAGTTATAAAGTGATGATACAATGCCTCAAGGTGAGAAAGGTGCAATAAATTAACCTAGAGATAAGATAACATTCCCCCCAAAGGTAGGGAAAGATAAAAAATATAAGCTTGATAATGAAATACAAATAGGCTCTATAGAAAAAAAAATGATCTCACACTTCATTTTTTGGATAAATTTTTACAAATCCCAAACTTTAAGGCTTCAGATCATGAAAAATATGCATTTTTTAGCACCTGGACATATTTAAATTTATCACATCCATTTTCATAGATCACCTCTATGATCATACAGGTGAAATAAAACAAAAATTTGAGAAAAATCTTGTGTTTTTCCCCCAAAATGGCATGGTGATGTTAAAATAGTTCATTCTTTTAAGGATCTAGACTGTCAAATTTAACCAAGTTGCGAGGAGGACACTTGTTAGTCATTGGTCACTTGGTTCACCATTTTTTCACCTGGGATTAATCCCATATGTGCTGGGAGAAAGGATCATGTTACATATATAATAATGAGGTTCACTTAGAGAAAATGAAACAAATAATCCATGGTTCACCCCTTTTCATGTTAGTATCCAAACTTGAGGCAAACTAGATCACTAGTTCGGTCACCGAGCTAAGAAAGAGATCATTGAGTTGGTCATAAAGTCACGATTTGATCATTTGAACTGAATTGGCCAAGTTGGGGTCGAGTCACAAAGCCACCCAATTAGTTATAAAGATCCCATGAATACAATGGTTCATCATTGGTCAAAGTGGACTAATGACAAACCACCATGAACTCAGACTCCCGTGAGATCCAAGGATTAGTGATTGGTCCATGTGGACTAGTCATGGGTTGCTCTAAGTCTTAGGAATCAGAGATAGAGGCAAAGGGAACTTGGAGTTAGATCCATGACCCTGTGACCCCCATGATCCAATAATGATATGATATGTGGCACCAAAATTGGGTGGAAAGAAGGGATTAGATCACAAATCAGATATGGATGCATGAAAAAGTGATCAAGAGGTTAAAATTGACATTCATGTGGCCATCATATGTGCTAAATGGCCTAGGAATCTTCAAGTGCTCATAAAGTTTTCTCTAAGTCACCAAATCAGAAAAAAATTGGTCTAGTTGGAAAGGTCTTGAGGATAACTACACATTGGAGGTAGTTTTGGGATATAATAAAGTGTGTTTGGGCCTAAAAAGTGATCAAAGTGTCCCATAATTGTTTTAGACCCGAGTTCTGTTAATATGATCAAGACCATTTTATTTTGCTCATAAGTTTTGATCCCGAGGTATGTTCACTTACACATTATATTAATAGAAAGATCTTGATCAGAGCTTCATTTTGGGACCAATTTTATAGGGAATGGTGGAGAAATTAGATATATTTTAGTGAAATTTTTATTATCCTATTCAAGATATTTTATCAGTTAAATGGTGTAAAAATTAGTTGAAATTGATTTTGAGAGACTCCAATAACCAACATTAAATTTTCTTGAGTAGCCCCAACATAATCTAATCTAACTTTGCATCATCTAAGAAATATTTGACGCCCATATTTGATCTGCACACTAAATGTTGATTGGTCCTGTCCTTTGGTGGTTGAGAAGTGGGTGTTTCTCTTAATTTCTAGATATCTTCCGATTCCTTCTCTTCTCTCCTTTATCTATTTACTGCAACTCAATTCTTATTGAAAAAAATCCTCTCTTGAATGTAAAGTTACCATGCCCAAATGGTGGTTGGATATTCTGAGTTGCAAACCTATGATATGAACTTGTGTAATGCATTCAATGCCTTCCAAATGGTTGTAAAATGGAATGTGTATATTCCAGGACATTAATATGATGTTGATTATGGCTATATTCTACCCATTGGATTATATTTTCTCTTCTTACCTCTCTAATTTTCCATTTCATGATGTGTATGGATTATGCTTGCATAGGTTCAATTCACTATGTCACACATGTAGGGAATTAAAATTGATGAAATACAAAGTTGAATGTGGATTTTCTTTCCCTCTTGGCCTTGCATTTCTTCCTTCACATTTATTCATCTCAAGGATAATGATCCAATTTCTATTTTGGTGCAATCATCACCCATTTCAGTTCATTTTCTATTTTTTGTTTTCCCTTTTTCTCCTGTAATTAGTAGCTTAGATAGGAGTAGTGTTAGCATTAGATTAGTTGGTGAAGGAATTTTAACTTCTCTATAGGTATGTCCTAAGGATACAAGGTCCCACACCTTGGGGAAATTCCTATGTTTTATCGAGGTGTTGAGCTTGGCCTCAGTAAGGGTCCAATTTCAGGTGATAAAAGGCCCCAAGGTGGAAAATATAGAATCACTGTAGAATTGATTAATAATAAGGTATTGCCCAAAGTTAGTTGATATAAATCATGCAAATAGGATGATAGGAAGCCCCAAGGTGGGAATTTTAAAAATAATTTGGCCTTGAAAGGTAGAAGTAATGTCCCAAGGTGAGTGGGATGAAAACAAAGTAATAAAAATGTAATAGTTTGAAAGTAAAAAAATACCAAAATCAAGGATAATCAAGGATAATATAAGTAAAAAGGATCCTTTTCATGAATGTATGCATGATATAGATAATGAAAAATGTAAGAGAAGCAATAAAAAAGTGAACATACATACACACATACACACACACACACATACATACATACATACATACATACATACATACATACATACATACATACATACACACAGACACACACACACACATATGTACAATAAGTAAAATATCTAGTCATGTTGAAAATAAACAAAATGTATGCATAAAAAGATAAAAAAATAAATTCAAGGAGACAAATACCAACCAATGAAGTTTAAGAGATGATAAGAAAAAAATAGATAAATATTGGAAAAAGAAACATATTTTATAATGATAAATACCCATTTCCCTAAAAATTTAATTAGATATTTGTAATGAAATTACTATTATAATTCAGATTATGAGCAGCAATAGAAAACCAAATAACACAATATTTCAGAATAATGATCTCAATATGCAATTATAATAGCTTCGCCACTTCAAGGGGGCAACCTCCAAACCATATAATAAGACTTAAATGATCAAATGATAATGAACTACTACCTACAATCCCCTATACATACTATTCATATGCTATGGCCATCACCAAGGCTGACCTATTAAGCATGATAAAGTATAAATGATATAATAAAATGATATGGTAAGCCACAAGTCGTCTACTCATATCCTAATACAAGCAATAGGTTAAGGGAGTAGCATGCCCTTCCCCTTCAAACCAATGTTGTCCTCAATGTTGAATACTCCTGGATGTTACTGTAGAAAACCTTCATCCTCCTAGGTTGCATCTTCTATGCTAAGATTCTTCCACTTGATAAGATATTCCTTAATGTCTCTGGTTCTTTGCCTCTTAGTATGTGTTTGCAGAATCTTCTCTGGCTCCAAAATGATTCTTCCTTCCTCTTCAAGTTCTGGTAACTCTATCTAGGCTTCAAATTTCTATCCAATAACCTTCTTCAGGCATGAAACATGGAATACTAGGTGTATGTGTGAAGATGGAGGCAATTCTAGTTTATAAGCAACACTGCCAATTTTCTGTAGAACCTGATAAAGACCATAATATTTAGGAGAAAGTTTGTTGTCCTTTTTATATTACTTTAGGGACATCTGTTTGTAAGGATGGAGATGTACAAAAACCCAGTCACCAATTTCAAAATGTATTTCACTACGGTGTTGATCTACTTGTTGTTTCATCTTGTTTTGTGCTAATGCTAAATTCTCCTTCAAACTAGCCAAAACCTATTGTTGATGTTGAATGTGTTCCTCAACATCTCTCACCTTAGTTTGCACCCTCAAGGAGGAAGTCATATAAGGTGGATGGTAACCATATAATGCTAAAAATGGGATCATTTGAGAAGAGTTATGAAAAGATGTGTTATACAATCATTCTGCAAGTGGTAGCCATTTAATCCATGTTGAACAGAGAACACTTGACATAATTCACACAAGAAGTCCACGGAAGAAAATAGGCTAGGTTTAAGGGTGTGGATGGATAGGAAGAACCCATGCACAGAGGGAAAGTTTAACATTAAGGTGTTACGTCCTTAATTATATATCTTACATGGGATGGATATAACCGACTTGTTGCTATCATAACTTAATATCATGATGTATCTCTTTTATATATGATCTATTATCATTGGTTGGTCAGCCTTGCTAATGGATATAGAATATGAATAGTATAAATAGGGGTTATAGGTAGTGGATGATCATCATGTTGAGTATTTGAGTCTTATTATATGTTCTAGAGGTTGCCCCCTCGAAGTGGCCAAGATATTATACTTTCATATTGAGAGAATTTATCTGAAATATTGTGTTATTTGGTGTTCTATTACTGGTGATAATCATAATTAATCAAGTAATTTCATTACAAGTGGTATTAGAGCTTGATCTCAGCTAGGATGGTGTCAAACCCTAATTCTGAAGGTTTGGCTATATCTCAAGATTGGTAGCGAATTTTTTTGCAATTTTTTTTGGTGAGGCGAAATAAGTCAAGTAAGTTTATCTCCAAATTTCAATAATTTTTGAATTGTTTTGCAAAAGTTATTATGGTTCTATATATTCATAATTTGGCTCCCTAGGGCATAATTTTTGGAAAATTTTCAAATTTCTTATATTTTCAGAAACCCCTCCAAAAAATAGCCAGGGTTTCTGTTTTATAAATTCTTATATTTGGCCAAAAAAATTACAAAACCCTAAACCCTTAAATTTTGCCCTATTAAGTCTACCCCTAGGCCCACATCCTGTGTCATGACTAGTAGATCTACCTGAGGCCAAGGAAAAGGAAAAGCAATTCTAGGAATAAACCCAAATAAGGAAGATATGGCTTAAGATTCTACAGGTTTAGGAGTATCTAAGGTGGTCATTCAACTTTAGGAAATGGTAAACAATATGGTGAGTAAGGATGACCTTAATGTTGAGCTTCATCAACTGAAAGGTAGCCTTAAGAGTGAGATTTTGAAGGATTTTCATGTAATGCAGCAGGAGTTGTTGAATGATATTTCTAATACAACTTCCAATTCTGGTCATATGGGTTCTACTAGAAATGGTCACATAGATCCAAATCACTCAAATAAGGGAGGATCCTTTAATCATTTCTTTGATCTCCATCAGATCCCAAGAGGAAAAAAGGTAACTGTGGCATCCTTATACCTAGAAGCTGATCAATTTGTTTGGTATCATTGGTTATGTGCTCAAAGGAAGAAGAATGGCCTAAATATCACCTAGACAATGTTCACTGAAGAGATTCAATTACACTATAGTTATAGTGTTTCTAAGAATTACTTCAGGCAATTAGCAAAGTTACACTAAACCGGTTTAGTTAAGGAGTATGTCCATCAATTCTAAGCTTTGTCCTTATGTGTGGAGGATATTACAGAAGAGTATTTGAATGACCTATTTCTTGGGGGTCTTAAGGACCACATTGAGCATGAGGTATGCATGTTTAACCCACTCAAGGTTGCTGATTCTATTATCATGGCACATCGAGTAGAGGAAAAATTTCTTTCCAGTAAAAGGCAGACCTTTTCTAGGATAAAAGATTGTAACACCTTGTCTCCTTCTTACCCTCAGACAATTCGGTTGATACCTCAAAAAATTGAAGAAAAAAGAGCCAAAGGGTTATTCTTTAACTGTGATAGCAAATATGGACCAAATCATAAATGTTCTGAGAAAAAAATGTTCTACATTGAAGGATATGGTGATGAGGAAGAATATGAGGCAACATCAATAGAGGAAGTGGAAAAATTAGAGGAAGAATCTAGAGATCCTCAGCCCACTATTTCATGCCATGCTCTATCAGGTATTAGTACTCCACAAACCCTTCAAGTTGTGGGTTATCTTAGGAAGTATAAGGTAACAGTCTTAATTGATTCAGGGAGCATGCATAATTTCATCAATCATAAGTTGGAAACAAGACTAAATTGTTTCATCTACCCAATACCTGAATTTCAAGTAATGATTGCAGATGGTGGTACAGTCAAATGTTCAGGTAAATTCCATAATGTCAAAATCATGATGGGTGATTACACATTGGAATCTATGATGTTTTCTATTCTCATGGGTTGAGCTGATATTGTCTTAGGTGTTTAGTGGCTCACTACCTTGGGCACCATAGAGATAAATTTCTAGGAATTGTTCATGCACTTTCATTCTAAGGGTAAAAAATTTGAACTTCGAGGTCTACAAGCTAAAGATCCTCTAGTGGTGAGTTCTCACCAAATTCAGAAGATTCTTAAAAAGAGGTTTGAAGGTTTTGTAGCATGATTATTCTCTATAGAAGTCCAACTGCAAATGAAGGTATTGCATCCTGATTTTCAAAAGGTTATTAATCAACATGTAGTTGTCTTCAAGGAACCAAGAGGATTACCACCTGAAAGAGAGCATGATCATGCTATTTAGTTGATTCTAGGAAGCCAAACACCCAACATCAGGCCTTATAGATATCCATATGTGTAAAAGAATGAGACCGAGAAGATGGTGGAGGAAATGTTGGAAATGGGTATTATTCGTCACAGTCAAAGTGCCTATTCTGCTCCTGTGGTGATGGTGCATCTTAAGGATGGAAGATGGCACATGTGTCCAGATTATAGAGAGCTTAACAAGTTCACTATCAAAGATAAGTTTTTTATTCCCGTCATTGATGATTTATTAGATGAGTTATATGGTGCCATTTATTTTACAAAACTAGATCTACATTCTGGGTATTACCAAATTAGAGTCAACCAAGAAGATATTCATAAGATAGCTTTCAGAAATCATCAAGGCCATTATGAATTCCTAGTGATGCCATTTGGCTGTACCAATGCTCCCTCCACATTTCAAAGCTTGATGAATTTAGTATTTAAACCATTCCTAAGAAATTTTGTTATAGTATTTTTCGATGATATACTCATCTACAATAAATCGTGGGAGAAACACTTACATCACGTCAATATTGTCTTAAAAGTATTAGAGAAACATCAAATTTATGACAAGCCTTAAAAGTGTTCTTTTAGGGTGTAGGAAGTGGAATACTTGGGCCATATTGTTTCTCATGAAGGTGTTAAGGTGGACCCTCACAAGATCCAGACCATGGTGGAATGGGAAACACCAAGAGCCCTCAAACAATTATGAGGTTTCTTAGGTTTCACAGGGTATTATCGTAGATTTGTCAAAAACTATGGTAGTATAGCAGAACCACTCACAAAATTATTGAAGGACTCATTTTAGTGGAATGAGGAAGCATCTAGTGCATTTGAAAAATTGAAGGTAGCTATGTGCACCACTCCAGTATTGGCAACCCCATATTTCTCCAAAAATTTCGTAGTTGAGTGCAATGTTTCAAGAAATGGAATCAGAGAAATACTAATGTAAGAAGGACACCCCATTGCTTTTGAGAGCTGACAAATAAAATGAAATAATTTTTTAAAACCCACATATGAAAAGGAAATGATGGCAATACTACATGCAGTCAATCAATGGAGACCATACTTGATGGGTAGACATTTTAAGGTAAAAACTGATCATGATAGTTTGAAATATTTCTCTGAATAACATCTATCTTCAGAAGAACAACAAAAATGGGTCACTAAGATGTTGGGATATGAATTTGAGATTTTTTATAAGAAAGGAAAGGAAAATTTGGTCGTTGATGCTCTGTTTAGGAGATATGAGTCTGTCGAAGCATTGTTATGTGCCATCTCTATACTACATGCAGATTAGGTAGATCAAGCATGAGAAGAATGGAAGAAATATGAAACCACATATACTCTCATTCAAAATCTCTAGGCAGATCCATCCATATCAGATCAATTTATATGGAAGGGGGATACATGGTGGTACAAAGATCAGTTATATCTATGTAAGAACTCTACACTTAAACACCATGTTATTTCAAAGCTACATTCTTCTCCAATAGGTGGTCATGCTAGGGTCCTAAAAACATATCATAGAGTTAAGAAGGATTTCTTTTGGGAAGGGTTGAAAGGAGATGTTCAAAAATTTGTGGCAGAATGTTTGGTTTGCCAAAAAAATAAGGGTGAGACCATTAAGACACCTAGTCTTCCCCAACCTCTGTCTATTTTTGGTGAGAGATGGGAAGAGGTATCAATGGATTTCATCATAGGATTACCTAAATTAGAAGGGGAAAGTGTCATCATGGTCATGGTAGACAGACTTACATAATATGCTCATTTTTGTGCCATGGTTCATCCTTTCATAGCTAGTACCATTACCATCTCTTTTATGGATACAGTTCAAAAGCTCCATGGAACACCAAAAATTATAGTAAGTGATCGTGATCCAATATTTACAAGTAACTTTTAGACTTATCTTTTCTCTTGTCTAGGTACCCAACTAGCCCAGAGTTCCTCTTATCATCCCCAATCAGATGGGAAAACTGAGGTGGTAAATAAATGTTTAGAGGGATATCTTTGATGTTTTACTTCAGATAAACAAGAACGTTGGGTGCAATGGTTGCCCATGACAGAATGGTGGTAAAATACTTCATTTCATTCCTCCTCCAAAATGTCTCCATTTATGGCATTTTATGGGTACCATCCTCCATCACTCATATCTAGCTTGAAGGTCAAACCAAAGGTGAGAGCATTCGAAGATCAAATTCAGCATCAAATTGAGGTACTCTCTAGTCTTAGAGAAAATTTGGCACGGGCACAAAACTGTATGAAGCAATAGGTTGATCAACATAGGAGTGAGTGACACTTTGAAGAGGGAGACTTTATTTTTGTAAGTTACAACCATATGAGCAATTATCCTTGAAACAAAAACACTAGGATAATAAGCTTGCTCCTAAATACTATGGTTCTTACCGAGCTTTGCAGAAAATTGGTAGTGTGGCATATAAGCTAGAGCTCCATCCAGTAAGTAAAATACATTCAGTCTTCCATGTTTCTTTCTTAAAGAAAGTTATTGGGTAGCACATTTCCACCCAATCAGTGCTTCCATAACTAGACAAGGAAGGATCATATTGGAACCTGAAGGTTTTCTTAAGACACGCACCAAAAGACTGAGGACCAAAGTCATTATCGAGTACCTGATCAAGTGGAAGAATATGAATATTAAGGATGCATCATGGGAAGATGAAGCATTCATGCAGCAACATCTAGGGCTTTCCAACATTGGGGACAATGTTTCTTTGAAGGGGAGGGGCATGTTACGTCCTTAATTATATATCTTACATGGGATGGATATAACTAACTTGTTGCTATCATAACTTAATATCATGATGTATCTATTTTATATATGATATATTATCATTGGTTGGTCAGCCTTGTTGATGGCCATAGCATAAAAATAGTATAAATAGGGGTTATAGGTAGTGGATGATCATCATGTTGAGTATTTGAGTCTTCTTATACGTTTTGGAGGTTTCCCCCTTAAAGTGGCCAAGCTATTATACTTTCATATTGAGAGAATTTATCTGTAATATTGTGTTATTTGTTGTTCTATTGTTGGTGATAATAATAATTAATCAAGTAATTTCATTACATAAGGACTTAGTCAATTTTGAGCATGAAGACATATTTTTAGAAGATGGCATGTGGAACATACCAACAATGCAAAGACGTGCATGCCATGCATTATCTATCTTTGGAGGATTAGATCAAAGTGTTTTTCATGGAGATAAGCTAAGAATAGGATTATCACTTCAATCAACTGTAAAAGTTCTATAGATAGCACACTTGCATGTGTGGCTATGTCTGTAAATGGAACATGGCTATTAATAGCATGCAGCCTATTTTTAGAATAGATAAGTGGTGAAGGGAAAGTCCCCACCCTATATAAATGGTTTAAAGAACTTAGTAAGATATATAGATATATAGAGATAGAGAAGAGAGATATATAGATATACAAAGATAGAGAAGATATATATATATATATATATATATAGGTATATGCAGAGCATAAGCATAGAGAGATATGTGCATATAACTGGATTACTATATCAGATTCATGCACGCATTGGTATAGAATGCCATTATTGTAAGGAGCTTATGTGGTTATTAATAGATAAAAGTTATTGGCTGAATCTAAGTGTCTTTCCTGTGTGTAAATGAGTAGTGCATGTTATTAATTCAATCATGATTATCATTTAAGCTTGTTCTTTCTTGGATCTGAATATGACGTGCCTTGTAGAATGAGGGATTAGTTATGGATCTATATGTTTCTTCCTTCATCACACTAACATCCAACTCTAAAGAGGGACTTGGTACCTTTGTGTACTTCGGGTGAGCACTCATTCTAGGCTGAGTGATGTGCTAGTGTGACTATGGTTTTATCTGGTAAATTTTAGGCTACATCATTGGTTATATTGCCAGGACCTCTTTTTTAGTTATTTTCAGGATGGTTCACGATGAAGACATACTGATTCACTCTAGAAAGTATTGAGGAGTGGATACATGACCTGGAGGAAGAATATGCATGACGGTTCAACATTGGAACTGATTTTAATGCACGCAGTTGGGTAGAAAAGAATCTATATGACAACTTATATGAGAGTTTTTTTCACCATCTTTCCAATAGAATTATACGATTGGCTGATTGTGTATGCATCTAAGTGGAATTGGAGATATCACACAATTGTCTAGACACATGAATAATTTCAAGCCCTTTATGATGTTGATTTGATCTAGACTCACACTGTGGATACGTGGTTTCATGGTGTTCTAAACAATTATATTCTAGAATATTCAATTTCGATGTATTCTTTCCCAGAGGTAGCTGAATTCCAGTTTTTGTAGTTTCTGAGAGGAGCATATTTATAAGGTATTCCATTGGAAATCAAGATATTGATGGTAACTTTGAGCCTGGAGAGTAAACTGATAGCTAACTAAACCTCACCTCACGTGAGGGAAGGAACAGGTTTGGTGAAAGGTGGAATACCTAGTGGCAGAAAGTTAGAGAGAGGAAAGGTGGCTTACATATAATGAGGCACGTGAGAGGGAGATAGAGAAGTAGTGCATTGTTACAGAAAGTATGGCATTGAGGAGAGAGATGGCTCGTGAAGGATTTGAATCTCACACAGAAGACATGGAGCCCAAGCATCAGGAACTCCTCCATCTTGGAAAACATGACAGAGATTCCCCCTTGGCTTCACATAGAAGTGTGCCAACATAGACTACCTGGGCCATGGGCATGCATCTTAATCCATTTGGTGACCTATCCATTGCATTTGGTTTTCCCATATCTAGTACAACAAGTAACCAACAAGCTAACTTAGGAAGTAGGAGAGCAGGAGTAAGTTAGGGAGCAAGTACATCGATGGCAGGATAGAAGGCTTTAATGTTATTTGGAGGAAAATTTTTAGGTGCATCATCTACATAGAACATGAGCTCATAGAATGTTGGATTCACCTTTAGAAGTGGAACTACCTCACATACTATAGGGGTTTAGTATAGTACTACTGTCGAGGCACATGGGAGTACATCTACTAGTCCTAGTCCAGCTATAGGTGGAGGATCAAGAGGTATAGGTGGTTCTAGTTCCAATGGATCTGGTGGTTCTAGAGGTAGAGGAAACACAAGAGGTTCTAGATCAGGTGATCAAGGCCCACAACAACCATAGAATATCTATATGGAGATGTCTCTTTGTCTCCCAAAATATAGAGGTATAGAGGATACTGCTGAACATGTGCATATGTGTGAAATTTTATGGTGCACGAAAGGGATCACGAATTTTGAGTGTAAGGAAAGTCAATTTGCTACTACATTACAAGGACATACACACAAATGGTATAGGAAGTTTGACCATGATCAAACTCGCGTGGATTATGCAGCCCTAAAAGATTCTTTCTTGAAATATTTCCATATCCTTGAATTTGAGTAGAAGAGTATAAGTGTGCTCAAGGATATTAAGCAAGGCACTACTGAGAGTGTACATGAGTATGATGCCCATTTTAAGAAACTTCTATCTAAGCTATCTTATGATATTCATGCCATCCAACATGCATAATGGTTTTTTGGAGGATTGATTACACCATTCAGAAGAGCACTATCACATAAGACATACACAGATCCACATGAAGCACTGGAAGTAGTTTTAAATGCTGAGGCAGTTGGGAGCATTGACAATGGTGTTAGTCTATTCTTAGAGGCACATATTACAGCTATGACAAAACAACTAGAAAAATTATCAGCAAATTCAACTCATGAAACACGCTCAGGGATTTGGTGCATAGATTGTGAAGTGGAAGGTCACACCAAGGATAGTTGTCCTCACAGAACAATACGCTCACTACTATTGGACTGTGAGATCATCATTTGAATCATGATGATAATCATTTTCCTTTGTTACAACGTGCAATAAGGAAGAATGTATCATGCTACTGTAAAATTTTCTAGTCAACGACCCATGATACTGAAGATTTTCAGTTGACTGGTCAGATCTAGGATGCTATAGACATTGGGGTATGATAGACAAGTGTAAAGGATAACTCTAATCTAACAAGAATGTGCACCAGAATCAGGATCATAATCAAATGTGTTATGACATGAATGAGGGGCATTTTTAAGGATGTCATGGAAGAGGAGGTGGATATCATGGTGGATATGGAGGATGAGGCTTTGGTGGAGGAAGAGGTGAGTTCCCTCATGGAACATGTTATATGTGCAGATCTCCTTACCACTATAAATGTGAATGTCCTTAGAATATTGCATTTTCTTTCTATGGAAATAACCATAGCTATGAAGAGTTCCTAAACTTATATGAGAATCTAAGTAAGCAACATAAGTAAGAAAAAAAAGGTGTCAGGATGGTTAGAATCTAGCACATGGAAGAATATCAATGGATGCCCAAGATAGTAGAAGGACCTGAGGCATCAACAGTGAAGATTAATACATGAGCTGAAGTGGCACGCCCAAGAGAGGCATTATAGTACAAGCCTACAATCACCAAGGAGGAGGTTTTGCATGCAAGGTACCCAGATCCTGTTCATTAGAAGGAAGTTTACTAGGATACCATGGAAGTGCTAAGGAATCTTTAGGATGAGATACAATACTGAAAAGAGTAGAAGAAAGCATCAGAGACAATCCAAACTGATATTGATGAGCTGAGAGAAGTGCGTAAAATGTTGCGCTAGGAGAAAATTATTCCACTATTAGGAAGTTGGTTAAAAGGGAACACTCTATGTGTAAGTATTGAGACCAGATGAAAAATTCTGCATATAAATATTCCCCTTGATAGCATTGACTATGACAAGGAAATTACTCTAAATGTTGTTGTGGATGGATGGATATTGAGCAACACACTGATTGATATTGGTACAAAAGTAAATATGCTTACATTAGTGGGGACAAATGGGGAGGCCTCCATTACAGCTGTAGTCACTTTTGCACCCACTAAAAACAAGGGAACCTCATGCGCGCTGGCCTATCACCTAGCAGGCGCTGGGTGCTCACCTGAGGCATACGAGACAGAGATGATTCTATCCTTTATGTGAGTCTAGTGGAAGGCATAGCTTGTGATTATAACTTAGTGATTTAATAGACATAAAGGGCTATAGAGATTAGGACAACTTCTACACCCCTTCAGTCATAATATAACCAAAGCACGCAATAGAAATAATAGAACTAAGAGTTGTACATATACTACTATACTTAACCATTTAATCAAGATTCGCGATTATATAAGAACTGAAGTGCAATAGTAATATGAAGATAATACAGAGAAAGAGTCTTGATACATTTGTCACGACAACCTTATCACATTCATTCATAGTGTTTACTTATAAAAGATTACAGAAGCCAGACCGTAGTCATGCGCCATATGTGGATCCATACATGTATTATCACAAGACAAAAATTTCATTCCCCATTTTCCCATTACATCCTTACTAGAATTTTGTACCCATTTTCATCCCATAGTTCTTGCAGTAATTTTGCAGAGCTCTGCTACCTCACTTTTGTCTCTCTTTCTTTGCCAAGGGCGCACGTATAAATAGGCCTCTGAGCTCTAACAAACTCCTCTGTAGCCTTAGATTTGGCCCCAAGTGTCAAGGTGTGGGTCACCTCGGGTGCATGCCTCTCCATGTCATGATTAACTTTTTGGATCTTTCTATCGCAAGGTATATTCCCTCCAGGACACCCTGTTGCCAAGATGGAACCTTATCCGAATGGAACATGTTCTTCATGTGTTCTGTCCCAAAGGCCAAAAATGGCTAAGTCCCGAATTTTTCTTCACGTGGCGCGTGCATCTTGGGTTCTTCAAGAAGCCTTTTGAACTCTGCCTTGCACACCTATACTTGTGCGCTTTCTCTTGCCATGCATGCCTACGCGCCCTTAAGATTTGGAAGCTAAATTAGGGGCCCAACATTACCCCACACTTCACCTATTCTCTACCCTCGGGAACCTTCTCAAAGAATGTAGTACAAAAGAATGCAAGGCCTTGCCTTGGAAAAGAATGGGGGGAAAGAATAAAGAAAGGGGAAGAGAAAGAATAGGGGGAAAATTTTCCTAAAGAAGGAGGAGGGGAAAGTTTTGCTGGAGGTCGGCCTCTAGTGTACTCCAAGCGCTGACTTCCTTCTATGCTTTAGTGTAGATGTCACCAACCAAGGTGCTCACCTCGTCGTAAGTTAGCCCTTCCCCCTGTGTGGTAATGGTTTCCACCATAGTCTCCAGTTCTTTAGCGTGGTCTTCCAGGGCATCCATCTTCCTTGTGATGACCTTGTAGAGCTCTTTTAGCTAGGTTTTGATTGAGACTCACCGGTTCTCAATGGCTTCAGATTTCTTTTCTACCTCGGCCATGATCCTTTCCCACTCGGCTCTATTTCCCTTATTCTTCTCTCTGAATTCCTTTAACTTGGCCTCATCGCTGGCAAGTAGTATGCTTGTCACCTTGTCTTGATCTGTGCAGTGGTCGTAAGCGACCCCTGTGGTTTGTGTAGCTGATCTTATGTCAGGCAAGCACCTTGTTGTATTCAGCCATGAGCATGATGACCTTCAACTTGTCTTCTTTCTCTAAGCACGCCACTACCTCTTCTGCCGACTCTAAAGCCAAGGGCTGCCTCTCCATGGTGAGGATCTGAATCAAGTCCTCTAGGCACTCTAAGGAGGATCTATAATTTTACACAAGAGGGTTAAGGTTCGGGTGCTTCATGATAATCAATTAGGAGATGAGCTCCACCTTCTTGGAAACTTCACGTACCCTGGCCTTTTCCTCCTGAAGCTCCCTCTGCAGTTAGCAGTGCTGATTAATTTCTCCAGGCTAAGATCCTTCGTCAGCTTCACCACTTCTTCCTTCCTCTTCTCCAACAGGTCCTCCAGGACTCTAACCCTATCATTTCTACCGAAGAGCCTAGCCTTGATTTCCATGGAGACTTTGTTCAATGCGTTGCACACTTACTTGTTTGATAGTTGCTATGTGTTTACAATGGGGTTGTCCTCCTTTCCTTCGGACAACTTCAATACCACTCCTTGGTTTATCTCAAATTTAGGCTCATCGAGGTGGGAGTCGAATGCCCAAGATACGATCTTTCTCATTTGTGGGTATCCACCCTCAGGGTCAAAGGACTCCATGGTGGTGAGCTCCTTGGTGGGCACGGTACTTTGGAAATGCGTGCGTAAATATTTTTTGGGGTCATCAATGTAACTCATCGTTGTTCTTCCCCCTTCTGTGCATGTTTACTTCCCATGCACACACCCTTGGGAACAATTACTGAGAGAGTTGCTCCTTTCATGCTACTTCCACTCTTCTCCCTCTGCTCCTTCTTGAACTCACCAAGCATGAGCTTCACGCTGTGCCCCAACTCTTCATTGACCAAGCCATCAATTATCTTCTCTGCCTCTCTCATTTCCTTTTCATCCACCTCCTCCTGAGTGAGCTTGGGCATATCTGGTTCCTTGGTACTAGCCCCTTCGCTCCCCTCTTTGCTATGCGCACCTTCCTCCCTTTGGGTGCCTTTCCTTCTTACAAAGATGAAGGCATCATTTGCATTCTCAGCCTCCTCTCCTTCTGAGTCATGGATATCAATTGGCTCTTGGTCCACCTCTATCTCTTCCCCTTCATCGTCATCCCTTTCGCCTACATAGGCATTCAGGTCATTCATATCTCCAGACCCTTGTTCCTCTGTTCCTTGTTCTTCTTCTCTGGTAGAAAATTCTGGAGTGGGGGATGCTATCTTTTCTTCATCTGAAGGTTCTTCAGGGGATGGTGGCTTTGTAGGCTCCAGGGTCTTTTCCTTGACCACCGTTCTTCTCTTCTTCCAGACATAGGTACTCAGCCCCGCGGTACCTACATCCTGCCTCCCCACTGCCCCTTGTTCTTCCTCTTCTTCTTCTTTCTCCTTGCACTTTAGCACTGGCTTCTTCCTTCCCATGGGGTCATCTGGGATGGATATTTCATTCTCTACATATGCACCCTTCTCAAACTTTGGCCTTATGCATAGGTAAATTCTGGCAGCAGTGCTCTCAGCAATCGGTAAGGTCATTGGCCTTACGATGTGTACATCCTGTGACACGTACCTTTTAACGTATGTGCACTTTCCTTGGTAGACCAACTTCTTCCTCATCTCTCTGTGTTCACTGTCGAGGGTGGACAGGTCGAGTCTTAACTTCTTCGACTCCTTATATCTATTTACCCCTGCTTGGAAGAATTGGGCAGTAAATGAGAAGGGGAGTTTACACCAGGGACTCCAACTACCGTCCACCAAGATAAATCTGCCAATGTAGAAGTGTTGGTACACTGCGAACTCTACTTCTCCTTCAGTCGCCATGGGGAGTTGCTCTGGGATCCACCATTCTACCCTGAATGTGTTCCTAAGGTTATACCATTTATCCAAGTGTGTCTTGTGTACCCCCATCATTGACTCACAATTATACTTCTAGAACCTGTCCGTGGGTGAAGGGTCTTCATCGGGGTACTCCCATATGAACTTATCAGATGCATCTGGCACCCTGATTTCTGAGAACACAATGGTTAGTAGAATGTTCCCAAACAAGTATCTTTCCTTCATCCTCCGCGCTGCTTATAATCTCGTCTGCTATGTACTGGGAGATATTGTACATGGTGCCTTCCGTGACCTTTCTGTAGACATTCAACCAGGGCTTGCTCACCTGGGTCCACCTCTCTTGTCCATTTAGCTTGGAAATGAGGTGCACGGCCATTTTCATCACCGGATCACTGATATCCATGACGTCGTAGTACCTCGATCCCTTCTTATAATCCTGGGATGTGATGGTTTCCTTAATTGCCTCCTCATCCTGGAGGTTGTCTAGGATAGTGTCCCCTTTACAGCTCAAGCCTGTAAAGTATGAGATTAATTATGGGGTTATGCACATCTTATGCCCTGTGAAGAAAAATAAATCTTCATACACACACATCATTAACCATTGGTACATGCACTTAGGCTTCCCGAAGTAGGGCAACTCGTAAAGCTGAAGAAGCCCCGCCTTCTCCATTTTCACCTTGACTACATTGCTATAAATTGACATCCCATTAGGTGTTTGTTTGTTTGTGGGGCATACCAGCTCTAGCGCCATTTCCTTTAAAATTATACTCGACTCGTGATTGTAATCAATTATAGTCATCTGTTTGATGTGGGACTCCCACTCTTTCCCTAGCAAAACCCCATCTGGGTATTGCATCTCTGAGTACCATTCCTCATTGGTATCCAAGGGGATTTCATCTTCTTTCTTCTTTCCTTTTCCCTTCCCCTTTCCCTTCTTGGATTGTACTGCAGGCTTATCAACTAGTCTCGTGGCCATCATTTTACCCTTTTCTTTCATTCCTTGGTTGCCTTCAGGTTATCTGAGAGTTTTCTTCGTGCGCCCTGTGCCCTAGGGTACAAACCCTAATTTCTAAATTTCCTCCTTTGATCATGGTGCTCTTTTGCAATGTTCCTCACACCTATGAATCACTTCTGCTCTGGTTTGTAGATCAACCCGACTGATTGTGTGTGAGTTTATGAGATTCTCCTTTGCACGAGTTAGCTCTCGAACCCTAGCTCTTGAAAGAAAATTGTTCTCCTTGTTTTCACAAAGTAAAATAATGAACTTACCATCCTTGTATTTATAGCTTTTCCCACTTTTACACATTAAAGGCTAGGCTACCTACCACCGTATGACAATATTTAATGCAAAATTTTCAAACAAACCCAACTTCAATGCTTTTCCTCGTGCGCCCAATCCTCACGTGAAACATTTTTCACCCATGCCCAATCCTTGCATGAAACGTTTTTCCAACCTTCTTGCACGCAGACAATCCATCTTGACAGAAGACTTTTGCATGTGTGTTTCTAGCACCAAAGGCACCTCTTCCATCCTCATGATTCTTGCTTTTTCCTACCTCATGTTTTTGCACTTTTTCCTCCTTTGTACGTGGATTTCCAATGGAACTCTATTTTGTCATCCATCTACCTTCCTAATGCATCTTTTCAACAGGGCCATTTCAAACGGTCTTACCAACTCAATCTTCCTGTAAAATTACTTCATGCCTCTCTTAATCACATCACCCCACACTAAATTGATGCACGGTCCTCTACGTAATCATAAGTTTAAAAAGTAATAAGGTTACTGGCGCCCAAGGTGCAAAACAAGACAAAAATGTGAAAGGGAAAAACATGAAAGGAAAAGCATAAAAGGAAACTCTAAACTAACTAGCAGAACTACCTTATTTACAAACACCAAGAAGCATTATTTATAATAGGGCTTCAACCTACTCCCATTGAAGTGTCTAGGTAATTTTGTTCCATCCAAGCACTTGTAGCTGACACATGCGCCTGAATCAAGGATGTATGAAATTACATAAGGACCCAACCAATGCACCTTCAACTTTCCAGGATGGCGTAGAAATTTAGAATCATATAGCAATACCATCTGGCCAACCTCAAACTATTTGTTTTTAATGTGGCGGTCATGCCATGCCTTTTGTTTAGCTTTTTTAGTTGTTTGGCTCCATCTTGCTAGTGAGCACCTTTCATCCAACTTTATTAACTCATCAATTCTCTCTTCTAGCGCTTGTTCATCATCCAACCCTCCTGTGCATGCTATACGCAGCGATGGTAGCATAAATTCAACCGAAAAAATAGCCTCCGCGCCAAACACCAGTTGAAATGGTGTGGCCTTGTTCAACCTTTTATACATTGTTTTGTATGCCCAAAGGACTACTGATACCTTATCATCCCAATCCTGCCTTCCTACATCACATATCTTAGTCAATGTGTGACTAAGGATTTTGTTGAATGCCTCTACAGTCCCATTTTCCTGAGGGTGATAAGGGGTAGTCTTGTGATGGGCTACCATGAAATCTACCAATAGGATCCTGATTGTTTCATTTAAGAAGTGAGTGCCCCTATCACTTGTTAAACTTAATGGGCACCCATACCTGCTGATAATGTTATCCCACAAAAATCTAGCAGTCGTGGCTACGGTGCAATCCTTAGTGGGTGCGGCCTCTGCCCACCTTGTAAGATAATCAGTATAGGTAATAATATACCGCGAGTTAGTCCTTCGCATAGCTGGTGAGATTGGTCTGAAAAAATCTATTGCCCACTTTTCAAAAGGTTCTGTGTTGGCGATGGGGTGCAAGGGCATCTCGTCCCTTTTTCTAGGTTTTCCATAAGGTGCTGGCAGTGGTCACAGGCCTTGCAAAACTCAATACAATCCTGGTGAATCGTCTCCCACCATAGTCCAGCGACTAGGATCTGACACGTAGTTGCATTCCCTACATAGTGTCCTCCAACAATCCCACCATGGGCCTCTTCTATTATAGCTACGCATTCATGTTCTAGTACACACCGGTGCAAAACCTCATCATGGCCCATTTTATACAAATCCCCATTGATCAACATGAAGGGCGTTGCGCGTATGGCTAACCTTTTCCTTTCCAGAGCATTCATCCCTTTGGGCACCACACCTTCCTTGAGAAAGATAACAATGTCTTCTAGTTCTAAGGGCACGCACGCCACAACCTGAATAGTTGTGCATCCAACATGGTTTCCTCGATACTCTGTGCATCCTCTCCCGAATCAATCCTTGATAAATGATCTGGCCCATAATTGTTCTTTCCCGGTTTTACCACCACTTTGAATTCAAACTCCTGAAATAGAAGAACCCAATGACATATGCGCCCTTGTAACACTACTTTGTTTACCAGATACTTCAAAGCCATATGGTCAGTGTAGAATATGAAAGGAGTTTCCAGCAGATATTGCCTAAATTTGTGGAGCGCGTAGATCATTGACAATGCCTCGCGCTCGGTCGTTGTATAATTCTATGTTCTAGTGTCAACTTTCTACTTGCAAAACACAAAGGATGATCAACAATCCCCTCTCCTGGTTGAGCAAGAACGGCTCCCATTTCTGTACCAGAGGCATCCAAGTGGACATGGAAAGGTTTATCCCATGATGGGAATCATAGAATAGGTGCGGTGATAAGCCTTTCTTTTAGAGTGTCAAAAGCCCTCTGTTGTGTCTCTCCCCACTGAAAGGCACTTTGGTGTCTGATGCAATATTTCCAAAGGCGTGCAACGATCTTGGTATATCCCTTAATGAACTTTCTGTAGTATCCAGTGTGTCCAAGAAATCCATGCACAATGTTTTGGATTGTAGGCTCCCCTAATCCAACAATAACTACAACCTTCATGGGATCTACCAGTAAGCCCTCTTTACATATGATATGCCCCAACAACGTTCCAAAAGGAGTTGCAAAGATACATTTCTTGATGTTGAGGGAGATCCTCAACTGCCTAAATCTTTCAAACATCAACCTTAAGTTATCACAATGGTCCCTAACCAATCCATACACTGTCTAATCATCCAAATATACCTGAAGGAACTTATGGATCAAGTCCTTAAATTCTTGTACCACTATGCACGAGAATACAATGGGCGTATTCTTCAACCCAAAGGGCATGACTGTATATGTAAATCTTCCCCACTCGGTGGCGAAAGTTGTCTTATCTTGGTCTTCCTTGGAAATCCTTACTTGGTGATATACTAAGAATCCATCCGTAAAGGAATAGACCTCGCGCCCAACAACTCCTTTTAAAATCTCTTTAATAAAGGGGGTGGGAAAAGGATCTATGATACAAACAACATTTAATTCCCTGTAATTCACACATATCCTAATCCTCCCATCCTTCTTTATGCTAATCACCATTGGACTTATCCACTCTGATTCCTCCATAGCCTCAATGATACCGGATGCTATCATCTTATCTAGTTCTTCTTTAACCCTTATGCGCATGTTGGGATTCATCCTGTAAGGCCTTTTCCTAACCGGGCACCCACCATCTTTCAACCTTATCCTCATTTCCCCCAATGAATGGTGGATGCCTTTCAAACTCATGGTATCCGTGCGGGAATAAATCCTCAAATTTGCGTAAGAGATCAATGATCTTTGATACTTCCTTGTCCGACCAATAGTCCCCAATGATAGCCTCCTTGGGCTCCTCTTCCGAGCCGATGTTAACTTTCTTGGTTTTGAGTGGTTCATGATACGCACGCGCACATGCATCCACACTGTCAACTACTTCACGTGCCCCAACTGAATGGTCAAGATTCAGGCTCTCTATCTCTTCTCCATCAACAAGGTATACCATCTTTCCTTTCTCCTTTTCAGCCCAAGCACACTCGAATTGTATGTCTTCTAGTTCCTCCTCTTCGAACCGTGCTTCTAAGCTAGGTCCACCGAGTAAGTTTACTAACCTATCTTCCGCCATGGCACAATCCCCCAGAGTGAGGCACTTGATAGTCTACAACACCTCATCAACTGGTTGCTTGGTACTTCGGTACTCGAATGTGTGAACCAAGTCAGCTATTAATTCCTGCCAACTTCCCATTTGGCGGTGTGTTTCAGAATGGATATACCAAGCGTGTGCACAACCTTGTAGTGTCAAATATAACTTATGCACCCAAAGAGAGGGTGGTAAAGCTTCCGCACCTTCTCCCTAGACCCTCTCACATGCCTAGATGTGGGAAGAGGTGGGTCCATTGCCATTATAATCCTTAATAGCAGTGGGTACATTACTTATCGTGAATCAGACAGTGAGTGAAATTCGGACATCACACCATTCCAACAAGTTTACACTATGCATGGCCCACAACCTTATTGCTGTGCCTATCAAAACATAACCTAGCATACTTCGCCACTCATCCTCCCTCCAGCGAGCTTCCATTCCTCTCAAAAAGACCTCAGGGTATGCATCCCTAGAATACTTTATTATTGTCTTCCCTCCCAGGCACCGAACTATACGTGTTGTTGTTACCTTGGTTACTGATCCTTTCAGATGTCGCCCAATCAATTCATAAGCCCCACACACCTAATTATCACATGCTATACTGGTAGTATCACTGACAGATTGAGAATCATCAAATTGGATGACTCCTTTTATAGGGTGGATGGTCTCTGGATCTCTTATGGAGCACACATATATTTTATCCAAGACTTCCTCCCCAAGGGGTTCAGTATAGGGGGTGAACTTCCCATCAACTAGCGGTATAACTACCCACTCTTCCTTGTTTTCAAAGCTTATATACCCCTTGTTAAACTAGAGATCAACAGTATTCTTATAACACCATGGGTGCCCAAATAGAGCAAGGAAATTATCTACCTTGGCAAGCACTAAGACTTCAAAATCCCCAGTGAACCTAGTGCCCTGAATAGTAATGGTTGCATCCTTCAAGACACCTATGGGCATCACCTTTGTCTTATTTTCCATATACAACACATTTGAAGATGGATGCAATGTAGGCCTTCCCATTTGATGTCAGGAATCTAGAGTGAGAGCATTAACCTTCGCACCTGTATCAATGAGGATGTTACTAAGAAACCATCCATCCACTATTGTGTTCAGGGTAATCTCTTTGTCATAATCAAGGCTATGATGTGGGAGGTTTTCATGTAGGATCTACCTTTCAAGTCCTTCCCTGGCGCGTGACACCATTTTTCTCAACCATGCCCCTAGCAGGGGAATAATATTCTCCTACCTCAGCAGTTTACACACCTCCTTAACCTCATCTAAGTCATCCCTTGGTGCTTCTACTGGTCTCCTTTTCTCATATTTTCTAGTCTTCTCTTTTAAGCATTGGATCTCCCCTTGTAAACTTTGAATTACGTCCATGGTTTCCTAGTAGAATTCTTTCTAGTGAGATGGGTTTGGATACTTCCCATGTACTAATTCTTCTCTCAAAACCAGAAGTATCTACCTAGGTTCTTCCCTTGCATGCATGGATTCCACCCTCATTGTTACCATAACATGCTCTAGTTTAGATTCATGTATTACTCATGGAAGCCACTACACGTAAGCCTTCTTAATACTCACCATGGTAGCGCCCTTATCCTTCTAGTACTACTAACTCATATGTTCATACAACTCTGGGAATTCTTTGTACTTATGTTTCTTTCCACACCAGGAGCATTGTAGAAGATCTAGACATTCGCACTTATAATGGTCTGTGGCTCCATAATTAAAACACATCCCACACGGGAATTCACTTCTTCCTCCATGGTTACCATGACCACGAGATCCTCTGTGAAACCCTCTTCCACGTGCATCTCCATCTCTGTGCTCCTCATATTGATGTTCATCTCCTTTGGAACTATTGGCAATGCCAGTCTAGCGCACACCAAGATCAATTACCTCATGAATCTAGTCCATCAATCTACAATCCTTAGTGTCATGAGTGGTTGAGGTACATATTTTACAATAACAAGATACTTTTTTGTGGATCACGCATTGCAACAGGGGGAACCTACTTGCATCATGGTCCTCATGACATATCTCATAGTTTACTACCACAACACGTACCACCTTCCGAGTACATATCTCACCATTATCCTTTGTGTGTCCTTCCATGTTACAATCCATGCACCACTTCCCTCCGTGAATCTCTGGAACTATGTTGGTAGATAATTTCTCCAATTGCTTAGCCATGTTAGAAATCTGAGCCTCTAGAAATGGGCTAACACCAGTGTCAACACTACCAACTTCTTCAACGCATAGAGCAGCTTCCAAAGCTTCGCACGGGTCCGTGAATGTTTTATGAGATAAGGCCCTCCTAAAGGGTGTGATCAACCCTCTGAAAAACCACTGAGCATGTTGTGAAGGGTGGATATCATAAGATAACTTATTCAAAATATTTTTAAAGCACACATTGTATTCCCGTACGCTCTAAGGGAGCTAATGCTCTTATACTCAAACTCAGGTATGTGGAATTCCACCAAGAATGCATTTCTCAGTGCGGTATAATCCACAAAAATATGATGAGGGTCATACTTTCTATACCAACTATGTGTGCGTCCTTGCAAGTTCATCACAAATTTACTGGCCTTTCGATCCTAGGTCATGATTCCCTTTGCACGCCATAGTAGCTCACACTTATGCACATGCTCTGCGACATCTTCTATTCCAATGTAATATGGAAAGTGTAGAGACATCTCGAAAAATACTTGAGGATGTGGCTAAGGACCTTGCCCTCCCGATCTAGTCCCTTGGTTTCCTCCGATGTTTCCTCCTCCGTCAGATCCAATAGATCTTGAGCCACGAGCTCCACCACTTCCACCTCTAGATCCTCCTATATTAAGTACAAAAGCCGTGTTTGTCATGCTGAGTGCTCCCATCATCCCACTAAAATGTGCACTAATAGTTTGTGAACTAGTACCACTCCCAATCATAGTTCCTCAACCACTTCCTAATGCGCTTCCAAAACTAGCTATATATGTGTCTTGTCCAAACATTCAACCAAATACCTGAATAGTGTGTGAAGCCATAGAAGTTCCAAACGAGAAATTGTATGTTTTAGGCACCGATTGGTTGCTTCCACTTATATCAAATGGATCAAATGTACTCTTACCTCATTTGAACAAGCCAAGTGCTAAGGTCCAGTTATTAGGTAGGGTCGGATGCATGCCAACAACTCTTCTCTCTCTACGTGATGGATTCTCATCGGAAGCCACAAGGTTTTCTCTTTTGCACTTACCAAGATGGGGTACCATAGACTGTTCGGGTTCAACATCCTCTACATGAACCTCAACTCCTTTCCACCATGTCTGGCTCCATAAACCACTTATATCCCACACTATCTATTGATCTCCTTTTCATGCGCTTCGTTATTCTTGAGCTACCTCTCCTCCCTTTCCTGTTCAGTCGTTAGATCATCCATCCTTCCCCAACCTAGCTTCCTCACCTAGCACTCAGGGTGGTTTAGCCGGACATAGGCAATGCCTCTAAACCCATGGTTTCCATCAAGATTTTTATTACAAGGGGAATAACATGCAAAAATGATCCCCTGGGCTCTCGTAAGAACTCAAACTCAGCAACTTCTAGACAGGAATACATAGAAATGGCATATTCTAGAGTATAGTTAGCTAGCACTCCCTTCCACCAATGATATATAGCACGGGTCCATGTTAGATCAACATCTTGCAGGTTTTGATATGTTTCTTGGGTCCAAGGGTATGATCTATAATGCCACCCCGATCTATATGTATAAGCCAAGAGCCATTCGAATAACTCTACTGGGAAACAACAGAAGAAGATTTCATACAACTCATGATAAAGAGTGTTTTCCACCCATCTTCATGTATCAAACCTAGATCCAGTACTAAATCTCTAAGAAAATTCATCCTTCATGCTCTTAAACCAATCTTCAACACCTTTAAGTGTTAAGTGCTCTGCCATCACTTTTTACAGCGATCATGATATATGCCATGTTCCCCTACAACTTCGAAAAGAGGTCCTGGCAACAAAACCAAGATGTAGTCACTTTTTCACCCACTAAGAACAAGGGAACCTCATGCGCACTATCCTATCACCCAGCAGGCACTGGGCGCTCACCCGAGGCGTGTGAGAGGGAGCCCAGTCTCTCTTTTATGTGAGTCTAATGGAAGGCATAGCTCATGATTATGATTTAGTGATTTAACAAAAATGAAGGGCTTTAGAGCTCAGGATGGCTTCTACACCCCTTCAGTCATAATAGAACCAAAGCACACAATAGAAATAATAGAACTAAGAGTTGTACATCTACTACTATACTTAACCATTTAAGCAAGATTAATGATTATATAAGAACTGAAGTGCAATAGTAATATACAAATAATACAGAGAAAGAGTCTTGATACATTTGTCATGGCAACCTTATCACATTCATTCATAGTGTTTACTTATAAAAGATTACAAAAGGCAGACCATAGTCATGTGCCATATGTGGATCCATACATGTATTCTCACAAGACAAAAATTTCATTCCCCATTTTCCCATTACATCCTTACTAGAATTCTGTACCCATTTTCATCCCATAGTTCTCGCAGTAATTCTATAGAGCTCTGCTACCTCACTTTTGTCTCTCTTTCTTTGCCAAGGGTGCGTGTATAAATAGGCCTCTAAGCTCTAACAAACTCCTCTGCAGCCTCAGATCTGGCCCCAAGTGTCAAGGTGTGGGTCGCACTGGGCGCATGCCTCTCCATGTCATGATTAAATTTTTCGATCTTTCTATTGCAAGGTTTATTCCCTCCAGGACATCTTGTTGCTAGGATGGAACCTTATTCGAATAGAACACAGTTTTCATGTGTTCTGTCCCAAAGGCCAAAAAAGGCTAAGTCCCAAATTGTTCTTCACGTGGTACACACGTTTTGGGTTCTTCAAGAAGCCTTTTTAACTCTACCTTACGTGCCTATACTTGTGCACTTTCTCCTACCATGCATGCCTATGTGCCCTTAATATTTGGAAGCTAAATTAGGGGTCCAACAACAACCATCATCTAATGTGTTGTTTATGGAAAACTGGACTAAGGCCACTCTCATAGGAGTTTTGAAGGATGCATCTATAACCACACAAGGGGCCAAGTTCACTGGGAATTTTGAGGTATTAGGACTTATAGAAGCAGATAGTTTTCTAGCCCTACTTGGACACCCTTGGTGTTATGTGAATAATGCTAACTTGAAATTCAATAAGGGGTATATCAACTTTGAGAACAAAGAGGAAGGAGTTATGATACCTTTGACAGATGGGAAGTCTACACCATATGTCAAGCCTCTAAGTGAGGAGGACTTAAACAAAATCTATGTACATGCTATTCAGGACCCAGAGGTCAATGAGCCATCAAAGGAAGGCATCCTACAGTGGGAGGATTCTCACTCTATTAGTGATACTACAATTATTTCTTGTGACAATTGGGCTCATGGTACATATGAACTATTAGGACGTGAGGAAAAAGCATAGTTTCTCACAAGAATGGAATTCATTCTTTTCGATGGATAGGTAGTGTAGTACCTTAGTATACAGGAGCAGAAGATCTTCATGTATTCTTACAAGCCATGGAGGCATAATGGATAAACCAGGTTAGGATAAGAGACATGTTAGTATATGTCTTACGCGAGACAACAACGTGCTAATGGGTAGTTCATAAAGACAATCTTATGTAATGGAATGAGATCAGAGTCACCCTATCTACTAGGTTTGTAAGGAGAAATGCACCTACGCATATCTAAACTTATAATGGTGATCAAACTACTTAGTGTAACATCAGTAGTGTGAGAGACTCTATACAACGGGACAAGAAGCATTACCACTATCACTCTAGGTGCATAGATTATACTATAATATATAAGGATGTGCACGTGCCTGGTATGTATACGCCGAAATACACCAAGAGACTGGGAATTGGTAAAATTTGACTGTAAGAATGATCCATACCTTTGAATACTTTTCTTCCCAACCTCCAATAGAAGAGGCATTAAAATTTGTTAAGTGGTTAACCATGGGAGATAATGCAAAGGTGAAGGAACTCATACATGAATTATTTAGTGAGATAGAATTAGGCACATGTTTTGAAGAAGAAGGAGAAGGCTTCATATTGCTTGAATGATTATTTCTTGAGAAAGAAAAAGGAAAGATGGTTTACATCGTAGATGATGAGGAAGTTGAGAACCTGGATATTGAACATTCACAAGGGGTACGCGAGGTCTTGGATAGCACAAAGAAGGATACACATGCACCTATCATGAACCCATGAAGACAAAGAAGGTCAATATAGGATTAGAGGCTAAGCCTAAGGTGGCCATACTTGGAGACTACTGGTCAGACTCAGAGGTGGCAAAGATTATTGAGTTACTACAGGATTACCAAGAAATATTCCCTCAAGGGTATCTGAACTTAAAGGTGTGCATGAATCACTTGAGGAAATGAAGATAAAACTTAAGGAAGGTGTGTGTCCAGTGAGAAAGAGACCTTACATAATGAATCCTAACTTGTTTGAAAAGGTAAAAGAATAAATTGATAATATGTTTAAGTCTAGAATCATTCGACCTTTGGATGAGTCAGAATGGGTTAGTCCAATAATGATCAATATAAAAAAGGATAGTAGAATTTGAATATGTGTGGAATAAAGGGAGCTAAATGCCACATGTGTAATAGACCCATTTCCTGTGCCATTTATTGAGGAAATACTAGAGGGAGTTTTAAGGCATGAAGTCTATTCCTTTACAGATGGGTTTTCTGGGTATCATGAGGTTAAGAGTGCTCAGGAGGATCAAGAAAAGAAAAATTTTACTACTGAATGGGGTAGTTTTTCCTATACTGTAATGCCTTTTGGATTGACTACCACGCCTACTGTATTCTCACGAATAGTTTTTTAGGCATTCAAATATTTTATTCACAACTTATTACAGGTTTACCTTGATGATTGGATAGTATATGGGTTTGTTAAGGATCACTGTGATAATCTATGCTTAATGTTTGACCGGTGTAGACAATTGAGTATCTCTTTTAACATCAAGAAGTGTATATTTGCTACACCTTTTGGAATAATTTTAGGACACATAATCTATAAGAAGGGATTTCTTGTTGATCCAGCTAAGGTTGCAGTCATTTTAGGGTTGGAGGAACCTACCAGTAAGAGTGAGGTGTGTGGAGTTTTAGGTCACATAGGATATTATAGAAAATTCATCAAGGGATATGCTAAAATTTTCACACCTTTAGAGGAGTTACTGAAAGGAAGAGGTACATTATATTGGGTAGAATAAAAACAACACACATTCAAAATATTTAAAGAGAAAGTTACTACCGCATGCTTATCCTACATTTTCCTTTATGGGAAAAAACCATTTCATGTACATGTGGACACCTCTAACATGGACAATTATGTTGTGTTAGATCAACAAGGAGAAGCTATTGTTGATCATCCTATCTGATTTGCTTATAGGAAGTTAACTCCTTTTGAACAAAATTATACAACAATAGAGCATGAAGCTTTTTCCATGATCCATGCATTGCATAAGTTTCAATAGTATTTGCTAGCTACACCATTTGTATTCTATATGAATCACATGAAATTGAAGTATTTGGTGAACAAACCCATCTTACAAGGGTGAATCTGTAGATGGGTACTCCTATTTCAAGAGTTTGATTTCATATTTGTGGTGAAGCTAGGGAAGAGTAACTTAGAGACTAGACCACTTATCTAGAATTAACTAAGGAGAGGAAGCACAGACAATTGAAGAAACCATGCCAGATGCACAATTATATAGGTTACAACATGTGCCATCAGAATTAGAAGACATTGTTGTTTTTCTATGGATTGGTGTAGCACCAGAAGGAATGAAGGCATTAGAAAAGAAATATCTTACTATACACACAACACCATTTATGTTAATTAGTGGTGACCTCTACAAGTTAGGAAAATATGAAGTACTATGCCGTTGTGTATTAGAGCATGAGCGCAAGGATATTATAGAAGAAGCCCATGGTGGTATTATAGGAGGCCATTATGTAGGTGATGAGACTACCTGGAAGATCTTACTTGCTAGATTATGGTGGGAAACATTATATAAAGACTGTAAAGAATATTGTAAGATGTGTGCCCATTGTTAGTGCCTAGGAAAACTAGGACAAAGAGATGAAATGCCACTAAGACCTATTATCAGCATCGAACCATTTGAGAAATGGGCCATCAACTTTGTAGGACCTTTTTTTCCAGCCACGCGCAGGACTAGATCATGCTATATCATTACTTACACAGATTATCTCACATGGTGGGCCAAAGCTAACACCTACGAAGGACTATACAACAGCTACAAAAACTAGGTTTATATGGGAGAATGTTCTTACAAGATATGGATGTCCTTTAAGTTTGACAAGTGATAGGGGTACACACTTTTTAAATGAAACCATCAGGATCCTATTAGACGAGTTTATGGTTTCCCACCATAAGACTAAACCTTACCACCCTCAGGTAAATGGAACTGCTGAGGCTTTCAACAATATTTTGAGCTAGACATTGACAAAAACTTGTGATGTTGGAAGAAATGATTGTGATGATAAAGTGTCAGCTGTTCTTTAGGCATATAGAACAACTTATAAGAGATTGAATAAAGCCACACCATTTTAGTTGGTGCTTGGTGTCGAAGCCGTTCTCCCTATAGAATTTATGTTACCTTCTTTTCGTATTGCGCACGCTTGACGTCTAGATGATGAACAAGATTTAGAAGAGTGTATTGAGAAGATGATTCAACTGGATGAGTGACGAGCCATAACATGATGGATTCAAAAGTAGGAAAAGGCTAGGTAGAAAGCATGGAATGATAGAAACATAAGGGATAAGAAGTTTGAGATTGGGACAAATGGTACTTCTCTATGACTCTAAGTTCTTGCACCATCCAGGAAATCTCAAATTACATTGGTTGGGGCCATATGTCATCACTTACATACTTGAATTAGGTTATTTCTAATTAGAAGCACTTGATGAAACATGGCTACCCAGATTACTTTAGCAGGAGTAGGCTAAAGCCCTACTATAAATAAGTCTTCTTGGTGTTTGTAATAAGGTATCATTGCCATTTAGATTAGGTTTCCATTATGTATTTCCTTCATTGTCTCTATGCTTTGTCAATTTAGTTATTGTTATTGTGTTATAAGCACATTTGTGTGCATGAAGCTGATTACTATGTGAAGAATGTTTATGCACATAGGGCTGTACATACTTTTAGTGTGGGGTGGCTATAGTTATCCAAACAAAATATTGTGGGAATTGAAAGGATAAAGGAATAATATGCTATGGGTGTGGTTTAAAGTCAAAATAAGATTGTTGTTCACAAGTGACCAAGGATGTAGATGAATGAAAGGAAAATATAACGTGAGGTAAGCAAAATCCATGATAACTACCAGGAGAAGGTACAATGATGAAGGTACTCAGGTGTAAGGGTGCACACTGAAGAGAATTCTGTGAGTAGAGGATAGGAAGGCGAGCTAGAAGGTTATAGCTGGGGTGTGAAGATGTACCATGCGGAATGAAAAAAATTGGTCAATAAATGAGAGGATATTTGGTAGGTGAAGGAGAAATAAATGCATCAAAATTTGAAAAATATATAGGGATGGGATGTGAATTCATTTTTAAAGTTGCGACTAGGAGTATTTGAGGAAAGAGCTAAGTACGAAGAGCCGAGTGATCGGATTAAAGTTCGAAGGGTCTGAAACCAAACATGACAAATAGATCTATGCAAAAAGAAGCTTGCGTCCCTGGTGGTGAAGGCTTTGAAAAAAGCATGGAGACAAAGAGGAGTTAGGGCATGAAGTTTACACCTAGGGCACGATTAAATCTAGGTAGGGTTTGATTCACAAATTGCAGCATTAAAAAGAGGAGACGATTGCAAGGTAAAAATGGCACCCAAGAAGGAAGCTACAATAGGATAAAAAGTAAAGAAGAAGGTGGTCATTGAGGAGGAAGAGATGGAACCCAAAATCAATTTTACAGAAATGTAATATCCAAAAGGAGTCATCATCAGTTAGGAATGGGATTCACACATCAGAAAGAGAAAAGTAAGGGAATACAATCATAGGACTTCAGAGAACAAGAATGAGCTTGATTGCTTGCTCGTTGTGATGACGAACAAATGTACAATAGATGAAATTCCAGTTTATGATGATGCAATTGAGAAGCCTATGAAGAAAATTGGGGTCTACCCATTACATGAGCTTCCATATTCTGGGAAGTATGAGCCCTTTTACTAGTGGCTTATGAGCAGAGTGCATGAGGACTTCTTCTACTTTGCAGGATGCAGAGTTATAATCCTCATCCACGGCTTATCTTCATTAGTGACAGGTTTGAAGGCCACAGGAGAGGATACAAATAATGATCTCACAGATAAAGCCACGATCTTAAAGACCAGACAAGAGGGTGGGGTACCTAAATGGTCCGTGCGGTATGTATATAGAAAAATTGAAGAATTTTCCAGTTGTGCGAGTAGTAACACACCTTATTACAAATTTGAATGATCAATAATGGTGGTCATAGGTAAATACTATATGGTTACGTGTTGCGTGCAAAATGTCAGAATGGATTATTCTATAATATTATAGGCTACATTGTAGAGTAGATAATTGAGGAAGCACGCATAAGAGGGAAGATCAAATTTGGGGTTTGTTCTATTATCACTAGTAATCATGGAAATGGGAGTACTAGATGGACCGAAGGAAAAGGTATGGGAATACCCCATGGAGAATATGTCGTCAGCTGAAAGGTTCAGTAAGTACTTATGTAAAGGGTCCATAAAAGATGATGTCAAGCATAGGGTGGAGAAATGGTACGACATGATCCGTGTGGAATTTGGAGAAGAGTGGCACATCCCAAAGGACCTACCATTGGTAGTGGGGAAACAAGTCTAGTTTGTTGTATATCAACATTTATGCATTGCACACTTCCCAATGAGAGATGGTGTCTAAATCCCTTGGTGTAAATTGCCTTATACATTCATAGCAAGGTATTTCCAAGCATCTATTCACAAATTCACAGACACGTGCCGACTAATATTCAATGCAGATAAGGTAGACTATGACTACCACATGTTGAGGAAGAAGTATGTGTATCCAAGAAGAAGTGCCTATGACAAGAAGCTCTTTTCAGAGGTGTTGAATATCAAGCCAATAAGTCTAGCTGTAATAGATGTAAGGGCAGCATTAGTATATCTTTAGCTAAAGGCCAAGATGGAGAGAAATAAGTACGTGGAGAATGAATTCGTGCTCCCAGGGCCACCGAAGGGTAAGTAAATTATGGAAAACATACCCGTGCAAAGGTCAATAGAAACTGTTGAGGTATAGGATGAAGAAGAGGAGAGTGAAGATAGTGGAGGCTTGGAGTGTAGAAGAAAGCAACCATATGATAGAGAAGAGTCACAGTGTGCAACCAATCCAATTTAGGGAAAGGATGAAAAGGAATATACAGAGGTTGAGCAGGGGGAACAAATATTTAAGAGAGTATTCATATGCACAAGGAATCAAGGTGGAACCCCACATATGGTAAGGAAATCACCTCGTCCCTCTCCACACAAAGAGATTGCTCAACCAAAGAAGAGAAGAAATTTGAAGTTGGATAAAGGAGCGGAGGAATCATAAGAGAGCGAGCATGCATCTCATACCCCACTCAAGTAAGAAGATAAGCCACAAAACAAGGAAGAGCAGAAAGATGAAGAGATGAAGGAAAGATAAGAAAAAGAAAAGGAAACCTTCAGATCTGCACATGCGACTACTTAGGATGTAATGAGACTTGCTCCTAACCTTGAAGCTACAATTCCCAAGGGTCCTAGATCAAAGTGGATGAGTGGAGAGAACATTCCACCAGCCATGGGGAATGCAGAGGATGTAAGTAAAAGTGTAAGCACCCGCTTCCAGAGCATGATAGCACAAAAGGATTTATTTGGATGGGAGCAAATGAATGAGGATATGGTGACTGTGTGCACTCGAAAGCAACTATCATGGTCAATGCATACCCACATGGATGAGCCTGAATTTGATGTATGCGAAGAGTCATGCATTTTGAGATGACTGAAGAAGGCACCCCAAGCTAGACATATGACAGTAAAGCCTACTGTCATGTTAGATGAGCAGGTCAACAATGCATTGGTGAAGGTTTCTACTGAAGTTGTAAGAAGAAATGTCAACAAGGTTGAAAAAATTAGAGCATTGCGTGAGGAGTTAAAGATGAAGGATTTAGTGATAGCGTACCTAACCCAAGAGAGGGACTTAGCGCAAAAGAAGAATGAAGAATTTATCAGCATCGTAGAGGAGATTGGAGACAATGTCATAAGAGCTAGGCCACACTTAGAGCCCAAGGTACCACAAAAATTTCCCTCAGTGATACATTATGTAGGAAATTTGGTGGACGTAGTGCTTAAAAATGAACCTCTGCACATGCCAACGCCAAGGAATCTTGAAAAAGAGGTAGAAATGGCTAAGGTTGCAGTAGCCAAAAATATTGCATCATATGAAGGATTACTGCAAGTGCTCTAAGAAGAATTGAAGAAGGTGGATCATGCCTTAAATATATGCACAGCTCTAGAGGCGGTGATCAAGGTAAAGACTCTGGAAGAAGATGACCTAGTCTAAAAGGATATGAAGGATGATACCTTGGGCTGCGTAGAGTGGTTAACACTCGTAAAGGAAAAGTGCAAGGCCCTACAAGCATCACAAGAGCCACACAAGGAACAATTATATGAGCTTGGGAAACTCATCGCACAAAAGATGGATGCGCTAGAAGGAAAACATACTGCAATGTCCAACATTATGTTGGTATTGCAGAATGAAAAAGGTGAAGTTACCCAAGATGAACTAGAGTCTATTATTGTGGACGTACCAAAGTAGGTAAAGAAAGCATTCACCGAGTGGCAGGCTTTGGAGGCCGCAATAAAGGAAGAGTATCCAGAGTTTATCCTTCAAACTGATATAATGGAGGCTACCTCATAAAACATTCTTTATTCATCTACATTATTTCTTACTCTTTCCATTCAACCTTATTTACTTCATTTTTTAGAGATACCCATTATTGGGGTGATAATGAGATTAGTGTGGGGTAATGTTGATCAGATAACACTTGACATAACTCACACAAAAAGTCCATGTGGGAAAAAAATCCAGGTTTAAGGGCACAAATGGACAGGAAGAACCCATGCACAAAGAGCAAGTTCAACATTCAAGACTTAGTTGATTTTGAGCATGAAGACCTATTTTTATAAGATGGCATGCAGAACACACCAACAAGACAGAGACATGCATGCCACGCATTGTCTATCTTTGGAGGATCAAATCAAAGAATTTTGCATGGAGATGAGCTAAGAATAGGATTGTCACTTCAGTCAACTATAAGAGATCTATAGATAACACACTTACATGTGTGGCTATGCCTGTAAACGAAACGTGGTTGTTAATAACATGTGGCCTATTTTTAGAATAGATAAGTGGTGAAGGGAAAGTACCCACCCTATATAAATGGTGTGAAGCAATTAGTAAGATATATAGATATACAGAGATAGAGAAGAGAGATATATAGATATATAGAGATAGAGAAGAGAGATATATAGGTATATGATGAGTGTAAGCATAGAGAGATATCTACATATGACATGATTATTATATCAGATCCATGCATGCATTGGTAAAGAATGCCATTATTGCAAGGAGCTTCTATGGTTATTAATAGATAGAAGTTATTGGCTGAATTTAAGTGTCATTCCTGTGTGTAATTAAGTAGTGCATGTTCTTGATTCAATCATGATTATTGTTTAAGCTTGTTCCTTCTTAGATCTGAATATGAAATGCCTTGTAGAATGAGGGATTAGTTATGGATCTATATGTTTCTACCTTCATCACGCTAACATCCTACTACAACAACCCTAAAGAGGGACCTGGTAACTTTGTGCTCTTTGGGTGAGTGCTCAGTCTAGGTTGAGTGATGTGCCAACGTGTCTAGGGTGTTATCTGGTAAATTCTAGGCTACATCAATCCACCTTTCTTGCTTATTTGATACAAAAAAATGTAGATAACCCTCTAAGAATTTGTTGACCACTTCAATTTTCCCATTAGTTTGAGGATGATAAGATGAACTGTAAGGTAGCTGGGTACCCAAACATGAAAATAATTCCATCCAAAAATTACTTGTGAAAATAGGATCATGATCACTTACACTTATCTTTGGGGTTCCATGTAACCTTTGAACTGTCTTCAAAAAAATAGTTGTGACTGTATTGGCTGCAAATGGATGTGATAGGGCACAAAAATGCACATATTTTTTGAGCCTATCCACAATCACCATAATAACATTCTTACCCTTTGAATAAGGAAATATGGTGATGAAATCCATGGATACCTCCTCCCATTTCTGGCTAGGAATTGGTAAGGGTTGAAACAGAACTGGTGTCTTAATTGTTTTCCCTTTGTTCTGTTTGCACACTAAACACTCTAATACAAAATTTTATACATCCCCCTTGAGTCCTTCCCAAAATAATTATCTTTTTATTCTATGATATGTCTTCAAAAACCCAGAGTGTCCTCCAACAACTGAGGCATGTAACTCTGCAAGAATATTATACTTCAACTCAGAATCTTTACTCAAGTATAACCCATCCTTGTACCATAGTTCATTACTTTTCCACTAAAATTTGTTAGATGGTATAATGCCTTGCTTGATATTTTGTATTAGAGATTTTGTATCCTTTTCTTGATCCCATTTCAATATGGCTTCATCCACCTAATCTGCCATTAACATGGACATTCCACATAGTAAGGAATCTGTGGATGTATCCCTTCTAGACAACACATCGGCTACTACATTTTCTTTACCCTTTTTTTATATGATTTCGAAATCATAACCCAAATTTTTTATTACCCAATTTTTTTGTTCCTCGGATGGTAACCTTTGCTCCAAAAATTATTTGAGACTATCATGATCAGTTTTTACCTTGAAGTGTCTACCCATGATATAGGGCCTTCATTGCTTGACCACATGAAGAATAGCCATCATTTCTTTCTCATAGACAAGTTTGAGAAGATATTTTCCTTTAAATTGGTGACTCTCAAATGAAATTGGTATTCCTTCCTACATTAGAATTTCTCCCAATCATGATCCTGAAGTGTCACATTCAACAATGAAGGTTTTTGAGAAGTTGGGAGTAGCCAAAACTGGGGTGCTACACATGGCTTCCTTCAGCTGCTCAAAGGATTTAGTGGCTACATTTTTCTAATGGAAAACAGCCTTATTTAACAATGTAGTGAGTGGGGTTTCTATTCTACCATATCCCCGCACAAATATTCTATAGTACCTTATTATTCCTAGGAAATCATGAAGATTTTTGAGAGTTTTAGGCCTTGGCCATTCCACCATAGCTTTCATCTTCTGAGGATCAACTTTGACACCTTCATGGGATACAATGTGACCCAAGTACTCTACCTTTTGTACACCAAACAAACATTTGGATGGATTTGCATAGAGAGTGTGTTTCTCCAAATTTTCCAACACTTTATTTACATGTTCTAAGTGTTCTTACCACATCTTATTGTAAATCAATATGTCATCAAAGAAAACTAATACAAATTTCCTTAAAAATGGCCTTAAAACAGTGTTCATCAAGATTTGAAACATTGAGGGAGCATTTGTAAGACCAAAAGGCATTACCAAAAACTCATAATGGCCCTCATGAGTCCTGAAAGCCATTTTATGAACATATTCCTCTCTTATTCTAATTTTATGGTACACCAAACAAAGATCTAATTTTGTAAAATAAATAGCACCATGTAATTCATCATGTAAATCATCAATTACTGGAATAGGAAACTTATCTTTGATGGTGTACTTATTGAGTTCTTAGTAATTTGGAAACATCCTCCATGTTTCATCCTTCTTACGTATCATGACCATTGGTGAATAATATGCACTCTGGCTATTCCTGATGATACCTACCTTCAACATTTCCTATACCATTTTCTCGATCTCACTTTTATGGGAATATGGGTATCTGTATGGTTTGATATTAGGTGTTTGGCTCCCAAGAATCAACTAAATGGCATGATCATGATCCCTAACTGGTGGTAGTCCCTTTGGAATTGCATAAAAAAAATGAGTGAGCATCAACAATCTTCTAAAGATCAGGTGACATTGAAGACTCTGTATTTTGTACTTATATGAAAAATAAATTTGCTATAAATCCATCTAATCCTTTTTTGATAACCTTTTGCATCTGATGAAAGATAATAATCTGTTGAGACTTAGCTACCATCCCATTCAATTGTATTGTCCTTCCATCTGAATGAAATTGTATTAACAATGCTTGGAAATTCATCTTTATAGTACCTAAGGTTGTGAGCCATTGGACACCCAAAAAAATATCTGCCTCTCCCATAGAAATTGAAAACATAGGTGAGTCTAACAGGTAGTCTCCCATGGAAATATTGATACTATGGAACTTTCTTATGTACTTGACTATCCCACCATCCACAATCATAACTTGCATTTCTGGATATGGGTAAATAAAACAATTGAGGTGCGAAGCTAACTTACTATTTATAAAGTTATGAGTACTCCCTGAGTCAATCAACATTGCCACCTTCTATTTTTTGAAATATCCAATAACCTTGAGTGTTTGAGGAGTACTAATACCTGATAAGAAATTGTAGGTTAGTGATCCTCTACTTCATCTTCTACTGGTTCCTTAACCTCTCATATAATTTCAGCTTCCTCATTATCCTCATTACCTCTGTCAATATATAACAACTTCTTCTCAGCACATTTGTGTCCCAGTCCATATTTTCTATCACAGTTAAAACATAATCCTTTTGCTCTCTTTTCTTCCATTTACTGAGGAGTCAGTCTAATTGGCCTAGTGAATGAAGGGGAAGAGATACTATGGTCTCTAGTGTTAATGAAAGGAGGCATCCTACTACAAATAACTTTTTCCTCTACTTGACATGCCATGATAATAGAATCAGAAATCTTGAGTGGATTAAATATACGTACCTCATGCTCGATGTGGTCCTTAAGACCCCCAAGAAATAGGTCATTCAGATTCTCTTCTAGAATATTCTCCAACCTTAAGGATAGGTTTTGGAATTAATGCACATAATTTTTTATTGAGTTTGTCATAACTTTGATAATTGACTAAAGTAGTTCTCTGAAACACTAGAACTATAGTGCAATTGCAACTCCTTGGTAAAAATTGTCCAAGTGACACTGAGACCATTCTTCTGCCTCTGAGCACATAACCATCGATACCAAATGAATTGGTCTGGTTTAAGATACAAGGATGCCAATGTCACCTTTTTTCCTGATGGTGTTTAATGTAACGCAAAGAAATTCTCCATTTGATTTATCCAATTCAAGGGATCCTTACCATCAAATTACGCATATCCACTTTCAGCATCATGTTCCATGGTTATAAATAAGTTAGATTATGATTGGGCTAGAAAAGTGATCCATCATGGCTATTTTGTCCATGTTTTTGAACTAAATATCCTCCTTAGTTGATATGGGGTAGATTTGGGCCATACTGTTTACCTTTTACATGTTGCATGATATCATCCAACCATTGATTGATTTGGTCTCCTTTAGAGGCCATCTCGGATTGTACATTTCGCAGCTCATACTCAAGTTAGCTCACCTTATGATCAACTGAGGTAAACCCTAGTGTTGAGGAATCTATATTTACCACTTCTGACTCCAACTCTTCAATAACTACCCCATCTTTATCTGGGGTTTTACCCGGAGTGACTGGATTCTTTTTTTCTCTTGTTGAAGTCCCTGCCATGATGTCAAACCTTATGGTTTAGGGTTTTGATACAAATTCGGCTGAACAGGAAAAAACACAGAGAAGAAACTAATACTATTTTTTTGAGATATTTCTGAAAATGTAAATAACTTTGAAAATTTCCACAAATTTCGGTCTAGGGAGTGTTTTTATAAAAATATCTAAATTTTCAATAACTTTTGCAAAAGATATCAAAAATGTCTTAAATGTTCAAATATTTGTAATTAAAATGATTTTCAACTCTGGTAAAAAAATAGTACAAAAATTTGATGTGGTTCGTAAGATAGAGTAGAAACAAAAAATAGGGTTTCTACCCTAATTTTGGCCCAGATCGTAACTTTGATACAACTTGTAATTAAATTACTTGTATAATTCAGATTATGACCAGTAATAGAACACCAAATAATACAATATTTCAGAATAATGATCTCAATATGAAATTAGAATAGCTTCTCTACTTCAAGGGGGCAACCTCCAAACCATAAAATAAGACTCAAATGCTCCAATGATGACTGATCTACTACCTACAATCCTCTATATATACTATTCATATGCTATGGCCATCACCAAGGCCAACCTACTAAGCATTAGAAATTATAAGTGATATAATAAAATGATATGGTAAGCCATAAGTTGGCTACTCATATCCTAATACAAGAAATAGGTTAAGGGTGTAGCATTTACCAACCCATACATAGTCTAATCATCTAGGTAAACTTGAAGAAATTTATGGATGAAGTCCTAAAATTCTTGTACCATGATGCACAAGAACACAACAGATGTGTTATTCAATCCAAAAGGCATGAATAAGTAGGAAAAATTCCCCATTCAGTGGTGAAAGTTTTCTTTCTCTGGCCTTCCTTTGTAATCCTGACTTGGTGATACCCCGAGAACCCATCCGTGAAAGAGTAGACCTTGCACCCATATACACTCTCCAAAATATCTTCAGTAAAGGGGTTTGGGAAAGGATCAATGACACAACTTATTATTCCATCTTTCTTGATACTGATGACCATTTGGCTTATCCATTCTAATTCCTCCATAGCTTCAATGATACCAGATGCTATCATCTTGTCTATTTATTCCTTAACCCATACGTGTAAATTCATATTCATCTGATAAGGCCTATTTCAAATCAGGTGCACACCTTCCTTTAAATTAATCCTAATCTCCCCCAAGGAATGGTGAATGCATCTGATTTCATTGTACCTATGAGGGAAAAAATCCTGGAACTCACACAACAAATCAATGACCTTTGAAACTTCTTTTTCTGACCAATAGTCCCTGATGATAGCTTCCTTAGGTTCTGTCTCTATCCCAAGGTTAACCTTATTTTTTTTCAAGGGCTCATGGTAGGCGTGTGCTCACTCATCAACACTATTTATGACTTTACACGTACCTTCGGAATGGTTAACATCCAAACTTTCCATCTCTTCACCATCTACTGCATAGACCATCTTTCCTTTCTCCTTTTCAATGTATACGTGCTCAAGCTGTATTTCTTATGATTCTTCTTCATTGAGGTGTGTTTCCAAACAAGGATCACCCAATAACTCTAGTAGCCTATCTCTTTCCATAGCACTATCTCCCATTGTAAGGCACTCGATAACTTGTAACACCTTATCCACTGATGGCTTAGTACTCCGATACTCAAAAGATTGAATGAGATCAACCGTTAACTCCTGCCAATTCCCCTTCTGACGACATGTCTCCGAGTGGATATACCATGCACATGCACAACCCTGTAACATGGAATATAACTTATGCACCCATAAGGAAGGTGATATTTAGCTCTGTTTCCCTCCATTCACACCTTCTCACAAGCTTATATATGGAACGAGGTAGACTCTTTACCATGGTCGTATTGGATAACAGTGGGTGTGTTGCTTTTGGATAACCTTATAGAAAATTTGACTCTTACCTCACTCCATTCTACGAGGCTCTCTCGATGTGTAGCCCACCAGTGCACTGCAGTTTCGAGTAGTTTATAACTAATCCTACTTCTCCTTTCACCCTCATTTTTCTACTTAGTCTCCATTTCTCATAAGAAATCATCAGAGCTTACTCCTTGGGAGTAACTTGATAGCTTCTTTCTTCCCAGGTGCTTGACTGAGGATGCATTTTTCACCCTTGGTACATATCCTCTCAATCGTCGACTAATCAACTCATAAGTCCCATGTGCCCAATTATCACATGTCATGCTAGTGGTATCACTTAAGGAATAAACATGTTCAAACTAGATAACTCCCTCTGTGGGATGAATTATCTCTTGATATCTGATGGAGCATACATAGATTCTATCAAGGACTTCCTTTCTTAACGGCTCAGTATAGGGTGTTGATTTCCCATTTGTTAAAGGGATAATCACCCTTTCTTCCTTGTTCTAAAAATTGATATATCCCTTGTTAAGCCACATGTCAACCTTGTTCTTGTAACACCAAGGGCACCTAAGTAATGCTAGGAAATTATCCACCTCAGTGAGTGCCAAGAATTCAAATTCCCTAGTGAACTCGGCCCCTTGAATAACGATAACCACATCTTTCAAGACTCTAATGGGCATTGCCTTTTTCTTGTTTGCCATATACAACACATTCGAAGATGGCTGTAATGTGGGATTTTCCATTTGATGACATGCATCTAAGGTGAGAACATTTACCTCCACTCCTATGTCGATAAGGATATTACTCAGAAGCCAACTATCCAAAACTGCATTAAAAGTAATCTCCTTATCAGAGTCAAGGATATGAGGAGGAAGGTTTGCATGTAGAACCTGCCTTTTTCTCTCTACTCCAGCATGTGGTACCTTCTCCCACAACCATTATCCTAGGAAGGGAATAATATTCTCTTGCCTTAATATCCTCCATAATTCGTTGACTTTATCCAGGTCCTCCTTCAAAGCCTCAAAATTCTTCATTTGCTCCAACTGCTTTGATTTCTCCTTGATACATTGGATCTCCCCTTTCCAACTCTAAATCACATCCATAATCTCTTAATACACCTCCTTCTGGTGAGTAGGGTCTAGATACTTTCCATGTAACACTTATTCCCTAATAACCAGTTTATGTCTTGGCATCTCTCTTGCATGCGTGGCCCCTACCCGCATCATCACAAGTATAAATTCTAATCCTGAATCATGCACTCTTGGAATCCATCCTTCTTTATACTCACCATCCCAAAACCTTTGTATTTCTGGTGTTGTTCATTCATGTGCTCAATAAACTTAGGCCACTCCTCGTACTTATGTTTTTTTTCACACCATGGCAGGAAACTCACACTTATAATTCCCTATAGACCCATAGTTATAACAAGTTCCTCACGAGAACTCACTTCTTCATCCACTGCGGTTACTGTGACCATAAAATCCTCTATGAAAACCTCTTCCATGTGTTCCTCCATCTACGCACCCCTCATAGCGATGATCATCATCCTTGGAACTACATGCAAGACTAGTTTGGTGTATACCAAGATCAATAGCATCATGAATCTGGTTAATCAACCTACAATCCTTGGTATCATGGGTCATAGAGGTACAAATATTACAGTAGAAAGAAACATTCTTACAGATTGCACACTATAGTAGAGGACACCTATTTACATCATGATCCCCATGGAAAATCTTACAGTCTACCTTCATGACGTGTACCAAATTTCAAGGGAAACTATACTTTATATGGCCTTATACTTCACATTTTGTACACCAAATCCCACTACAAACCTCATGTGTTGAGTTTGCAGACAAATTCTCCAACTACTTGGTCATTACAACAATTTGAGCCTCTAGAAAAGGTCTAACACTAGTATCAATGCTCCCAATAGCCTCAGTGCATAGGGAAAGTTCCAAGGCCACACGTGGGTTTGTGAAATTTTTGTGTGATAGTGCCCTTATAAACGATGTTATCATTCGTCTAAAAAACCATTGAGCATGTTGAGAAGGGTGAATGTCACATGGCATTTTTGACAAGATAGTTTTGAACCGTGCGTCATACTCCTGCACACTCTTTACCATTCCTTGTTGTATATCCTTCAGAGCACTGATGCTCTTCTACTCAAATCTAGGGATATGGAACTTTTCTAGGAAGGATTTCTTTAATACTATGTATTCTACCACAATTTTATGGGGGTCATAATTCTGATACCAACTATACGCTTGCCCTTACAACATCATTATAAACTTACTTTCCTTCCACTCTGAAGTATTGATCCTTTTTGCATTCCATATCAACTCACATTTGTGTACGCATTCTGTAGCATCCTCGATACCCCTCTAGTCTTGTATGTGTAAATAAATCTCAAACAATACCTTTGGAGGTGGTTGTGGCCCTTGTCCTCTTAAGCCAGAACCTTGGTTCCTCCAGTGTTTCCTCCTCCTCCAGATCCACTGGATCCACCAGGTCCTGTTCCTCCTGACCCACTAGATCTATTAGATCCTCTAGGTTCACCAGATCCTCCAACTCCTATACTACCAGATCTACCAACTGTAGCTAGCAAATGGCCTAAAGTGATCGTGCATAATGTTACCAATGTCCCACTGAACTCTGCATTGATGGTTTGTGATATTGTCCCACTGCCAGTTGTGTGTCACATGCCATTTCCAGATGTGATATCCAAACCTTGCGTATTTGCACCTTTTCCAAAAATGTCTCCAAATACCAGAATGGTTTGCGTAGCCATGGATGTTTTGAATGAGAAATTATATCTCCTGGGCACAGATCAATTACTCCCATTGATACCAACTGGGTTAACAATACTTCTCCCTTAATTTGGAAAACCGAGTGCCAAGGGTTGGTCGCTAGGTGGGTTTAGATGTGCACTAACAGCTCTCCTTTCTCCATGTGATGAACTCTCATTAGAAGCTGAAAGGGATTCTATAACACACTTTCCAAGATTAGGTAAGACAAACTTCTCAGGTTCCATGTCCTTTGCGTGAACCTCAATTCCTTCATGCAACATCTACCTCCATAGATCCATCACACTTACAACCTCATGTTTTCTATCCATCTCCTTTTCACAAGCTTCAATATATTTGAGTTGTATCTCTTCTCTTTACCTATCAGCCACAATGTCCTCCATCTTCCTCCACCCTAGCTTCCTCACCTAGCACTTAGAAAAGCTTAGCCGACCATTGGAAATGCCTCTAAACTTAGGGTAATGATAAATATCTTCATATCCAGAGGGATAACACGTATAAATGATCCTATGGGCTCCCTCAGAAACTCAAACTAAAAAAATATGTGTAAGAGTACCTAGAAATGGCATTTTCCAAGGAATAACTAGTCAAGACTTCTTTTCACCAGTGATCAAAAACATGTGTCTAAGTTAGATCTGCATCCTGCAACCTCTAGTAATCATCTTGGGTCCATATGTGTGATCTATAATACTAGCTTGATCTGGATGCATATGCTGAATTCCATTCATATAGTTCTACTAGAAAGCACAAAATAAGGTCTCATACAACTCATGATAATATGCTCTTCTACCCATCTACATGCATCAAACTCAGGTCCGGTAATAAAAATTTGAGAAAAATCATCCTCCATGTTTTTAAACCATGCTTCAAAACTTTCCAAGGTAAGCATTTGGTCATCACACATCACAGGGACCAATATGTATTCCATTTCTCATAACAACTTTAAAAAGAGGTCCCAGCAATGGAACCAAGATGTAGTCATTTTTATACCCTTAGAGCAACAGTCTAATCCCATGCGCGTCGGCCTATCACCTAGCGGGCACTGGGTGCTCACTCGAGGCATGCACAGGTGCCGATACCCTCCTTTATATGAGTCTCATGAGAATACATCCTTATTGACAGATTTAGATTCAGGAAAGAAAAAAACTATGCGTTAATTCTAAGAGCTTAGGATGAGTTATCATCAACGTATCCATTTAGATAAAAAAAGAGAATTATCAAGCAGAAAAAAGAACTGATTCATAACACAAAGGAAATGCACTAGGATTCATTCTCATAAACAACATATATTATTTAGAACAAAACCTTATATTCATGTTAAAAATTTTAATAACCACATTACATTCATTAAGGCCATAATAGACCAATATAGCAATGCAAATAAGAGTCATGCATCAGGACCCTAAGCTATGCTTTCCACATTAAAAATATGGTTACTGACCCATCCCTCTAAATATGCCATCCCTCCTATAGTTCTCCTAATCCCAACCCAAAGGATCCTTCATTATTCCTATAGAGCTTTTCCTATCTAACACTATATGAGGCTGCTCTTGGTGTGTGTGTCTCCTCTCCCTCTTCTTCTACCCGAGCATCTCTATATATAGCTTTAGTCTCCACCACCATGCCTTCCTGAGTTAAAATATTGGTTTCCAAGTGTCCATGTGGTCCTCTAATGGAACATTCTTCCTTTGATATGAGATCTCCACTCTTTACAATGATGTCTTTATGGATCCTTCCTTTGCATGCATGAAATATTCTTTTCTTGACCATACAGCTGTCAGGTTGACACCTTGTCCACTCCGTATGCTAGATGGGTCACAGTTTTCTCGTGTGCTTCCTGGAATGCCAAATATGGAGAATTCCCAAAACTCTTCTTGTCTTACACATGTTTTCGGTGTGCTCTTCTAAACCCTTCCATAACCCTTCCCTATGCACCCTCACCTTATGCGCCCTTCTTCATTTAGGCCCCATGTGCCCACGTGCCTTCTTACACTTAGCTAATATTCTAAGGCCCATCACTAGTCTTGGACTAAGAGTACTGAGAGATAGGAAAGTAACATATAAGGACACCCATAGAAAATGAAAACACACTTGAATAATCCAAAGATAGAAGACAATCAACTTTGTAACCTTGTATCTTTTAATAGGATATGCCATTATTTACATGATGCAACAGGCTCTCAAGAAGAAACAAAACCTTGAAATTTTGACTAAGAACATTTCTCCTTTTTAAATCACAATTTAGACACCTGAGCACTTATGATTCAAGATTTTCTATTTCAATACATTCAATACAAAGATGAACTGCTTGTGACACCACAAATCACTGGTTTGTAACCTTGTAGCTTTTAATAAGAAAAGCCATTATTTACATGATGCAACAAGATCTCAAGAAAAAATACAACCTTGAAATTTTGACCAAGAACCTTTCTCCTTCTTGTTAAATCAAAATTTAGACACCTGAGCATTCATGATTTAATATTTTCCAATCCAATACCTTCAATACAAAGATGAAATCCTTGAGACACCACAAAGCACTGGTCTTGACAATAATGGTAGATATAGATTCTGGCCCAATTGAAGACCTCATGAATGATTACAAAACTTGAACCTTGACACCACAACATAACATACTGCAACACCATGTAGAAAGATCATACAAACTTAAAAATCTCCCCCTCACTCCAAGGATTCAATTACAACTATATACCATGGAGGAGCTTGATGAGTGACCTAAGAAGGCCTCAAGATTTCTTGTAGTTTCTTGACCGGTTCGTTATTTTCTTACTCTTCAATTGTCACAAACTTATCCTTTTAGCTAGTCACCTTCTTGGGACCCTTTTGAGAACCTTAACTATATTCTCCCTTCTTCTTGTATTTCAAAGATTTTTTCTTGGGTTTTTGAATATGTTTCTTCAGTTGACCTACATCACAGAACCTTGTAATGTGCCCTACCTTGTGGCACATAAAGCATTTCACTTGCCTCCCTTTTCACTCAAAATCCTTGTGTCCAAATTCATCACAAACATAACAATAGTCATTAAATTTTATTACATACCTTATGTTTGATGACTCATTTTTGTAATAATTTTCAAGATGTCCTTTCTCATGATAGTAATAACAATCAACTCCATATCTTTGTTTGAATTTTTTCTCTTCCTTCTTCCCTTCAAAGTGATGTTCTTGAGTTTATTCCTTAGAATATTATTACTTTTCCACATTAGGATTACACATATTAGCCATGTGTTCATAAGCACCACTCTTGTAGCAATCACTATGAAAAGAAAAATGCCTAAAAGCATTTGGATACCGGACATATGATCTTCCATGAGATGTAAGATTTAAAATATTTCCCTTTCTTGGCTAGATTTTTCCATTTGATCCTTGACTTGATTACACAACACCTGGGTTTAAATGACCAGTGATGATGACAAGGATCTCCAAAAACATAACAATATGTTTTCAAATTGATGCAACCTAGAATTTACCAGATAACACCCTAGACGCACTGGCACATCACTCAGCCTAGACTGAGCACTCACCTGAAGCACGCAAAAGTACTAGGTCCCTCTTTAGGGTTGTTATAGCATGATGTTAGTGCGATGAAGGAATAAACATGTATGTCCATAACTAATTCACCATTCTACCATGCATGCTACATTCAGTTCTATGAAAGAACAAGCTTAAACACTAATCATGAATGAATCAATAACATGCACTACTCAATTACACACGGGAATGATACTTAGATTCAGCCAATATCTTCCATCTATTAAAAAACATAGAAGCTCCTTACAATAATATCAATTTATACCAATGCGTGCATGGATCTGATACAGTAATCCAATCATATGCGCATACCTCTATACCTTCATACATTTATCTCTCCATTTGTGCATATTTTACTATGTACTTCATATCATATATATAGGGTGGGGACTTTCCCTTCACCACTTATCTATTTCCAGAAATAAGCCACATGCTATTAATAGCCACGCGTCGTTTATAGGCATAGCCACACATGTAAGTGTGTTATCTATAGACCTCTTACAGTTAACTGAAGTGACAATCCTATTCCTAGCTCGTCTCCATGAAAAATTCTTGATCCGATCCTCTAAATATATAAAATGCATGGCGCACACATATCTACATAGTTGGTGTGTTCTGCACGCCATATTCTAAAAATAGGTCCTCATGCTCAAAATTAGCTAAGTCTTGAATGTTGAACTTTCCCTCCACATGCGGGCTCTTCTTGTCCCTCTGTGCCCTTGATCCCGGCTTTCTCTCCCGTGCGGAGTCCTTGTGTGATTTCTAACAAGTATTCTCTGATCAACATTACCCCACACTAATCTCATTATCGTCTCGATAATGGTTATCTTCAAAAAAATTGAAGTAAATAATAGAAGAATGGAAATAATAAGAATGAAAGAATGTAGATAAATAAAGAAGTTTTATGAGGCTATGAGGCAACCTCCTTTGTATGAGTTTGAAGTATCAACTCTGGATACTCTTCCTATTTTTCAGCCTCCAAGGGTTGCCATTCTGCGAGTGCGTGTTCTACTTTTTCTGGAATGTCCACAACAATGGACTCCAATTCATCCCACACAATCTCTCCTTTTTCATTCTGTAGAACCAACACAATGCTGGACATTGATGTCATTCTTCCTTCTAAAAGATCCATCTTCTGTGTAATGAGCTTCCCAAGCTCTTTCAGCTGAGTCTTATGCGGCTCTTATGCTGCTGCCATGGCCTTGTGCTTCTACTTAACTATTGACAATCTTTCTGTGTGGCCCAATGTCTCATCCTTCATTGTTTTTTAGACCTCATTGTTTTCTTCCAGGGTCTTTATATTGATAATCACCTCTGGAGTTGTGCATATATTCAAAGTATGGTCTACTTTCTTCAATACTTCTTATAGTGCTTACAACATCCCTTGATAGGATGCAATCTTTCACATCACTGAGGCTTTGTCTCATTCTAACTCTTGCTCTAATTTGCTTTGCATTGTCATGCCTAGAGGTTCATCTTCAAGCACCAGGTCCACCAAATTTCCTATATAATGTATTGCTGAGGGAAACGTCTGTGATACCTTGGTGTCCAAGTGTGGCCTTAATTATAAGTTCATTATATAATTTTATTTGTGATTTTAAGTATATTAGTAAAAGTATATGAGTTCTTTTAGTTAGTAATAAAAATATTTAATTACTAAAAATTAAATCTAAAATAATGTATCCTGAGCAATTGCTTTGATGACATTTTCCCCAATCTCCTCTGCGATGTTGATAAATAATTCATTCTTCTTTTTTCACAAAGTCCCTCTCTTGTGTTATGCATGCTATCTCAACATCCTTTATCTTTAGCTCCTCACACAACACTCTGATTGTTGCAAGCTTTGTCCATGTTCCTTCTAGCAACTTCAGCAAAAACCTTCACCAATGCGTTGCTGACCTACTCATCCGACATGATAGTAGGCTTTACCGTCATATGTCTAGATTGTGGTGCCTTCTTCAGCCGTCTCAAAATGCATGACTTGTCACATACATCAAAGTTAGGCTCATCTATGTGGGTGTGCATTGACCATGATAGTTTCTTTTGAGTACGTATAGTCGCCATATCCTCATCCATTAGCTCCCAACCAAATAAATCCTTTTGTACTATCATGCTCTAGAAGCGGGTGCAGACAATTTTACCTGCATCCTCTACATAGCCCATGGCTAGTGGAATGAGCTCTCCACTCATCCTCTTCAATCTAGGACCCTTGGGAATTGTAGCTTCAAGATTAGGAGCCTTTCTTGTTACATCCTGAGTAGTCACATGCGCAGATCCAAAGGTTTCATTTTCTTTTTCTTCTCCATCCTTCATCTCTTCATCTTTTTTCTCTTCCTCATTCCGTGGCTTGTTTTCTTACTCAAGTGGGGTAGGAGATGCATGCTCGCCCTCTTATAATTCCTCTGATTCTTTATCCAACTTCAAATTTCTTCTCTTCATTGGTTAAATGGTCTCCTTACATGGAGAGAGACGAGGTGATTTTTGTACCATTTGTGGGGTTCCACTTTGAATCCTTGTGCATCATAACACTTTCTTAAATCTATTCTCCCCATGCTTAACCTCTATATCTTCCTCTTTGTCTTGTCCTTGAGGTGGAGTGACCACGCACCATGACTCTTCTTTACCATATGGTTGCTTTCTTCTACGCTCCAAGCCATCACTATCTTCACGCTCCTCCTCTTCACCCTCTACTTCAACAAATTTTGTGGGCCTTTGCACCAGTATGTTTTCTATTGTGTGCTTACCCTTCGGTGGCCCTGGAAGCATGAATTCATTCTATACATACTTATTGTTCTCCATCTTGGGCTTCAGTTGAAGATGCACCAATGTTGCCCCTACATCTACTACAACCAAACTTATTGGCTTAGTATTCAACACCTCCAAAATGATCCTCTCAGTGTAGGCACTTCTTCTAGGATACACATGCTTCTTTCTCAATGTATGGTAGTCACAGTATACCTTATCTGTAATGAATACCATTCGGTGCGTGTCTATAAATCTGTGAACAGATGCTTGGAAATACCTTGCAGTGAATGCGTAAGGAAATTTACACCAAGGGATCCAAACTCCATCTCTCATTGGGAAGCATGCAATGTAGAAATGTTGATATATATAAAAATAGACTTGTTTCCCTACTACTAATGGTAGGTCCTTTGGGATGTGCCACTCTTCTGCAAATGCCGCACAGATCTTGTCATACCATTTGTTCGCCCTTTTCTTTACGCCATATGTCATGGCCCCTTTACATAGGTACTTATTGAACCTTTTAGCTGGTGACTTATTCTCTAAGGGGTATTCCCATACCTTTTCCTTTGGCCCGTCTGGTACTTCCAAATTCCATGAATACTAATGATAGTAGAACAGACCCAAAGTTGATCTTCCCTCTTGTGTGCACTTCCTCAACTATTTGTTCTATAATGTATCCTATAATATTGTAGATTTCTCCTTCTGACATCTTATGTGCAATGTGTAACCACATAGTATTTACCTATGATCACCGCTTCTGATCATTCAACTTTGTAACAAGGTGTGCTGCTACTTGCACAATTAGATAGTTCTTCAATTTTTCTATATCCATACTACATGGACCCTTCAGGTACCCTAACTCCTATCTGGTCTTTAAGATCACAACTTTATCTGTGAGATCATTCTTTATATCCTCTCTGGTGGCCTTCAAACATGTAATTGATGAGATAAGCACATATGATATTTTAACTCTGCGTCCTGCAAAGTAGAAGAATTCCTCGTGCACTCTGCTCATGAGGTATTGATACAAGGGCTGATACTTCCCCAAATATGGAATCTCAAATAATTGGTAGACCCCAATTCTCTTCAAAAGCTTCTCTTCTGCATCATCATAAATCAACATGTCATCCACCATATGCTTGTTTATCCTTACAGTGAGCAAGGAATCAATCTCCTTCTTATTCTCCACAGTCCTGTGATTTTATTCACTCACTTTTCTCTTTCTGATAGGTTAATCCCATTCCTGGCTAACGATGACTCCTTAGATATTTTATTTTTGAAAAATCACTTTCGGGTGCCATCTCTTCTTCCTCGATGACCACCTTCTTTTTTCCTTTTGCTCCTGCATCAGCTACCTTCTTGGATTCCATTTATACCTTGTAAACGTCTCATATTTTTAATGCTACAATTTGTGAATCAAACCCTAGCTTGATTTAATCATGCCCTAGGTGGAAAATTTGTGCCCTAACTCCTCTCTATCTCTTCTTCACTCAAAACCTTCACTATCAGGGACACAAGCTTCTTTTCACATATATCTGCTTGTTTCACACCATTTACACCTTAACCCGATCACTTGGCTCTTCACACTTAGCTCTTTCCTCAAATTCACTTATTCGTAACGGTAAAAATGAATCCGCATTCCATCCTTATATAATTTTTCAAATTTTGTTACATTTATTGATCCTTCACCTACCAAATATCCCCTCATTCATTTTCCAAATTCATTTGTTCCACGTGGTACATCTTTGCACCCCATCTATAACCTTCTAGAGCGCCTCCCTACCGTTTGGTCATAGAATTCTCTTCAGTGTGTGCCCTTGCACTTGAGTACCTCGTCACTGTACCTTCTCCTGGTAGTTATCATGGCCTCTACTTACCTCACATTATACTATCCTTTCAGTCATCTCCATCCTTGGTCACTTGTGAGAAGCAATCTTATTTTGACTTAAAGCACACCCGTAGCAACTTATTCCTTTCACCTTTCAATTCCCACAACCTTGTACCTGGATAACTATAACCACCCCACACTAACAGTATGTACAGTATTATGTGCATAAACATGCATCACATAGTAATTAGCTTCATGTGTGTTAGCATGCTTATTACATGTAAACAACAACTAAATTGACAATGCATAGTGATAATGAAGGAAATACATTAAGGAAATATAGAATGGAAACCTATGCTAAATGGAAATACTGCCATATTACAAACACCAAGAAGATTTACTTACAGTAGGGCTTCAGCCTACTCTTGTTAAAGTAACCAGGTAGCCGTGTTCCATCAAGTGCTTCTAACTGAAAAGCACCTATTTCAAGTATGTGAGTGATGGCATACGGCCCCAACCAATGTACTTTGAGCTTTCCTAGATGGCACAAGAACTTAGAGTCATAAAGAAGTACCATTTGTCCAATCTTAAACTTCTTATCCCTTATGTTTTTGTCATGCCATGCCTTCTGCCTAGATTTTTCCTACTTCTGACTCCATCATGCTATGGCTCATTGCTCATCCAGTTGAATTATCTTCTCGATACACTCTTCTCAAGCCTTCTCCTCAGCTAGACCTCCAGTGCATGCAATGCATAAAGAAGATAGCATAAATTCTATAGGGAGAATGGCTTCTGCACCAAACACCAATTGAAACGACATGGATTTGTTTAATCTCTTATAAGTTGTTCTATATTCCCAAAGAATAGTTGACACTTTTTCATCCCAATCCTTTCACCCAAAATCAAAAATTTTTGTAAATTTTTTTCTCAAAATCTTGTTGAAGGGCCTCAATAATTCCATTTGCCTGAGGATGATAGGGTGTAGTTTTATGGTGTGAAACCATAAAATCATCTAATAGGATCTTGATTTTCTCATTAAAAAAAATGTGTGCCCCTATCACTTGTCAAGCTTAAAGGACATCCATATCTTGTAAGAACATTCTCCCATAGAAACCTAGCTGATGTAGCTATTGTGAAGTCCTTCGTAGGTGTTTCTTCTGCCCATCGTGTGAGATAATTTGTGCAAGTAATTATATAGCACGACCCAGTCCTATGCGCGCATGGCGAAATAGGTCCTACAAATTCAATGGCCCATTTCTCAAATGGTTCAGCACTAGTAATTGGTCTCAAAGACATCTCATTTCTTTTCCCTGGTTTTCCTAGGCACTGACAATGATCACACACCTTACAATATTCTTTGCAATATTTATATAATGTCTCCCACCATAATCCAACAAGTAGGATCTTCTAGACAGTCGCATCGCCTATATAATGGCATCCTGCAATACCACCCTGGGCCTCTTCCATAATATCCTTGGACTCATGCTCTAATACACAACGCCATAATACTTCATCTCTGCCTAACTTGTATAGGTCACCATTGATTAACATAAATGGTGTTGCGCGTATAGCAAGCTGTTTCTTTTCTAATGCCTTCATTCCTTCTCATGTCATACCATTTCGTAGAAAGACAACGATGTCTTCTAATTCCATGGGTGCATGTTATAACCTATATAAATGTGCTTCTGGCATGGTTTCTTTAATTTTATGTTCTTCTTCTCCTGAGTGAATTGTAGACAAGTGGTCTGTTCTAGAATTACTTTTCCCTAGCTTCACCACAACTGTGAAATAAAATTCTTGAAATAGGAGTACCCATTGGCATATGTGCCCTTGCAAGACTAGGTTTTTTACCAAACACTTTAATGCCACGTGATCTGTATAAAACACAAATACTAACAAGTACTATCGAAACTTGTGCAATACATAGATCATTGACAAAGCTTCACGCTTTGTAGTTATATAATTCCTTTTAGCAGGAGTCAGCTTCCTACTAGAAAAACAAATTGGATGATCTATAATACCTTCTCTAGGTTGAGCTAACATGACTACCAATGGCCATGCCCAGAAGCATCCATATGTACATGAAATGGTTTATCCCATGAGGGAAAACATAGAATGGGTGCGGTAGTAAGTTTATCTTTTAATATCTCAAAGGTGTGTTGTTGCGGTTCTCCCCAATAAAATGTACCTTTCCCCTTTAGTAACTCTTCCAAGGGTGCATACAAATTTGGCATTACCCTTTGATAAACTTTCGATAGTAACCTATATGACCCAAAAAACCGCATGCACCTCACTTTGACTGGTAGGTGCTTCTAGATCTAGAATGACTGGTAACCTTAGCTGGATCAACAAACAACCCTTCCTTGTAGATTATATGTCCTAACAGTATTCCAAATGGTGTAGAAAATATGCACTTCTTGATGTTCAAAGAGATACTCAATTGTCTACACCGTTCAAAAATTAAGTGCAGATTGTCACAATGATCTTTCACAAGCCCATATATTGTCTAATTGTCTAGGTATACCTGTAAGAAATTGTGAATAAAATCTTTGAATGCCAGAACAACTATGCTGCGAGAATATATCAGGTGCATTTTATCAATCCAAAATGCATCACAGTATAGGAAAAACTTCCCCATTCAGTAGTAAATGTTGTCTTTTCTTGATCCTCCTGAGAAATCCTAACCTGATGATACCCGATAAAACCCATCTGTGAAAGAGTATATTTCACGCTCTATAATGCCTTCCAGTATTTCCTCAATAAATGGTGCAGGGAATGGATATGTGATGCATGCAACATTCAGCTCCCTGTAGTCCACACATATTCTGATTCATCCATCCTTCTTGATACTGATCACCATTGGACTAACCCCATTCCGACTCATCAAGGGGCTTGATAATTCTAGATTTCAACATTTTATCAATTTCTTCTTTTACCTTTTCACGTAAATTGGGGTTCATTCTATAAGGTCTACTTCCTAACTAGTCGTGCATTTTCCTTAAGTTTTATCTTCGTTTCAATAAGTGATTTATGCACGTCTTTAAGTTTATGATACCCTCGAGGGAATAAGTCCTGATAATCCCTGAGTAACTCAATGATCTTTACCACCTCCGAGTCTAACCAGCAGTCTCTAATGATGGCCTCCTTAGGCTCAGCCCTCCAAACCTATATTCACCTTCTTTGTCTTCATGGGTTTGTGATAGGAATGCGCGTATCCTTTTCTGCACTATCCAAGACCTCACACACCCCTTGTGAATGTTCAATATCTCAGGTTCTCAATTTCCTTATCATCCACGATGTAAAACATCTTTCCTTTCTCTTTCTCAACACAAGTGCACGTTCAAGTAATATGGAGTCCATTTCTTCTTCCTTTTTAAAACGTGCACTCTGGACTGTGTCTCACCAAATGTTTCCTGAATATGCTCTTCTACTTTTTCACTGATCTCCCATAGTTAAGAACTTGACAAATTTTTAATGCCTCTTTTATTGGAGGTTGGGAAGAAAAGTAGTCAAAGGTTTGGATCATTCCTGTAATCAATTTTTTTCCAGTTTCCAGTCTCGTCGATGTAGTTTTTCGTATACATACGATTTGCACGTGTACGCATCCTTATAGCATAGAGTAGAATCTATGCACCCAGAGTGAAGGTGGTAATTCTTCCTATCCTACTATCCAGAGTCTCTCACACTATTGAAAGTGATGCTGAACAAGTTGATCACAATGATAATTGCATATCTGCGTAGGTGCATTATTCCTTACAAACCTAATAGAAAGGGTGATCCCAGTCTCTTCCCATTCCATAAGATTATCTTTGTGGACTACCCACCAGTGCATTGCTATTGTCCCGCATAAGGTACAATGTTAGCATATATCTTCTCTTAATTTTATTTATCCACTGTGTTTCCATGGTTTTCAAAAATACATGAAGATCTTTTACCCCTGTATACCAAGGTACTGTGCTACCTATCTGTCAAACCAAACAAATTTCATTCTTGCACACAACTACGCTTTTCACCTCGCGCCCTACTAGTTCATATGTACCATAAGCCCAATTGTCACAAGTAATACTCGTAGTATCACTAATAGAATGAGAATACTCCCACTATAGGATGCCTTATTTTGATGACTCATTGACCTCTAGGTCGTGAATAGCACATACATAAATTCTGTTTAAGTCCTCCTCACTTAGAGGTTCAACATATGGTGTAGACTTCACATCTATTAGAGGTATCACAACTCTTTCCTCCTTGTTCTTAAAGTTTATATACCCCTTATTAAATCTCAAGTCAACATTATTCGCATAACACCAAGGGTGTACAAGAAAGGTTGGAAAATTGTCTTCTTCTACAAGTGTTGATACCTCAAAATTCCCAGTGAGCTTGGCCCCTTGTATGGTTATAAATGCATCCTTCAAAACTCCTATGGGAGTGGACTTAGTCTTGTTTTCCATTAACAAAACATTAGATGATGCTTTCAATGGAGGCCTCCCCATTTGTACCCATGCATATAATGTAAGCACATTTACTTCCACACCTATATCAATAAATATGTTACTCAACATCCATCCATCCATAACAACAGTTTGAGTAATTTCCTTGTCATAATCAATGCTATCTGGGGGAATATTTGCATGGAGAATCTACCATCCAGTTTCAATACCTGCACGTAGAGTGTTCCCTTTTAACCAACTTCCTAATAGTTGAATGATGTTTTCCTGGCATAACATTTTACACACTTCTCTCAGATCATTGATATCAGTTTGGAATATCTCTGATGCCTTCTTCTACTCATTTAAGTACTGTATCTCACCATGAAGATTCCTTAGCACTTTCATAGTATCTTGGTAAACTTCCTTCTAATGAGCAAGATCTGGGTACCTTACATGTAAAATCTCCTGCTTGGTGATCATAGGCTTCTGGTGCAATGCCTATCTTGTGTGTGCCAATTCAGCTCTTATAGTAATCTTCACAGTTAATGCCTTGAGTCCTGGTGCTATCTTGGGCATCCACTGATCTTCTACCACACACTAGATTCTAACCATCATAGTGCCTTTTTTCTTTCTTATGTTGCTTACTTAGATGCTCATATAAATCCAGGCATTCTTCATAGCTATGGTTCTTTCTGTAGAAAGAACATATAATATTTTTAGGACATTCGAGCCTATAGAAGTCACGAGATCCACACGTATAACATGCTCCATGAGGGAACTAACCTCTTCCTCCACCACGGCCTCATCCTCCATATCCACCATGATATCCACGTCCCCTTCCATGACCTCCTTCAAAATGCCCCTCATTCTTGTCATAGCGCATTTGATTATGATCCTAATCCTGGTCCTCATTCTCACCCTTAGGATTATCTATTATACTTGTCTGTTATACCCTAATGTCTATAGCATCTTGGATCTGACCAATCAACTAACAATCTTAGGTATCATGGGTCATGGAGTGGAAAATTTTGCAAAAGAAGGATACATTCTTCCTTATCATGCGCTGTAAAAAAGGACAATGAATAACATCATGATTTAAACGACAGATCTCACAATCCAATAGTAATGAGCATACAGATCTATGAGGACAACTATCCTTGGTGTGACCTTCCACTTCACAATCTATACACCAAATTATTGAGTGTGTTTCATGGGTTGAATTTACTGATAGATTCTCTATCTACTTTGTCATAGCTGCAATCTGTACCTCTAAGAATGGACTAACGCCAGTGTCAATGCTCCTAACTACCTTAGCATGCAAAGCTACTTCCACTACTTTGCGTGGATCAAGGTATGTCTTATGTGATAATGCCCTTATAAATGGTGTAATCAATCCTCTAAAAAACCATTGTGCATGTTGGATTGCGTGAATATCATAAGATAGCTTAGATAGAAGTGTCTTAAAACCAACATTATACTCATGTACACTTTTAGTAGTGACTTCTTGATATCCTTGAGCACACTTATACTCTTTTGCTCAAACTCAGGGATATGGAACTCTTTCAAGAAAGCATCCTTTAATGCTTCATAATCCACACAAGTTTAATCAGGGTAAAACTTCCTGTACTAGCTATGTGCACATCCCTCTAATGTAGTAGCAAATTGACTTGCCTTACGCTCAGTAGCCATGATCCCTTTAGCTTGCCACAAGATTTCACACATATGCACATGTTCGGTAGCATCTTGTATGCCTCTATACTTTGGAAGAAAAAGAGACATTTCCATATAAATGTTTTGTGGTTGTTGCGGGCCTTGACCACTTGATCCAGAACCTCTTGTGTTCCCTCTACCTGCAGAACCACCAAATCCATCGAAACTAGAACCATCTATATCTCTCGATCCTCCACTTATAGCCAGAATATGACCTATAGATGTACTCCCCTGTGCTCTAATAGTAGTACTATACCGAACCCGTATAGTCTATGAGGTAGTTTCACTTCCAGAGGTGAATCCAACATTCTGCGCACTCACGTTCTGTGTGGATGATGTGCCTAAGAATTTTCCTCTAAATATCATTGAAGTTGTCTATCCTACCATTGATGTACTTGCTCCCTAACTTACTCCTGCTCTCCTACTTCCCAAGTTAGTGATGGGTTATTGTATTGCTCCAATCATTTAACTGACATAATCTCCTATTAGTTTCATTATAAACCAGGGTTATGTCCAAGGTAGTATGCAATGGAGTTTAGTGGAACCAGTTATCTGTTGGGGGTTGCTTAGTTTAGTGACAAATCTACAGAAATGTAATTCAAATCTACAGAATTGAAATATAGTTCTACAGAATTCAACTATTCATGATGAAAGGAAACTAATAGCTAATCTTCTGCTGAGAAAGTGAAATGTGCACACACTACTTTTAAAAAATGAAATTATGATTGTATAAAGGAAGCTTAGCAGAAAGTGAGATTACTTATTAACTAGATTTGCATTATAGAAACATCTATTCTAAATAAAAGTAGTAATGAATAAAATAGATATAGTTAATCAAAGCATGCATGTAAGATTCTCAAGCAACAATTATAGTAAATCCAATCAACGAACTATATGCATAAATGAACTCAAAATAACCTCTTATATCCTTAGTCGAGTGGGCCCTTGCTCTTCCTTGGGATAGAGGGATTAAACAACCTCTGATTCTCAAAATGTTCATGTGACTTTCATTAACTTAAAATAAGTTTCATAACATAGACAGTAAATAATAATACCAAAAAAAAACCGAATGCAGATAATCTTTCTCAGTATATCAAATGTAGTTCTCCTCTACATATGTTCTGAAGACAAAGTCTTCATATAGGTACCTGTTATTTACAAGGTTTTCCATAACATGTGGCATTAATCACTCATCCACCAAATACTAATTAAAACACATAAATTTCTACGGGAAGTTAGGAACAAGCCCCAAACTAATAGGTCAAACTTGGTGAAAATAGTCCCCTGCCACTTTCTCTGAACTCAGGCTCCATAACTACTAGCAACATCCATCATTTCCTGCACACATCATCACATTTTATCTCACAAAGATAGTTAGTAGGAGGTTCATGTGATAATCAGTTTTCATAAACTATAGCAAGGAAAATGCATTCAAACCTACTAAGATATAACTACACACAACATCCCCATGTATTAATAATTCATATCAAAAGAGTATTTTCAGCTTGAAGAAATGATATCAATGAGCCAAACAATGCACTCATCATTTTTCCCCTGATTTTACCTATTTCATGTCCCTATGCAACTTATATTTGTCCTGCCCACCTACCAAATTGCTCAGCCATGTCATATTCTTCAAATTGATTATCATATTATTTGGTGGTGTTCTTACAGCCCAAAGTGTTCGTGGTAATCTCCACCCATGCTGTGAAACTGTCATTTGAATGGGTTGCATTATTCTGCCAGGTAGTGAGAGGGCTCAAAAGAAGTGGTGGATGTACTTGGAGGCCTACCCATTTGTCATTGTACTATTGGCTAGTTTTCTTTGTGGTCTATCTTATAATGGTGATGAGGCCATCACACCTGTGCACATGCTCCAGCTCAAGTTTTGGGGAGAGAGAACCTCCCTTCATTTCAAGGGTAGAATCAAAGTATCCCACCTCCTATCACATGCCTACCAAGCTATCCCAAAGTTCTCCTGAATGTAATTTTCAAAATCCATGACACATTGAAGTAAAATATGGGAAGTGTTTACCCTGATTCCTACCTGATAGTAAAGTGAGTGAATTTTTTTTTCTTAGAGCTACATCAGTGTGATGAGTTGGATAGATGTGGAACCCAATAGACTGAGTGGTGTGATTGAAAATGTCTATTTGCTGACCCCAGATGATTTGATTTCATAATGCAGACTAAAAGGCCTTGATTTGGAAATCACCCATAAATAAACTGATTAATAAATCAGGCACATTTGTAACAATCATGTTATGAAGGTAGAATTCATAAAGAAAATTTTAGATCTCAGGAGTATTGCACTTATAGACTGATGATAAACTGGTTTCAATGGGAATTTCATGAGGAGCTTGACAACATAATTAGAACAACTGCCAGGAATAAAATTGTTCTTGAATGAACATGCTATAGACCAGAGAGGGTTTTCTATAGGATAGAAGCTTGAGGGCTAAAGGACAGATAGATTCTAAAATAGATGTCACTTTTTGCTTTTCCTCTTGTATAGATTTCATTTCCCTTTTGAATTTCTAATTTTCCTTCCTCAATTCTCTTTCCTGAAGGGATATACTGATGGAATCTATCCAAGATGTTAAGACTCATATCACATTGACACTTCAAACTAATCACTTCAAGCTATAGGGCAGTGATTTCCCGAACCTTCTCTATTGTTCTGTTGTGTAAATTCAGTTTGCAATGAAAGGTTTGTTTCTTCCATACCTCACAATTGAGATTTCAGTGGCACGATTTCCTCCAAATAGTTACGAGAAGATGTAGCTTGGGTGCCAAGCACTTTGGTAACCACAAGGTGAATTTCCATGTAGATGTAGGAATAACAGGTGCCAGAACAGCTAGGTAGATCCTCCTCATGTTGTTCTTCCCAAATGGGGGCAATATCATCAGGAAAAGTCTCTAATCGGGAACCACTAAACTACAAAAATGAACTAAGCCATCGAGACCATAGGTGCATGGAAGAAGACAGGAGATGTGGTGCACTTTCCTTTTGAACTAGAAGTGGAAGGGGATGGACCCTCAAGAGTGCCAAATGTGTCTGCATGCTCTTGGGGACACCAACTACCTCTATTTTGGTTGCGTGAAGGGAAAGGGCCCGGTGTAAGGGTAGACTAGGGTGCAGAAGAGAGACCAAATTTCAATTGCTTTGGTCTGGACCCTTCTCCCACTAGTAAGTCCCTTGAGCCTCCGCTTTGGTCTAAAGAAGACCTGATGTGAGCATAACAAGATGAATCAACTCTGGGTGTTTAATGACATACTTTCCTCCACCAGACCAGTACTTCTATCAAATACTTTAATAATGGAGTCCACGAGCTATTCAGGAAGATTTACCCGGAGGGCCTGGTTAACATGTCCCTTCTTCAGGTGAATTAGCATTTTAAGTGCATCACCACCCAGAATAGAGGCCTGACCATCACATATGAAATACTGGTTGACCCACTTCATGCTATTTTGCTCCAGATTCTAGGTAGACTCATCCACTTAACACCTTTTTGGATACCCAAGCAAGTTAGGATGAATTTAGGGAATGCTTCCCCTTCATTGTGAAACTAGAGCAAGCATGCTTTGTAGAGGATCATTTGTCATGACCTTCAAACCAAAGTCTGGCAGGCCAAATAGGTAAAAAATGACCTGACTAGTAATCTCAACCCATCTTCCATCGAACTTATGAATAGGTGGACTCAAAATTGTCCAAGAATTCCCTCCAGAATGCCTTCATCAAAACCCTCAAATTGGAGAATGAAAATCCAGCCATCCAAAATCATGGAGTACTTGTGAAAGTCATGGCATTCTGGAGTAAGGCATTTGGTGAGTTAGGATATGATTTACTTTTTTTGTCCCATGCTGAAGCCGAAGGCGAGTAATGCCAAGTAGCGGAAAGAACCAGAACAAAGTGTATCCCCCACTCCCCTGTTTAGTGACTGATAGAACTAATCATGCTTGATGCACAGGACAACAATAGTAAGAAGAAGTTGTAGAAGCATTAAATTTCAAATTACACCATATCCCTTGGATGACACAAAATCGAGTGAAGGTGGTGGTGGAAAAATAGTGAATAAGACCCAGCCACCCATGCGAATTTAAGATATTTGATAGCAGTGCACATATCCCATTGTTGAGGAGTGAGACACCACCCTTCCTGACTTGAAGAATGTGATACGTAATTAAGGCATGTACAGTGATTATGAGACTTTACCCCTTTTATGCAATCATCCAAAAAACTGGATTTGGAAAGAGATCTGAAATAAATATAACAATCATTCCATGATGGCGTGATGATGAAAAATGCAGTACATGGGGAAATGTTTTGCATGGAAATATTGTTAGCAAGTTAGGATGCACTTACCCATGCCACATTTATTTAGCCGATATTTGTAGATTCCTACGCCCTACAATTCAAGATGAAGCATGATTAACGTAGCTGTAGAAATAATGAAAATTCCTTCATTTATTGAAAATAACAACAAGAAAAACTGCTAACTAAGGGAAGAAGATCGAATGCAGGATCATGCTTCCTTTATTGAATTTTTAGGATATTGATTACTCCATGTGTGAGAGGCAAAGAGCCTCCTCAGCATGTATGTTTGTGCATAACAGAATGTCATCGGTGAAATTATTCTTATCCAGCATGGTTGGTGATAAATCTGGAGCCTATGTCCATTCACTAGAAGAGTCTCGTTTGTCTCCATCACTAGGTATCAACCGAACATAGATCCATTATCAAACACATGATTTACTTAATAGGGACCCAACCAACCTGTACGTAGCTTTCCTTTAAACTAGTTGATAGCGGGAATCAAAGATTAAAACCCACTGTCCCTCATGAAATGTCCTTTCTTTTAATATGAGCATCATGCCAGGTTTTTCACTAATGTTTTAGAATTTATGTCTACTACTATGCCTTCATCCGTATTTCATCTAATTAATTCAGCTACAACACTCGTTTTCATTGTACTTCATCCAAATTGATCCCAAATTCCAAACACTATTCACTAGGTGCACAATTCAAGCTCAACAGGTAACAGTGGCTTCTTCCCAAATACTATCTCATAGGGAGAAAAACTAGTAGTTATTTTCCAAGTCATGTTGTAGGCCCAGATGACCTTAGGAAGCTTTTGGTACCCCAATTATTTCTATCGGCATTGACCACCTTAGTTAGAATATTCTCAAGTTCTCGAATTCATTACCTCCACTTTCCCATTGGATTGGAGGTGATAGGGTGAAAATTTTCAGTGCCTAATTATGTAGATTTCCAAGAAAGCTTCAATCATGTTTGAAACAAATTGAGGACCTTGATTAGATACAATGGCCCTTGGTTCTCCAAATCGCAGCAATATTCGATTATATAAAAAAATCAGCAATAACATCCTCATTAGCAGATGCCAATGCTTGAACTTTAGTCCATTTAGTGACGTAGTTTGTGCATACCAAGAGATACTCCTTCTCAAAAGATGGAGGATCAAATGGTCCAACAAATTCAATCCCCCATTTCTCAAATGGTCCTAAAACTAGCTGAAGATTAAGAGGAATTTCCATTGAAAGTGTAGAGTTTTCCCATTCGTTGGCATGCATCACAATGCCACACATACTTTCTGACAGTCCATATGGAGGGAAGCCCAATAGTACCCTGCTCCAAGGATCTTACGAATTGTTCATTTCACTGAATAATGTCCACCTCCTGGCTCATCATTGACAAGCTCGTAGTATGTCATTTACCTCATCCTCTCAAACACACCTATGAAGAACCATATCAGGAAAACATTTAAATAAGAATCCGTTACAAACCATTTATATGTTGCACTATTTTTAACCAATCACCTTCTTTCTTTATGAGTAAAATAGCTAGGAAAATTCCCATGTTGTTAAATAATTCACAAGATCAGTGAACCAAGGAGTCTTAGTCAAGATAGAAAACAAGTGTTCATCAGGAAATTGGTCCTGGACTACTTCATCATCACCTGAAACATTTAATCTAGAAAGAAAATCAGCAACAATGTTAAATTTCCTAGGCTTATCTATAATGGTGAGATTGAATTCTTGCAGCAAGAGTAACCAGTGAATAAGCCTTCCGCCAACCACTGGTTTATTCATCAAATATCGAATGGCAAAGTGGTCAGTGTAAAGAAATTTTATTATATCCAGTGATGTAATGATGAAATTTATTTAGATCATAGACAACAACCAAGAATTCTTTTTCTATAGTAGTCTAATTCCTTTCCGTAGGAGTTAGATTTTTACTGATAAAATAAATTGCATACATCTGATCTTCTGAGTCTTTTTGCATAAGGACAGTGCCCATGGCTGTATTAGAAGCATCAGTGTGGATATAGAAAGGTTTTCCCCAGTCAAGGCCACGTAAGACAGGGGGCAGTGGTCAAATTTTCTTTGATAGAATCAAATTCTTGTTGACACTAAGGAGACCATTCAAAAAACACAATCTTTGGTTAGCAGTGAGAACATAGGTGCGGAAATTTTGCTAAAATATTTTATGAATTGGTGGTAATAACCTGCATGACTAAGGAAACTTTTTATGTCAGTCTCATTAGCTAGTGTAGGTAATTGGGTGATGACTGATATATTTTTGGGGTTCACCTGTATACCTTGGGCTGAAACATGGTGACCAAAGATAATTCCTTGATCAACCATCATTAGACATTTTTCATGACTTAGGGATAGTTGGTGTTGTTCACATCAACTAAGTACTTTCTCTAGGTTACCCAAAGATTATTCAAAATTGGATCCATGGACAGTGGAATCATCCATGTAAACCTCAACATAGTTGTTAGAAATATCTGTAAAAATGGCCAAGACTACCCACTGAAATGTAGCAGGGGGAATTACAAAGCCAAAAAGGTAAGACTCGGTAAGCAAATGTACCCCAAGGGCACATAAAAGTAGTCTTATCTTGATCAGCAGGGGCAATACTAATTTGATTATACCCACTAAACCCATTCAAGAAAGAAAAATATTTCTTACTAGCCAAATTGTCTAGAACTTGGTCAATGAAAGGTAGGGGAAAATAATCCTTCTTGGTGGCTTTGTAAAGTTCCCTGTAATCAACACATATTCACCACTTACAATTTTTCTTAGGAAAAATAACTAATGGGGAAACCCACTAACTATTAGATATAGGATAAATGAAACCTACCTTTAGGAGTTTTTCTATCTCACTTTTGACTATGTATCTCAATGCTGGATTGATTCTTCGTTGCGGCTGCCTTATAGGTTTGACGTCATCAGTGTAAATATGATGTGTACAGATACTAGGATGAATTCCCTTCATATCAGTGTAATCCCAAGTAAAAGCATAGGAGTGTTTCTTCAGAACCTCAAGCACCCTAGCTTCTTGATTGACCTACAAATCGTTACCTATGGTCAGCTCTCTTCCCATACCGACAAGCACCTGTTTGGTATCATTCACAAGAGCAAGCTCTGTACTAGTGATAACGGAATTCAACGGGAAAACATGGGGCTAAAGCATGTGCAGGATGGGTATGTTGTCAAAAGACTGAATCATAGTTAAAGGACAATAGAAATCAAGAACTAAATATTTAGAATTATAAGCATAGAGTTTCCTACCAAACTCAGCAGAAGTAGTGCCTACAAGAGAAATAATAGAGGATATGTCTAATGCCAGAGTTCTAGATTCCATAGAAATAGTGTTGATTTCCATAGTCATAGGTTCCTTAGAATTAGTTAGTGTATATGACTCCACAACTTCCACCATATGGTTGTGTACTACAATAGTGGCCAGAAAATAAGAACTCAAAGAGTTAGTATCCAAAGAATCCACTGATACCTGGTCATAATTGTTTGCATAAGGCTAGGCAGGAGGGTATAATGAAATTAGTTTAGATTTCTACCAATTTAGAATTTTCATGTTGCTTGACCTACAGTCGATGTATAAAGCAACTATAGCCAACCAAGGCCTTCCCAAGATGAATGTATATCCCAACTTCCAAGCTTTAGGCTACAAAACCATGAAATTAACTGGGTACTCCCATGATTCAACAATGACCATTATATCTTCAACCACACCATTAGGGACAATAATGGATTGATCTGCTAACTGCAGAATAGTGTTGGTAGGTTGAGGTCCTATTAAGGATAGTAGATTAAACATTTTTGTTGTGATTACATTAATGGCAGCACCAAGATCCACCAAAATGTTAGATATTGACTAGTTGTTTATACAAATAGTAATGACAGGACTCCCAGGATCCCCATATTTTGGTGAGATAAGGGTGCTAGTGACTAAATCAGCCAAATTCCCTTTGACCTTGACAGTATTTAGGTACTTATTTTTCCTTCTTGGTGTTTTTATACACTCGTTTCTAATGATTTGGTTTAGTTCAGGGATGTCCCCTATTGCTCACAGAAGTGGGACCTCAATATGTACTTTTTTTAAATTCCTGAACTAGTCGAATGTCCTGTAATCACTCAGGAAAAGGGGCTGTATTCTGCTTGAGTATTTGATCATCCGGTGTATCTAGTATTGATGAAGGACCAGTATTATCCTCAAGGGTTTCTTCTTTATCGGCATCAGTAGGTAGTTCTGTGATAACAACAGGAGGATTCAATATTTTTCTAGATCGCAGGTGTAAATTACCAATAGTATTAACCTGTATGGTTTTACCTAGGTCTGCATCATCAATTGAAGTTGTCTGTTGATTTTTAGGATTGGATACTGGATGAGCTAGAAGTTGTGTTTGTGTTGCTTATCCTTGATGTTGGTAGGATTGAGGTGGAGGCATTAAAGCTTGTTGTGGTTACTAGAATCTGTGTTGGTGATTACCATTTTGTGGTTGTGCCTAGGATTGATTTTGGCTAAAATTTGGTTGAGGACTCCACTGCTGGTTGTGCCAAGGATTGGCTATGGGTGGTGGTGCCCAACCTGGCTAAGTGTAGGGATTTTTACAGGGTGGTGGATATGGATAAGTAATCTTGTTTGAGTTTTCCCACTTAGGTTGTCCCCAAGAAGATTGAGAGGCTTGATTCGACCATGACATCCTCTAGGGATTTTGAGCTGGCCTAGATGGGAACCCAACCTGATTGTTTGGTTTTTGGACAAATTTCAATTCAGCACTTGTTTGAGAGATATCATTCAAACCTCCCTTTAACTATGGTAAGAATGTGCAATGCTTAGTGTCGTTGTCAGTAAATTCACAAATTAAGCACATGTCTGTGACATCTAAAGGACATTCTCTCAAGCGGTGTCTCTTCCAACACTTAGGGCAATATATGTCCAACTGTTATTTGGCAGGGCTGGTTTTTTCGTTGAGTCCATCTATGGTTGATGTTAATTGCAGTAGAATGTCCATTTTCATGTTGGCCATTTCTTCCAGAAGTTTAGAGGTACCCATGGAAGACTTGGATGTATGTTTTTTTCATATTTCGTTGCATGTTCTAGAGTATCTTCTACATATCTTAGTGATTTGGTCCATGGTGAGTTTATGCATGTCTCCTCCTCCCATGAGATGGAGGGAATCCTTGGTTTCCTCATCTAATCCTTTAAGAAAGATTGCCTTACTGATGTCTACATGTAACTCATACCCTCTACATTTGTGGAGATAGAGGAATCTATCCAGATAATCCTCTAGATTCTCATCTTCCTTTTTCCGTATTTGGAAGAACTCTTCCTTCTTATCCCTTCCCCTACAATAGTCTTGGTATTTATCTAGGAAGGTTGTTTCCATGGCTTCCCAAGAATTAATTAAGTTAGATGGTAACCCCATAAACCATCTCATATCATAATCTTTGAGAGTGGAAGGAAACAGTTTGATTTTTTGATTGTTAGTTCAGTAATCATATATCTAGCATAGGATTTTAAATTCAAACAAAAATTGATCAGGGTCTTCTTTGGTCATACCTCAAAATATGGGGAGGATGGATGGTGAGATGTTTTTTATAGGTGAATCCCAATCCGCATCAAGGAAAATGGGATACATAAAGGTTTACCCTAAAGGTTGGTCTCCAGGATTCCCAAGGTCCCCCATTACTGAGTGTTGTGAAGAGGATACATAATGCTCAGAAGTGGTTCTAGGCATTGAGTTAGAATTTGTATCACTCTCAGTGTTTCTTCCTTGTAAATTTTCTAGAGATATGTGTGGAATATTATGTGCTATAAAATTCCCTTGGTTGTCTCATGACCTATGCATGTAGGTTGGTTGTTTTAAAACAAGGTCTAAGACAACTACTGGTTTCCTATATGAACCCCATTAACACCCATAACATATGGAATAAAAACGATGGTGCTTATGGTTATTCCCTAGCAACGGTGCCAAAAATGATGGGTCATTGTATTGCTCCATTCATTTAACTGACATAATCTTCTGTCAGTGTCATTCTAAACCAGGGTTGTGTCCTAGGAAGTATGCAATGGAGTTTAATGGAACCATTTATTTGTTGGGTCTATTGGGGGTTTCTTAGTTTAGTGACTAATCTACAAAAATGCAATAAAAATCTATAGAATTCAACTATTCATGATGAAAGGAAAGTAACAACTAATCTTCTGCTGGAAAATGAAAAGCACACACACTACTTTTAACAAATGAAATTACAACTATATAAATGAAGCTTAGCAGATAGTGAGATTACTTGTTAACCAGATTTGCATAATGGAAACATCTATTCTAAATGAAAGTGTTAATGAAGAAAACAAATATAGTTAATCAAAGTATGCATGTAAGATTCTCAAACAACAATTGTAGTAAATCCAATCAAAGAACTGTATGTGTAAATGAACTCAAAATAACCTCTTATCTCCTTGGTTGAGTGGTCCCTTTCTCTTCCTTGGGATAGAGGGATTAACAACCTTTGATTCTATAAATGTCGTGACCTTCATTAACTCAGAATAAGTTTCATAGCATAGATAGTAAATAATAATGCCAAAAAAAACTGAATGCAGATAATCTATCTCAGTATATCAAAATCAGTTCTCTCTATATGTTCTGAAGACTAAGTCTTCATATAGGTACTGTTAGTTACAAGGCTTTCCATAACAGGTGGCATTAATCACCATCCACCAAATACTAACTAAAATGCATAAATTTCTACGGGCAGTTAGGAACAAGCCCCAAACTAATAGGTCAACTTTGGTGGAAATAGTCTCCTACCGCTTTCTCTGAACTCAGGCTCCATAACTACCAGCAACATCCATCATTTCCTACACACATCATCACATGAGCTATAAATACTTCATGAGCCATATCTCTCCTCAATGCCATACTTTTTACAATGAAACACTGCTTCTCTATCTCCCTCTCGTGTGCCTCATTATACTTAAGCCACCTCTCCTCTCTTTACCTCTCTACCGCTAGGTCTACCATCTTTCACCAAACCTGTTCTTGCCCTCATGTGTGGTGAATTTTAGTTAGCCATCCATTTACTCTCCAAATTCAAAGTTACCATCAAGATATTGATCACCAGTGGAATACCTTGCAGATATACTCCTCTTAGATACCACAAAAACTTGAATTTAGCTACCTCTGGGAAAGAATATGTCAAAATTGAATATTTTAGAATATAACTGTTTAGAACACCATGAAACCACGCATCCACAGTGCGAGTCTAGATCAAAATCAGTATCATAAAGGGCCTGAAATTCTTCCTGTGTCTAGACAAGTGCATGATACCTCCAATTCTATTAAGATGCATAAGCAGTAAGCCACTCGTATAGTTCTACTGGAAAGATAGTGAAAAATATCTCATATAGGTTGTCATGTAGATTCTATTCTACCCAAGTGCATGCATTAAACTTAGATCCATTACTGAATCACTCTGTATATTCTCCCTCCAAATCGTGTATCCACTCCTCAATACTTGCTAGGGTTAACGAGTATGTCTTCATTGTGAACCATCCTAAAAACAATTGAAAAGAGGTCCCAGAAATGGAACTAATGATGCATCCTAGAATTTACCAGATAACACCCTAGTCGTGCTGGCACATCACTCAGCCTAGACTGAGCACTCACCCGAAGTGTGAAAATGTACCAGGTCCCTCTTTAGGGTTGTTATAGTAGGATGTTAGTGTGATGAAGGAATAAACATACAGATAAATAACTAATCCGTCATTATACAATTCATACCATATTCAAATTTATGAAAGAACAAGTTTAAACAATAATCATGATTGAATCAGGAACATGCACTACTTGATTTCACACAAGAACAACACTTAGATTCAGCCAATAACTTCCATCTATTAATAAACACAGAAGCTCCTTACAATAATGGCATTCCATACTAATATGCACATGGATCTGATACAATAATCCTATCAGACACCTCTCTCTCTCTATATATCTATGTAATTTTCATCATATATATAGGGTGGGGACTTGCCCTTCACTGTTTATCTATTCTAAAAATAGTCCGCATGGTATTAATAGCCACACACCGTTTACAGGCATAGCCACACATGCAAGTGTGCTATCTATAGACCTCTTATAGTTAATTGAAGTGAAAATCCTATTCCTAGCTCGTCTCCATGAAAAATTCTTCAATCTGATCCTCTAAAGATAGATAATGCGTGGCGTGCATGTCTCTGCATCGTTGGTGTGTTCCGCACACCATCTTCTAAAAATAGGTCTTCATGCTAAAAAATTGGCTAAGTCCTGAATGCTAAACTTTCCCTCCACGCGTTGGCTCTTCCTGTTCCTCTGCACACTTGATCCTGGCTTTCTCTCCGACATGGACTCCTTGTGTGATCTCTAACAAGTATTCTTTGATCAACACTAAGCTCTTTTGAAAAGATGATATATTACTTGTCATGATGCTTAATTATTTCTTCATTTCTTAATTCTCTCTCTTCAGTTCTTATTTCTTAGCTAGGGCTTCCTTGAGTTGTGTCTATACACACTTAAGAATTTCTTCCTGTGATTCAATCAATTTTTCTAGCTTCTCTTTACAGAACTCTACTCCCCAATTTAAGTGATAAATATCTCCCATCCTTGCCACCAAATATCTCCCTCTAGCTTGTTAAATTTGCTTCAAAGGGCATGATCTGATACCAATTATTAGAAATGACAAGGGAATAAGGAGGGTGAACTAGTCCTTCATAAAAATTTCTCTATTCTACTTCAAACAATAAACATACACCCTCATGAATTACATGCACTGATACTCAATCACAAATAGATAAATTTGATCAAGAAACACATACATATCATGAACACAAAATATATTTGGAAACCTTATTTATTGGTATTCAAATCAGATTACAAATATTCAAATCAGATCACTGCCAAATAAGACTTAACCATTTTTTCTTCAGTCACATCCTCTTCATGAAACTCTAACCAACTACTAATCTAGAAGAAACTTCCAGGGATTTTTCTTTGCAAAAAAAGTTTTATTCAAAAGAAGAGAAAAGGGGTTTTTCAAAATGAACATCACCCAAACATGGAACACCATTTTAAATATTAAAAAATTCATGAATATGACTCTTATACTTCATTTTTCACTTGACTCTTCAACTTCATAGCCTTGAATTTGAATTGGGATCAGATTTTGTCTTCTTCTCAAAAATATCTCATCTTTTGTCTTCTACCTCTCTAACTTGTACAAAAGTATTCCATATTTGTATTCATATGGTACATGGTCCCACTAAGTCAAATAATGCTCTTATATTCTTATAAATGTGTCACATTATCCAAAAAATTTATTTAGGCTCATAGGTGTTCTTAAATAAACTTCTACAGACACAATCCTAAAAAAAATTCTAACTAGACCATTTCCACTCATATTCACGACTCAAGAAATATATAAAAATTAATATTACGATGTATAATTTCATAAAAAATTACCAGAAAGAGACAACTCAATACTTAACACATCAAGAAACACCACTTTACAAGACTTTCCTGGCTGGTTTCAACATCTTTGAATTTGGTCTTCAAGAATTGAGATGATACATAACTCAAATCCATTTATCATGAGGCGCGTAACCTATCATTATAAATATCATGAACTATAATATCTCATGCACTCTTCATACGGCTCCAATTTGTGGAATAATGCTTCCAAAATCTTGGATCTCTGCAACTGGTCTAGCTGGTCTTGAAGACACAAAAACTAGTCTTCCATACAATGTGGTCAAACACCTTAAAATAAACTTTCATATCTCCCTAACAATTATAACACTTCAATTTGTATGTATAGAACATGTTAAAGCATTCACACCCATAGGTCAGATGTAGAAAATTTTACCTTCATGCTCATTCAGATAGGCTTCTCAAGAAACCTAATATGGCAGATTTGGCTATTCATCTTCAAGTAAGAATTAAACTTTCCTATTTGACACAAACATCCAAACACATCATATGGTACATTACCAATATTACCAAATCAATAAATGACATTGGTTCAATTCAATTTGATATGGTTAGCTTCATTCTTCTTCACTAGCTTCTCAAGATAAGTTCCTTTTTCTGGTAAGCTCAAATATGCAGCCACTACTCCCATTTCATCCAAATTATTAACCCAAGTGACTCCATTAATTTTAATAAAAAATTACCAACATTATCCACCTTAAATTTGAGCAGGGTTACAAGTTTCTCTTGTACACTGAATTTTTCACAAAATAATTGTTTTTCAATGGGACCCACCAAGCATCATGAACTGAAATCATCATGTAAATGTTACCTAAGAAGTCCTTTACATGTTAAAATAATTTTCCAAGAAACAAAGTTTATTTAAGACACCTATCCAGCTCAATTTTCCAAAACTGGTCCAAACTGGGGTTTGAAGGGATATAAATATACTCACAAAAATGAATAAATCTTCTAAAATAATAAACCAATCACCAAAATAATTTTTGCACCATAATTTTTTTTCCCAATTTACTCCATTGTTTTCTCTTATGACTTATCTGAAGAAGGATCCAAAATTTCACTTAACAACTAAGAATTTTTGTGCTCAATTGGTATAATTTGAAAAGCCCAGTTTTGGAAAAACTTACACAAATTACAAAATATTCATCCTTAGATCCTAGAGTTTTTCTCACAGACCTCCAAGTGATATTTTTCTCTGTTTCATTCCACATCTTTCCATCCTATCTCATTTAGGTGCCCTTTGGTATCTGATTCAACCCATTGAACTATGTTGACTTGTAGAAGTACCTAAAACACTTCAATAATTACCTTTGAGGCCTTATACACACAATATATCATCATTTCATGATCACACCATGTTTGGTTTTCATCATCACACTTTGGGTCAACATTTTACACCTTGCTTGCTTATGGATTGTCTTAAGAAAGCATCATACTTGTCTCATTCTTATGAACCCGGTTTGTCTCTTATAGCTCTTTCTTCACCTCCTGATCTACCTCATGGTTATCCAAAATTTCTTTACCTGATTTGGTTTGAGTGAATTCACATGTTTTCCACACATATGCATCTTTGGAGGCTCTTAGATCACCTAGCCACACATATGCACCTTTGAAGGCTCCTAGATCACCTAGACCACTATGAAATCAAATGAATTGACATCAATGACAACACAAGTGACACACACTTCCAACAAGCAATTGATATGGTAAGTGGAAAAAGGATAGGAGATTGTCAAAAAATTACTTTAGATGCCATGGATAGAGGTTCTCATAAGTATACCTACTCATTCTTAAAGACTGGGTCTGGTTTCTCATAACCCTACCTAAGTATGCTTTGAAAATCATGAAATTTTGAGCCATTTTATATGGAGTAAAGTAAAACAAAAGACTTGGGAGGTGACTTTGAGGCCATGATAAATTGATAAAGTGTGTGTGGTTTGCTCAAACTGTGAAGATGTAAATTTTTACTTACACAACTATCATTCACTTCTCCAATATATGATTCATGAAGGAAATTATGATAATTTTCCCTCTCTAGTGATTTGAAGTTGGATTTGAGACCAATCACCTCATGTTCAAAACTCTTAAAAGTTGTGAGACCTCTTTCTCTGTAAGAAATCAAGTCATCCATGACTGTTATTTCAAAATATTTATAATTGTGTGAATGCAAGAAGGTTGAATGCTTGAAAAGAAGTCTTCATGGTTTGATGTGATGGACTTCCAGATCCCATTTAGAGTGCAGAACCCCCTGTAGCATTAATCGATTTGAATTGATGTAAATATTTATCTTCTCAATTCATCCCACTCTACAAATTCAAGACTTTTGTAGCACCTAGAAGTCATAATAAGTGCTCTAAAGAGTTTTGAAGATAAAGTGGCAAGGAATGAAGGTTATACAGAGAGTGTAGAGCATGTTAGAGGTCCTAATAATGTTCATACATATCAAATATACCTGTTAGTGCTACAAGACAAAGGTTACTCGTTGGAGAATAAGAAAAATTCTAAATAACCATTACAAGTTTGAATGTATAGGTCTGAAAAGGAATTTTATCAGTTGAAGGTAGAATGTCACAAATTTTAGAAGTCTCCTTTTCTCAAAATTTTGATTCAGAGAATATTGAAAGATCCTACATGTTTTGAGGTTATAATTGAACCTTTTTAGATGTTATGATGAAACATTTAGGTAGTTTTTGTGAAGAAAATCCATCTCCTTGTACGAATTATAAAGGGAATTACGTGAAGAGTCATTTGAAGATGAAGTGTAAGAGATATTTTGTGAGTCTATCCCTTGAGATTATAAACTCATATTTATACAAGAATTATGTTATTGATGAAATCAAGAGTGGATAATTGATGAAGATAGAGACTATAGTCATTTGTGAGAGCTAGTTGAGAAAGGAGGGATGGTGTATGAGAATGAAGGTTGGAGATCAATTTTTGAATAAGGTTAAGGTTATGAAAATAGGTTGCTTAAGGTGAGAAACAAATGTCCTCATGACTATAATATTGAAACAAATTAAACACATGAAAAGTGAGTGTTTAAAAGGCTGATTCAAGGAGTGAAGTATGACATGAAGATGTGTGTAGAAAGAGTTTTGTATGACAATTCTCTACAGTTGATTAGGTGATGAGAAGAAAATTGAACTAGGAGGGTAAATTGAGAAGATGTCATAACTAATGTAGTGGTCACAACCTGTTGTGTGATACAACCAATTAAGAGTGATCAAAACTATGTGGAAGACTAAGTGGATGCTTAGAACTCAGGGAGTTGAAGCTTCCTGATAAGTGGGAGCTTACAGAAGATCAAGTTAAAGATTGATTGAAGTGTTGGGATTTAAAGCTTCCATGCAAGTAGAAGCTTGACTAAAGTGTTGGAGTTGATGTTCCAAGTTGAGTGGATGCTCAACAGAGAAATCATTGTAACAATTACAAAGCATTCTTATCCAAATTAGTTCTTTGGTTTCATTGGGTTTTCTCCCTTGAAATATTTCCACATTAAATTTTTTATCTTAGTTTTTGTTCTCTTATTGAGTGATTTTGAATGATGTTTTGGTTTCATCATAACAAAGTTAAGTAAATTGAATTATCTTTCAAGTTTTAAATAAACACGTATTGACCCCCTTGTCAATGCCTAGAATTTCCAACAATCGGTATCAGATCTTGGTACTCTAGAATCAATTCTAACAACTTGGAGGAGGTCCTCTTGAAACACAAACATAGCTATGGAGATAATCTCTGCAAGCAGTTCAAGAGATAAGTATGTCAGTGAGGATGAAATATCAGATGAAGATGATCCTAAGGTAAATCTTGAAGTAGAATTTATAAGTTCCTTGGAGTAATTGAAACACCAAAGAATAAAGAATAAAAAATTGAAGCTAATTGGTGAGATAATATGAAGAGAAAATCAATCTTCTTGATGAAAGGAAAAATAAAAAAGATGAAGAACATGAAGATGGAATTAAAGAGATAGAAGAAAAATTGGAGCTGATATCAACATATCTCAAAGACAAATAGGAAGAGTATCTCAAATTCCATACATAACTGAAATTTCAAGTTGATAAAGTGAAAAATACTCTTAATATCAAAGAAGAAACTTGCATGAGACATGAAGAAGAAATGATATCCTTGAGAGATAAACTAGAAGACTTAAAACAAAGGCTGAAGATGCATGTAAAGTTGGAGAAGATATCTGGAGATCTTGATGGAATTCTGGATAGCCAAAGAACAACAAGAGACAAGACAAGACTAGGCTTCAAAAGTGAGGCTATGAATAAGTGTGAAGATGAAAAAGATGGTCCAAGTAAATAGAAAAAAATAAGAATGATCAAGAAGACAAATCCAAAAAGACTTAAATTAATTAGACAACCAAATGTATATAGGTATGAAATGACCTATAATGGTTATTGATTCTTTTGTCATAATTTTGGACATAGAGCTAAGTAATGTAGAAATCATGTCTTGGATGAACATCCATAGAGATATTGAAGAGATGAGTACTCAAGGAACATCACCTATTTCAACTATTAATAAAAATTACACCCTACCAAATATTGCTTAGATGAACCATCTAGTCGATTTTGGAGAGAAGAAGACTCAAGAGGCATGAACAATATTATATGTTATAGTTGTATCCAAGTTGGGAAATATTATGCTCATCAAGCTGAAATTTTTGGGTGGAATCTCAGGTAACACCCATATAGAAGAAACAAACAAGTTATGTGTTTCAATTGTCATAAAATTGGAAACTTTGTAAAGCATTGTAATCAAAATCAACCTCCTATGCACAAAAATAGAGATCAAGAAGTTAAAGAGTAGGTTGAGAAGGTATACAAAGTGAAAACCAATCTCAAGAGCGTGTCAAAGACAAATATAGGAGAGACCATCTCAAGAAAGATATCAAAAGGTGTTGATAATATTGAGAAAGATGAGAGCAAGCTAAATATGAGTCACGAAGAACCTCCAATCATAGTCAAGAGAATTCAAGTAAATGAAGTCCATCATGTATATCTATTAGGAATTCAATCAAAAGATGAATTTTAAGGTGATGAGATTATCAGACCTAGGTGTGCATCCAAGAAAATTGATAAGGTTTCAAGGGCAAGAATAGAAAGGATATAGTCATCATGCTCCTTTGATGACTACATATTGTTTTAAGGTGAACTAATAAGAATGATGTTCCTTATCTAAGGTTATAGAAGGAATTGACTACTTGAAAGAAGAAAGGTATGGTCTTGGAAGAGAATTTCCATCAGTAGCTATTGATCAAAGTCTTTATCATATTTTAAAGGTATGTGTTATTCAAGGATTTTTTATCCCTTATTGAAGTCCTAGTGCTTATATGAGTACTTGAAGGTCCTTTTTGAGTATTCATGCAAAGAGAATGTGCACAATAGGTTACATGGCTTGTGTTACCTTACTCAATAATGAGTAATGACTGAGTCAGCCTTCTAATTTTTTATAAAGGTAAGAAAGGTCTTCAAGAGAATGTAAATATTGAGAAGAAATTTCAAGTTTCCTGAGATCATATCCATGTATAAATTTTCTCCTAATTAGTTTATAAATTGGGTTTTGATAAGTGAATTTTTTTTTCAACAATTCTAATTGATCCTTGAGTAAGTGTCATGAGTGCACAAAGAGTGGAATAGTCTTCAAATTATAAATCATGCTCGAAATGTCAAAGGTTGTAGTAACTAATCAAGTAGAGCTACTATGAGTATGTAACTATTCTATAAAGGTGTGAAAAGAGCTCAATTATCTATAAGATTAAAATTTTGAGTCTTGATTGGATGTTCTTGCTATGAAAAAGTGTTGTAAAATGTCAAAATCATACAAGTTGTGATAAGTCTCAAGAATATACATTAGATGTTTGAAGAAAGAGATACATAGCCACAAGTCAAGCTTCTAGATGCCAATATGATAGAAGAATGTAATTAAAAAGTATAATTAGGAAAATATTCGAAAATTTGATGTTATCTAATATTTGTTGAGACCATTGAAATTTTTGCAAGACAAATTAATTCCTCTTGAGATAGATTTATGTTATCAAGTGTCATACATCCATTCAAAATGATCAATCCGGTATCTTCTAAGTCTGAGTACAAATGAAATCATGAAATAATGAACCATCAAGTTGAATTAAGGGCCAAAACATCTAGCTATGTGAATCCAAGGTAGGTAAAGTCAAGTCTTGAGGACATATGGTCAAGATTGAATGTTAATTTATGATTCATGAATATATTCCTATCAAAATCTGATATTGGAAGAACATCTAAAGTTTTTGAAATATTAAAATGCAATGAAGACCAAGCCTAGTGAAATCATGATGATAGTTAAATGTTCATGAGGTCTATGTTACAAAGGTGGAAATAAATGAAGATAATCATCCTAAAAACAATAAGCTTAAAGGTATAATAAACTCTATTTATACAATCATTCATAGTGAGATAGAATTCTCCAAGGATGAAAATGGTAAGAACTCCCTCAAACAATATTTTAAAGGGTCAATAAGGTATGTAAGAATACAAGGTGGGAATGAAGAGGTGCATACAAATGAAATCTCTATAGAAGTCACACAGAAGGTTTAAAATCCAAGAGATATGTTGCAGACTGGGTACAATGTGTCATATCTATAGATGACAATTCAGGGTCTGTCTTAATGGTTTTAACAGGTTTAGGAGAGTCAACATGACATGGAACATCACAATGGATCATATTGAAGATTCTAAACATAAAAAAACTTCATGAATATTATGTAACAAAACTTAAAGGTTGGCATAACTTTGATCTTGGTCTTAAAGCTAGTACAATCTTGTAAGAGCTTAAAAGTAGTGATGTAGTCTAAGTTTGAGGAATCACATTGAAAATTTTCATTGATATATGAGATGGAAAATGATCTACAATTCCTATTAGCCTAAGAGGTGGAAACTAAAAGGTTTTTAGAGCTTGCGAGCTTGAAGAATGATCCATCATAAGGTGGTATAGGGTGTTTTTAGGTATGAAAAAGAGACCTAAATATTTTATATGATCTCATATAGGAGAAAGATCTCAGATTGGTCTTTGATTAAAAATTCTAGGTGATCAAGAAGATAGATGGGGAGGAAAAATGATGTGTGTCAGTACCTTGACAAGGGGAGTGAGGTGAATGCTCAAGAGATTAATTATCCCATACAAAGGAGGCTATTGCAGACATATATTCATGCACTTGGGTAAATTTCTAGGTCCTAATCACATACCACTATTCATATGATTCCTAAGTGAGAAAACTAGTAATTGACATATATCTTTGGCCTTTTCCTATCCTTCCTGATTTCTCTTTGGTATTTTACATCCCATAACCCATTCTGATCTTCATTTCTTTATCTTTCTTGACTCTAGACACCAACACCTAGCCAAGACATTATGCCCTGGTGCCCTCTTTCCCTCTGGGCACCCACGACCTCTTTATATATTACTCACCTCTTTTGGGCCTCTTTTATCTTTTAGGAATATTGTTTTCTTATGGGTCAACCCTTTATTTTTCAATTACAAAATTCAAATAAGGGAATCATACAAATACAAATCTATGTGACCATAATAAAGGACCAATATTTAAGCATCTATTATCATCACCTAAGGTTGCATTTAAAAGACATCTAAGAGCATCAAAGGAATTAATATAGATTTCATTCAAGGGACAAAGGACTGTATTTTATGCATATACACATAGGAGGGGAAGTTTACTTTCCATCCACACATATATCTACATTGCAACATCTAGATTTCACTTGTTATCAAGTGCATCTTGCACAAAAGCTTCCTAGGGCACAATTTCTAAAAACACGCACAAGAACTACATGGAATCTGAGATGTAGTGGAGTGCTCGGTTGTAAGCTCACTTTTTTAGGTGACCTATGGGGTCAGTCCAATTACCTATTTGTATATTTACTTTTTAGGATTTGATGTAGTTTGGGGTTTTACAGGATATAATTTGTTTTACAGGTTCCAGGTGAATTTTGTGACCATATAGTGACATGCAGGAAACCAACAATGAAGGCTAGCATTGACCTTGCAACATAAAAAAATCAGTCTCTAAGGTCTTGTGTAGTCACAAATGCCTACTAGTGGTCTCTGGTGCCTACGCGCCCCACCTCTGTGTAGGCGCCCTAGTCCTAGATCATTCAACAATTCCATAATTTTTGGTGGCCATTTACGATAGTCTTCCCTTCCTGTTTATCACTTTCACTAGTCTACATAATACCGACATCAGGCGTAAATCAGCTAAGTTGTTTACCCTCTCTCCTAAACTTAGGGCTTCAGATTTATCTATCTTATTGCTTGTGTCATTTATATTCTAGTAGTTGTTTATCATTTATTTATCATACATGATTCCACAATATTTTGGGTTTTACAAAATTCTATATTTTTGTTAAATCATTTGGTGAATCCATCACTCAAATCCAACCTTACTTATAGGTATTTTTGGTCATATTTTTATCATGGTTAAATCTTATGGACCCTTTATTGAATCCCACCTTTAAGAGCCCAATGATCATCTTGTAGAACATCCACAAGATTTTTATCTACTCTTAGTTGCTACTCATGAGGAGGCCACCAATCTAGTCGAGCTTAGTGTTCTTGATTCCATTACCACTTCCATTCCTATTGCTACTCAACCTCCTAATTCACCCTTCCATCGACTTCTACTATTCACATATATATTCCTACTCCCACTAATCACTACACTCTACCTCTTATCTATCACATGTGACAAGTCTCTTCCATTGGTACTCAAGACCTAGCCTCTCTATATTAAGACCCCCAATTTCAAATTCAATAACTTCAACAAGCTACCTCTCATGCATCTCCATCTCTTGATCCCACTTTACCCCTTCACACTCCTTTCACACTTGCCATTTCATTCTATCCACTTCCTCCAAATTTTTTCACCCTTAAGCTCCCCATCTTCAATCGCCATGGTGACCCTCAAGAGAATCTTAGAAATTTTCATGTGTGTTGAGTTGAGGAAATATAGTTCAAGTTTAAAAGCGTGGAAGGTTTGGGTGTGAAGATAAGGGCACATAGGAGTGTGTTGAAGTATGCCAACATAGGGAACGTAGGAGCACATAGAAGTATGGCAATACAAGGCGCACCCAGGAACATGTTGAAAACATGACTTAACCACTTTTGCAAATTAAGGCTATTTTTAGGACATGGAGTGTGGAGAAAACAAAGGTATGGTGACTTGTAGGCTACAAAAGGATATTTTGGATAAGTAGAAGATCAAGTGCCATGTAGATTTTTGAGCTAATAATAGGATCTGAATTAGGAGTTAGTTGTAGGAGATCTATTATTAGCACTTGCATGTTTTTGTATTTCTTATGTAAGGGAGCATGGCTATTATTAGCATGTAGCATATTTTTGGAAGGTGCATGGGTAGTGAAGGGAAATTCCCCACCCCTATAAATATGTATTGATTTACATGGTTAAGTAGTTCCTGATCATTGTAGTGTTATGCTTAGAATTTTGACTTCATGATGTATACAAGAAGCTTATGAGTTTTACAGTATTTAATAGAATGGATCTTATTGGCTGGATATTGGTGTTTGATGTAACTAAGTAAGGATATTATATAATAAAACGGATAATAGTGATCATTTAGTTATTGCTTCTTATGGTTTAGATCTAGATCTAGTTTACGCACTGCATTTTAAATGATTATCTATTATGGATCCAAAATATACATTCATTCATGCTAACATCTTGGACAAGCTTCACTAAGAGGGACTTGGTAACCTTGTGCACTTTTGGTGAGTACTCAGTTCAGGATGAGTGATGTGCTAATGTGCCTTGGGCTATTTGTAGTGAATTCTAGGCTACATCATTGGTTCAATTACCAGTACCTCCTTCTCAGTCATTTTTCAGGATGTTACATTTTAAAGACATACTGGTTGACCTTATAAATTTTTGAAGACTGGTTAGACGATCTAGAAGAAGAGTATCCTTGTAGATTTATCACTAGACATGAGTTTAACACACACACATGGGTTGAGAAGAATTTACATGACTCTTTATATGAGACATTAATTTTTATCTTTCTGGTAGAGATATATGTATGGTGGGCTGCTTACACATCTATTATACCACATGGCAAGATGCTTTCTTGAAAGAATTTTATATCCCTTAGTTTGAGAAGAAGAGCATAAGCGCGTTGAAAGACATTAAGCAGGGCACTATTGAGAGTGTTCGAGAGTACGATGTTAGGTTTAAAAACATTTTGTCTAAATTATCTTATGACATACATGCAAGAAAACATGCAGAGTGGTTCGTTTGATGACTGATCACGCCCTTTAGAAGAGTTCTTTCACATAAGACTTATACAGATTTGTGTGAGGCACTTGAAGCAGCTATGCATGCTGAGGTAATAGGGAGTGTAGAAACAAGAGTGAATCTATTTTGGAAGCTCAGATTACAGCAATGGCTAAATATTTGTAGAAATCATCTGCTAATTTGACACATGACACACACAATGGGATTTGGTTCACAAATTGTGAAGTAGAGGGGCATACTAAGGATAGTTTTCCTCATAAATCAATGTGCTCCTTGTTGTTAGATTGTGAGATTTGTCACTTGGACCATAGTTCAATTTGGTGCTCATTATTCCAACACGTGATAAGAAATAATGTGTCATATTGCTGCAATATTTATAGGTCTTTCACTCATGATACTGAATATTACATGTTGATTGATCAAATTCATAATGCCATTGATATTGGCGTACAAAAAACTAGTGTTGCAAATAATTCTAAGGAGAAAGGTGAGCATCATGACCATGATCATAATGAAGGGTGCTCTGAAGGAGGCCATGGTAGAGGTTGAGGTTATAGAGGAGGATTCATAGGCTGAGGTCGTGGTGGTGGAAGAAGTGATTTCTCTCATGGAACTTGTTATACATGTGGATCTCTTGATCATTACAAGTGCAAGTGTCCTAAGAACATTGTTTGTTATTTTTTAGAAAAGAATCACAACTATGAATAATTCCTGGACTTATATGAACATTTGAGTAAGAAACATAAACAAGATAATAAATTTGTGGGAATGGTTAGAGTGTATTCCATCGTGGAAGATTAATGGATGTTGAAGTTTGCGTCAGATAATAAGCTGGTACCTGTGAAGATTACTACACATGTTGAGGTTGTGCACACAGAGAAGTTCCAAAATAAAAAATTATCATTACTAAAGAGGAGGTTCTACATGTACCTATGCATCAGGAGGAGGTTTATCAAGAAACCATGGAGGTAATTTAAAATTTACAGGGTGAGATAGAGTGTTTGAAAGAGCAGTCACGGAAATTAGAACAAAAGAAATCAACTAATCTCCATTAGACATCTGTTGATGATTTAAAAGAGGTTTTCAAGATGCAACGCTAGGAAAACATTATTCGTTTATTGGGGAATTGGTTAAAGGGAAACACTCTGCACACTGGTATTGAACATGAAAGGAAAATTTTGTATGCTAACTGTTAGGAAATATATAGTGCTCACATTATTTAATTAAGTGTGTATATTGTAATATTATTAATATGAGTTGTATTATAACCCATTATTAATAATATAGGTTTTTTATATTGTTTCAACATTATATTTTTTTATACCCACGTTGTCATGCAAATGTGCAAAAAGAAAATTAACAATTTTTGAGCATGACAACTATACCCCTATGTTATTTTTTTCATTCCAAGACACCCCAGGTTTTCCCAATTAATCCAAGTGACCTATGAATTAACATCATCTCATCCCCCTAGGTGATTTAGGAAAGTTCATTCATTCCACCTAGGTGATTTTAGGAGTTCATTAGCAAAGCTACAGGTAGTTGTGTGAAGGGATATCATTGGCCTTCCTAGGGATGGAGAAACCCCACATAGTGGAGAATAAGAGCCTAATTGGATGTGGAGGTGATTCAAATGTCTTGGGACATCATGGAGATGATTCAAGAATATTCTGGAAGGGATCAGAGAAGCTGGGGTAGTTTCGCCAGAATTAGGGTTCACAGGCCTAGTTAGTGCACATGCCAAAAAAATTGTTGAGCTTCAAAAGGTGATTCCAGGAGCTCTAGATGGAGTTAGGAATAAAAAACATCACTATAAAGAGAATTTTAAGCCTTAAAATATGGTGAAATCATATTTTTCACAACACTTTGGAGCATTAGGTCTACAGGTAGATTTTCTCAGGCACATGTGGAGTACTAAACAAAAATTTAGACTTTTCAGGGATAAAATGGATGAATAAAGACATAAGACCCCCACCATTGGCTTAAATGTCTATTTAAAGTCAGGATCATATAAAAATTCATCAAAAAAGACCATCTAGAGCTCAAGATATTACCATTGCACGTTGCTCTCAAGGTTTGGGAGTTAGTGAAATTTTCAGCTCTAGGGGCATGGCGGGTTTTTTTGTCCTTGACGTCCCTCAGGGTTAGGGACATCAAGGTTGAAAAAATATTCCATCCCTATTGATTCCCTCTAAAGCCACATATGACCTCCAGGATCACCAGTTCAGCCCCCAGGTGCTTGTGGGAGCTCACAACCTTCATCATTGATCGTTGCCACATGTCATTGCCTTGACCACCATGGAAATTGATATCCATCATGTACCTTTGAGGTGAGGGACACAAAACATGGAAAAATGAACCCTTCCCTGAGGAGAGACTTTTGGTCACCCATGTGATCCGCTTCTATCCCCTCAGTGTAATTTGGAGCTCAAATTCTCTGTCATTAGATCTTTGCCATGTGTCAACTCCAGTATCGCCATGGCATTTGATGTCCCTCACATCCCTTTAAGGTGAGGGATGTTAGGGACATAAAAAATTTTCCATCCCTTTCTGCACATTTTTTGAAAAATTTAAATCTAGCACTTAGCCTTTATTTCCCCCCATTTCTCCTTCACAACTTCATACCTTTCCATGGTTTTGTTCATGATTTTCTAGACACCCGGTCCACCATTGTTGCTTTGAACCAGATCCATCATGGTCAAAAAATCCTCCAATTCATGAAAATACATAGGTCTTAGGGGAATAATTGATAAAAAAATGTAGAAGAAATGAAGAACGAGGAGAAAATGAATATTTTTTTCCAGATAACCATGAAGTCACCCAATCAGAAAATCCTCGTATCTTACAAAATACAAGTCAGATCAAGATGCCATATTTTGTAGACTACCAAATTTTTCAAGGCAATCAAGATGCAAAAAAAGAGAGGTCAAATGATGTCCATAATCATTTGTTCCAATAAAATCCTACCTTCGTGCACCAACTCACATTCATCATATTTTCCATCATTATGGAAATGGAAATGAGCTAAAAAATTATACACAAGCTATGAATGAAAAACCTATCACAAAGGAGTTTTTTTTGTCGCAAACGGAGAAAAAAACTAGACCTGTAAATTTCAAGCTCCATTAATGGCCACCATGGCAGCTCCACACCTGAAGCCACTGCGAGGTTAACATTTCAAAATTTATTTCCAATCATTCTAGCAGACAAAATCAAGTGAAATTTGGAGGATGTGACAGCGATGACATGCCAAATCTAGTAAAATATACTCCGTCGCAAACCAAGCACCAGAAATCCACTTTCCAAAAATAGTTAGATTTCCTACACATGCTTGCTATTTTTGGTAAGTCTTCATCAAAAGTGGCTATGGAAAAGGTAGTGTGCACTGAAGATCTCCAAGAAGCCAGAATTATTATCTGGAGCAAAAAAAGTGAAAATGACCACTTACTAAAAACAATAATTCCCCTATATGGGTTATTACTAAAAATAGTACGTCACCCCAAGAAGTGGTCAAAGTAAAAGCAATGTGCATAGGATTGAATGAAGATTTTCATCACATCAAGATGATACAGAAGAAACAAGAATCACTGCTTACTAAAAATATTAAGTCTCCCATATAGGCATTTACTAAAAATAGTAAGTCACACTCAAAGAAATTTTTTGGCACAATGGGACATTAAGAACTTTGTCACATCAGAGATTTCCATCAATGAGGATCATCAGACTTTATCAAGGGAAAAATATTATCCTTTTCTCTCTCTTCCCTCTCTCCCAACTTTCTCTCCCTTCAAATGTTCTAATTCTTCGTTGGGGTTTGCACTTTTTGATATGCCTTTAAGTCACCTAAAAGTGACTTTAGAAACATAATGTAAATTAATTCACCTTGATTTAATAAAAGGGATTTAAATATTTTGTAGGAATATGAATAGTCTAAAGTTAGAAATAAGGCATATGGAGGGTCATGAAGAAGATGAGGAGTTGACTCAACTCTATAAATTATAAAGCCATTCCCATCTCAAGGGGTAGGTCATTAATTTTGTAAGCTTAAGAGTGCATTCTACCTTGAGAGAATAAAGGATAAAGCCAAATTATTCCATTCCCCTCATTCTCAAATTTCCTCTATTTGCTACACTATGTACAATTTATACTTGAGCACCAATACAACAAGAAGAATTTTCTATCCTTTTTGATGAGAAGATTTTATAAACCTTGAGTTCTCAATATTAACTCATCTTGTTGTTGTTTTTAGTATTGTTTCCTCCAAATTTTAATGCATGTGATGTAATTTCCAACTACTGTAATGCAAGTCTCTGATTTCCTACTTGCAACATTAGTTTCTCTTGTCTAATATTTTCACTCCCTTTTCAACACTCTTAGAATATTCTTCTCTTGTAGGTATCTGCAATATTTTCTACAAGGTTAGTAGAGTGTCCCTGTTAGATCCCTGGTCTAAAGGCCACCATAGACATCCACCTTTTCACGTGCATGCATATAAAATATCTATATTGATTAAGTAGAGGGACTTATATTCCCAGAACATTGGCGAGAAATCCACAAGTTTGTCCACCCAAAAAATTTTCTCACCAAAAATTCGTAAAATTATTAACGGATTGTTTGGTTGTGTGACTTCTTGGTTTGTAGGAGGTTGATTTTCTATTCCAATGGCTATATAATATCCCTCCTCATATTGTAAAATTGGAGCAGCAACTGATTAATAGAAGATAATCTTTATGCTGTGCTAATTCAACTCTGACCAAATTTTAGATTTGGTATTAGAGCATATAATTGATTGCATTCCTATGATGGAGAATAAATTTGATTTGTAGGGTGCAGTAAGCCTTTGCTTAGCCCTTGAGAATGGAATATATTTAAAGAAATTTTTTCAATGTATTTTTTCATTTTTTCTATAGAACTCTATACGGCCATTCATTTCTATTGATGTCAAATTCAGATATGACTGCTAGTGGATATAGAGTGTAATTTGTTATTTGTGTCCACATTGGTGTATGCTCTGTTATTTGGTCGAGATGAATATTTAAAAATGTCTTCATGAGCTAAACATTCTTATTACAGTAATAAGTGAGAGTGATCCAAACAATTTTTTAAAAAAATCTTCATATATGTTGTTGTCATTATTTTCTTGGCTTTGAAAATCTAATGGTCGATGCATTTACAGATTTTTTTTCTAGAGTTCATTTCACCAACATTGGTCCAATCACCAACCCCATCCAGCTCCATCAGCATAATCTCTTATAACTCAGCATTCAAAAAGTAAGAAAAATTAGACTCTAATTCTTGAGAAGTGGATCAAACTTGGTTCTCTATCCACACGTTGAAGAATGAAGCAAAAATTCCATACCTATAATCGACACACATGGAAGTTTCAATGTGACTTAGTCAATTAGTAGTGTACATACATGGATCTATCATCCATATACAACATACATCAAATTCTATTGAAGGCCGAATAAAATTCAAAGTTGTTAAAACATGATAACAATTTAAGAGAAGAGTTCTAGACTAGAGTTCTGATTGTCCTATGTTGTGTCTTCTAAAATCAAGGATCCAAAGATCCACCAATGACCAAAAACACTAGAAGGAAATTTTTCTTAGCGTCGAGGGCATTGCCCCTCGACCACGCCTTGTACTATGACAAGGAACATGCCTAGGGTGCTGTCTCAGGACCTTGCAAGGGGCACTACCCCTTGACCCCATTGGGGGTTGCCACCCCTAGTCCCCCAATTTGGAATTTAAGAACTAAATATAATATTTGTGGGGAAGATGCATCAACAAAAGGTGGTACAAATTTGAGCCCCATGTTCCATTTTACTGAGTAACGAGTGACACACTGGAGGACAAAGGCACAAGAGTTTGGAGATCAATCAATGATCTCTTGTCAGTCACCAATGATGGGGCCACACAAATATATGGTGTGTGTGTGTGTGTGTGTGTGAGTTTGATTTTTATTTTAGAGTTTTTGTTTGTTTTAGCTGTGTGCAATACGATTTTAGAGTTCCTATTTTGTATTGAATAAGTGGAAATTTCACATTGAGGGGGGGAACATGGTTTCAATTTTCCATTTTCATGTTTCCCTCTTTTTAGATTTGTATTCAGTGAGAAGTGTTTCCTACATAATTCCCTAAAGGAAAAACATAGTGGATAGACAAAATCACAAAGGAAAAGTGACATCATGATATTTGGTTTGTTGGTTGTCCTGTAAAACCATCCTTATTGGGGTTGTTGGTTGTATTGTAAAACCATTTATGTTGAGGTTGTTGGTTGTCATGTAAAACCATCCTTGTTGAGGTTGTTGGCTGTCCTATAAAATCATCCATGTCAAGGTTGTTGGTTGTCCTAAAAAACTATCTAGATCATGAGCACACATGGGTGGAAAGGTGCAGAAGAAGTGTAATTTTTTTTCTCCCATGTTCACACTAAGGGGGGGGGGGGAATGTTAAGAAATATATAGTGCTCACATTATTTAATTATGTGTGTATATTGTAATATTATTAATATGAGTCATATTATAACCCATTATTAATAATATAGGTTTGTTATATTGTTTCAATAATATATTTTTATTATATCCGTAAAAATATTAATGGATTTATTGGTTGTGTGACTTCCTGGTTTATAGGAGGTTGATTTTTTATTCCAATGGCTATATAATAGCCCTCCTCTTGGAATTTGTAACTGATTAACAAAAGATAATCTTTATTTTGTGCTAATTCAACTCAGACCAAATTTTAAACTAACCTACCCCCTCATATCCTAGATTATGAAAAGGAGATCACTTTGAATGTTGTTGTTGACACATGCACGGAAGTGAATTTTCTCACTACGGATGTGTGGGTTCAGATGGGAAGACCACCATTGCAGCCATATTCAAATGTTCTATTCATGGAGAACAAGACTAAAGCCACACCTATTGGAGTTTTAAAGGACGTGTCAATTACTATACAGGGGGGTAAGTTTACTAGGGATTTTGAGGTCTTAGCACTTGCAGAAGCCAATAGTTTTCCATCTTTACTTAGGAACCCTTAGTGTTATGCAAAAAACATTGATCTATGTTTCAAAAAAGGGTATATAAGTTTTGAGAATAAAGAAGAGTTTTTCATTATCCCCTTGATAGATGGGAAATATGCTCCTTCTATTGACCCCTTAAGTGAAGAAGACTTGAACAAAATTTATGTGCGTACCATTCGAGATTTGGAAGTTCTTGACCCATCAAAGGAAGGAGTTCTCTAATGGCATGATGCATAGTCCATGAGTGATACTACAAGTACTTCATGCGATAGATGGGAACATGGAACTTATGAAATAGTTGGGTGTGAAGTATAAAGTGCAGTTGCATGCATCAGTAAGGCATGTCATATTAGGCATTTGGGAAGTAACCAGGTACTAAGCTACACTAGTGAAGAGAATTCAGAAGTATTCATTATTGCTATGGAATTTTAGTGGGAATGTTATGTCAAAAGAATGAATATTCTAGTTTATACTCTACGTGGAAAGGTAACGCACTGGTGGATGGTTCACAAGGATAATATTTACAATAGAGAGAAGTCGGGATTTATTTATCTGCTATATTTGTAAGGAGTAATGTGCCTACTTAGATATGTGCATTTCATGGTAATGATCATGTTCAACACCACATTCAGTAGTGTGAGAAACTCTGAACAGAGGGTTAGGAAGCTTTACCACCTTCGCTATGGGTACATAAGATTTATTTCACCTTGTGAGGCTACACACGTGCATGGTATATCTACGTAAAATTGAATACAAAGACTATAAATTAGTAAGAAATTACTACATATATGATTTAGAAATTTAACTATTTTTCCACTAAACCTCTAGTGAATGAGTTGTTATAGGTTATGAAGCACTTAACTATGGGAGATAGTGAAAAAGATAAGGAGATCCTTCAAGATTTGTTAGGTGAGTCAGACCTGGAGGAACATTTTTAAGAGGAAGAGACAAATGTAGAACAACTTGGGTGCACCTTCCTAGAAAGAGAAAACGGTAAGATGGTATACATAGTTGATGATGAAGAGGTGGAGAGCCTGTATATTGAGCACATAGAGGGTATGTGTGAGGTCTTGGATAGTGTAGATGAGAAGGCACACATATACCATGCACCTATGAAGACCAATAGTGTAAAAATTGGAATGAATGTTGAACCTAAGGAGGCCATCATTGGAGATTATTTGTCTGACTTTGAAGTTGCTAAGATAATTGAGATGCTACACACCTTCCAGGATTTGTTCCTTAGATGTTATCATGAGTTGAAATAAGTACATGAATATTTGGGTGAAATGAGAATAAAAATGAAGGAAGGTGCACACCCAGTTCGGAAGAGGCCTTACAAGATGAATCCAAAATTACAGTTCAAGGTGAAAGAAGAAATTGATAAAATGTTAATTTATGGGATCATTGTGCCCATTAAGGAGTCAAAATGGGTGAGCCCTATGGTGATCAACATTAAGAAATATGAGAGAATACATATTTGTGTGGATTATAAGGAATTAAATGTTGTTTATGTAATTGATCCCTTTCCCACACCATTTATTGAATAAATTCTATAAGGAGTTGTAGGGCATGGGATCTACTCTTTCATTGATGGATTTTTAGGGTATCATCAGTTAAGGATAGAAAAATATGACCAAGAGAAGACAACTTTCACTAGTGAATGGGGAATTTTTTTATACACGGTTATGCCCTTTGGATTAAAGAATGCACCTACAGTGTTTTTGTGCATAGTGGTACAAGCATTTTAGGATTTTATTCACAAGTTCTTACAGGTATATCTACATGATTGGATAGTCTTTGAGCTTGTGAAGGATCACTGTGATAATTTTAGGTTGATATTTGAGAGGTACCAACAGTTAAGAATCTATTTAAATATTAAGAAGTGTGTATTTGCCACACCCTTTGGAATTTTTCTAGGACACATCATCTGTAAGGAAGGTTTTCGAGTGGACCTTGTTAAGGTTTCTGTTATTTTGGGCTTAGAGGAACCAACTAGCCAAAGTGAGTTGCATGGATTCTTGGGGCACATAGGATATTACAGGAAGTTTATCAAATTTCATGCCAAGATTGTTGCACCCTTAGAGGAATTTCTAAAAGGGAAAGGCAAGTTCTACTAGGGTGAGGCGTAATAGTGCACATTTAAGACACTGAAGGAGAGGCTTACTACAACACCTATTTTGCACTTTTCATCATGGTCCAAGCCCTTTCACATTCATGTAGATGCCTCTGGCATGACAATTAGTGTAGTATTATCCCATCCTAGAGAAGGGATTATCAATCATCCTAGTTTCTTCACTAGTAGGAAGTTAGCTCCAGCAGAACATAATTACACAACAATAGAGTGCGAGGCATTGTCTATGATCTATGCACTCTATAATTTTTGAAAGTATTTTCTTACTACCCCATTAATATTTTATATAAAGTATATGACATTGAAGTATCTGGTAAATAAGCTTATTTTACAGGGGTGCATATGCCATTGGATTCTGTTATTACAAGAGTTTAGTTTCATAGTGGTGGTCAAGATGGGTAAGAGCAATTCTGGTCTAAACCATTTATCAAGGATTCAATTATGAGAGGATGTGCATAGAATTAAGGATACAATACTAGATGCATAGTTATTCAAGTTAAACTATGCACCCGTAGACTTGGAGGATATTTTTTTCTTTTTACGCATAGGTGTGGCACTAGAAGGAATGAAGGCTTTGGAGAAGAAACAACTTGCCATTCATGCCGCACCTTACATGTTGATCAATAGAGACTTATACAAGTTAGGTCGTGATGAAGTTTTTCATCAATGTGTACTTGAGCATGAATACAAAGAAATTATGGAAGAGGCTCATGACCACATTGTAGGAGGAAACTATGCAGGGGATGCCCCTGCACACAAGATTCTACTAGCTGGTCTATGGTGGGAAAAGTTATATAAAGATTGCAAATAATATTGTAAGGCATGTGACCATTTTTGACACCTTGGAAAGCCTAGGCATAAAGATGAGATGCCTTTGAGGCCTATTAATAGTGCATAATATTTTGAGAAGTGGGAAACTAACTTTGTGGGTCCTATCTCCCCAGCCATGTGTAGGAATGGATCATGATATATTATCACTTGTACCTTTTATCTTATAAGATGGGAAGAAGTGATGCCTACAAAGGATTGTGTAACAACTATAGTAGAAATGTTTTTATGGGAAAATATTATCAGCTGGTATGGATGCCATTTAATTTTAGCAAGTGATAGGGGTACTCATTTCCTTAATGAGACCATCAGGATATTATTGGAAGAATTTATGGTTGCACACCATATAAACAACACCATATCACCCTCAAGAAAATGGGACTACTGAGGCCTTTAACAAGATACTAAGCCATACATTGAAAAAAAATTATGATGTTGGAAGGAGAGATTGGGATGATAAAGTATTTGTTGTACTTTGGGCATACAAGACAACCTATAAGAGGTTGAATAAGGAAACACCTTTTTAGTTGGTGTTTGGCATAGAGGTAGTTCTCCCTATGGAATTCATGTTAGTTTCTTTGCACATTACGAGGGATGGAGGTTTAGCTGACAAGAAAGAACTGGAAGAACGAATTGACAAGATGATGCAACTGGATGAGAGGCACACCATAGCACGATGTTGTCAGAAGCAAGAAAAAGTGAGGAAGAAGTCATGGCATGATAGGAACCTCAAGGATAAGAAGCTTGAGGTTTGGAAAATGGTACTTCTATACGATTAAAATTTTTATACCACCTTAGAAATATTAAGGTGCATTGGTTGGGACCCTATATTATCACTTATATACTTGATTTAGGCACTTTGCCAGTTAGAGGTGTTGGATGGAACATGGTTTCCTGATTACTTCAATGAGAGTAGGTTGAAGCCCTACTATAAATAAGTCTTCTTAGTTTTTTTAATAAGGCAGTATGACCACTTAGATTATCTTTCCTTAATGCATTCCCTTTATATGTGTTTCCTTTCATCATTTTTATGCTTTGTCAATTTAGTTCAGTTTTTTGTGTAATAAGTGCGCTTGTGCACCAGAAGCTGATTACCATCTAAGTGTTTTCATGCACAAAGGACCACACATACCCTTAGTGTGGGGTGGTTTATATACAATTTTCATTACCAAGTTTTAATATTAACTGAAGACGGGTATGCATAAAGAAACTTTTGTGTTGGTATTTTCAGGACAGATGCAGATAGAAAAAGATTTCTTCTGAATAAATGGATGCACAATGTAACACAAGGTAGGCTGCAATAATGGAAAATAATTAGAAGAAGGCGCATTGGTGAAGTACTTTGGCACATGAGGACACACATAAGGAGGTCTGTGGTTAAAAAGTAGAAGGCTTGCCACAAGTTTATGATTATGGGGTGGAGATGAGAAGCATGATTTTTTTTTTTTGAAATGATGAATTAATGTTGGGGATGGTGGTAGGATGAGACCAATAAATGTGACAACTTATAGAAAATCTATATAAGGACATGTTACAAAATCATTTTTACCTTTACATATAATATCTTTCGAGTGAGTTGAAGGTGAGCGAGCTATCAAGACAGTTGTGAAGTGCAAAGAGCTACGAACCAGTTGTATTATGTCATATTTGTGAGTGGGGTAATCTTACACTCCATTTGGAAAAGTGTTTGAGAAAAGAAGAGGCATGTGGGGAAGATAATTGGTAGATAGGATTTGGTTTCAAGCTAGGGAAAACAATTTCGAGATAGGGCATGTGAAGTTGAATTGCAGAGCCTGAGGCAGGGAAAAGAACACACCTTTATAGTTATTATGGCACCCAAAAGAGAACCTGGAGCTAGTACAAGGGGAAGGAAGAAAAAATAAGTTGAGATTGAAGTTGAAGACACTCCCGAGAATAGATTTTATGAAATGTAATACCCAGAAGGTGTTTTTTATTGGCCAGGATTGGGATTCACACATTCGACATTGTAAGGTTAGCGATTACAACCACAAAAATAAGAATACCAAGGAGGATTTAGAGAAATTACTTATGGTGAAGACTTCAAAGAGAACAATGGATGACATGGTGGTCTATGATGATGTGGGAAAAGGTTTATTGGCCAAGGTAATAGTTTTACATTTTTATGATCTCCCTTATTTTGGAAAACCCAAAAAGTTATACCAGTGGCTCATGAGTAGAGTCTATGAGGACTTCTTTTATTTTTTTGGGCGTCGAATGAGGATCACTGCACCTTTGATTGGAAGTTTGACAGGGATAAGAAGTATGGGTATTGAGCTGAGTAGCAACCTCATTGAAAAGGAAGCCATAAAAAAGACAAAGAAAGTGCTTGGATACACTAATGGAGGGTGCGAGATGGACATCCCTAAATTGTAGAAGTATCTAGTTATTCAAGTAATAACCCATCTCTTCAAGAGCATTGGTCTTAGGTAAACAAGGATTGGCTCCATGTTGCGAAGAAGATAAAAGAAGGTGTAATATATAACTTATCAAATTTCATTGCTAAGATAATTATTGAGAAATCATAGGAAGGTGAGAAAATCAGCTTTGGGGCTATAATTTTTTCATTAGTCTTTGTTGAAATTAGAAGTGCGCGATGGGCCAAAAGACAATTTTTGGCAGTTTCTTGAAGAGAAGAAGTCCTTGGCAGAAATATTTACCAACTATACTTGTGATGGATCAAATGATTGGACCCTTTAAGACAAAGGGCATAATTTTTGTGTTAAGAGTGCTTGTGCACGCTGTGTTTGAAGAAGAATGAAGGATACCCAAGGAGTTACCTTCGGTATTGGATAAACAAGTATAGTTTGCATTGTATCAACACTTCTATATTGGGCACTTTGGGATGAAGGATGGAAAATGGGGCCCTTGGTGTAAGCTGCCATATGCCTTCACTACGCGCATATTTTCAAGCATCTGTACATAGGTTCTCAAACACGTGTCACCGGTTGTTGTTCAATGCTGACAAGGAAGATTACGACTACCACACACTGAGGAAGTATTACATTTATCCAGGTAAGACTTATTATATTGAAATGTTTATTTTAGATGATATTAACATGAAGGTTGTGAGTTTGGCCATTGGAAAGTTGGGTACAGACTTTAGTATATATATATACTTGAAGCCTAAATTGTAAAATGAGAAGTATTTGGAGAATGAATTCAAGCTCCCTAGACCTCCCTAGGGAAAAAATACTTTGGGCAACTTAAAGGAAAAATATGTTTTACCTGTTAAAGAGGAAGAAGGAGAAGAAGAATATTTTCATGAAGATATTGGTGGCCTGGATCATAGGGGCAAAAGACAACCTACAGTTGGAGAGAAGAGAGAGTGCAAGGTGACCCCTCCATTGCAAAAATAAGAGGATGAAGTGTTAGAGATGGGCACAATGGAGATAGATGCAAATCAGACCATTGAGGAGCCAAATATTTAAAAGGGTGATCAAAAGAACAAGGGATCAGGGCATAGGAACACCACAACCCTTAAGGATGATCACCTTGGACTTCACTTTAGAAGATAGAACTAGAAAATAAGAAAAGGTGCATGTATAAAATTATAGAGGATGAATATGGGGAAATCGCGCCAAGTACTCCAACACAATCTAAGAAAATAGAGGAGTCCTCAGGGAGATGAAATTAAGAAGGATGAGGAGGAGTTGAAGGAGACAGGTTCCAAAAAATAGAAAAGAGGTGAGCCTTTAGGAATGCCCCATACTACAAAAGAAGGTGAAGAACTAGTAATGGACTTGGGTGCTTGGATTCCAGAAAGGTAAGCACACCAAGAAGGAGAAGGAGGATGAAGACTATGCAGACCCTTGTAATTGGGTATGCGAATGATAAAATAAAAATCATATCGTGCGTGGTTCCAAAGCACTTTGGATCCTTAGGATTTATATGGGTGGGAGCTCATGGACCTAGAAATGACGAACACCCATGCACACATGCAGGCTAATTATCTTGGTCTATGTAGACTCATATGGACGAGCCTGACTTTTTACGTGTTTGAAGAGTCATGTGTTTCACTGTAGGATGAAGAAAGCACCCCACGCTCAGGCATGTGAATGTCAAGCCCACTGTCATGGTGGATGAGTAGGTGAGTAATGATTTGGGGAAGGTATCTGTAGACGTTGTGCTTAGAAACATAGATAAAGTGGACAACCATTAGGGCATTGATGGATGATAAAAAGGAAAAGGATAAGGAGATAAAGTGCATGAACAATAGAGAAGGAAAGGGCTAAGGAAAAGGTGGAAGCTTTGGTTAGTATGGAAGAGGAAATTAGTAGATGACATTTTAAAGGTAAGGTCACACTTAGAATCAAAAGTTCCAAAAAATTTTCCTTTTGTGATGCATTACATACGCACTTTGGTAAAGTTGGTAATCAATGAAGGGCCCATACGTATGCAAAAACCAAAGGATGCTGTGGAAGGAGGTAGGAAGGGCCAATGGCCATGATTGTAAGGAAAGTTGTGAGTTATGAATCCTTATTGTAGGAACTAAAGAATGAATTGAAGAAGGATAGATCACACTCTAAATATGTGTACGATGCTAGATTTGATTATTAGGATACAGGACAATTGAAGAGGATAATGAGGTCCTTGAAGGCAGTGAAGAATGAGATTATCTTGGTCACATGGCAGACACTTTCTCTAGTAGAAGAAAAGTGCAAACTGTTTGTAGCATCCCAGGATGCACACCAGGAAAGAATGAAAGAAATTAGGAAGCTCATTATGTTGAAAATGGATTACATGGAGGGAATGGTCTCTAGCATGGCTAACATTATTAGGATCTTGTAGAATGAAAAATAAAACATGACTCATGATGAGTTAGAATCCATGGTTATAGATGTCCCTGGATAAGATAGGGTGCAGCGCTAAGTGATTGGTAGGACATTAGGAGCAGATATTAAAAATGAATATCTAGAGTTAATCCTGCCTAAAGAAGAGCAAGACATTGAGTAGTTCTTCCATTCATTTTGTTCAAGTACTTAAAAAATATTTCACTTCATTATTATTTATTCCCAGAGACATAAGTTGTGAGTTACCCATTTCTGAGGGAAGATAATGAAATTAGTGTGGGGGTAATGTTGAGTTGAGGAAATACAACTCAAGTGTTGGAAGTGCATGGAAGGTTTTGGTGTGCGCAAGCACATGGTGTGCATGAAGAGAGCACACGAAAGTATAGCAAAACATAGAGCGTGCCCAAGGAACTAGTTTGGAAACAAGACTTAGCCATTTTTCCAGATTAAGGCTATTTTTTAGACGTGAAGTGCGGATAGCACAAAGGTCTAGAAGACTTGTAGAATACGCTAAGGCTATTTTAGATAAGCTAGAAGATTGAGTGCCATTGCAGAGTTTTGAGATAATAAAAGGATCTGAGCTATGAGTTAACTATAGGAGATTTATTATTAGCACTTGCATGCTTTTGTATTTCTGATGTAAGTGCACATGGATATTATTAGCATGTAGCCTATTTTTGGAAGGCGCATGGGTGGTGAAGGGAAAGTCCCCACCCCTATAAATATGTATTGATTTGCATGGTGAAGTAGTTTGTGATTATTGTAGTGTTTTTCTATGAATCTGTTAGCGCGTATAACCATGGTGACTTCATGATGTATGTAATAAGCTTTTGAGTTTTACAATATTCAATAGAATGGATCTTATTGGTTGGATATTGGTGTTTGATGTCATTGAGCAAGGATCTTGTCTGGTAAAACTGATTATAGTGATCATTTAGTTATTACTTCATATGGTTTAGATCTAGATTTGGTTTATGAACTGTGGTTTAATTGATTATGTCTTATGGATCCAAAATATACATTCATTCATACTAATGTCTTGGAAAAAATTCACTAAGAGGGACCTTGTACCCTTGCGTGCTTTTAGTGACTACTCATTTCAAGGTGAGTGATGTGCAAGCATGCTTTGGGCTATTTGAAGTGAATTCTAGGATACATCAATGTGGCATTTCTTGATTACACAGATGATCATACTTTAGTAGAAAAATTATTTCCTAGAAGTCTCCAAGACTATGAAATGCATTGGTTTTATGATCTACCTATTCATTTGGTCACATCATTTACGCATTTAGCTGATGCTTTTCTTGCTCATTTTTCAATCAATATCAGTTCTAAGATATCCTATGCGTAAATTGCACAAGTCAAACAAGGATCTAATGAGCATCTAGTGGAAAATATATTATGATATAGAAAAAACATAGATAGGATGATTAATGTGCTCGATGACTCAAAACTTCAAGATATATTTGTCCAAATTCTCTTATAACCTCTCTTAAAGAGCTTCATATTTGAGACATCTCCTTCATTTAATAAATTATGTCAAACTCTTAAATTATGTGAAGGAAAACTTAAATCTATGGGAAAAATAAAATACCATGATCAAGTGTCATCATTTTCTAATTGGATTCAAAACAAGTCAACTTTCAAGCCATCTACTAAACCTACCGAAGAAAAAGATATTATCAACATTGTATCTACTCTTGAAAAAAATCAATAAAAACCTCCAAAGTGTGCATTCACAAAATTGTCTTGTGCTCTACATATTCTGTTGCCACAATTAAGTGAGAGAAATATTATTACGCTCCCCCTCCACTTACTCTGGATCCATCTCCCCCTAAAGGAAACAATTATAAATAAAATGTTAGATGTGATTATCATCAATGCATTAGGAATTCTACTGATTGATGTTTAAAAATATGACATCTCATTCAAGATGTAATAGATAACAATGTAATCAAGCTTCCTAAGCCTTTGACATCTACACCGGTACATGAAAATAAAAATCTCAATATATTTAATGACCCTATCCCTAAACATGAGAAGAAAGTTTGTGACTCTTTAGCCAATCATACATATCATGCAATGCCTCCTCCTTCATTGCGGGCTCTTGATTTCCTAGTTACTCACATTGATGCATCTCCATCATTCATTGCATTCTTTGATCATGATTATCATACTACATTATCTTATAATACATTAAATATAAAGGATTCTATTAGACCTCATGCTATCAATAATATAATGATCGATCCATCAATTCATATGGGCGTGTGATCTATTGCACTTCTTGTTTTTATCAACTATCCACTCTCTCATATTGTGTATCCAGTTCCCAAACCTTATGGTTACATCAAGATTCTAGTTACAATTGGGCCTCCTACCATGATATTTCCATTCATTATGGCACCTTCAATTAAATGATGTGACATAATATTAGTTCTTCCTTCACTTCGTGTTGCTCGGGATATCATTTCCATGAATTACTTATGTCTAAAGTTCATTTAAAATAGGAAAGTTATCACCATCAAATGTTTTCTGTCATGCACACCGTGGCCACAACTTCCTCTTGAGGTTTCCATTACACTTGTTATAGCATCTGGGTCCCCTGTACCTCTCAAATATAAGGCGCAATATTCTCTAATCTCTCCTATCCATACACGACCTAATCAATATCATCAGTCCACTAGTCCATCTCATCATCCTAGGTCCACCACTCGAATGAATCCTTCACATAGGTGTAGATCACCGCCTTGGTATCCTTCACATAGGTGCACATCACCTCCTCGGTCTCCTTCACATATGTGCACAACACCTCTTTGGTATCCTTCACATAGGTGCACCTTACCTTCTTTGTCTCATTCGCATAGGTGTTCATTACCTCCTAGGTATCATGCACATAGGTCTCATTCACCGATACATCATCTGTCTCCGACATCACCAATCTTAGAGTATGGTCACATGCCTTTGTCCACAAAAATAGGGTAGAGGACCCTTTCCCTTCACTTTTTTTGGATAACTTCCTAACCATCATACACTTAGGGGGCATCATGCTTACTCCCACTTAGCATTATCATGTTTCTCTCATTTCTAATATCACACTCCATGCTTCATATCTAGTCTTTATCATCCATCCTACACACAAATTGTATATTCATTACCCTATGACACACTCTAGTTCCATGGTTCATACTTGATTGCTGAGGGTCTAAATTTGAAATGAACCTCGCCACATTCACTCTCTATGCTTTATGCTTCATTGATCTATCTTTCTATCACACATTATCAAACCATTTCCCTATGACACAATCTTGTGCTAAGGTTCACACTTGACTATTGACGGAATCCTATATCCATGAACCTCACACACTACACATTTCACACTCTGTGATTCACAATACATCATTATCACATTTTCCTCTTACACATCATACTATCATCTTCTATAGTATACACTCTATGATCCATTGATCTATCTTTCTAGCACACATGTTCAAACCATTTCCTGATGATGCACTATTTTTCTATGGTTCATTCTTGATTGTTAAGGGGAATTTTATAAATGAACCTCATTTCATGATCATACACATCTACTTGGGGGCACACTACTCTTATCACATTCACATTTCATACCATCCCATTTCACCCATTCAAAACATACCGCATATATTGGTTGCACATACTCTTGCTTGATTATACTACTTACATATAAACTTTGTTTCACATACTAGACATATACTTTGTATGTAATTATCTTTATCATATACACATGTGCATTCACTTGTTCTCTAGTTTTGAATGTAGACTTTCTACAGATCCTTACACGCAACATGGATGCTTGGCATTGTACCTCTTACCAATCCCATTGAGGCTCTTGGAGGCATATACTTTCTTACACAATACAGGTGATATTGTTTCATTTTATACTACTTCCTATTATTACTAGCACACTAATCTATCGATATATACATGTATTGACATTATTTATATCTTTCTAACATGTTAATGGGTGTTTCATATACAACATTTACTTTGTAAGCATTATTTTCCACCATGGTTATTTGATTGTTTTCTTGATACCATTTTCCTTTGTCTTACATTGTATGCTATTGTTTACGGGATATGCCCTATGTCGTGTATGTTCATTTCTTGTATAATTTTGGCCACCTTGGCCTTGATTATCTTGTGACATTGTGAGTAATGTCCCATGTTTGAAACCCAATTTTCATGGTCCACATTGTCCTCTTTCTTGCTAGATTCCACATGTTCTTCTATATGCGTATCTGTCTTGATTGCACTAACACATGTACTAGCCACTTTGTTTTCATGTGCCTTGGTTTCTACCATGCACATTCCCTCCCCCTATAGGGTATCAATTTTAGATCAACATCTAGTCATCTCCTTTGGGATACATTCTCCTAGTGATGTCGCATGCACCCCAAATGAGGGGGAAAATACATTAGGTGAATTAATCAACCCATACAATAGCTCAGATCTTCGGTACATGCCTACATAGTATAAGAACAAAATAGTCTTTAGCTACAGGAACAACCTGTATTCTGAGTTGGGTCCTTAATCCAACATAGACACCAATTTACAGATATAACCATTAGTTCTTGGGTGCTATTGACCTTTCCTAGTCACTTATGACCAGGGGGTAGTTACATTTACTTTCTCATATCGGAATAGTTTTTAGTAATTCATAGAGTAGTTTTCATAGTACAAACATGTCCTTTAATAGTCATAATGTATTATATCTACTTTTTTCTATTTCCTTAGATCAAACTAGAATAAAAATGAAACAAAATAGGATCACACCATCTGTAGTCATGTATAAATTTGGGAAGTAGTTAGGAATGGAGAATAATATTATACCTTTCTCCCAAAAACTATTATTTCATGGCGTGAGATCACCCAATAAACTTGCACTTAGTGTGAGATCTCCCAAAAAAATCATTCTTGGCATGAGACTGCAAAAAAAAACTTACTCTTAGCGTGAGATTTCCAAAAAAACTTGTTCTTATAAAACAATTTTCAACACACTTTCTATCCTTTTCACTTGTCATGGATTAGGTGCTCACTTTCCTTTTACTACTTTTTCATATTTACTTACTTTGACATGCTTTTTACAGAGTTTTCATAACACATAAATTTGACTACTCTTTCACTCTTATTTTGCATGTCCAAAGAAGAATCCCTACTTCAGCAAGCACAAGTGACAATAAAAAACATGTACAACATGACATAACTCATATGCTTCACCCCTAGGGTCACTTCCTCTTTCTTAGCATCCACGCTTCATTTTTATCACTCCATGATTTTTGTTGTCTCTTTAGCATGCTTCCACCAATGATGTAGATGGTTATTAGGTACACATCTCTTATTTACTTTATGTTATCAAGTATTCACTCAACAACATAAAGTGGAGGAAAATGTAGAAAAAACATCATGTATTTGGGTACATTTATAGGCCCTAATCACATACCACTATTCATATGATTCATAAGCAAGAAAACTAGTAATTGACATCTATCTTTGGCCTCTTTTTTGTATTTCTTGATTTATCTTTGGTCTTATACACCCCACACCCGAGTCTAATCTTCATTACTTTATATTTCTTAACTCTAGACACCAATTCCTGGCTAGGATGCCAGTGCCCAAGGGCCCTCATCCCCTCTGGGTGCCCCTCTGACCTCTTTGTATCTTACTTGCACCTCTTTTGGGGCTATTTTATCTTTTGGGAATATTGTTTTCTTATGGTTTGACCTTTTAGTTTTCAATTATGAAATTCGAACAAGGGAATCATATAAATACAAAGCTATGTGACCATAATAAAGGAACAAACTCTAAACATTTATTACCATCACCTAAGGTTTCATCCAAAAGGCATCTAATAACAATAAAGACATTTATATAGATTTAATTCAAGGGAAAAGGGATTGTATTTTATGCATACATGCATAGGAGGGGAAGTTAATTTTTCCATCCACACATCTATCTACATTGCTACATCTAGTTATCACTTGCCATCAAGTGCATCTTGCACAAGAGATTCCTACGGCATGATTTCTACACACACACATAATAACTACATGGAGTCTAAGATGTAGTTAAACACTCAATCATAATTTCACTCTATCAGGTGACCACCAAGGTCATTTCAAATCCCCATTTGCGTATTTTTTAGGATTTTATGTATTTTGGGGTTTTGTAGGATATCATTTTTTTTATAGGTTACATGAAAATTATGTGACCATCTAATGAAATATAAGTGACCAATAACGAAGGTTAGCGGTCACCTTGTGACAAAAAAATAGTTTATGAGGTCTTGCATAGTCATAGGCACCTACTAGTGGTCTCTAACACCTATGTACACTCGCCCTAGTCCTAGCTCATCATGCAGTTGTAGGATTTTTTGAGCCTAGTTGTGAAAATCTTCCCTTCATGTTTATTAGTTTCTCTAGTTTGAAGAATCCTAACATTAGGCCTAAATCAACTAAGTATTTTACCCTCTAGATCTTACACTTAGAGTTTCAAATTTATCTATGTTATTGCTTGTGTCATTTATATTCCAATAGTTTTTTATCATTTATTTATCATATGTGATTCCACAATATTTTGGGTTTTACAAAATTCTATATTTTTTTAAAATCAACTATAAACACTAAGAAGACAACTCAAGGTAGAGGAAAGAATGTGGACCCACCTATATGATTCAAGGATAAGGTATGAAGCCTAATTCTTGCATAACTATTCAAATGGAGATAGTACAAACCTAGGGGGAGAAAAAAGGGAGGATTTCATGCAATGTTTGAGTTTCTTTGGATGACCAAAGTTGGTCCAAAGTGCACTTAATGTCTAGATTAGGGATCTAAGTCCTAAATCAAGAAAGAAACCTACATATTAAGAAATGAAGGAAAGTTTTGAGAAACTTGAGTTGAAATAAACACTCTTATGAGTCACAAGGATTTCATCATTTAAGAATAAGGTAATTGGCATGTGTAAGTTTCATGAAGTCATTTTCACAGGGGGAGTTAGTTCACTAGTTCAAAGCACAAGTTGTGAAGACCAAAGAATGGCATGGGAAAAGAGTAAATAGTATGATTTTGAAGAAAATAGGTTCAAGGGAGAATTGAGGTTGATTGGTGAAGAAATATTTGCATATTTTCAATCCATTTTTGACAAGGTAGTAATTCAAATCTAAGGGGGAGATTCTTAAGGTAAGGTTATGCTTTGTCAGACGTTTACTTAAATATTGTTCATGATGATTTAATGTGTGAAACCTTGTCATAGATGTCAAAGGGGGAGAGAGTTCTATCAGAAACAAGGATTAAAATATTTGAAGATGTTGGTGTGCTTATTAACAATTAGGGTTTCTGAGTTTGTTGTCATCAATAACAAAGGGGAGATTATTGAACCCTGTTGCATTGGTGTTTTCATTGATGTCATAAGGAATTTACGGAAAAGGAGTTTTGGTGAAGTGAATATAATTCAGGGGCATGAAATTTTATTAGTAGTGCCCTATCAATGTGGTTTGGTGTTTATAAAGTGGCTTCATGGTGTTTCCTTGAGTAGTCATGGTGGTTTTAGGGTGTTAAGTATTTGGTTAGGGTGGTTGGTTCCCACTGGAGGTATGGAGATGCTTGGTATACTATAAATAGGTGTCCAAAAGGTCTAAAATGGTATTTAAAGGATGTGTAAGGGCTTTTAGGGTGATCATCAGATCATGTGTTGCAAGTCATGCTTAGAACTAGCCCTATTTGGCCTAACTCTAGAGCCTAATGAGGTGTATGGAGTCAAATTAGGGCATGAAAAGCCTATGAAATCATGAGAGTATTCTAATAACATTATATAGAGAACTCATGTGAAGCTACATGTCATATCTCATCTCTTGGAGGAAAATTTGAGGTCTTTCTGAGGACTTTTTTTGAAGAAAATAAGTAAAACATAGTGTAAATGAGATGGGGAAAATATTTGTAAAGGAAAATATGATCAAACAACCATTTTATATGATAGAAAATGTAGTTGGGAAGGTGTGGTCAAAATTTGAGAACCAAAGAATGATTTTTGTTTAAGCTATTAAAGTCTTACCAAAACTGAGTTAAGAAAGGTATGTCAAAATAGTGCCCTAAATTCTTAGCATCTGATAAAAATTGGAAAGTATTCTTCAGATAAATCATAAGAGGAAATTTTGAAAAGAATTTAAAGAAAAATTTTTTATAAAAATTATGAGTTCAAAAGGAGCATGGACAAGAAAGTTCTCTTTATTTTTTTAACACTGCCCAAAACCCTTTGAAACACTAGGTCTGAAGCGATAGACATGAAATGAGGTTTTTTGTCTTTAAATAAATTGTGCAAGTGGATAAAACCACTCAAGGTTGTAGAATAATACTTATAGTCTAAAGTGATGGCATTTTTGTACTTCATAATTGAATGTTCGGTACATGAAATGCAACTTTTCCCCTCGACAAAAAATATAATAATTCTTGAAAAAATATCAAATCACAGAAGAGTGATACCTTTTAAAATTCTTCTACTATTAAACTAAGAAGATATGTCATTTTATAGAATAGATCTTATCAGATAATCTTGTTATATCTACAAGCTAATCGGTTATAATCATTTTTTATTTAATAAAATTGTAACTAGATTTTAAAATCTTAAGCTACGTTTTAAACAAGATTAATTAAGATTTTAAACACGATTAAAATTAACTTACAGACTTCAGGCTTGTGAAACAAACCAAAGACCAATTAGTTTTAGTTCCGGATGGTTTGTGAAGAAAAAGAAAAAATATAGGTGGCTATATTTCAATAGTACATGAAATATAAAGTCTGACACTGTGAAAGAAGACACGTGGAATCTTTTCACTAGCTTACATTTCACAGAACCTAGTAAATGATTATGAATGGTTTCTCACTGTGAAGTATGTCTATATGTGGATCTTTTCTATTCATTCACACTTTGGAGTGTAACATACAAGACTGAAGACAATTAATATCAAAACAACTCGCTAAACTGGTACATACGTGGAGTAATCTTAAGGGCTCACTTTTCACACACTGAAAAGGTACCTACAAATGAAAAAACATGTGAAAGAAAACATGGAAAAATTATATTTTCTTGCATTCTGAAAAACTTTTAAAAAGTCTGAAACTACAAAATCGATGGCTTAATCTTATTGGTTTGGGTTTCAAATTTGATATAATACTAGTTACTAAAGTCTGGATTTGCGAAGAACTTGGAGTACTATCATTGGTTCTCACTTCACAACGCTGAGAAAAGACTGACAAAGGTCTGACATTGAAAATTTAGATGGAGCTTTCTCATTGGCTATAATCTTTGCAATAGTCATTAAGTTTGATAAGCAATTAACACACAAATTTATCTGATTGGCTAAGCTTTGCAAAAGCCAAAAATAATATAGCAAAATATGACACAAAGAATTTACACATGGAGCATTTTAATTAGCTCGAACTTTGAAATATTGTATATTGCACATAATTAATAATATTTAGGGGAATTTTTGGGTCTGAATCATACAAACAGGAAATACATCTGTGAAAAGATGGAAAAACACAGTATACACATATGTGAAATACAAAAAACAAATAATTTAGCTTGAAACATCATTAAATATACAAGATTGTTCTTTAATTATGATCAAAAGCATAATTACAAACTTATTCTACATTAAATCATACAAATCTTTTAATTAACAGACCTACATATCCAAATTATGTATTTTATTAATTTATTTCCTGTAATACACCATTATTGGTAACATAAGCACGTAATTCCAATATATGCATAGAAAAATATACTGAATACATTCATTTTCTCATTTATTAGAATAAACAAAAGAATTAACTTCTTTATATTAGCTATATTACATAATTTAGATAGTTATAGAGAGAACTTATCTAAGTCAGTGGATACAAAATTCTAATGCCGAGAGAGAACAAGGATCAAGAATTCTCATACAAAATTCCAATAGAAAAAAACACAAATATGGAATTCTTAATACAAAATTCCAACACATCCATGGGTTAAAAGATACCAGAATATGGTAGATTATGAGAGGAAAATACTATACACCCCATGTATATTCACCTTGGCATGGCCAGGAAGCATCTGAGGTTGTACTTTGTACCCCCAGTTAAGACACTTCTAGTTCCCTTCTCTCTTACCCACCACTTGTCTGTAACCTAGTCAACCTTGGAATTACTTCCACAGACCAAATTCACAAAGTCCTTAAGAATCTTTTCACAATTGTTCTCTTTTTTAGAATCACAAATACAATTCTTTTTCTCTCGTTCCTATATTCATTTGTTCATGTTTTCATGTTCTATTTTTTACATTTACATCTCTTTTATAATACATCACAGGTGGTTATGAACCAACACAATGGTTTCCACACATTTTCATAAATCAAATTATCTTTAATCAAATGCTCAGGATATTCATTCCAACATTAATCCAATATCTTTATTACAATATCTTTGTTACAATTAATCTTAATTCAAAATTTTCTTTAACTTTCTAAAAAGTCTTTAATGCTTATAAAGCTCAGGGGATTTAGTCACATAGGTAATACATGTATGACTTTGTTTTGAAATATTTTAGCTACATAGCACTATTTAAAAGGATTCAAGATGAAGTCATGGTTGTGGAATTTTTTTTAAGGAATGTCCTTCATGCTCACAAAATTTTGTAGGAAAGTTCTTTGAACTTTTGGTGTGATTCTTTTCAAACTCTATATCCTACTGCTAAAAGGAAACTCAAGCTAAACTAGTTATGGTTTTTGAAGAAGGATTTTGTGTATAAGCTTGATGTTGAGGTAAGAAATGGATATGATCATATGATAAAATTCTACGGTGACATGTTGGAGCTCATATTTTCTTTGGTGAAGTGGTTTGAAGTCCAACGATCCTATTTATTTAGCTAAGAAGGCTAAGAATATGAGTTGCACTTATGGATTTTTCTTCATAACCCATGCTCACAAGTAGTTGGATATGGTGTAGAGATCCCATTTGAGTTATTGGTGGAATTTGTTTATCATGTGTATGAATTCTCGTTATTAAGGATCCTCCAAGTAAATAATGTCCTTTGGTGTCTTAAGAACTAGTACACACAGTCCAAGAAATTTTTGATTCTCATGACCATATTTTTTGAGTTGGTGATTGCACTTGATATGGTAATTGGAAATAGGATAGAATATTCTCATCAAATTAATTTAGATTCCATGGAAAGAGGTTCTCATAAGTATACCTACTCAATCTTGAATACTAGATTTGGTTTCTCATAACCCTTCCTAACTATGATTTGAAAATCATGCAAGTTTGAGCCATTTTCTATGGAGTGAAGCAAGAGTCAATATTGGGGAGATGAAAAAAATATTTAACCATATTTGAATGGTGTATTTGAGGCCATGATAAACTCATAAAGTGTGTGTGGTTTTCTCAAACCGTGAAGATGTAAATATGTACTTACAAAATTGTGATTCCCTACTCCAATACATGTTTCATTAAGTCAATGAGGATTTTTTCCCCTCTCCATTGAGTTGAAGTTGTCTTTGAGACTACTCACCTCATGTTAAAAAATCTAAAAATATATCATAACTTTTTCTCTATAAGAAATCAGTCCATCCATGATTGTTATTTAAAACTCTTCATAGCTGTGTGCACTGTGTGCATGCAAGAAGGTTGAATTCTTGAAAATAATTCTTCAAGGTTTGATGTGATGGACTCAAAGATCCCATTAGTAGTGCAGATGCCCCTATAGAATCAATGGGTTTGAATTAATTGAAATATTTAACTTCTCAATTCATTTCACTATGCAAATTCAAGATTGTTTTAGCACCTAGATCTCACAATGAGTGATCCAAATAGTTTAAAAGGAAAAGTGGTGAGGGATGAAGGTTATAAAGAGAGTATAGAGCATGTTAGAGGTCCTAATAATGTTCCTACATGTCAGATATACATGTTAGTGCTACAAGATAAAGGTTAGTTGTTAGAGAATAAGAAAAAGTTTGAAGAACCGTTATAAGTCTAAATTCCTAAAAAGGAATTTTATCAGTTAGAGGTAGAATGTCAGGAAGTTTAGAAGTATCCTTTTCTCATCATTTTTATTTAGATAATATTGAAATATACTTCATGTTACGAGGTTGTAACTAAACCTTATCAGATGTTATAATGACACCTATACATAATTTTTGTGAAGACAATCCATCTCTTTGTATGAGTTTTAAGGGAATTTAGGTGAAGATTCATTTGAGGATGAAGTGAAAGAGACATTTTGTGAGTGTATCCCTTGAGATTATAAACTCATATTTGTGTAAGAAGTATGTTGTTAAAGAAATAGAGAGTGGATAATTGATGAAGATAGATATTATAGTCATATGTGAGAGTTAGTTGAGAAAGGAAGGATGATGTATTAGAATGAAGGTTAGTGTTTAGTTTTTAAAGAAGGTTAAGGTTATGAAAATAGGTTGATTAAGGTGAGAAAAAATGTCCTCATGATTTGAATGTTACAAAAACTTTAAAAAATGAAAAGTGAATGCTTAAAAGGGTTATTCAAGGAGTGAAGTATGATATGAGGATGTCTGTGGAAGGTGATTTTTATGATAGTACTCTGCAATTAATTAGGTTATGAGAAGAGAAGTTAATCAGTATGGTCAATTGAGAAGATATCAGAGTTGATTTAGTGGTAATAACCTAGTGTGAGACAACCAATTAAGATTGATAAAAACCATGTATAAGACTGAGTGTATGTTTAGCACTCAGGGAGTTGAAGCTTCCTTATAATTGGAAGCTTACAGAAGAGCAAGTTGAAGCTTGATTGTAGTATTGGGAGTTGAAGATTCCATATAAGTAGAAGTTTGCTAAAGGTAAATTAATGCTTGAATAAAGTGTTAGAGTTGATGTTCCAAGTTGAGTGGATCTTCAAAAAAGAGATCATTGTAACACAGGACATTCTTTTACAAATTATTTCTTTGGTTTCAGTGGTTTTTTCTCCCTTGAATTGGTTCTCACATTAAATTTTGTCTCTCAGTTTGTGTTCTCTTGTTAAGTGTTTGTGAATGATGTTGTGGTTTCATTATAACAAATATAAGTAAATTGAATTATCTTTCAAGTTTTTAATAAGGACTGATTAACCCCCTTGAGTGCCTAGAATTTCCAATACTTACCCTTCCTCATCCCAGGGGAAATCCTTCTTTGTGAAAAAAACCTCATGAATAAGCATTATCCCTAATTCCTCAGTTCAAGTGAATTCCATCAACCCCTATGCATACACCCTTGCATAGATGATCCCATATTCCTTTTATTTTTCCAATGATTATGCCATCAATCTATATGGTTACACCTATATGATAGATTTAAAATAGGATTTGAACTCATTAATGGTGATTCCCCCCTTGATCTAAATGGAGATATTTAATTTTGTGACTAGTATTGTTCTCAAAAACCACTTTGAACTTCTTGAATTTCTCAAAATATTCACTTTTATTACAAAGATTAAAAATGCACATTTTCTTGAATAATAATAAAAAAGCATGAAATACTGAAATATAAATGAATAGGTTGCATTGGACTGCAAATATTGGTGTGCACCAAATCAATCTCACTTGGAGCTTGATATGTACTCTTCTCAAATGAGACTCTATGTTTTTTTCCTGCAAGACACTCAGAATACTTGTATGTATCCTTTTTGAGAGATGGAAAAATTCTCACTATATTGTACTGGAAAAGTTTGTTGAGATATACATAACTGATGTCACTAAGTCTCTGATTCCACAATTATGTGGAAGAAGTATTCTTAGCCAATAATTCCCAATCATCTATGTGGACAAAATCAAGTTGGAACATCCATCCCACATTGGAAGCTCATGCAATAATTTTAGAGCTTTTGGATTTATATCGAATCAAACATACTTTATTCTCAAATGATAGTAAATATCAATCTTCAGATTATGATTTAGAAGTTGAATGACTGATAACATGTTATTTTCTAAACCAAGACATATAAGACATATGATAACCTACAATTTTACTAACCAAGAGGTAGAGAAACATTCCCAGTACCTTAGATTGTGTAGGAAGAGTCATCCCCCAATGAAACAATATTTTTTACGGGTGTTTCTCACATTGTGGATAACCAGTCTCATGTCTATTCATGTTTCGAGTGGCTCTCGAATAAACATACCAGATAACACTAGATGAGGTGGTTAATTCACTAGAATGGGAAGTGTACAAGAATTCCTCATCCTCTGAATGGTATTATTTCTCAACTACATTGCCTTGTTGATGGAGTTTCTTTCTCTAGTTCCCATTATTTTGTGCTTACTTGTAATATGATTATCCTTGTTGTGATTGTTGATTTTGAGGTATGGAATTGCTTGACAACCCTTTCTTATACCAAAAGTATTTCAACCCGTGTCCTCTTTTGCAAATAGGACATTTCTTCTTTTTATTGTCCATTTTTAATTCTATTTTTGGGATTTTGGGAAGAGTGTGATTTGTTCTTCCCTTTCTGATGAGAATATATTGCCTTCTCTTCATCATCATCTTTGTTGTATAGTGAATATTCTTTATTGTAGTAAATTCACCAACCTCTCAAAACTAATGGTCTGATCTGACAAGTTGATTTTCATAAAATAAATTCTATATGAGGGAGGAAATGATCTCAAAATAATTGACATGAGAGAAATATTTGATATCTCCTCTCCAAGGGCTAGAAGTGAAGCCCTCAATGTTCCAACTCTATGTAAAAAAGCCTTAAATTTATCATTTGGCTTGAAGTTCAGTGTATGCAATTGACTCTGCAAATTCAGTATCATGTTATTGTTTTTTGCCTCGTATACTCTACTCAAATTTTTCCATAATTCTTTGGTTGTTTTTTCATCTTGAATGTGGGGTTGTATGTCATTAGACACTGCAAAAAAGATGATAAATTATGCCTTTTGATTAGCCTTATCAAACTGACATTGTTGTGTAACATTATCTGATGATCTAGTTGTAGAAACATTTACAACTGGAAAAATTTATTCAAACCTTATTTAAGTTTGAATTTTGGTCTTCCACATGACATACTTATCATCATGGAGCAGCTGTGAGTCAGGTAAAAATAACTTGGGAGCATTGTTTTCCATTGTGGTTCATTATACTTTCCCAACTAGAAGGTACATTATAACAATATAGTTCAATAATACACTTAAAATATTTGATTACAACCACTTTTATGGATAAAATGGGATGACATGCAATTTTTTGTTTTTGGGGCCTTGGTGGCTTCCGAAGCTCAAAATGTGAAAACCACAAAAATAGCTGAAAACAACCCTTTTGGGAACCTCCCTTTTGTAAAAGTTTCTCAAAATCAATTTTTGGAGCAAAAAGGAGAATTTTTGTTGTTTCCCCCAATAGTGTTTTCTCCACTAAATGTAGTGAGGGTTATAGTTACAACTATCAGATTTAAAAAGGGGCTATATTTGGAATTTTTTTAAAAAGTGAGCAGACCTACTAAAAAATGAGTGGGAGGGGGTGTTTCAAACCCTTACCCTCTTGATTAAAAGTGTCTTGCTAAAAGTTAAACTAGCCACAAGAGTGCATGATGTGCTTAAGACACTAAGTGACCAATGTTCTATTTAAAATTTATGAAAAAATAAATAATTTTTTAAAATAATAGTACTTACCCGATGATCTTCCAACTCGTGGAACACACTAGGATTAGCCTTGATATTATCTCCTCTTCTCTTATCTTTGAAATGTATTTTTAAATTTTGTTTGTTTGTTATTGTATTGCTTTGCTTCGGTGTATTTTTCCACAAGTCACAAGCTAGGGGCCAATGGAGATGCTGATGTTTACACATCTCACCATGAGGGTATTCAACATGATATTACCGAGTATATTCTTATCTCAGTGGTCACAAGATCATATTGTTTGTAGAGAGGGTAATGTAGATTGGCTATGAGGTTTGGAGGTGGATCGACAAGCTAACATGTGGCTTGACTGTAATGTAACTTGCCTTATGTAATGTGACTCTACCATTTAGGAGCTTAGCTCAATATGTGGGTTTGATCTATACACATCTTTCCTAGATGTGGGATCTACTTTGCAATATAACCTTGTAATGTTTTCTTGATTAAATAGACACCGTAACTCACCTAATGAAAATACACAACTCAGTAAGGAGCTCACCCAACTATGCAGAGATATTTTATATCTACAGCTAAATGATTTCACTAAACTGAGTGGTAGAACTAGATTTATATGTAGATGAAAACATCTCTAAATTTAGAGGAAAAAATCCCTAGTGGGAATTTATTTTTCCTTTTCTGATCCAAAATTTCCCGTTAAGCAACCTAGTTTAGGAATCAATGCCTGGGTGATTCCTCCTTGCTTGATGTGAAACACATTGGCTTGATCCAATGTTGACGAGATCAATTTTGAATGGTTCAGTTTTTAGCTCATGGTGTTTACAGGGATTGACCCGCTTATGTTGTAGAGAAACTCATTTTCTAACTCCTACAACTCGGTTAGAGCTCAACCCATCTTGTATGACAGGAAAAAACTACATCTAGACACCATGTACTCTTATCATCCGTTCAAACAGGCTATTCGAGGCAATGAGTAAAACACACACCAAGACCAACACATAAATAGATAGAATTAAAGGGGGTACAGGGACCGCTACGATAGCATACCCCAAGAGAAGTAACCATTACACTAGGAAAAACTAAGTTTTCCAAGGCCTTAAGTTGAAGAAGATGAAGGAATCCTATGAAATTATTGCCACTATGGAGGATAATGATAAAAATAAGTTGTTATCTTGAACTCACCCCTCGAGGTAAATTCAAATAACTTTCATAATTTCTTCAGGCTTGAGGAAGTAGAATGGTGAAAGACCAAAAAATCATGTTTTGGGGGGTCCCTCTGGATCTTTTCTAACTTCCTTATCCAAGGAAAAATCTAAAAAGTTAGAAAAATTTGATTTTTTTTGAAAAATGGCTTCTTTTAGTGTATTGTGGAAAATGCGGAAGTTTTTGTCCTAGGCCGGACAAGTTCAACCGGGACAGTCAAGCCTTGAAAAGATGAAATTGCCAAAATAATGAGTCAGTGTATTGCCCAAAAATTGGAAAATTTTGTCCCAAGCAGTCCGTGGGATAGCGGGAAAGTTGGGACAGGAAAATATGAAATTGCTGCACAACAAAGGAATCAGAAAATGTGGAAGGTTTTGTCCCAGGTGGTCCGCGAGACAGTTGGGACGTTGGTATGTGCAGGACACGAAAACCCACAATTTCTGCAAGTCAGTTCATTATAGGTGGAGTAGAGAAATTTGGTCAAGAAATTTGGGACATTGGTACATGTGGGACATGAAAACCCACAATCTCCGTAAGTTATTTCATTGTGGGTGGAGCGGAGAAATTTTGTCGGGACACAACTACGGGTGGGATGCAAAAACCTGCAATTATTGCAATACAAAGGATCCAAGCGTTACAGATGGAGTAGAGGTCAATGTCCCTAACATCCCAGTCAATGGTGGGACATCTGAGACACAAATATCAGAAATAGCCTAAATAGCCACATGCAAAGGAAGACAGTCCAAATCATACCCCAAACTTCAAATGGCCATAACTTTTGACCATGAGCTCTGATTTTCACAAAATTTGACTTTTTGGAACAAGCACAGTGTCCTCTATGCCAAAGAAACTGGATTTATTAATTTTTATGAGGTTATATTTATTAAAATAAAGGAAAAATATTTATTTCCAATCAATTAAATGCTCATTCCCGTTAAATGACATAAATGTCTAGTAGACCGAAAATAGTTGCCCACACTCAAAAGGCCATAACTTTTGCGTTTCTTAACAAAAATGCACAAAACTGGTACCGTTGGAATTGTGTTCCCAAGAGCAATGTAAAAAAATCAATAAATTCATAATTTAATGAGAAATATATGGTGATTTTGTAGAAAACATGGCCAGGTTCAGAACAATATTTTATTTGGTAGCTGGGATGCATTAATGAAGCATGGGATGACATATTTCACTGCTGAAAGTTATGGGACAGTATGGGGAGCCTTTTGCAAGAAATAGAACATCATTTCACTTCATTTATGGCCTCTTGCAAGTGGTTGAAGGACATATTTCATATTTTTTTCCCCCTCTTTCTCTCTTCTCTAAGATTTTTATAAATTGGAGTTCTGGGCTCATTGTTAGGAGAGATAGTTTTTTGAGTAGAAAAACTCTGTCAAATTTTCTTTACGAAAACAATGTGCTATAGTCCCTTGTATTGGACTCCTTACATGGTGATCCAAGCCCTTATTCTATAATAGATTTGACTGTGCATATCAATGAAGCAATAGATACAAGTTTATGGATACTTCTTCCCCTCATGTGTTTGTTTGCATTCTTCGTTCCCTTTCAAACTTATTACAAATATATTGTGTCTACCTTATGCTCTTGTAGGGATTTATTATCAATGTGAATGTATGGAATATTGTTGTAAATGTATTTTCTAGATTGTGGAGAATTGTTATCACCCCCTAGTATGCACTTTGTTTCTACTTTTCACGCATTAGAAGACTATTCTTACACTCTCTTTTTATGGTGTATCACCACTTTAGTGTAGGCTCTATTTCCATATACTCTCTCTCCTTGGTCCCTTGGAAAGTTAGATTAGGAAATATAGTTTTTCCTGCATCAGAGTAGATTGTGGCAGGTATTTTAGGAGTATGAACCAACTTTCTCTAGAGGTCTATCTCAAGTAACAAGTCCCACAACTTGGAGATAGTACCCATGTTATCCAATCACACTGTGAGCTCAATAAAAAAAACTTGTGCAAACCATAGGGTGTTATGATTTGGTGATAACAGAAGCATGCAAATATTTTGTGAACCCAAGGAAAACATGTAATGTGAAGTAAAGAACTAAAATGCAATATGCTAAACTGACATGTCCATAAAATACTAAGCTAACATAGAGCATGTATCAAATGTAGGAACTATTCTATATAAAATGAAAAAGTGAGTTAGAGAACTTACCTATTGGGGGGTGTTCACTGATGCATATTTCTCCCAAAGGACCATATACATAGAGAGAACAACTTTTAGGTGGAGAAGGGAAAAAAATCCAGTTCGAGATCACTATAGATGACCTAAAAGTGTAAGAGAACCAATCCAAGCAAGAAGAATATCCAAGCCAAGAGTTAAGATGTAAGAAATCGAGAAGCTAAGTGAGTAGGTGTAATTTTGTGCAAGAGAACAAAGGTAATGATGAGTTCCTTTATACAATTATGTGATTGTTCTAATGTGTAAATTAGAGTTGAGGTATTTATACCAACACCATCGCCCATGGGCAAAGGCATCGGCAGGGATTTTAACTTTTCACTGACACAATTACCTACAAGAAAAGGCATTGGAAAGGGAGGGAAAAAGTAAGGGGAGTTGTGTAAAGAGTCATGTAGAATAATAATGATGCAAAATGAAAGAAGAGGGGTCATTAGAAAGCAAAATGTTAGAAGAATGTGAAACAAAATAAGAGGAATATGAGAAAATGAAACTCATAAATGGGAAAAAAAAGTTGTTCTCTCTCCATGTATACACCCTAACCCAATGGTTACATGAATAACCATAACCCTATCTTGGAAAGATCCCCTTAAGGAAATATTTCCAGAGATAGATGCATTAATGACCTCTAACTTGGAAAGAGAATTTTTAGTAACAGGTATGAAAATAATAATCATAAAAAAATTAAGTGTATACATATTTTCTAGCCATTGATTACCGCATGTTGCAATAGTGAAACATGGGGTAGTCAAAAGAAATAATGATACATAACATCAAAATTGAAATTACATGTTGAAGGTAAACAATGGAATAACTAAAATGAAATATACTTGCCAGTGCATACCTAATAGTGTCGGTCATCATACTATGTATGAGTGCAATCCATGTTGTTATAACCCTAGAGAAGAAAAATCAAAGGGAAACACTAGAGTATCATCAGTAAAATAATACATAAATCAACTAGCTAGGGGCCCATGAGATGGATGTTGTAGATTTGGAATTTGGAGACAAGGGTCAAAAAAAGGTATCAAATTCAAGTAGTGGGTAATAATGTTGAAAAGCACAAAAAATCACAAGGTAAAAGCCACAAAGAGGTACTAAAATAAAATGTGAAGGTACACATAAATATATTGCGGATGGTTAGTCCAAAGGGTGGATAACAAAATTGGAAAGTGTAAAAAACCATATGGTATGTAGTCAATTTTACTCCCACTATGGGAGGAAGGAATCCCATGCGCACCAGCCTATCACCCAGTAGAAGTTGAGCACTCACCTAAGGCAAGCGTGGGTGCCGAGTATCTCTTTTATGTGATTTTTTGGTGGGAAACATTCATCGATGATTAGTATATGAGTATTCAGGAAGGAAGTTTAGACATACAAGGATTACAGGGCTCAGGATGGCCTCCAGATCCTTGTAGCTTCTTCATACTGTGTGTTCTAAAAGACTCCATAACATATAATATAACAAAAAGAAAGCTACAACCATTCATTCATAGCATGAAAGGAAAGAGAACTATAAAATAAATATACATGGAACCCACTGATATTAATATCTAATTGTAATAGGTAACTTCATTGTATTCATCGTTCATTCCAAAGAGCCATAGTGGGTAGACTATAGTCATGCACATCACTAGGCTTGTACAACTATGCAAAAACAAAAGAGAAATTACAATGCTAATCTTAATACATTCATTTCTGCATCATAGCCCCAGTCATAGTAATCTTGTAGAGCTTTACCCATGTTAAATCTCTTTGTGTGTATCTCTCCTATATTTTCCTCTTAGGTCTCTCTCTCTCTCTCTCTCTCTCTTTCTTGGTCCACAGGCACTTGTATTTATCACCTTCCCGTGCTGCCAACTTGCCTTGCCACACCCTCAGATCTATCACCAAGTGTCAAATGTGGTCCTTTCACGAGAATTTTTTATCATGCCTGAGCTCTCCACTCCATCTCATGATGGTCTTCTAGAAGATTCCTTTGCTGGCATGATCTTTCTTAGGCCACCTGTTACCAAGCTAGCATGTTATCCGTGCACAAAAAATCACACTTTTCACGTGTTCTGCCTTTGTTTCTTGAATCGGATAAGTCCTGAATCTCCTTTTACATGCCGCGTGCGCTATATTCTTCCCTGAGCCTTTTCTTTTGTGTGATTTTTCCTTACACACCATCCTGTAACTGGGGTCCCGCGTGTCCCCACACCTTCATACTTAGTCAATATTTCAAGGGCCCAACATGGTAGATGTTATAAGAATAAAATAATCAAATATATCAATGTAAGACTCTAAGCCTAAGTGAGGATGCAACAAACCATGACATTTCACTAGGAAAGGCCAAGGTGAAATGAGACCAAGATCTTAATTGTAATCGTAAAAGAGAAAACTAAGGTTGATGAAGTAGCAAATTTAAAAATGAGAAGAAAGAGAGGATAAATGAGTATCGAAACTCTCATAATACTTTAATCATGAAAATTCTTAAGAAATAGGGCATTTTTTGGTTCTCTAAAGACATAGCCTTCATTGGATTGAAGGTGATATGTATTGGGGTTGATAACATCTTTGATGAGGTAGGGACCCCACCATTTATGATCATACTTTCCTTATTTTTCATGGGTGTAGTCAAATTTGATGACAAGGTCACCAACATCAAAAGTATGCAGACAAACAAGTTTGTTGTGTTGCATAGCCATGCTATTTTTTATTACGATTACATAAGAATGATCGCGTTATTCTTCAAGGATGTTAAATACATGAAGGAGTGCCTCATGAATTTCTTCATCCAGAATTATGATATAGAGGGATACAAAAAGAAAGGGAAGTTACACCTCGAGTGGAAGGACATCTTTGGTTCCATAGGTAAGTGAGAAAGGTGTTTCCCTAGTGGTCATGCAAAAACTGGTGCAATATGCCCATAGTGTAGCATATAGTTTTATATGTCAGTCTGTACGAGATTCATGAATTTTATTTTGAAGGATATTATTAGTGATTTTATTTGTGGATTTAGCTTAGCCATTACATTAGGGATGGTAGGGTGTTAAGAATCAATGCTTAATCTTGAAATTATAAAAAAAATTACTCATTTATTTTCATTTGAAACTCCCACCATTTTATAATATGATGATATGGGGAATTCCAAAGTGAAAAATGATTTGGTTGATGATCAATTTGGTGATGGTAAGTCTGAACATGTTGGTGAGGGGCATGCCTTTAACCCACTTGGTGAAATATTTTATGGTAGTAATGATGAAGACATGACCATCTTGAGATCGAGAGAGATTTTTGATGTAATACATTATCCATATACTAAAGGTCTAGGGAGCGGAAATGGATTAGAACTCAACTGGAGGGCAGTGAATCAAATCGTCGTGGATTTGGAAAGGTTTTAAATTTCTTAGTAAAAGTATGAGTGTCAGATTATAAGGTAGGCCAACAATAACCCATACATAAGAAATTTTGGGAAGTAGCATGACCGCTACAATGGTCACCATAATTGACCCCGTGCACTTCTTTTGAGACAAGGGAAACCTCATCCTTTTTAACGTATCAGATTAGGGTACTTTTGAAGTTTTGGTAGTATAAGATGTTGTCCTTGAGCACATACCTAAGAGTATTTTTGCGTATGTACAATTGTGCTCATGATTTTTTGCCCTCTGGGTAGGTTTGATGTTGAATGAATTGATGAATGTTTGCATACTAAGGATCAGTGGCAGGGATGTCTAATTCAATCTAGTAGACATCCTGAACACTTTCATGATGTGATGTAACTTGGTGAATTTGTATTAGGAGAATATCATGAGAATTAGAATGTGGTGGAAATTGTGTGGTAGTTGTGAAAAAGGAATCAACCAAAGTATTGTGCTCATGAGGGATTGATTCAATGGTAAATGATGTGAAGTGTGGATTTAGCTCTTGAACAAGATTGTAGTAAGCTTTAAGGTTTTCACTACGACATTAATATGTGTTGCTAACCTATCAACACACTAATTGAGAATCACTTATGGTATAGAGATAAGATATATTCTTAGCGAGGGAAGCTTGCATGCCAAGGATAAGAGCTTCATATTTGGCCATTTTATTGGTAAATGTTATCCATTTTTTATACCCCTAGAAAATGGACAACTTAATAGGTCATAACGTTGGTGGTTGATGGGTGAAAAGAAATGATTTGAAATATTCAAGGTAGCCCATATTTTAGGTCGGCCAAGTTGGTCTTAACTCATGAGCCATGGTGAATGATCGAGTTGGTGGTCGGGATCATCATCGAGCTGTCCAAGTTCAAGGAAGATTTTATAGAGGTTGGATGACCTAGGGGTTGGATAACCTAGGGGTTAGACATCTTGGGGGTTGGAAGGCCTAGGGGTTTGAAGAATCATAGGTGAGATGTTTGTTTGGTCATATGGCTCACTGTTGAGGCTCATGACATAGGTTGGGCGGGCCACCGGTAGCTCAGTTGTCTGGTTTTACAACACATTGAGGCTCATGGATCACAGGTAAGATGGTTCATGGGTTAGACATGTCTTAGATTAGGTGAAGGTAGGTGGGTGAATGCCATCCCAACAACCATTTTAATGAGGTACGGTGCCCATGAATGCTCATGAGAGCAAAGTACCAAATTTTGAAGACCTTCTATAAATTGTAAAATTCACCTCATTTTGGGAGGAGTGATTTTGTAATGTAAAGGAACTCTGTGAAAATTGATCCAGAGCTGTTGTGAGTTGCATGCCTCAAATTTCGGCATTTTGTAAATGATTATTTCCTTTTTCCTATAATGTGATGGATTGTGTAACATTTTAAGCAATAAAATTGGTGTTTTGTGGATTTTATTTCCCTAACTTGAGTTATATTGTATTTCTTTCCTCCCATTATATTTACATGTATCTTGTGCATATTTTTGTCTCATTGCAAGACCTAAACTTGTTGTACCCCATGAAGATGGAAATGTAAATGTTGTTTCAAATTGTGGCACCTTTTTCTGCCCTCTCCCACTCTATTTTCTCCCCATTTTCACTCACTTAGAATATCTCCACCCCCCTTTTTCTTGGTGTTATCACCTCCCTTATTTTATGATTTTCATTTTATGCATCTCTCTCGTCGTTGGTCCCTTGGAAGTCTAGGTTAGTGTTAGAATATTTTCATTTCCCTTTCTAGGTGTAATTTTAGCATTAGGAATAGGTAGAGGAATCAGCCTTCTCTTGAGGTTTGTTTCAATTTTAAGGTCCCACACCTTGAGAAAATACCATATTAGCAAATTACACTGATTACCCAAACAACTCACTTGTAGGAATTTAGAGGGTGTTGTAATTTGGTGATAACAGTAACTAGGAATTATAGTCGATAGGAAAGGGGGAAGATTTGGTTAGAAGGATCATAGAGCACATAATCTGCACCATCTCCTTGAATACATTTTACCCCATAAAAGTGCAACAACCTTGTATTCTCGTGTAAATCAATGGTAGTTTCTTATCCAATGATCTTGGTGTTTGGTTTAGGTTTAGGAAGGGGAGGCACTTAATTATTAGATTTGGAGGAATATGCCTTAAGACCAACCATGAAGCTAAAGAATTAGTATTTGATAGATATAACACTATCAATGCCCTCAATGAGGATGATTTATTTTTTAGGTAATGCATCATGAATGAGTTGAGGTGAAGGTATGAGAGCAACGACCAATTGGTCGGCAATAATTTGGCCGTTTACTACTCACTAGGTGATGATGTGGAGGTTAAAATCCATAAGAAGAGTGATCCACTTCCTAATTTGATCTATTTTAAGGAAGAAATTTGAGAATAATTATCACAAAGGATCTATGCAAACGATGACATAATTAGTTTGATAAAGTATATAATGGCATAGTTTTGTAACAACATAGTTAAAAATGAGACATGTTCGTTTGATGGAAGCATATAGAATCTCATAATCTAATAGGGTTTGAATAATATAGTAAATGATATGATCCTTTACTTTTTCATCTTCTTGAGCTAGCATTTCCCCAATAGACACTGGAGTGGAAGAGGTATATAACATCGAAGGTTGATCAGGAGAAGGAGGTTGTAGTGTTTATAATGAGGAAAAATATTGTTTCATATTATCAAAATCTTTCTGAAACTTCTTGGTCCATTCAATATTATAGGAATTTCATAGTAGGTTGTTTATGGCTTGTATGTGATAAGTAAACTTAGACACAAATCATCGAATTTTCCCAAGCTTACTAAGAAAGGTTTAGATGTTGGCTATAAAACTAGGTTGTGCCATGTCAAGGATAGCCTTTATCTTTGTAGGATCCACATCAATACCATGCTTAGAGATTTAGAATCCTAAAATCTTTCCTTGAGTCACCATAAATATGCATTCTTTGGGATTAAGATGAAAATTTTATTTATAAAGACACCCTAGGGAAATGTCTAAATCATGAGAATGATCATTTTTGCATCAATATTTGATGAGAATATCATCCAATTAAACTTTGAAAATTTTGTGTATGAGGTCATGAAATATGTGATCCATGGCACACTGATATGTCATGCCAACATTCTTGATTCTAAAGGGAATTTTGACATAGCATTAAGTACCCCATTCTGTCATGAAAGTGGTCTTATGTTGATCTTCAGGGAAAATTTGAATCTGGTTTGTACCTTGAGAATCTATTCATAAGAGAGAACATCTTGTACCCCTCCATAGAATAGATGATGGCATTGATGGAGGGTAAAATAAAGATATCCTTAGGAAAAATGAGGTTAAATTTTCTGAAATCAATGAAAATTTGAATGGTGAGAGTATCTTTCTTCCTAAGAAGGATGATGTTAGAAACCCATTTGAAATAGTCCACTGTGTGGATGGATTTGACATATAATATCTTAATGATTTACTTATGGAAAATATCATTGATCTTAGGAGGAAATTTCCTTATATTCTATTGCACATGAAAAACTTAGGGATAGGTGATAATATCATGGGATTTTTTTTTAGGATCGATGCCAGGAATGTTGGTATATTCCCATGTGAAAACGTCCTTATGTTTCCTTAAAATTTAGATGTGATACTTTTGTAGAAGGGGAAAACAATCTCCGAGCATGACTATATATGAGGGGTCATCATCTAATTTCACACCAATAGTATATTCAACCAACATAGTATTTTTTTCTTGGAAGTGATATGGAGCCTCAGATAATTTGGCCACTTCGTCCTGACAAAGATTGATAGTAGTGACACACTCATCAAAGTGCATGGGTGTTTTTAGGAAATTCCCAAGTTATGGTTTCAAGGAAGCCTATCCTCACATGCATATAATATTTCGAGGATAGCTTCATCATTATCTAATGTAGGGAGAGGACCATAATATTCTACCTTGATTTCTAAGCCTACATATCATTTTTTGTCTCAATATTTTCTAGAACTAGTTTATCTGAAATTAAACACCCTAGCATCCAACGTGACCTCTTTGGGTACATGATACACAATGGTCATGCTAGCAGTGTGAGGACCATCATCATCTACTAATATGGGATTAGAAGCTGATGCGGGTGACGGAGTGGTTGTAGGGGATGAAGTTATTTTAGAGGGATGAAGGGATGAATAATCATGGGGTTTTTTAAATACCTAGGGGATGACTAGAAGTGGAAAATTGGTGAGATACACATATGGGAGTGTTTCCTCTTTATCCTCACTATCTCTAGTGTCATAAATGGGAGTTTTGTAGGATATTTCAATGGTATTATATTGGGTTTGTAACGATCACATTTAGACCAGGGCACGTTGGTAGTGAAATACTTCCAAGTGTCTAGACTTAGATTGGTATTTGTCATAGGGGAGGAAAATAAAATGTATTCCTTTTAAGGCATCTCCTCTTTAGCCGTGACATTGATCTTGCTAATATATCAGGGAGAAAGAAAGGATGATCATAAAATATTTATTGATGCCTAACTCATTACATTCTTAAAGAATTTACTAGAAATAACCTAGATGCACTGGCACATCACTCAGCCTAGACTAAGTGCTCACCCGAAGTGTGCTAAGGTACCAGGCCCCTCCTTAGAGGGTTGCTTGTGTAGGATGCAAGCAAGATGAAGGAGTTGGTGCATTCAGATCCATAAATGGTATAAACATTCTACAGAGCATATTCTAGATCTAGATCTAAGGAGTAATGGATTCAAGCAATAGCCATATGAATTCTACCATGCAAGATCTAGTTATATTCATGTTTAACACCTTAAATCAGTCAATACACTCCATTATATTAAACACAATAAATACACAAAAGCTTCTTACAATAAGTAGTACCATAAGTTCATGTGTGCATCAGATCTGACATCATAACTTCACAATAACTCACACATAGTCCTACTATACTATGCAGATCACTACATATTTATAAGGGTGGAGACTTTCCCTTCATCGCTTACATAATTCCCAAAATAGGTCACATGCTGAAAATAGCCATGTGCCTTTACAATAATAGACACACATGCAAGTGTGCTAATAATAGATCTCTTCTGGTTAACTCACAGTAATAATTCTATTATTAAATCGAACCCATGTAAAGCGCTTAGTAGACACTCTTCCAAAAATAGCCTGTGTATCACACAAGTCTTTATCTGGTTGGTGTGCTTTGCACGCTATCTCCAAAAATAGCTCGTAATCCTGAAAATGGCTAAGTCCTGAATCTATCCTTGTATTTCACATGTGTTTCCTTCCCTATCCTTCCACACCTTTAAACGACCTATTCCCACGCTTGAACCTTCTGTGTGCCTTCTACTAAGTATCATACTTTGTTCTGCTCAACATTACCCCACAAGAAAACTGCATTGCCTGCCCCTGACAATGGTTGCCTCTTGATATCTAAAGAATAAAGTATAAGGAATGGAATGAATGTAAATTAAATAATTACTTGTACAAAGAATGAATTTTCACCCTACAATGTCCTCTATTTCAGCTGGAAGAATTAACTCCAGATATTCTTCTTTGATTTCATCCTCTAAGGTTTGTCAATCACTTAGCTTGGCTTCTTCCTTTTCTGGAATATCTGATGCAATAGAATCTAACTCCTCTTGTGCAATATCTTCCTTCTCATTTTGCAATACTATAATAATGTTGGACATTACAGTCACCCTTCCTTCTAAAAGATCCATCTTCTATGCTATAATCTTTCCAATTTCATCTAGCTTGTCCTTATGGGGCTCTTGGACTGAGCTGCAAGGGCCTCGCACTTTTGTTTTACTAGTATCAATCTCTCTACATGCCCCAAAGTATCATCCTTCATGGCCTTCAGGACTTCATTGTCTTCTACCATGGTCCCTGATTTCTTATTACTGCCTCTGGAGCTGCACATATATTCAATTCTGGTCTACTTTCTTCATCTCCTCCTGCAAGGTTTGGAGTAATGCTTCATAAGATGAAATATTTCTAACCACTGGAAGCCCTTGCTCTCTCTGCTTCCTGCTCAGGGTCCTTTGGCATTGGCATTTGAACCGGTCCATCCTCAAGCACCAAATCAACTAAGGTACGCACATAATGCATAGCCGAAGGGAACTTTTTGGGTACCTTGGACTCCAAGTGCGGTCTTTCTTATAGGACATGATCATTGATCTCCTCTTCCATGGTGATGAGAACCCCATTATTATTTTACTCTAGGTCATTTTCTCCTTTCAAACACATTATTTCAGCATCTTTAGCTTTGATATCTTCTCTTAGCACTCTAATAGTTGCAGCCTTATCTACATTCCACCGTGCCACCTCTGTAGATACCTTCACCAAGGCATTACTCACATGTTCATCAGACATAACAGTGGGCTTGATAGTTATGTGCATGTTTTGTACTGCCTTCCAAATTTCTTCTTGAAACACAAGAATCTTCACATACATCAAAATTAGGCTCATCCATGTGTGTTTTCATGGACCATGACAATTGTTTTCTTCTGTGAGTGGTTTCCATGTCAGGGTCCATCAACTCCCATCCATACAAGTCCTTGAGGCCCACTGTATTCTAGAATCGGGCGCAAACAATTTTACTTGTGTCCTCATCATAGCCCATGATCGGTGCAACATACTCCCCACTTGCCCTCTTTGTTCTTGGCCCCTTAGGAACTTGAGTGCCAAGGTTTGGAGTTGGATCTTCTATGTCCTGAGTAAGTATCTTGTTCTATTTCTCCTGCCTCCTCTTTACTCCTTCTTCATCCTTCATTTCTTCATCCTTGGGTTCTTCCACATCCTCTGGTGGTATCAAGGAGTTCTAGGTGCTCTCTCTAGAGACTCCTCACCTCCTCATTCAGCTTTAACTTTCTCCTTCTTTCTCAGTTGTCTCTTTTATGTGGAGAGAGTTCATGGTGATATTCATACTGACTATGGAGTTCCCGTGCTTTGTGTTCTTGTTCTTCTAAACACCCTCTTGAAATAGTGCTCTCCTTGGACTGTCTCCAAGTCCTCTTCTTATTCTTGTACCTGTGGTGGGGTACTTATGCACTCAGTCTCCATTTTGTCTGTAGGCTGCCTCTGGCCTCTATGTACCAAGCCACCACTATCTTCACCCTTCTTCCTCTTCATCCACTACTATGGTTTTTGCAGGTTATGGGGTTGGCATGTTCTCCACTATATGCTTACCTTTTGGCATCCCTAGGAGCACAAACTCATTTTCTACATACTTGTTACCCTCCAACTTAGGCTTAAGTTGAAGGTATACAAGCATGGCTCCACTATCCCCAATATCCAAGCTTATAGGCTTCATGTTTATAACATTTGATATGAGCCTTTCAATATATGTTGTTCGGCATGGATGTACATATGTTTTTCTTAAAGTGTGGTAGTCACAATCTACCTTATCCGCATTAAAATTCAGTCGACGCGCATCAGTGAAATGGTGGACTGATGCCTGGAAGTAGCACGTTGTGAAGGCATACAAGTTTGCACCATGGGCTCCAAGTCCCATCCCTCATAGAAAATCATGTGATGCAGAAGTGCTGGTACACCATGAATTGTACTACCTTTCCCACCACTGACGGTAATTCCTTAGGAATGTGCCACTCCTCTTCAAATTTCATGCGGATCCTGTCATACCACATCTCCACCCTCTATTTGAATGGCCCACTCATTGACCCTTCACATAAATACTTTGTGAACCTCTCTGTGAGGGACTTCTTCTCCAAGGGGTACTCCCAAATCTTGTCTTTTGGCCCATCGGGCACTCCAATCTCCACAAATACTAGTGACAACAAGATAACACAAAAACTAATTCTTTCATAGGTGCACACTTCCTTGACGATGGTATCCACAATGTAGCCTTCTATGTTATAGACTACCCCATGTGACATATTCCTCGTGACATGGAGCCACATTGTATTCACCTACTACCATCTCTCCTGATCATTCAACTTGGTCACCAGATGCGTAGCTGCTTGTACCACTGGGTACTTCTTCAGTTTATCGATGTCCATTCCGCGTGGACCTTTTATATACCCCAATTCCTTTCATGTTTCCATGATTGCTTCCTTATCAGTTAGGTCACTGTCAAGGTCTGTCCCTGTCCCCTTTAACCCTGTTAGCGTTGAGATCAGCATTGTTGTAATCCTTATCCTTCTTTCAAAAAAATAGAATAATTCCTCATGGACTCTTCTCATTAGCCATTGGTAAAGAGGTTCATATTTTCCAAAGTATGGGAGCTCATACAACTGGTACACTCCTACTTGTTTTAAAAGTTTCTCCCCAGCATCATCATATACCAACATATCCTCTGTCATGTGCTTGTTGGTCTTTGTACTCAATAACGCATCTAATTTCTTCTTGTTATCAAAAGTGTGGTGGTTGTAATCACTCACCTTGCAGATGCGTATGTGGGAATCCCACTCTTGCCCAATTATCATGCTTTTTGGATACTACATCTATGAGAAACTACTCTCGGGAGCAATTTCAACTTCTGCCTCCACTTTCTTCTTTCCTTTAGCTCCTGCAGCAGGTGCTTTCTTTGGTGCCATCATCAAATCTCAAGTTTCTATCTTATGTAGTGAACAAATCCAAACCCTAGCTTGAGTATGCATGCCCTAGTTCGAAACCATGTGCCCTAGCTCTCTTTCAGTGCACCTGCATTACTCAAACCCTTCACCAATGGGGATGCAAGCTTCTTCTGCGCACAAATTTTCTCTCCACTTCTGGTTTCACACTCTTCGCACCTCAATACTCTTTTCTCACCTCAGTCACACTTAGCTCGTTCAAATTCTTATGATCACAATGTTAAAAATGAACTCACATCACGTCCTTATATATATTTTCAAAAAATTTGGTGCATTTATTACTCCTTCACCTACCAACAATCCTCTCATTAATTGACCATTTTCACAATTTCATGCGGTACATCTTTCATGCCTCATCTATAACCTTCTAGCGCACCTTCCTACCTTCTAGCTACAGACTTCTCTTCAACATGCTTCCATGCACCTGATTACCTGCCCTTACGCCTTCTCTTGGTAGTCTCCATAGTCATTGCTTACCTCGCAGTTATATTATTCCTTCATTTATCTCCATCTATGGTCCTTATTTGGAAGTAATCTTCTTTCCACCAACTCTCCAAACTTGAATAACACTTGTAGTAGTTTGTTCCTTTATGTGTACCCATTTTTCAATAGCCACCCCACACAAATGGTATGTGCAGTCCTCTACACATAAAAATTATTCAAATGGTAATTAGCTTCCAGTGCACAAACACACTTATTACACAAAACACCATTTGAATTGACAAATCATAGCAACGAAGAAGGAACTACATTAAAGGAGTACATAATTGAAAACCTAATCTAAATGGAAACACTACCTTATTACAAACACCAAGAAGACTTATTTATAGTAGGGCTTCAGCCTACTCCCATTGAAGTAACCGGGTAACCGTATTCCATCAAGGGCTTATAACTGACAAGTGCATGTTTCAAGTACGTAAGTGATAAAATATGGTCCTAACCAATGTACTTTAAATTTTCCTAGATGGCACACAAAACTTAGAGTCATAAAGAAGCACCATCTGTCCTATCTCAAGATTTTTGTCCCTAATGTGCCTATCATGCCATGCTTTCTGCCTGACTTTTTCTTTCTTCTAACTCCATCGTGCTATTTCTCATCACTCATCCAGTTTTGTAAAATTTTCAATTCATTCTTCTAATGCTTGTTCATCAGCTAGACCTCCAGTGCACAATAATACAAAGAAGGTAACATGAATTCCATAGGAAGAACTACTTATGTGCCAAACACCAATTGAAAGGGTGTGGCCTTGTTTAACCACTTGTATGTTGTTCTATATGCCCAAACACAAAAGAAAATTTATCATCCCAATATTTCCTTCCAACATCAAATTTTTTTGTCAATGTATGGCTCAAAATCTTGTTGAAAGCCTCAACAGTCCCATTTTCCTGAGGATGATATGGTGTAGTCTTATGGTGTGCAATCATGAACTCATCCAATAGAATTCTGATTGTCTCATTCAAAAAATGTGTGCCCCTATCATTGGAAAAACTCAGTGGGCATCCATACCTTGTAATAATATTTTCCCATAGAAACCTAGTTGCTATAGCTACTATACAATCCTTTGTAGGTGCTGCTTCTTCTCACCTTGTCAGATAATATGTGCAAGTGATGATATAACATGATCCTAGTCCTATGCGCAGCTGGTGAAATAGGACCCAAAAAATCTATAGCCCATTTCTCAAACGATTTCTGCACTAGGAATAGGTCTTAAAGGCATTTCATCTCTTTTTCTTAGTTTTCCAAGGTGCTGACAATGATCACAGGCCTTGACAATATGCCTTATAATCCTTATACAATGTCTCCCACCACAATCCAATGAGTATAATCTTGTGCACAATGGCATCACCTACATAATTCCCACCTATAATACCACCATGAGCCTCTTCCATGATATCTATGCACTCATGTTCCAATAGACATCAACGCAATACTTCATCTCGACCTAACTTGTATAGGTCACCGCTAATCAACATAAACGGTGCTGCGTGAATGGAAAGTTGTTTCTTCTCTAAGGATTTCATTCCTTCTGGTGCCCTACCTATACGTAGAAAGACAACTATGTCCTCTAATTCTGATGGCATGCATTGTAACCAGTATAACTGTGCATCGGGCATGGTATCTTCAATTTCCTACATGCGTCTTCTCCTGACTGTATTATGGATAAATGGTCTGGTTAAGAATTACTTTTCCCTAGTTTTACCATAACTATAAAATAAAATTCTTGGAATAAGAGTACCCATCGGCATATGTGCCCCTGTAAAACGGGCTTGTTTACCAAATACTTCAATTCCATGTGATCGGTATAGAATACAAATGGTGTTGCTAGCAGGTACTGTCTGAATTTATGTAGCACATAGATCATTGACAAAGCTTCACACTCTGTAGTTGTATAATTCTGCTCTGCATGAGTCAACTTTCTACTAGAAAAAATAGATAGGATGATCAATATATAATACCTTCTCTAGGTTGAGCCAACACCGCGCCAATGGTAGTACCAGAAGTGTCCACATGTACATGAAATGGTTGGTCCCACGAGGGAAAGCGCAGAATAGGTGTTGTAGTAAGTTTCTCCTTCAATGTCTCGAATGTGCACTGTTGTGGTTCCCCCCAATAGAATGTCCCTTTTCCTTTTAGTAACTCCTCCAAGGGTGTGGCAACCTTAGCATACCCTTTAATAAATTTTCTATAATACTTAGTGTGACCTAAGAATCCATGCACCTCACTTTGATTGGTAGGCTCTTCTAGGCTGATAATGACTGCAACCTTAGCTGGATAAACCAACAAACCTTCCTTGCAGATGATGTGCCCTAATAATGTGCCAAATGGTGTAGTAAAATACACATTTATTGATGTTCAAAGAGATGCTTAATTGTTGAAATCTTTCAAACATTAAGCGTAAATTATCACAATGATCCTTAACAAGTCCATACACCATCCAGTCATCTAAATAAACCACAAGAAGTTATGAATAAAATCTTTTAACACTTAGACAACTCTGCATGAGAATATAGTAGGTGCATTTTTTAGACCAAAAGGCATCACAGTATAGGCAAAACTTCCCCATTCAGTGGTAAAAGTAGTCTTTTCTTGATCCTCTTGTGCAATCCTGACCTGATGATACCCAAAGAATCCATCTGTAAAGGAATAGATCTCGCACCCTACAACACCTTCTAATATTTCCTCTATGAATGGCATAGGGAAAGGATCAGTCACACATGCATCATTCAGCTCCCTGTAGTCCACACAGATCCTAATCCGACCATCTTTCTTTATACTAATCACCATTGGGCTAACCCATTCTGATTCATCCAAGGGCTTGATGATTCCAAACTTCAACATTTTGTCAATTTCTTCCTTGAAATTTTCACGCAAGTTGGGGTTCATCCTGTAGGGTCTCTTCCTGACTGGGCACACACCTTCCTTAAGATTTATCTTCATTTCTCCTAATGATTCATGTACATGCCTTTTAGTTCATGGTATCCCCTAGGAAATAAGTCCTGATAATCTCATAGTAACTCAATGATTTTTGCCACTTCAGAGTTAGACCAATAATCCCCAATTATGGCCTCCTTAGGCTCAACATCTAATCCAATATTCACTTTCTTTGTTTTCATAGGTTCATGATAGGTGTGTGTGGTCTTATCTACACTGTCCAAAACCTCATGCCTACCTGTTGAATGATCTACATCCATATTTTCTACTTCTTCATCATCCACTAAGTAGACCATCTTTCTTTTTTCTTTCTCAATGTAAGTGCATGCTTAAGTAGTGTGGCATTTGTCTCTGTTTCTTCAGAAAAAACGTGCTCCTAAGTCATTTCCATCAAATAACTCCTGAATGAGTTCTTCCGCCTTTGCACTGTCTCCCATAGTTAACCACTTTAGAACCCTTAATGCCTCTTCTACTGGAGGTTTAGTAGAGAAGTAGTCAAAAGTCTGGATCATTCCTGCAATCAAATCCTGCCAATTTCCAGTCTCTCTATGGAGTTCCACATATACATACCAAGCACACGCGCAACCTTGTAAAGTGGAATAAAATTTGTGCACCTAGAGTGAAGGTGGTAAAACTTCCTACCCCTCTGTCCAGAGTCTCTCACACTACTGAACGTGGTGTGAATAGGTTGATTACCATGATAAGTACAGATTTGAGTAGGTGCATTTCTCTTGTAAAATTTGAGTAGAAAGAGCAATCCTGATTTCATTCCATTCTACAAGATTATCCCTGTGAACCACCCACTTGCGCACTGTTATCCCACATAGGGTATATGCTAGCATATTCTGTCTCTCCAACTGGTCTATCCACTATTCCTCCATGGCACACAGAAATATTGTAGGATCTCCTTCTCTAGTGTATCGAGGTACCGAGTTGTTACCTATTCTCCTGATATAATGAGGTCTACTTGTTCACACAAAAATGTGCTTCTTACTTTCGCACCCCTACCAACTCATAAGTACCATGAGCCCAATTATCACAAGTAATCACTTTTAGTATCGCTAATAGAATGTGTATCTTCCCTTTGAAGGATTCCTTGTTTAGATGGCTCAAGCACTTCTAGGTCCTGGATGGTGCGTACATAAATCCTATTTAGATCTTCCTCACTCAAAGGCTCAACATAGGGCATAGATTTCCCATATGTTAAAGGGATAATAACCCTTTCCTCCTTGTTCTCAAAACTGATATAACCCTTGTTGAACTAAAGATCAAAATTATTTGCATAACACCAAGGGTGCCCAAGTAGAGCTAGGAAGTTGTCTGCTTCTGTAAGTACCAAAACCTCAAAGTCCCCTGTGAACTTGGCCCCTTGTATAGTAATGGATGCATCTTTTAAAAATCCAATAGGAGTGGCCTTAGTTCGATTATCCATAAAAAATACATTAGAAGATGGCTATAATGGGGGTCTCCCCATCTATACCCATGCATCTAAAGTAAGCACATTGACTTATGTGCCTGTATCAATCAATATATTACTCAAAATCCATCCATCCACAACAACATTTAGAGTGATTTCCTTGTCATAGTCTAAGCTATGGGGGGGAAGATTTGCATGCAGGATCTATCATCCAGTCTTAATGCTTGCACATGGAGTGCTTCCCTTTAACCAATTCCCTAACAATGGAATGATATTCTTTTGGCGCAGTATCTTTGCATACCTCCTTTCAAGTCATCAATATCAGATTGAACCATCTCTGCTAATTTCTTTTGCTCCATCTTCCGTGATTGCTCCTTTAAACATTGTATTTCACCCTGAAGATTTCTGAGTACCTCCATGGTTTCCTAATAAACCTCCTTTTGATGGACAGGATCTGGGTACCATGCATGTAAAACCTCCTCCTTAGTGATGGTAGGATTTTGTTGTAACACTTCTTTGGCATGCACCGCTTCAGTGTGGGTAGTGATCTTTATGGGCAATACCTCGGATTCCAGTTCCAACTTGGACATCCATTGATTTTCCACAGCACATTGTATCCTAACCATCCTTGCGCATTATTTTTCTTGTTTATGCTACTTACTAAGATGTTCATATAAGTCTAGGCATTCCTCATAGCTATGATTCTTTCCACATAAAAGGAACAAGTAATATTTTGAGGACATTTGTACACTTGTAGTGGTTAGGAGATCTGTATGTATAACACGTTCCACAAAGAAAATCACCTTGTCCACCACCATGGTCCATGGTCTTCTAGAACCCACCATGGTATCCTCAACCTCTAGCCACGACTTCCTTTAAAGTGTTCCTTCATTCCGATCATAGCGCTCTTTGGTGTGATCATAATCATGGTGCTCACTTTTAACTTTAGAGTTATATCCAATACTCCCATTGTCTGTTGCACACTAATATCTGATAACATCATGGAACTAACCAATCAACCTGAAGTCTTCCGTAAATTGTGAGTCGTGGACCAAGAAATATTACAATAGAAAGATAAATTCTTTCTAATCGCACGTTGTAATAATGGGAAGTGATTTGTGTCATGGTCTCAAATGACATATATCATAAGTCTAGCAATAATGAACATACTGATTTAGTGGGGACAATTATCCTAAGTGTTCCCTTCCAATTCACAATCTATACACCAAATCCTAATTACACATCTCCTGTGCTAAATTGGTCGATAGTTTCTCTAACTACTTCACCATAGCTGCAATATGTGCTTCCCAATAATGGTCTCACTCCAGTGTTTATACTTCTAAATACCTCAGTGTACAAAATCTGCTTCAAGTGCTTTGTGTGTGATCCATTATATGTCTTTTATGAAAATGCACCCTCCTAAATAGGTGTGATCAAACCCCCAAAAAACCACTGTGCATATTGGATTGAATGGATATCATAAAAAATATTAGAAAAAAGTGTTTTGAAATGGGCATCATACTCCCTGACACTTTCAGTAGTTCCTTATTAATATCTTTGAGTGTGCTTATACTCTTCTGGTTAAACTTAGGGATATAAAAATCCTTAAGGAAAGAATCCCGTAGTGTCGCATAATTTATGCAAGTTTGATCAGGTTCAAACTTCCTGTACCAACTGTGAGCATGTATCCCTACAACATAGTGTACAAACTGTCTTGCCTTGCGACTCATAAAGTTGTAATCCATTTTGCACTCAATAGCATCTCACACATGTCCACATGCTCAACAACATCTTCTATTCCTCTATACTCTAGAAGATGAAGTGGTATCGCCATGTAAATATTTTGGGGTTAGTGCAGGAGCATTCCAACCTGATCCAAAACCTCATGTGTTACCTCTACCTCCAGACCCATGAGATCCACTAGAGCTAGATATGCCCCCTGATACCTCCACATGATCCTCTACCTATAGTTAGAAGTGGACTAGTGGATGTACCACCATATGTCCCAATAGTATTACTAAACTAAACTCCTACAATCTGTGCATGGTGATACTACTCCCATAGAAGTGAGTCCAAAATTTTGTGTGCTTGAGTTTTGTGCTAGATGATGCACTTGAGTAAAGCTACATACAAATAAAAATGGAATATGCTTGCCCGACCATATATGTACTTGATCTATTTGATTTACTCATGTTATTATACTATCACAAAATAGCTTGCTGACTACTTGATTGTATTAGATACTGGAAAACCAAGCTTACAAGGGCTAGGTTAGACAGGTAGATTTAAATACACCCCCATGGCCCATGTAGTCTCTGTTGGTGTGCTCTCCATGTGAGGATCAGGTGAGGGTTACACTATCATGATTTTCTCAGATGGGGGAATTATAGATGCTTTGGCTCCACGCCTTCTGCATGGCCTCCAAATCCTTCATGAGCCATCTCTCTCTTCAACGCCATCCTGTTCTGCAATGTCATGTCACTACTTTATCTAACTCCCTCTCATGCACCTCATTATACTTAAGCCACATTTTTTCCCTCTACCTTTCTATTGATAGGTTAGCCATATTTCACCAAACATGTTCCTACCCCTATGCGTGGTGGGTTTTAGATAGCCATCAGTTTGCTTTCCAATTTCAGGGTCACCATCAATATTTTGATTTCCATTGGAATTCCTTGAAAGTAAGTTCCCCTAGGATACCGTAAAAAATGAAATTATGCTACCTCTGGGAAAGAATAAGTGGAAATTGTGTACTCCATAATATAGCTATTTAGGACACCACAAAACCAAGTATCCACATCATGTATCCAAATTAAATCAGCATCATAAAGGGCCTGAAATTATTCATGTGTCTAGACAAGTGTGTGATACCTCCAATCCTTTTTAGACACATAAGTAACCAGCCACTCATAATTTCTACCCGAAAAATAGTGAAGAATATCTCATACAAATTTTCATACAAATTATGTTCCACCCATGTGCATGTGTTAAACTCATATCTGGTGTTGAAAATCCATGCATATTCTTCTTCTAGATCTTGTATCCACTCCTCAACACTTGCTAGGGTCAACCGATATGTCTTCATCTCGAACCATCCTGAAAAAATTTGAAAAAGAGGTCCTGGAAATGAAACCAATGATGAAGCCTAAAATTTACCAGAAATAACCTAGGCGTATTGACACGTCACTTAGCTAATCGATTATTTTTTATTTGATTTTAAATCTCATTAGGTTCATCGTCATCTGAATCTATTAATGTAATATGAATTTTAGGCTTAAGATCAAAGAATTTTGGATATGGAATGCCTTGGATATCAAGAGAAATAGGCATGAGGAAAGTCTCATTAGGAAAAGGTACTGGGACATCCCAAGGAATGGGATCAACATCATGCCTAAAGCATTGGTTATTATGAATGAATTTGATACACTGGTATCTAGATGATACGACTACATGCATGTGATGTGTCTAAAGATGTCTCAATAATATATTATAAGAAAGAGGGAAATTTAGGACCATAATCTTAGTACAAACTGTATTGGGTTTGATTGTAATAGGTAACCAGATGCACCATATGGGTTTCTTCTTATTTTTTTCAAAGCCTCGAAATTTTTTTATGAGTAGGTTTTGGATTCTCAATAGAGAATCCAATATTTTTTTATCATAGAATAGAAATAGAGCTTACTTCCAGACCCTTCATCCACAAGGAATCTATGCACTTGAGCATCATGAATAATGAAACTAATGAGTATTGATGGGTCATTCACCTGAAATAAGACTTCATCTATAATCATTTCATCTTTCATGAATTCTAAGGATAACGAATTGAATTGTGAAGGTTGCAGAGGTTTCCCTATAGTTTATATGTGATGGACTTCTGGGTTTGTGGTCGTGGAGGGGACTTTGGGAACTACACAAGAAGGATCCTCAAATATTTACAACTATTGAAGGAGGAACCTTTGATGCGAGGATGATGTATGCATGAGCTTCATGAAAGGAATATTTCATGTGAGGGATTTCATTTCATCTAAAAAGTTCCCTAGCAACTTGGAGTAATTCCCATAACGATATCATGGTAATGGCACAATGGTGGATGTATCCAATCCTAATGGTGATTTTGTGTTAGATGGAACTATTTTTTCATAGGAAGGAGGAATGGGTTCTTTAATTGGTGACATTTTTTATAATGCGGGTAGGGGCTCAATTGTGGGAGTAGGATCCACCATTGGCAGATCTTGAGAAGTGTCAAGTAAAGAGGGGTTATTAGCTAGTTTATTTGGTTTGATGACTATGTCTTTATGAGCTATCTTACATCTATAATTAGTCTTAGAAACATTGACTTATTAAGAGTCTAAGAAAATTTTATCAGATGAAATATCTATAGTACCGACAAAATTCTTCATGGGGTTTTTTATGTTGCAGATTTTGATGATTAGAAGGGCATTTTTTTAAAGATTGATAATTTTCATAACACTCTTGTATGATCATAGAGTAATCAAATGAAGAGCCAAGGAATAATTCAAGGGATGCCTTCCTAATATCCTTACAATCACTATGTGAGTGGCCTATAGTTTCATGCCACCAAAAAAACAAGCCACCCATAAAAGTAGGAGGTGATTACTTTGAAGGAGGAACAATTCAAGGTGAAGGAAGAATTTGAATAAGTTCAGTGCGAGATAAAGGAGTATGTGGGAGAGAGTGAGAAGATTCTCGAGTGTCTCCCATTCCTTTTTCTCTTCTAAATTTTGAGGAACAAATGACATGTGCTGTGTTTGTAAGTTTGGGTGACGAGTTATAAGTACATCAAAACTCACACATAAGGTGATCTAGCCTCTTAGCTTGTTCAAGGGCTTCTTTTAACATGTTATGAGAAAAATATCTAACCATATATTGAAGGGTTTGCATGAGGGACATAGGGAAGATTTGGGATAAGCTTCTATTATCAAGGTTATGGTTGGCTTGTATAGACAAGGCCTTCCATCTTTTAATAAGTTAATGAGATGATTCATTTAAACCTTGTTTAAGATTTGTGAAATTTTTAAAGGTATTTTTCAGGTAGTTCTTATTGTTTAAATTTAGAAATCAGGCCTTTTACTAAAAATTTTAGGTCAACTATCAAATGGGGAGGAATTTTACTATACCATTCTAGAGCTTCTCCCACCAAGGCCTTTTCTATAATTTTGGTTGTTGCATAGGTGTTCATTTAGATCCACTCCATATACCAATTGGCAAAATTTTTAAGGAAGATGGTTGGGTCCCTAAAACCATCATAAGAGATGGTTTCTCCTAAATCCATGGAAGTGATATAAGGGGAAAGAGCCTCATTTTGGACCGTTTGTAACATTTTTTTTTGGATTGGTGGAGGGATGTTATTTCCATGTGCATCCACTAATGGGAGAGGTTTGAAGGTAGGTACATTGGGTACCACATTTTAGGCTCCTATTTGTAACATTTGATTTGCATCTGAATCATACTAGTAGTAGTAGCAAATTGAGATAAGACTAGTTGATTGAGGATTTTAGCTATCAATAAATTATGATCAATGGAAGGATATTTCCATTTGCCTATAGGTTATTCTTGTTATTCATCATGTTCTATGTATTCATCACTTTCATTAGTAGAGTTTCAGGGGAGTTTTCTTGATCAGTCCTACATAGAGGTGTTTGGTTATTGAGGATAAATTTGTAGTTAAACTCGGGGCATGGTCATCTCCATTGATATGTTGTGGATACTCCCATCCTTATCAGGTGTAATATATTCATTATTATTAATATTATTAATAACATGTCTTGGATCTATATGCTCATTTTCAAACACATTACAATCAACTGAGTGACCCTTTTTGAGTGGTTAGAACGTGAGGACATCGGATCTTCATGGGTGGAATTAGGAAAGATACAAATATTATCACTTGTGGGAAGAGAAATATAATATTTTTGAGGATGAAGGGGTAATATGGGCATGAATAACCAAGAGAGAAGTTAAGAAGATTTAGCTGAGCCAAGAAAAACTTGAGAGGATACATTGGCTAAAACTAGAAATTGAAAACAGAACTCTAGAAAATTAAATTTTAGACACAATCAACCATGCACATATTTTACACAAGGGATGATGGCGTTGGAAAATAAAAATGACTTAAAAAAGACAATCGTATGTGTATAAATGGTGCCAAAAATGAAACTGAACTAAAACAAACAAGATCACCCCTATATAGAATTGACATAGGGGCCGATGGCATCTGGGAGAACTAATTTTTAGGGTTTTTTTGGATTTTTTAAAATCAAAACAAGACGAAAATGAAGAGTGGGTAATTTTAACAAGTTGTTCTTGCTTAAAAGGGAAAACATAAGGATTTGAGTTGGGTTCACCAAGGATATATGATGGATAAAAATGCATCTAAACATCATGGACTCTTATCATCCATTCAACTAGGGTATTTGATGCAATGAGTAAATCACACACCAAGACCACCACAAAAATGGATAGAATTAAAGGTGGTATAGGGAATACTATGATCACATACCCTAAGGGAACTAACCATTACAATAAGACAAACTAAGGTTTCCAAGGTTTTAGGTTGAAGAAGAGGAAGGAACCCTATGGAGGTATCAACACTATAGAGGATAATGATAAAAATTTTACATAATGTTCTCTGTTCTAAATAAAACATCATTTAGAACACACGTTCCATGCCAATCAATCTCATAATAGATAACCATATGCAGTTGTAAATTACTCAGTGATCCACTGATCTATTCATTTCATAACTCAGTGATCTACCGATCTATTTATGTTAACTTTAAGTATTGAATACTTATCGTATACTTCATATACTTGGTTTTCCTACCCTAAACTGGGTACTGAGTGATCTATTTAAAGAACCTATCTGAATATTTGTTACCAATATTCATCTGACATCATGTTGCTTTAAACTAGGTGACATAGGACAACACAACTAACAACTTGCGATACTTTGGCCAAAGATTTTCAACATACTATTTATGTAACTATTCCTAGACGGAATACTCGTCATTTTAGAATACGTCCTTCACCTCACTCATCTGTTATCTACAATGGTCTTTACCAACTTCTGTTAGTTCACTTGTACAAGGTTTTACCCTAGCTCTAGGTTACAACATAATTTATTATAGGAAGACACTCATGATGACTTAGGGTATATGGGCATACTTAGTTGACCTAATTCAACCAAATGTGCTAAGGTACCCTGAGCCATAAAAGGGCTACTCCCTATCCTAAACATGCTAATAACTAGACCTAGAGAGAAACTATGTTCAAGTCCAGATGTGTGTAGATCTAGATGATCAATGCAGAAGGGTGTTGCCACATGTCAACTGCATCGTTGTATCCTCGAGAAGACCCAAGTCTTCTCAAAAGTACAGCCTTGTAGTTGGCATGTGCCAACATCCTACAGAAACTACCTCATCAAGATGTACATACCCCTAGGAGGTTATTAATGTTTTATTAATTTGGATTATAAAACAGATTACAACATCCATGCTAAACCCTAATCACACACTCCTTAATTTCTTGTTCTATACTTGAATCAATTAAGCATTAAAGAACTTCCTTTAACTCATGATTGCTTTTAATGTTCGTTTACTTAGTTTAACAAGTAGTTAACCAAAATAGAACATCAATATCATAAGTTTCAATAAATGTAACTTAACCATTCAAGAAGATGTAGCAACCACATAGGTCCAACTAAAGTAGACTTCATACAAAATGAAGTCCTATGATTTACAATCATATCTCCAATCCTTTTTGGTTTACATTCATTTAAGAGAGGAAGAGTCTTCCTCTAAATGATTAAGTGTCAGGGTTTATCCTTCACATTTCTATAGTTCATACTGCATGTTCATTACACATCACATTACTATGTTAAATTGTTTAGATAATAAACATCATCTTATGCAAATTTACAAGCTGCATCTTATAGGGGAAATTGAACTAACTCCCTTTATCCATCTTATCAAAGGATAACCAGATAAACATATAAATAATACGAAGAATATCAACAAGATAGAACTTCCATCTCCTTTATAAAAGTATGAGATAATTTACACAACCAATGCAAGTAAATATCAACTTCGTAATTCATCATTATAAACTTATATATTTACAAGACTATGCACTTTAGGCGTACTGCATAACAACAGCCTTCATTCTAAAAAGTATACAACTTTTATTTTTCAATACAACTAAAGAATGAATCAGAATTCTTTACAAAGAATCAGACTTATATCAGCCAATGCATCATATAAGTTTTTTGCCTTCTTTTATCACTTACGATATCCATCTGCAAAAATTGCTAGCACATGGGTCAGTTCAATGAACTGAGCATGATAAGCACTAAGCATTAAAATGAAGTGCATTCCACTAATTGTTTCATTAAAACAACTCTTCTTTAATGAGACAATTAATATATCATACAATAAGCATAAGTGATACCAACCAGAAAAGAAGTACAATAATAAATCTAGATCCACTTTTAAGAGAAGAGCAGAATATAATCCACAACATCTATCTTAAAACTTAAAGTTTAATTGATCCTATCAATTACCTTTAAACAAACAATAGATCTTACCATCCCATTATATCATAATTCTATCCTAATAGAATACAACATTTATCTTTTCTATAAGACAAAAGAAGTGTTTACAACATGGTTCATTTTAGGATGATTCATCTAAATCTTAAGCAAAGAATAAGAAGAACCATTACGTACCATACCCAAACTCAAAACATCAAAAAAATAGATCAGGTTCATAACATGAATTAATTATTTCCTTTCAGGGATAACAATCTTATAAATTCAACATTTAAGATATACATCTAAACAGAATTCCATATCAATCCAAGAAGGTAAAGAGAATCAAAACAGTCTAACTACAAATCTAAATTTACTTTATGCATGTTATAAGTTATCATTCAAAGATCTGAAACCAACGTTCACAAATCAAAGTAGTCCCTCTTACAGGAGTTAATCTCTACTTGAGTTCACCCAAAAAGATAGAGTACAAGAGACAAAACCTACTCCTATCCATCCAAATAAAGCAAGGCTTAGTCAACAACAGTCGATCAAACAAGTATGCATTCACTTATCAGCAGAACTGACTTAGCTACTATCTTTCTACATCATTACAACAAATGATTCAAACAAAGTAGACCAACAAACCATAAAGAAATCACCATCTCATAAGAGAATCGAGTGTAGAGGAGTTCAATAAATGAACTTATCCAAATGACAGAGAAAAGGGATCTCTATTAGGAAAGGTCCATATAATTATTCGTTACATTACTTAACAAATGAATTCCTGTTCAATTCAATTCAGAATGAAAAACACATTACAGTCCCAAAAACAACATACTGATCCCAAGAGAATATATATTTCCTCTCTCTTTAAAAGACCCAAGAACTCATTCACTGTATCCAACAAGAATAGAATCCTGAAACAGTAAGCTAACAAGTTCAGAAGTATCCACGAACTCAAGGACTGAAGTCTCTTTAAAATGCTTCAACAACTTAGTATGAAGAGTAAGTAGTTCGTGATTCAAAAAGAACTATACACAAAACAACTGAATGGAGAAAGTAATCCTTCCCTTATAAATTCAGTGTATAAGGGTAATAACTCAACCTTCCAATGAGACCCAAAACTTATTTTAAAGGATCTGAAGAGAGAGCAAGAAACCCAAAGACGTTTAAGTCAAAAGATGTCCCATTCTTACCTCCAATGCAACTGAAACAAAATCCAAAACAAGACTTTCACAACCTCAAAATTATGACAAAGGAGACTTAGTTTCAAAAAAAATAGTCAACCCAGAACGTGGGTTTCCTCAAACAGAGGGGAAAAGAATACCCCCAAATTTTACACCATTACCATCTCAGAGAAGATGATACAGTCTTAAAAATAGAAATATCACATTCATTTAAACAAGACATTCCCAGTTCAAGATCTCGAAGGGATTACCAAACAACTCATTCAAACTATCACCCAGTTTTCTTGTGAGTAAGTTGCTCAATAAAAGAATTATAAGCTTTAAACTTTTAATACAAGTAAAACCCAACACAAAAATACCAGAACAAAATCGAATTCATTGATTCAATTAAAATTTCTTAACACTCAAGTACCAAATATGAGTACAGTTTTTAACACGAGCTTCTCAAAAAAGTTCAGAACTACATAAGTAATAAAATACGAGTACAGTGGCAAATACAAACTTCAAGCAACAATTTAGAGTTATGCAAGTTTCCAAACACCAGTTCCAAACAACATGAAGCTCCAACACAAGTTTATATCAAAACACAAATCCCTAATATAAGATCAAACAGAACTCAAGGTTGCCATAAAGTTTAGAACCCTATATTGCAACGAAGGCCTAGTTCAAAACACAACAACCTCAAATGCAAGTTCCATAGAATGAAAAACAGAGCTAAAGAAACAAGTTTCGCATACAAGCTTCACATGCATGCTATCATTGAACTTGCACAGAGAGAAAGTTTCCAAAACAACATTATTTTTGCCATGGATTCATATCCAAAAATCACAGAGATTCCTAAAACCCATGCAAGTAATCAACCATTCAAATCATGCAAATATTAATAAGCATAAGAGCAGAGTTATTCTAATGAATCATTTAGAAGAAAGCATGAAATCTTAATGGGTAGAGCCTATCATGCCTGATAGTGCTTCTGCCAAATCAAAGGAGACTTCCAGCTGAGCTTCCAACTCTTTTTCTCCTCCACGAAAGATCAACAATCAAACATATTTTCTTCCTATGCCTCATATACTTTCCTTCGATAAAAAATAGACCATAGAAACCAAAAATAGCTTTGAAGTGAAGGTTAAACTACTGGTTTGAAGAACCAGATAGCTCCATGCAAAGGAAAATATGCAATGCATGCAAAACCAAACAACCTCCCACAAACCCACCTTCCAAGTTTCCAAGATGGTTTGCACACAAAAACCAAGGTCCATCAATGCCATTAATTCCAAATTTCCCACTTATCTTTCCTTGCCACTGCCTCCTAAAACTGGCGAATGCCAATTCCATCCAAACATGCAATTCCATCTTTAGTGGAGCTTCCATGTATGCCTCCACTAAATTCAACTAGCCCCTGCCAAAACTGGCAGTACCACCATCCATTAAACCCTATCAACTCACTTAAATGCCATTGGAACCATCCTTAGAGACATGCGACCCTTAGGTTCCCTTTCAATAGTTTAGGATGGATCCCATAAAACTTAGGTTAGTCTAGAAATAACCACCTTAGGTCTTAAAACATTTCCAATAGTAATTCCCACCTTAGGTTAGATTAAATTCATAACCATATAGTATTAGGTATTAGTTAAAATAGCCTAGCATTACTTTAGTAATCTCTCCCATATTCATTTAGCACAAAAGCTTAGGTTAGGATGCCAACCCAACAAAATAGAATAAGAGGCTTAGATTAGAATGAAATCCAAATAAGTAGATGTAGCTAGAACATAGGTGTTCTTACCTAGCTTAGGATACTGTTAGGATAATATTTTGGTTTTTGGACTCCGAATTCCTCCTTTTTCATAAAATAAATTGAATTTTGTTTACGTCCGTTATGTCCTGTCAGATCAATGCCCAAAGACCCGAGCACAAACATACAGTTGAATGAAAAACACATTCACATAAGACCAAAACATTTGTAACATACAAAGTTCAGTCTGCTATGTCCCTCAAACTACTGAATGTCAATTTACCATTCAGTCTATGAAGAAGATTTAAAACATTCCTTGGATCACTGAAATTGATCCAAGGATGAGTCAGAAATAGGAATAAGTCTGCAACTCTTAAAGCCAGATTGCAACTCACCTTTCCAAAGTGAAAATGAATTCTTGAAAGCCATACTATTTTAGTCTAATGATTTTTAAGAACAAAATGATTTATCCATATCAAGCATGATCTTCAATAGTCAAAAGAACACATCTTTATCAAGAAAATCACATGTCAACACTTGAAATGCAAAAGAGGAATATAACAGTTGTCGAGGGTGTTACATGCTTCCCTCCTAAAAAGAATCATCATCTCGATGATTATCTCATTTTTAATAGTTTGCATCAAGGAAAATCAAATTATTCACTTTTCTTACCATATGTCAAAAACGTATAAGAATTTTAAAGTTCCAGAAATCAGCATTACATAGCTGTTTATTCAAAACAAATAAATATCTTCCCAAAACTGGCATACTTATTGTAATATAAAGATAAAATCACAATTTTTATCAGTCAACAGAATCAATTCTGTTCAAATAGATATGGAAAAGCAGTTTTCATATCCTCAAGGTTTTCCCAAGTTGCACTTTCTTCATTAAACTGGTCCCACTGGACCTTACATTGACTTATTTCATGATTTCTTAAATGCAACTGACGAGTTTCCAACACTCATATGGGTTTAACCATGATTATTCCTGGGTCTTGGACCTGCAAGGAATTCCAATTTAACACATGTGATAAATCTGAAATGTATTTCTTAAGCAAAGAAATATGGAAAACATCATGCATTCGTGACAAAGCAGGAGGTAATGCTAAACGATAAGCTACAGGGTTGATTACTTCAACTATCTCAAAAGGTCCCACATAACGATGGTGATAACTTGGCAGCCTTGCCAAAAGTTATAGATATTTTTTGGTTTAACTCGAAGAAAGACTTTCTCACCAGGTTCAAATTTCTTGTCTACCCACTTTAAATCAGCATAACTCTTTTTCATATCTACTGCTTCTTTCAAGCATTCACGAATCATTTTAACTTGTTGTTCTATTTTAGTAAGAATTTTAGGTCCAATTACCTCTCTATCCTCAATGTTGTCCAAACTAACTGGGGTTCTGCATTTTCTTCCGTATAATGCTTTGAAAGGTGTCATCTTAAGAGAGGCATGATATGTTTTATTATATGCAAACTCAACTAGTGGAAGGTACTCTTCCCACTTATACTGCTGGTCCATACAATACATTCGTAACATATCCTCCAAAACTTGATTAACTCTTTCAGTCTATCCATCCGTTTCCAGATGATACACAGAACTGAATTTCAGCTTAGTTCCTAGAGCTGCATTAAGTATTTGCCAAAACCTTGACATCATTCTAGGATCTCTATCGGATATGATTAATTCAGGTACTCCATGTAATCTAAAATTTCGTGTACAAATATTTTAGCTAACACAGGAGAATCATCCTTCAGATTACCAGCAATAAAATGTGCTACCTTTGTTATTTTATCCACAACTACTAAAATAACATCATGTTTGTTTCTTGACATAGGTAACCCTTTAACAAAGTCCATGCTTATCACTTTCCATTTGTACTGCAGTATACTATGAGGATACAATAAACCGGCTAGGTGCATATGTTCCACTTTAACACGTTGACATTCAAGGCAATGTGTCACAAAATCTATAACATCCTTTTTCATTCCCTTCCAGAAATATTGTTGTTTTATATCAGCAAGCATCTTTGTAATACCAGGGTGTCCAAAAAAAGGTGAATTGTGAAATTCTACTAACAATTTCTTTCTCAAATCATTTAGCGAAGGTACATATACTCTGTTTTCAAATCATAAGATTCCTTCATTATCAAAGTGAAAACCTTTATACCTCAAATCATTTGGATCTGCAGCAAGTGCTGTCTTTACTTGCTGAAAGTAAGAATCAGATTCCATAACACTTTTTACTTCATCCTTAAATTGAGTTCTCAATGTTATAAGAGCAGAAATGTGCTTCCTACGACTTAGAGCGTCAACCACTCTATTTTCTTTACCCTTTATATAACTGATGTCAAAATCATATTGAGACAAAAAATCTAACCACCTTCATTGTCTTGCATTAAGATTTGGTTGAGTGAAGATATACTTCAGTCCAAGATGATCAGTTTTCAATTCAAAAGGTTTACCAAGTAGGTAATGCCTCCAAACTTGCAGTGCATGAACAATGGCAACAAGCTCTAAATCATGTGGAGCATAATTCAACTCATGTAACTTTAGTTTTCTACTTTCGTAAGCTATGACATGATCATTTTGTAACAAAATACCTCCTAGACCTTCACCAGATGCATCAGTTACCAAAAAAAATCTCCATTAGGATTTGGTACTACTAGAATAGGAGCTGAAGTTAATTGTTCCTTCAAAGTTTTGAATGCAATTTCACATTTCTCGTTCCAAAAAAACTTTTTATCCTTCTTTTCTAAAGAAGTTATTGGTGCAACCACCTTAGAGAAATCTTTTACAAATTTTCTATAGTAGCCAGCAAGTCCCATGAAGCTTCTAACTTCATGTACATTCTTTAGTGTAGGCCACTCAGTTATAGCTACAATTTTTGAAGGATCTACAACAATTCCATTCTTACTTATTACATGTCCCAAATAGTGTACTTCTGTGTCATAGAAAGAACATTTAGACAGCTTACCAAATAACCATCTCTTTCTTAATATTTCCAAAACTATCTTCAAATGCTCATGGTGTTCCTCTAAAATTTTAGAATATATGAGAATGTCATCCAAGAATACAAGCACAAATTTGTCCAAGTATTCTTGAAAGATATTATTCATTAAATTCATAAATGTTGCAGGTGCATTTGTTAATCCAAAAGGTAAAACCGTGAACTCATAATGTCCATACCTTGTTATGAAAGTTGTTTTATGAATGTCTTCATCCTTGATCTATAATTGATGATATCCAGATCAAAGATATATCTTATAATACACTGATGCTCCATGCATCTGGTCAAATAAATCATCAATTCTAGGGAGTGGGTATCTATTCTTGATTGTTACTTTGTAATCAATGCACAATCTAAGTGTTCCATCTTTCTTTTTCACAAATATTACAGGTGCTCCCTAAGGTGAAACAAATGGTCTAATCAAACCTTTAGTAAAAATTTCTTGCAACTGAGCCTTAAGCTCTACTAATTCTATAGTAGTCATTCGGTACGGTGCTTTAGAAATAGGTTCGGTTTCAGGCTTGATCTCTATTGTGAAATCAAACTCCCTTTTGGGTGGAAGACCTAACAATTCTTCCCAAAATATGTCACTGAAGTCTCGTAACAATCAGATAACGTTCCATGACATCACTGTTTTCTTTAGTTGTTTCTAGAAATTTTCACTGCATATAAGGTACAACCTTTATTTTTGGCCTTTTTAAGTTGCATAGTTGACAGTTTTCTAACTGAAATCTCACATTTCACACCCTGAATCTCTGTTGTTTTCTGTAGGTCATCTAAACAACTAATGTGTTTTTCAAAATAGTCCACTTTAGCCTTATGTTATGCTAACCAATTAACACCTATGATTACATCATAAGACCCCAAAGGTGTAACATAAAGATCAACTTCAGTGGAAAAGCTAGGTAAATCAAGGACTACTCCAAAAAGACACCTATTAATTGTATGAAAACATTGTTTCCATACTGTACAGTCCATGTTTTATCCATGTTTTATATCTTTTCTTTTTAGTTTTGATGCTAATTTACTAGAAATAAAACATTCAGTAGCTCTGGTATCAAAAAGAATAGTTATAGGTAAACCAAATAACTTACCCAGAACTTCTATGGGTGTATCTTGTTTTTCCTTGCTTTTCAGCTACTGCAGCATGTATCTTGTGTTGCTGATTACGATCATCCTTTTTCAAAGGGAATTGATTTGTAATGATCTTTTCCATAGTTATAATAGCCTCCTACAGGTCCCTTTTTAGGCTCAAAATTATTTCCAGCCTTAAAGTTATCATTCTGACCTCCATAGGACTTCTATCCATTATTATTAGTCTTGAAAAAGTTGTTTCGTGCATTTCCAGTAGACTTATTTGTTGTAATTTTCTTATTATTATCAAATGAAAACTTATTTTTATTACCAAACTTCTTCCATGGTCCTTTCTTAGGTGCAAGAGACGATGAAGATGAGTTGGGAATTTTCTTCCTTACTTCCTCCTTATGAGCAGAAATTGCCTTTAATTTTTGTTCCTACCTTATGGCATTTTCAACAACCCCTTCCATAGTGGTTAGGCTGTGAACATCCACCTCTCCTCCTATAATGGGATTCAATCCAATGATGAATTTGTGTATCCTGAACTTCTCATCAGTTTGGTACTGAGGTACATAGTTAAGGAGTTTTGTAAACCACTCCCAATACTCAGTTACCATTAGCTTTCCTTGAGCTAAGTTCTGGAATTTAGTCATTTTCTGATCATAGTAAAGTTGCGGCAGCCAACGTTGCCTAAAGTATCCTTTAAATTGATCCCATGTGATATTAGTTTCATCAATATTTAACTCATCCTTACGGCTGTCCCACCATGATGATGCCTTTATGGGAAAGCTGATATGCTCCCCATATCAGCCTTTGTTTCTTCTAAGAAATTCCTTATTGCAAAGTATTTCTCCATTTCGTTGAGCCAATTCTCAGCCCCATCTCCTAATGTGGTGCCATCAAACTTGGGTGGACTTATCCTTTTTATATCATTAGTGAGTTCAGCTGCCAACCTAGCCTTTTTGTTCTCAGGTTGAACAGGTATGTTCACATTGTTATTATCAACACCTACATTGGTGTTGTCCCCAGGAGGTGGCTGATTATTGTTGTCAGCATCTTCTTCCTCCTCATTTCCCATTACTTTTTTCAAGTACAGCCAAATGATCTCTTGTGTCCAATAGGGAAGCAAGGATCTCATTGAGTTTCTAGGAAGTTACTACTCCTTCCTCATGTGGAGGATTATTTGCAACATTTCCTCTTGTTCTAACCATTTTCTGTTACAAGAAAATTTAAGTTTCATCAGATTATGGACACAGTAGGTCTAAGAGCTGCAACCTTCAGCTCTGATACCAAGATGTAACATTCCCATTTTAAGACTTTAGAAACAAGATTTTTTTTACATAATGTTCTCTGTTCTAAATAAAACATCATTTAGAGCACACATTCCATGCCAATCAATCTCATAACAGATAACCATATGCAACTGTAAATGACTCGGTGATCCACCGATCTATTCATTTCATAACTCAGTGATCTACCGATCTATTTATGTTAAATTTAAGTATTGAATACTTTTCCTTTACTTGGTTTTCCTACCCTAAACCAGGTACTAAGTGATCTGTTTAAAGAACCTATCTTAATATTTTTTACCAATATTCATCTAACATCATGTTGCTTTAAACTAGGTGACATAGGACAACGCAACCAACAACTTGCTGATACTTTGGCCAAATATTTTCAACATACTATTTATGTCACTATTCCTAGATGACATACTCGTCATTTCAGAATACGTCCTTCACCTCACTCATCTGTTATCTAGAATGGTCTTTACTGACTTCTGTCAGTCCACTTGTCCAAGGTTTGACCCTAGTCTAGGTTACAACATAATTTATTATAGGAAGATGCTCATGATGACTTAGGGTATATGGGCATACAAGTTGACCTAAGTCAACCAAATGTGCCAAGGTACCCTGAGTCATAAAAGGGCTACTCCCTATCCTAAACATGTTAATAACTAGACCTAGAGAGAAACTATGTTCAAGTCTAGATGTGTGTAGATCTGGATGATCAATGCAGAAGGGTGTTGCCACATATCAACTACATCATTGTATTCTCGAGAAGACCCAAGTCTTCTCAAAATTACATCCCTGCAGTTGGCGTGTGCCAACATCCTACAGAAACTACCTCATCAAGATGTACATACCCCTAGGAGGTTATTAATGTTTAATTAATTTGGATTATAAAACAGATTACAACATCCATGTTAAACCCTAATCCAACACTCCTTAAGTTCTTGTTCTATAATTGAATCAATTAAGCATTAAAGAATTTCCTTTAACTCATGATTGCTTTTAATGTTCATTTACTTATTTTAACAAGCAATTAACCAAAACAGGACAGTAATATCATGAGTTTCAATATAATTTAATTTAACATTCAAGGAGGTTTAGCAACCGCATAGGTCCAACTAAAGTAGACTTTATACAAAATTAAGTCCTATGATTTACAATGATATCTCTAATCCTTTTTGGTTTACATTCATTTAAGAGAGGAAGAGTCTTCCTCTAAATGATTAAGTGTCAGGGTTTATCCTTCACAATTTCTATAGTTCATACTGCATGTTCATTACACATCACATTACTATGTTAAATTGTTTAGATAATAAACATCATCTTATGCAACTTTACAAGCTACATCTTATAGGGGAAATTGAACTAACTCCCTTTATCCATCTTATCAAAGGATAACCAGATAAACATATAAATAATATGAATAATATCAACAAGATAGAACTTCCATCTCCTTTATAAAAGTATGAGATAATTTACACAACCAATGCAAGTAAATCTCAACTCGCAATTCATCATTATAAACTTATATATTTACAAGACTATGCACTTTAGGCGTACTGCATAACAACAACCTTCATTCTAAAAAGTATACAACTTTTCTTTTTCAATACAACTAAAGAATGAATCAAAATTCTTTACAAAGAATCAGACTTATATCAGCCAATGCATCATATAAGTTTTTTCCTTCTTTTATCACTTACGATGTCCATCTGTAAAAATTGCTAGCATGGGTCAGTTCAATGAACTGAGCATGATAAGCACTAAGCATTAAAATGAAGTGCATTCCACTAATTTTTTCATTAAAACACCTTTGCTTTAATGAGACAATTAATAAATCATACAATAAGCATAAGTGATACCAACTAGAAAATAAGTACAATAATAAATCTAGATCCACTTTTAAGAGAAGAGTAGAATATAATCCACAACATATATCTTAAAACTTAAAGTTTAATTGATCCTATCAATTACCTTTAAACAAACAATAGATCTTACCATCCCATTATTTCATAATTCTATCCTAATAGAATACAACATTTATCTTATCTATAAGACAAAAGAAGTGTTTACAACATGGTTCATTTTAGGATGATTCATGTAAATGTTAAGCAAAGAATAAGAAGAACCATTACATACCATACCCAAACTCAAAACATCTGAAAAATATATCAGGTTCATAACATGAATTAATTGTTTCCTTTCAGGGATAACAATCTTATAAATTCAACATTTAAGATATACATCTAAACAAAATTCCATATCAATCCAAGAAGGTATAGAGAATCAAAACAGTCTAACTGCAAATCTAATTCTACTTCTACATGTTATAAGTTATCATTCAAATATCTGAAACCAACTTTCATAAATCAAAGTAGACTCTTATAGGAGTTAATCTCTACTTTGAGTTCACCCAAAAAGATAGAGTACAAGAGAAAAACCTACTCCTATCCATCCAAATAAAGCAAGGCTTAGTCAACAATAGTCGATCAAACAAGTATGCATTCACTTATCAGTAGAACTGACTTAGCTACTATCTTTCTACATCATTACAACAAATGATTTGAACAAAGTAGTACAACAAGCCATAAATAAATCACCATATCATAAGAGAATCGAGTGTAGAGAATTTCAATCAATGAGCTTATCCAAATGATAGAGAAAATGGATCTCTATTAGGAAAGGTCCATATAATTATTCATTACATTACTTAACAAATGAATTCCTGATCAATTCAATTCAGAATGAAAAAACACATTACAGTCCCAAAAACAACATACTGATCCCAAGAGAATATATATTTCCTCTCTCTTTAAAAGACCCAAGAACTCATTCACTGTATCCAACAAGAATAGAATCCTAAAACAGTAAGCTAACAAGTTCAGAAGTATCCATGAACTCAAGGACTGAAGTCTCTTTAAAATGCTTCAACAACTTAGTACGAAGAGTAAGTAGTTCGTGATTCAAAAAGAACTATACACAAAACAACTGAACGGAGAAAGTAATCCTTCCCTTATAAATTCAGTGTATAAGGGTAATAACTCAACCTTCCAATGAGACCCAAAACTTATTTTAAAGGATCTTAAGAGAGAGAAAGAAACCCAAAGACATTTAAGTCAGAAGATGTCCCATTCTTACCTCCAATGCAACTAAAATAGAAATCCAAAACAAGACTTTCACAACCTCAAAATTGTGACAGAGGAGACTTAGTTTCAAACAAAACAGTCAACCCAGAACGTGGGTTTCCTCAAACAGAGGGGAAAATAATACCCCCAAATTTTATGCCATTACCATCTCAGAGAAGATGATATAGTCTTAAAAATAGAAATATCACATTCATTTAAACAAGACGTTCCTAGTTCAAGATCTCGAAGGGATTACCAAACAACTCATTCAAACTATCACCTAGTTTTCTTGTAAGTTGCTTAATAAAAGAATTATAAGCTTTAAAATTTTAATACAAGTATAACCCAACACAGAAATACCATAATAGAATCAAATTCATCGATCTTATTAAAATCTCATAACACTCAAGTTCCAAATATGAGTACAGTGTTTAACACGAGCTTCTCACAAAAGTTTAGAACTACATAAGTAATAAAATACGAGTACAATGTCAAATACGAACTTCAAGCAACAATTTAGAGTTACACAAGTTTCCAAACACCAGTTTAGAACAACACGAATCTCCAATACAAGTTTATATCGAAACACGAATCCCTAATATAAGATCAAACAAAACTCAAGGTTCCCATAAAGTTCAGAACCCTATATTGCAACGAAGGCTTGTTCAAAACACAACAACCTCGAATGCAAGTTCTAGAATGAAAAACAGAGCTACAAAAAAAACAAGTTTTTCATACAAGCTTCACATGCATGACATCATTGAACTTGCATAGAGAAAGAGGGTTTCCAAAACAACATTATTTAAGCCATGGATTCATATCCAAAAATCACAGAGATTCCTAAAAGCATGCAAGTAATCAACCAAACAAATCATGTAAATATTAATAAGCATAAGAGCAGAGTTATTCTAATGAATCATTTAGAAGAAAGCATGAAATCTTAATGGGTAGAGCCTATCATGCCTGATAGTGCTTCTACAAAATCTAAGGAGACTTCCAACTTAGCTTCCAACTCTTTTTCTCCTCCACGAAAGATCAAAAATCAAACATATTTTCTTCCTATGCCTCATATACTTTCCTTTGATAAAAAATAGACCATAGAAACCAAAAATAGTTTTGAAGTGAAGGCCAAACTACTAGTTCGAAGAACCAGATAGCTCCATGCAGAGAACAATCCACAATGCATGCAAAACCAAACAACCTCCCACAATCCTGCCTTCCAAGTTTCCAAGATGGTTTGCACACAAAAACTGAGGTCCATCAATGCCATTAATTCCCAATGTTTACGTGAATCACCATACCTCTATCCAAGAACAAGCCCCTTAAGGAACCCATTCTAGAGAGAGATGTATTAATGACCTCTAACCTAAAAATATAATTGTTAGTAACATGTATGAAAATAGAAAGTGTAAAAATTTAGGTGTATACACATCTCACCTTCCTTGTGTGATCTTCCTAACTTGGTGGGCTTAGCTTGACAACAACTCACCTCTAGTTACCCCAACTCGCTTGATATATTGAATCACCAAACTTGGTGGATATCCTAGCTTACCATTGATGTAGCTCACCAAATTTAGTGATTCTACCAAACTTAGCAGACCAGCCAAATTTTGGTTGTGACTAACTTGTCCTCTAAATTTAGAGGAAAAACCCCTATTGGGGAAAATTCATGTTTTTTTTTTCAAGAATGAAAGCAAGATGCCTTGTATAGAAGGAAGTTACTTAGTGAATCCTTTCCAAGTGTAAAAATATTTTAGTAAAATTAAACTAGAAATTTGAATGTAGAGTGTGGGGATGCAGGGGTGGGGTTGGGAAGCTGCACAAGGTTGCACATGTGCTCTCCAAATTTGCAAATATCTTCTCTAATCCTCTCACTCTCTTCTTCTCTCCTCCCATACCTTCTGCTTGTTTGTAGAGGATACTAAACCTACTCTAATACCAAATGTTAATGAGAAAACATGGAGGATTCTTTAAAATTTTATTAATATAGAAAAAATAGATTATAGAGTAATAAAGCTACAATGTAGATATGCATTTGTACAACTGAATAAAAACAACAAATATGTTTTAAAGACACAACAATAATCTACATGAATGAATAATAAAACAAATATATGGTTTAAATAAGTAAAAACATATGAATAATATAAAACTAACTACCCATGTAAATGACTTATTTATCTAAGGTAAAAGAAACTAAGGTAAAAATACTAAATATAATGTAAAATTACCTGTTACTAGATTTTACCTAACAAAATTAAACTCCATATTTTTTTCTAGCCCATTTCCTTTAGTATGTATTCATACTAATCCTCCCCAAGTTCAAACTGCTATGCAACCTAGCCTTAAATATTGGTATCCTCTTGCAAAGCTTCCTCACCTTCCTAGTAAAATCTCGTTATTGGATCTCATCCATGATCATTCCAACATCACGAGCATAATATGCCCACACTCTTTTCTATGAACATCCTATTTCCACCCACTTTAAGGAAACAACCTTCCCTACATGGTTAAAAAGAGAACATCATGCATCAATGCAAAGAGTTATCCATTTCTACCAACCATTCCATCGATCATTCTTTGTGCATATACTTCCCTCTTAGTTCCATGATCCTAGATATGCTCATATTTCATGTGATGATTCTCCCGTCTTAATATTATTTCAAATTTTCCACACCAAAGTTAAAATAACCCTTATAAATGAAGGATTTGACACTTGTGTTGCCTCTCTTGACTTCATCAAGACCCTCAATTACTCTATCAATAATATAAAATTCACTAAGAACACATGTCATGGCTATCATCATAATAGATAGATGTAGTATTATTTTCCCACTCAATTTCCTAGGCACACTGACACTTCATCCAAAGATATCTGAATGTTCACCCAAAGTGTGTGAAGCTACCAGGTACCTCTTTTGTAATGTTTTGTCAATATGTTAGCATGCATGTTCATAATAACCATAATTAAAGTGTATATTCCATCACAATAATGAGATCCATGAGCTCAAATTGGAAACACACATAATAAGAAATATATTAGATCATATCACAATTAATATCAGATTTATCATACGAGTACCATAAACAAGGACATCAACAATCAATATCCATCCATGTTGATCCATTATATTAAATCATAAAAAAATAGTAGGTGAATACATAACTATAATTACTAGAGAGTTAAGCACGTTTGGAACATTAGGGTAACATAACTCTATAATACACAATCCCTCAAAACAATGGAATACATTACATACTTATAGGGGTGGGGACATTCCCTTCACCTCATATGAATCCACAAAATAGGCTGCATGCTCAGAATAGCCATGTGCTAACAACTCTACATGGTGGCTAATAATAGATTAATCTATAATTGAAATCTATCTTAATCCTATTATTAGCACAAATTATGCATGTCTCTTGGTCTTCCACTTGTTCCCAAAATAGCTCTTCCTTGGCCATGAAGTCTTCATGTTATATTTTCTTGATATGCACTCCATCCTATTTTTATCCCGTTCCCAAAAAAATGGATCAGTCCCAAACTCATCCTTCTTACGTGCCCCTATTACCTTCCACTTATGTGCACATACGTGCCCTATTTGCACACCCTTTAAGACTTACAAATTTTATCCAGACCAACATTTACCCCACACTAAAGATATTTTTTCCATTGGAAATAGGTATTTTCTACTTTTTTCTCAAAATAGTCAAATAATAAAGAATGAATTATGAAATAATGAAAGGTATATAAAAAATTAATCTGGCGAGCTCACTCAGTGGTAAGAAGAAGCTCATGGTAATCCTTCTTTATCTCATATTCTAACTCATTCCATTTTCCTATCCTTCTCTTCACCTAATCATATACATCACCAAGTACCTTATTCATTTCCTATAGGGTCATACCTCTACCCTTGTGTTTTAACTCCCTTATCACTCCAGCTAGCTCTGAAATCATGTCATCCATGTAATCCATTATTCTAGTGACTAGCATCCCCAAATCCTTTATTTTTATTCATGGGCATCCTTGGCTACTTTGTGTCATGCTTGTCTACTATCGTAGCCAACCTTTCCTCTCTGCCTAAAGTTTCATCCTTCTTGGATGCAAGGATGTCATTTTACTCCTATAGGGTCCTTATTATAAAGATCTGTTCAGGATCCTCACATATCTTCAACTCCCGTTCTTCTTTCTGTAACTCTTCCTTCAATATCTGAAGTATGTAATCATACTCCACTATTCTACACATAATTAACTTATTTTTCCTTTCATTCTTGGCTTTAGTAGTTTCTTTTGTCTCTCCTAGCATAACTCCCTTCTTCTCAAGCAAGAGGTGAACACACTCCTTTATAAAGAGAAAGGAGTAGGGGTATGTTTGATTTGTCTACCCATCAAATTCTGGATGTGCCAATATAATCTCACCTCTAATTTATTTAGAAAAATATAGAATCTTCTCATTCCATTCCTTTTCCTTCTTGTGCACTTCAATCAATTACTGAACTTGTTCCTTTAGATTTTTTGTTATCCTCAAGCAATGACCTTAGTGCGGTTGCTTTATCCAGGTTTATGCATGCCACTTTTATTTCCATCTTAGTTAAGGCATTACTTTCTTTCTCATCATTGAATTATGTTGGCTTCACAGTCATGTGTGCAACTTTTTCCCCCTTCTTTATTTTTCTTCAAACATATGCTTCTTCCTTCACGTCAAATTTTGGCTCATCCATGTAGGTATGCATGATCCAAGATAGTTGTTTCAATGTGCACATATTTACATCCTACGGATCTGTTAATTCCCATCCATAGAGTTTCTCAGCCTCAAGAGTACTTTGGAACCTGGCGTAAATGATTTTAGAGGGGTCATTAACATACCCCAACTCTAGTGTCTTATACATCTCCTTGCCCTTATTTCTCTCAGACTGATGCCCTCTAGGAATATGCATTCCTACATGATGAACATGACCTCTATCCATTTCACCCTCAAGTTCTCCAGAAGGCTCACCTGATGGTTCACCTATACTCTTTTTTTTCTCCTGTTCTTCACCTTTGGGGCCTCATTCTTCCTCGTGCTCTGAAAGCACCTCTATATCATGATGAGTTTATGCATTTCTATGCCCTTCTTATTCTTCTTCATCACAAACTAGTGTACCTTGTATAATGTGTGAAATATCACTAGAGAGTTCTTCTTCATCCACTTTCCTGGGAACATACAAGCACCTTTTCTTTGTCCACTTCTCTAGACTCAGTTTCATAGGAGATATCCTCTCTTACTGATAAGTTCTTACACTAGTGCTCTATGTTTTTTTTCTCCTTAGGAATTTGCTGAAGCTTTGGTCCTCCATGACACCTTCTCCTTTCTCTTCCTCATCAACACCAATCTCTTCCCTTACTTATTCTTCCTCTTAGGAAGGACAGATCTCGCGCTGCCTTCAATGGCCTGTAGTCAGCTGTCTCTTTGAGCCATGGTCAAATCCTCCACTATCTTCCTTCAACCCCTCTTCTTGAAGATATTCCTCATCTGTATGAGGGGGAGAGGGTACATCATCCTGCACAGTCCCAACCATATGTTTCCTCTTGGGAAATTTTAGAAGCTTGAATTCATTCTCAATGTACTTCCCATTTACTAACATAGGCTTGAGGTAAATGGATACCTTCATCACACCCAATGGTCCAAATACCAAACTCATGGAACTGATATTAACATCATTTGATATCTATTGTTCAATGTACAGAAACTTACTTAGATACACATATGTCTTTAAAAGGGTACAATAATCATAGTCCACCTTGTCTACATCAAACCTTAATTTGCATGAATTCAAAAATTTGTTCACAGAGATGAAAATACCGTGCAATGAAGGCATAGGTAAGTTTACACTAAGGGCTCCACTTCTCATCCTTCATAGCAAACCTACAAATGCACTAGGGCTGGAAAACTACAAATTATGTCTGCTTATCTAATACGATAGACAGATCCCTGGGTATCCTCCATTCATGTGTGAAAACCTCATGCATAGACCTATACCAAATTTGTAGCTTCTTCTTGTAAGGGACACTCATATTCCCCTCATAAATGTACTTCGCAAACCTGTCTATAAGTGAACTCTTTTCCTTAAGGAACTGCCAAATATTTTCCTTTTGCCCATTGGGTACCCCAATCTCCACAAACATAATAGATAACAGAATAATGTCAAAACTTATCTTGTCTCCTTAGTGTGATTCTTGAATTATGGTCTCAGTAATGAAAGCAAACAAGTTACACAAAACTCCCGTAGACATTTTCTTGGTGATATAGATCTATTTCTTATTTACCTGGCTTCAGTGCTCCTGGTTATTCAACTTGGTGAGGAGGTTTACAACAATTTGGATAATAGGGTGATCTTCCAAATTCTCAATGTCCATCACATGACCTCCATTTGCATAACCAAACTTAGTAGAGGTCGCTTCTATACCCTCATCATTATTAAGGTCACTACCTATCTCAGTGCCCAAACTCTTCAAACCTGTCAAATTCCCAATAAAGGGCGTAGTGAGGCACACCTACCTTCGTATGAAATAGAAGAAGTCCTCATGGACTATGGATATTAACCATTGGTACAATTTTTCTAGATTGCCAAAGTATGGCAACTTATATACCTACAAAACTCACACTTTTTTCAACATTTTCTTCCTCGTATCATCATAGATGGGCCTATCATCCTATATGCATAAATCCTCTCTTGTCACCAATGCCTTATACATCTTGTCCTTATTTCCCTTAGAGAGGTGATTGTGATCTCTCACCTTGATCCTTTTGATATGTGATTCCTATATGATGGAAAAGCGACAAGAGAGCATGGGAATCTACAAGTAACTCTTCCTCACACCCGACCTCTTGAGGTCGTGCCAAGACAACCGGTGGGGATGGACTATGCATGGGATGTAGAAAAGATAGTTAGGAAATCTTATGTCTTTGACGCGCACTAGTGGAATATGTGAATCTAAGGCAAAGACAATTAGCGAGGATGACTGATCGAAGGCTCCAATCAATATTGAGCTCTAGAGTAATCCGGTCTATAGGTTGTGGGATATGGGGAAAATGACCTGGCATTGTCTCGTATATATCTCCAGATAGGGTCATAGGATGGATGATGGATATAGAGGGGATTCTATGGGCGATTCTCTGGTCTAGTCTAGAAATCCTTAGCTTTGATTAACTATTATGTCTAGTGAAGGATAATTGTGTGATAATGGTTGGTGGAAGTGGAGAGGACCTAAATACTAATGTACGTAAACTAGCATCAACGTCTGATTGACCTGTGGACTCATTGGGTTGTGGGATCTATGAATCATAGCCGTAAGATTTGTGGTTGTTGTGGACCTCCTATGGTCATGTGTGGAATCAATCCCTAATCCCTACTATCCAGTAGTCGTATGCCTTTTCGGCCTCTATATTTAGAACTAAAAGTTGTGCAATCTTCTCAAAGTACCTTACAGGCATTTTGGCAACTTGAATTCTTAAACTAGTGTCTATGTCAATGAAGAATATCTCCTACATTTGATTGTGGGACCAAAGGATCACAACCTAACATGTTTTCTCTCTTTTAAGCCCTTCTACAGTCATGCGGGTATCGATTTAGGGTAATCTGTAGTTTGGCTAGTTTGTCCAAAATGTATGTGCTCTGGTTTGTCTTCTATGTTTAACCCTCTTAATTGTGGGCTACTTTCTTTTAGGTCCGTTGTTGTTCAGAATACTTGGATTCTAGGATTCTAGTCTATATTAGTTATTAACGCAACAAGATTGGGATGAGGCACTATTGACTTGAATATGTATTCTCTGGGCTCTCTAGGTCCCGTGATTGTCATACAAAAGGAAATGAATCTAGCTAAAGTAAAGACAGACTAAATCAACTGCACAAGATCTATCTACAGCGTATATTCCTAAATCTGATATTATGATAAACTCGAAGAGAGTAATTATTTAATATATCTAGAAAGTGACAACTAAACTAATAATCAAAATAAAAACAAACAAAGCAGCTGAATATAGCTACTTGTCAGTGCAGTTGTAAATCTATTCTAAATAACCAGATAACTAATCTAATCTATTTGAAATACCCCTCGATCTTACCTCAGAAGTGGGGAATGAATCATAGTTTCTCAGAAACTATAAATCCACACAGCTTCCCTGGTAATATCGAAAGTGAGATTAACTGAAATGAAATGATTGACTACTCTATTTGATATGCTTTTAAATAGAAATTTTGATAGCTTGAACCTGGATTTTACAGAAAAGTGGCGAATCTAGATTGTGTGTTGCTTTGTCCCCTCAGTGTGGTCTCCTCGTTCCTTCGTGCTCACATGAATCTAGAAAAGTGTGTGATGTTAGCATCAACAGAAGTTGGTATCAAAATAATGGCAACTTTGGATGCAGACTTAATATAATGCAAGTATGAGAGGGATAGCGTAAGAGAACAGAGCTTGGCTTATGTAATTCCTAGTGGGATTTATTGCGAGTCATGCAACATAAAACATCCACAACCTGAAACTATCCTTTTTGATGAACAAAACCTGCAACTTTAATGGCTTCCGACTGAAAAATGGAACTATCTTACTTCTAATTGATTGTATGAAATAGTAACAACACTAGCACAAGAAGAATCATGTGGCTTCCTAAACAGCTAAACAACACTAACTATGCAGGATAATAAATAAAACTAACACAAATCCTAAGAAAGAACTAAAAGACTAGAGCTATTGAAATGAGAGGATTTTAGAGGGACATGGTTCTGAGAGGCCTTTTTCTTGAAAACTAAGCCAGATATTTATAGAATTCCCATTTACCCAAAGGTGAAATCCAATTTGAACTCTTTTACAATAAACAATGGAGAAACACTATTCTAGGGAACCAAAATCATAAATACAAGCAAAAACAGATGAAAAAAGTGGGTAAAAGTTGAAAATTTACGTGAGTTGCGACGTTAAAAAGAACATTCTGGAAAAATGTGTGAAGGACCGGGTTACAGAACCGCTTAGCCCTACCTGGGCAACGGTCACGACGACCACTGCCTAGGCAGGGTGGTGGTTTCATCATTAAAGACCGAAAAGCAAAGGAAAAGAGTGGGAAAGAGAAAAAGCAAAGCACATGCAAGGGCTAAGCGGGGCATGCGGGATGTTAACGTACATGCTTGGAGAGCTTTTTCGGATCCTAAAACACCTTGCGAGGAGACCTATATCATCATCGGGGCACGTGTAACATTGTTCTAGCGGTGCAGTACCCTATAATTTTGGCTACATATAGTTCCTCTACCTACTTCCTAATGCTAACACTAAAACTACTTCTAAGTTAAGCCTATTATAGATGCATCCAAGTAACTAGTGGAGTCTGAGTATGGAGGTCCCGAGAGGGGAAAACATAGAAGTTAAAACTAAGATACGTTCATGGGTCAGAATAACACCAATCCAAAAGGGGATGAACACTCTACTATTAGGGAAAGACAGACTAGAAATGTAGGGTAGAGGTCATAAATAGATGTGAACATAAATACTAAAATAACATGAAATGAGGACCTTCCATTTGTGCGGGGATAAATCACTTACCAAAATCGAAGAATACAAACCTGCGATAAAGGGCATACACACCATAATTAGGTTGCTATACATGTAATAGAGAGGCCCAATAATCTAAACATTTGCACATAAGTTGATTTGGAACATAAATGAGCTCATGGGAAACATGACTGGTGGTATTACTCAAAGGAGGTATAGTCATAGACCATGTATGTAGTCATAGAAGGAATGGAAAAAATCCACAGATACCAAATGAATGTTTGTAACTCATAAACACTTGGGAATCTATTTTAACAAATTTCCTTTGCATTCTGAAGTGTCCAACCATTTATAAATAAAATATTTTGCAAATATATAGAGAACTAGGGGGGGTACATAAAAAAGTAGGATTTGAAAGAGTCAGAGAATGTGTCCATATTTAACTCAACTAGCCATTTTTAGGGCACATGACCCACGTGGGTTTTTGGGACACGACCGCTGCATTTCTGAAAAGGAAAAGCATGGTTTCGAAATTTCGCCACCCTCATGTACATGGAAGGCATATTTACAGGATAAGCAACCTTTAAGGGAGCCATTAAATAACCGCCACCCTGCTACATGGTTGAATTGGTTACACCTTTTAAACAAGTAAAAATACCCCTTTTTCCCTCAAAAATTTTTGTTTTGCATTTTTAGCAACCTTTCAAAACTTTCACCGATTTTCTACATGTTACTTGGATACCAGAACTTAATCTATTAAGTGTCTTTTTGGGTGTCCAATGCCAGGCCAATTTTGTGTATATCCGATAGAGCTCTGTTTAGAGAGAGAGTGATTGGCTTCTAGCAAAACTAAATGCCATGTCTCAGGCCCAGCAAGACAGTCTTCAGAGTACTCATGGAATATAAGGAATGTAAATCATGGGCCTTAAAAAGTTGCACCATCTAATGACATACTTTGTGACTTATTTTCATATTGCGGATGCCGATTGGAACACTTTCCGATGGGAACAATGGTACGAGTTGAGTGGACCATTGTTTTGTAGGGGTACGAATTTTTTGACTACTCTTGGGGATCCCGATTATGGTGGGAAGGAAGATAACACTTTTGAGATATGGGAAGAGTTCACGGGCTCATTCAGCACAGTGGGCCTCGACTTAATCACTGGGAGATTTCCTTATCTCTCCTATCGGCCTAAGAAGGGGTTCAAGGAGCCTCGGGTACTCACAGGAAATATTTTTGAAACCCCTTACCAAAATATAACATTAGAATTTTTTGAGGCCATTATGTAAAAAAGGATCCTTGCCTCGACATTGATCGGAGACATAGGGAGGAGACAAATGTACTATATTGATGGTCCCCCATCATTATCCACAGATTGAGGGGCATGGTCAGATTTATGCCTGGGGAGCCGACATTCTTGAGACCACTTATCAGTGATTTGTACCGAGAAGTGGTAAACAAGCGTTTACAGGGGCAGTCATTGAGCCATCTGATCACTACTGGTTATGAGCTGGGTCTATGAGCGTTTCATCCCCTATGGGAGAGGTGTATAGGTGGCAGATCCTGGAGTTGTGAGGGCAACCAGATGGACATGACATGTCGGTGCTCAGAGCACCTCACTAGCCAGTTGCCTCCTTGACCACTGATGACATGGAGGCCACACCTTATTAGACCATGACAGGTTTATGGGGCGAGGAGGCTCTTACTTTGATTTCTTTCTCCACCTTTCAGGGCATCTTGTTGACAGGATGGGGAGGGTAGAGATACATCCGTTTGGTCGAATGCCCCAGACAGTTTGGTCTTCTAACATATGTGGGTATGCTTCCCCTATGAGGTACACGGTATATAGATTAGTAGTCTAGGAGGCTAGATGAGGTCCTAGAGGCTGTAGTTGGATAGTTGTTACTCTAGTGTCCCCATTGCAGCTAGGAGGGTAGTACGAGCTCGAGGGAGAGCCGGGGTTCTCCTCAGGAACCCTTGTATTTAGATTACCGCCGGTCCCGCCCATAGCAGTGATGACCCCTATTTACATAGAATCTAAGTCCAAGGAGTTTACAGGTAGGGAGCACGGAGGAGGAGACCGAGGCATGAGGTAGTGAGTTGGGCGGAGAGGAGGACAACGATCCTGAGTGGCATGACACTCATGACATCTTACAGGCAGAGAGTAGAGGTGGAGAGGGTGACTCTGGTTTCAGAGGATCCACTCTCTCTCCAGGGCTTGGTCGGAGAAGATGAGTCCATACTAGGACGTTATGTGGTCTCAGGCACAGGAGGAGCGCACCAGTCAGCAGCGGTATCTATGGCAGGTGCCGACCCTAGAGATCCATCTTGGAGGCCCGGAGATCTGAGTGAGTTATCATCCTTCATTTTAATGTTTGGTTCTAGTTAGAATTGCCTTAGTTGCTATCTCTCCATTTTATTTTACATTTGTTTCTATCTCTTGATTATTTCTAATCAGGTTTTTCTCCTTTGCTTGTAGAGACTACTGATGAGTGGAGAGACCTGATTCACCGGGTATGCACTGATACCCTGATGATCCCTATGGAGAAGACCCATGCGGAGCTATCCGTGGATGCAGGGGAGCCCTTACCCAGCCGGTAGGCATACCGACATTTTTGTGCCCCTGTCTGGCATGTGGCCAGGATGGTGTCTACCCTCCGTACTGAGTTGGCAGAATACAGGACATTAGAGCACTTGATGAGGATTCGCTCTCATAACGAGACCCCAGCTGCTCCTCGGGATCGTGAGCCCTCTGTGCACTTAGAGCGTCAGCGCAGTCGGAGTCCTAGACGAGGGCGGTGCACCTTCGAAGGGATCTCATAGGGGTTGAGAGGCCATTAGCTCTCGTAGATCATTAGTATGATGTATTTGTATTTTCTGGGCTCTTTGAGCATTTTGACCATGCTTAGCGCATGATGGAATTGTACAAGAAACCTTGATTATATATATATATATATATATATTATATATATATAGATATTATTGTTTGGATTAGACTCTTGGTTATCAATGTTCTTGTGATTTACTTTCATATGTAAATTACAATGTTTTTTTTATATGCCTTTTAGAATGTATGCAATGAAGAAAAAATGATACAAATGTTTTCTTTTTGTATTTCGTGATGCTGATAATATGATAATGTAGACACAACGTGATTTTGAACTTTAATTTCCATAAGCAATTTTTGATAATTCATTTTTTTTTGACAAAATGAGATGATAAACTGGTATGATGAGCAGATGAACTTGCCCCATTCCTATCTCCATGCAACTAGTAAGATGTGAGGGCTCATCACTGAGAGCTAAAAAGGGCACAAGTTGTGAAATTTGTTGAATGGTAGTGATGAGAGATAGACAAAGATTTGGTGGAACCAAATTAGGATGCTACAAACCTACTCTTCTTAAGTGATTCCATAGTTTAGAATGCTACTTTCTTTGCGGTTTATCTAGACTTAGATCCGTAGATGGCCACATGGTTGACAAAATCTGGTTTTTAGGGTTTTGAACTCTCTTGGAATTTTGGACATCTAATTCATTCATTCTTGACTCAAGATTTCAAAGGTTCATTTGAGTTGTTTGTTGACCACCTTCAACATTTATTGTTAAGAGGACCCCCCATACCTTGCCCCATGCTACTAGTTAGAAGCATGGGCTTATCACCATGGACAAGGTACAGGTGAGTAAGGGCATTCCCATCCTTTCCCAACCCTACGTCACTAGTAAGAGATGCAATCTTATCACCAAAGGTTGGTAGGGCAAGGAAATGTGTAAAAATAAAATTTTCTATTTGATCTATTCTTGACTTGTTTATTTGAGAAAAATGTCAGTATGTTCTTATTTCCAAAGAGATATGTGTACGGGATATATGTGACACTATGAAACTTCTAGAATAGACCATAGGCAAGACACCTATCCTAGGGAGAAACCAAAAGTGAGAACAAGCATGCAGACCTTGGTATGGTTACCGTTAAGACTTTGTCATATCTAGCTTTGTATGGATGAAACGATTCTGAAATGGTGATGATGTTATGAAAATGAAGAAGTATGATTTGAAAGCTAATGTCAATATCATCAGAAGTTTGTAATGAATTAATTTGGGAATAAGTTCCTTGATCACAAGATTTGTACAAAACAAGCAGACAAAATGAACCTAACTACATGAAGATGCAATGTAGATATAATTATATAGATAGTGCTGGTCACTTATGCATAGAATCACTTAAGGTGTAGGGAATTGACAGTTTCACCAAATTCCTCACCCTCTAGTGTGCATAAGAGATATGCATCATTTCCATAGTCCTTCATGACTCAGTATGGGCCCAACCATTTGGGCTGGAATTTCCTCCCTTCGCCGGTCTTTTTATTGATCCGGCTGTCTAGTCTTAGAACTAGATCAACTTCATATATGTCTCATTCATCGACCTTCTTGTTATACTACCGACACATCCAGTCAGCATAGACTCTGTGCTACTATTCAACGATCTATCCTAGCCTCATCAAGGATTTCTAGTTGAGAGAGACATGCATCCCTATAAGATTCTTCATCCAGAATCCCTTGTAATGAGATGCGGAGACTGGGTATTTCAACCTCAAGTGGGAGAACAGCTTCTGCTCCGAATACCAGCGAGAAAGGAGTTGCTCCTGTTGGTGTTCTTATTAAGGTTCCGTGGGCCCACAAGGCCGGGTATAACTTTAAATGCCAATCTTTTTTGTTTTCTTTCACTGTTTTAAGGAGAATGGCTTTCAATGTTTTGTTTATTGCTTCAGCCTGTCCGTTGGCTTGAGGGTAATACAGGGAGGGTGTATGATGGTTTATTTTAAATTTATTGCATAGCTCACGAACCTCTTCATTCTTAAAATAAGTCCCATTATATGTGATAACAGTTTGTGGGATACCGTACCTATAAATGATTTGGTTCAAAATGAACTTGGCGATCACAGAACTTGGTACAGTGGTGAGAGGCATAACCTCTACCCATTTGGTAAAATACTCAGTGGCCATGATTATGAATTTATGGCCATCTATAGATGAGGGAGAGAATTTCCCTATCAAATTTAGCCCCCACATAGAAAAGGGCCATGGAGTAGCGATTGGTTGTAGAGCTTGTGTCGGCATGTGAATCTCGTGGGAGAATTCTTGGCATTTATGACACCTACGTACAAACTCTATTGCGTCATGTTCTAGAGTGGGCCAGAAATAGCCCATCCGATGTATTTTGTGAGTGGTGGCATGACCACCAAAGTGGTCTCCACATATTCCACTGTGAGATTCATGGAGAATATTCTTGGATTCTTCTGTGTCAACACACCTTAGAAGCATTCCATTGAAAGCCTTACGATAGAGCACTTGTTCTATAATAATGTATTTAGCTACGATAATGCGTAACCGTCTTCTATGTTGTGGCGTAGCACTTTCTGGATAGGTATGGCTCATGATATAATTAATAATATCAGTATACCAAGGACATTTAGAGATGGGAGGTCTAGTTTTGAAGTAATATATGCATTCATTGGGAAAGTCCAAATCGACTAGATCACCTCCGTCTAATGGGTTGTCAACTAACCAATCTGCTATGATTTGTCCCTTAATGGAATTTTGATTTACAAAAGTTAATTCAAACTCACCCATTAAGGTCATAAAGCGTCCAACCTTTTTAGACAAGGACCCTTTATGAGAAAGGTTCATAAATGGTCTGTTTTTACAATGACCCTCATTTCTTGATTTAGCATGTAATGTCTTAAGCGTTTAGTTGTGAAGACTATGGCAAGGAATTATCATTCTGCTTGCATATAGCATGTTTCATAATCAAGTAACGTGTGGCTTATAAAATAATTCACGTGTTCTCTCGTGTCATCATCTTCTTGAGCCATCATGCAGGCTAGCGAGACATTGGTAGCTCATGAATATAAGATTAAAGGGTGATCTGGTTTAGGTGGCATTAGCATGGGTGGTGACAATAGGAAACACTTAACTGCTTTGAAAGCATCCTTGTAGTCTTCGGTCCAATTGGTACTGTACTCTTTCTTGAGTAGATTGTTGATTGGATTAATGGCAAAGCTTAAGTCTGGGATGAATCTTCGGATGGCACCGAGTTTCCCAAGAAACGACCTGATTCCAGATTCATCCAACGGTGGGATCATTTCAAGAACAGCATGGATTTTAACTGGGTCTACGTCGATCCCTCATGATGATATAATGTAACCTAGGAGCTTCCCTCTTGTCACACCAAATACACATTTTTCTGGGTTTAGTGTGACTCCGTATTCTATCAAATGTGAAAGAATGATACGGAGCACTTCCGGGTGATCACAGCGCTTTCTGGCCTTGGCCAATAAGTCATCTACGTAGGATTCCATGATCTTGTGAATAAGATTGTGAAATATGTATGTCATTCACCTGCTGGTATGTGGTGCCAGCGTTCTTGAGACCGAATGGCATAACAACGTAGTAATAGGTTCCCCAAGGAGTTATAAACGTGGTTTTGGCTTGGTCTTGTTCAGATATTCTGATTTGATTGTATCCTGAGAATCCATCCATGAGAGACAAAATCTCAAAGCCAGCTGTTGCATCAATGATGACGTCAATGGATGGTAATGGGAAGTCATCCTTGGGGCACGCTTTGTTAATGTCTCGGAAATCTATGCAAATGTGTATCTTCCCATTATTTTTGAGAACAGGAACGATATTAGATATCCATTGAGAATAATCAACTGGTTTGATGAATCCTACTTGGAGGAGTTTCATTACTTCTTCCTTTACCATGAGAGCTACCTTGGGTTTCATTGGTCTTGATTTTTGTTTAAAACTGCATCTGCTTTGCATATGATTTGGTGACGAGATTATGTACTTCTGATGTTTTTTTGAGGACACGATGTGTGGTGCAACCCCTGTCATTTCTTTATAATTAAATGTGAAAGCCTTTTGATGTTCTTTGAGGATTCGAGTGTGTATTTCTATTTCTTCTGGAGTTAACGAAGATCCTAGTTTCAAGATCCTTGGGTCTTCCTCCGTTCCAATGTTAATATCAATTGTTTCTTCGATTAAAGAAGCATTACCTTCTTCAAACTCAGACGGGGCTGGAGGTAATTCCAGATCATCTCCATTCTCTACTGTGTACATGCTGAGTTCTTTTTGTGGGGGAAGCTCTATCATGGGATTTCCGAAGTAGGAAGATGAATGTCGGATTAAGGATGAATCTACCTCATGATGGGTGAGATGTAACGTTGCATAGGCATTTAAGTAATCCAGAGTGGCTCTATCACTATCAACGTGGTCTAGGATAATAGAGTTGTTCTCAGCTATGTTTGTTAAAAGAGGGTTTGACATTGTTTTCACTAATGGTTTAGTACGAAGGGATACCACGAAACGGGTATCTTCTAACTCACTGTTTGGGGTGAAGCGTGACACTGAGGTTGCTATAGAATCCGCAAGAAGATTTTGTTCTTGCGGGATTGCTTCAATGGATATGAAGTCGAATTCTTTGCTCAAAGTTAATACCGCTGTTTTGTAGAGCTGTAAGTGTTCATCTCTGGTTTCATAGACCTCAGAGACTTGGTTTGCTACTAATTGAGAGTCTCCTAACACCTTGATGTCGTTAACACCAAGCCTTTTAGCTATGATGAGGCCAAGGAGGAGGGTTTCATACTCCACGCTATTGTTTGTACATTCAAAATTTAGTTTAAAGGCGAACGGTAGGATCTTTCCCTCGGGAGAAGTAAAGATCACACCTACCCCAGGCCCATAATGACATCTTGCTCCATCAAAATGGAGAGTCCAATATTTAGTTGGGAAGATGGACGTTGGGACATTCGCTATGTCAATTTTTTCTACTTCGGTTACTTCTACCATGCAGAGATCCTCTGCTGGAAGAGCACCAACACCTAGGGTATATCCCATACCTATAGAATCAAATGGTAGGAAAATTGGTAGATCCTACTCTAGTAAGTCGACAATCTTCATAGTAGTTCCTAATGATACTACTTCTACAATGTTAGTCTCATCCTTGAGGGCTGGGATAACTTTGACTAGGCTCATAGTCTCAAGATCTGTTGTAGGTACCAACTTTTCTTCTGGTTTCGTGTCGGTTGGTTTATTAAGTTGGTTTGTTGGGAGTTCAAACTCAGAGTGAATGCCCGGTCTTTTCTTTAAGTTAGCTAGGTGTATATCGAATGGTTTTGGATCACCTTTGGCTATGAATACCTTTCCTAAGTGCAAGAACCTTACTTCTTGAAATAACATAGAAGGGATTGCCTTCATACGGTGTATCCATGGTCGGCCGAGGATCATATTATAATTGGTTTCCCGATCTATAATATAAAAATTCAGTCAGGATTGTTTTGGGTCCTAAGGTAACTGGTAATGTTATAGTTCCAATCGAAGTGGCCTTAAGGCTATCATAGCCTCTTAGCATATTCCAAGTCGTGGAACAGTTTATTTCTCCATACCCTGGTTTTTGAAGGAAAGAGAAGGGGACTATGTTAATTGCAGCCCCATCGTCAACCATTGCATGTTTAACGTAATTTTTATAAACCCATACTTGCAAATGTAAGGCCGGATCACCTCTGCATGTAATCTCAGCATCTGTTGGCATTTTGTTTATTTCGAATATAAACTCGGCATCCCTCTCCGGCTGCCCCAGAGGGTAGATATCAAAGTCTATATGATTTACCTATGTTTTGGGAGGTAGAGTGATGTTAATTAAATGACCTAACCCTAATGCCTCTAAAATAGCAGCCCTGTGGGCAGGAGAGTTCCTCAGCAAATCCAAAAAGGAGATGTGAGAGAAGGTTTTTGTTAGGTCATTAATCAGATCATAGGCACCTACGGGTTTCACTAATATTTGTTGGATGTTATCTGTCTCTAGCGAGTAACTTGGATTTGGCTGAGAGGAATACTCTCATGTCCTTGTTATGGCTTCCACAGGTAGTTCGGTATCTAATTCTAATAAACTGACTATCTTGGGCCGTGGTTAACTTCCTAATTGTGGTGCAACAGGTGGATTTAGTGAATTCCAGGCTTCATAATTATTATTTCCTACCATTACACCTTTGTTCATCCCATTTGGATTTAATTTGTTGTTATTTTGACTTGGGAGCAGATCATTGAAGATCTTGAGGGGAAACTTCCCCTGTAAAATCATTTAGTGCTGGTGACACAGGATCCACCAAGAACATATCTATGAAAAGTTGTCTTTGCTCTTCTGGAAAATGTTGTATGAATTTATTGTAGTCACGACATGTTCTAGTTTCGTGGCCTCGAATCTTGTGAAAACCACAATACGAGTTAGGATTGTAATTTCTAGGTTGTTGGTTTGGCGTATATTACATTCCAAGACTCTGATCAAACCACTGTCTATTAGGATTAAGGTTTTATATTTGTTGTTTTTGGTTTTTATATCCAGTTGAGTTTTGGCTTGGACCCTGTGTCTGGATCCACCATTGTTGTTGTTTTTGTTGTGGATGATTAAAATCCACTGAATTGATTCTTGGGGTAAAGTTGTTGTTTCATTAATTGTTAACTAGCGGTGGAGTATTTAGAACATTGACCTTTTTATCTTGGTCAATTACCTCATCGGTTGTTGCACCGTAATTTTTGTTAAGGATTTTAGGTCCTTGATTGACATTTGTGGCAGTAGGGTAAGTTGTAGTATTTTGGTTGGGGGTGATTAACCTCCCGTTTGCTCCATACTTCTTGCGACCGCTATCTATTGCCACTTGATCTATTCAGAGAACGCTCTGAAGTACTTCATCGTATGTCCTTAGTGGGAACTTCTGGACTTCTTGCTTCACCTCTCTACTGAGAGAGTGAAGGAATAAATCGCATAGCTCCATTTGGTCCATGTTTGGAGCACTGGATAAAGAATAAAGGACTGTACACCATCTCTGGATGAAATGAGCGACAGATTCATTGTGTTCTTGTTTAATGTGTAAGAATTCCTTGATTCATGTTCTTAACAGTTTGTTCATGTCAAATGCCTTAATGAACTTTGAAACTAGTTGTTTAAATGAATGGATGGAAGCTTCAGGTATTCTGTAATACCAATCGAGGGTGATGCCCTCCAAGGTTTTGGGGAATATTTTGGCAACAACCCCATCCCAAGGAAGCAATTCTCAAATGGTTGCAGCATAGGCCTTAATGTGTGTATTCGGGTCTCCCTCCCCTTTGTATTTGGGCAAATCAGGAAGAGGTCTCGGAAGCATGAAGCTTCGTATGGTGAAGTCTAAGGGCTCTTTTAAGTACTCTGAGTAAGTACCTATCGCATAGGTTTCAACCATTGATGGTGCCTATTGAGGGGGAGGAGGTGGAATAGGTTGCTGATACGACATAGCGTATGCATTTGCAGGGGCATAAGGAAGCCCCTATGGTTGAGCAAGCATGTCGGGAGAGGAGAACATATATTCTTGTGGCAACTTGGAGTATATGTTTAAGTATGGAGGAGTATTCCCTAAGAGTGGATTATGTTGTACAAGACCGGGGAGGTATCATATTCTCCACCTGAATAGTGTTGGAGGTGGCAGTTCTAGTTGGTGTTTGTTATGAATACTGAGGAGGCATGTCCAACGTGCCTATTCCTGTGAGGAGATCTACTTGGCTAGCATGATGTGGAGGATTGGAATTTCCTACCTACATGAATTGAGATGTTTGACTTGCTCGAGCAAGTTCTAACCCTCTAATTATTTTTACTAAAGTCAAAATGACTTCATTTGGTGAAGTCCCAGTATTTTCCCTTGGTGGCGTTTGTTGTATATTCTGAGGTTGTATAGTCATGTGATACCCTGCTATGAATTGATCGTTTCCCTGCCAAGTTTCACTGAGGGCATTTCCTATAGGTAGTGGTATGGAGGTGTTTTCTTAAAAAGAGACCTCAGTTCGTGTTTGTAAACTTCCTATAGGTGGGTACATACTCCCAGAGCATTGTTCATTCCTGGCATAATGCACTAAATGTTCATCATCTAAAACTAGGTATGGATCTGAGTGTCTGCTAATTTGTGGTCTAAGCAGCACCTGAGGAGATGAACCAAATTCTTCTGTGAATGTCATATTGTTTGAGCCTGAAGGCTCTATTTGTTGCGTTTGCGTGAGTTGATCCAACTCCTCTATTTGGAAAGACAAACTATATCTAGTCCTTGGAGGTGGAGCTTATGTTGATAATTGGTTATTTGAATATTTGTCACCCCATACTGAAAGCTAGGGTGATGACTGTCCATTCAGTTGAGCATAGTATGCCTCAAGACCTAGGAGAGGTCTGCCATATGCATCGAATCTTGACATATTCAGGGGGTATATGAATACACGTAGAATAATGGGAAAGAGCGAAGGTGGAAGAAAGAGGTAATAAAGAAAAGGGGAAGCACTATGTGTTCATGTCAGGTTCACCAATTTTGTACGATGGAAAAGTGAAAAACGAGCATGGGAATCTACAAGTAACTCTTCCTCACACCTGACCTCTCGAGGTCATGCCGAAATAACTGGTGGGGATGGACTATGCATGGGATGTAGACAAGCTAGTTAGGAAATCTTATGTTTTTGATGCGCACTAGTGGAATATGTAAATCTAAGGCAAAGAAGGCCCTCCTAACCTGAACTGGTGTGATAGATCGATCGACGAGGATGACTTCTTGAAGGCTCCAATCAATATCGAGCTCTAGCGTAACACGGGGAAAATGACCTGGGATTGTCTTGTATATATCTCCAGATAGGGTCATAGGATGGATGATGAATATAGTGGACTCTACGAGAGATTCTCTAGTCTAATATAGAAACCCTTAGCTTCGTTAGCTGCTATATCCAACAAGGATAACTGTGTGATGATGATAGGCAGAAGTGGAGTGGATCTAAATACTAATGTGCGTAAGCCAGTGTCAACGTCGGATTAACCTGTGGACTCGTTGGGTTGTGGGATTTGTGGATCACAACTGTAGATTCATGGTTGTTGTGGACTTGCTATGGTCATGTGCAGAATTAGTCCCTAATCCCTAATATCCAATAGTCGTATGCCTTTTCAGCCTCTATATTTAGAACTATAAGTTGTGTAATCTTCTCATAGTACCTTACAGGCGTTCTGACAACCTGAATTCTTAAGCTAGTATCTATATCAGTGAGAATGTCTCTTGTGTCTGGCTGTGTGACCAAAGGGTCACAACCGAATGTTTTCTCTCTTTCAAGCCCTTCCACAGTCATGTGGATTTTTATCTAGGGTAATCTGTAGTGTGGCTGGTTTGACTAGAATGTGTGTGCTTGGTCATCTTCTATGTTTAACCCTTTTAACTGTGAGATGATCTGTTGTAAGTCTGTTGTTGTTTGGAAGACTTGGATTCTAAGGTTATGGTCTATATTGATTATTACTGTGACAAGATTGGGTTGAGGCATGATAGGCTCGAATACGTATTCTCTGGGATCCCTAGGTCCCATGATTGTCATACAAAAGGAAGTGATATAAAGCTAATTAATGAAAAAATAAATCGACTACGCAAGATATATCTATGTATATTCCTAAATATGATATTTTGATAAACTAAAAGAAAGAAATTATCCAATATATCTAGAAATTGACAAATAAACTAGTAATGAATTTAAAACAAACAAAATAGCGAGTATAGCTACTTGTGTGTGTAGTTGTGAATCTATTATAAGTAACCAGATAACTGATCTAATCTATTTGAAAGACTCTTGATCCTACCTCAGAAGTGAGGAGTGAATCATAGTTTCTCAGAAACTATCAATCACCACATCTTCCCTGGCAATATCAAAAATAAAATTAATTGGAATGAAATGATTAACTACTCTACTTGATATGCTTTTAACTAGAACTTTGAAAGCTTGAACCTGGATTTTGCAGAACGGTGGTGAATCCAATGGTGTGTGGCCTTGTCCCCTCAATGTGATTTCCTCGTTCTTTCGTGCTCATGTGGATTCAGAAAAGCATGTAATGCTAGCATCAGTAGAAGTAGACATGAGACAATGGTAGCTTAGGATACAGACTGAATACAATGCAGTAGGAGAGGGATAGCGCAAGAGAACAGAGCTTGGCTTATGTAATTCCTAGCGGGATTTAATGCGAGTCATGCAACATAAAACATCTAAAACCTGAAACTATCCTAATTGACGAGCAGAACCTACAACTTTAATGGCTTCCTACTGAAAATCAAACTATCTTACTCCAATTGGTTGGATGAAATAATAAAAACACTTGCACAAGGAGAATATGTGGCTTTCTAATAGCTAAAAAATACTAACCATGCAGATAACAAATGAAACTATGAATCCTAAGCAAAATTGAAAGACTAAGCTATTGAAATGAGAAATTCAGAGGCAAATTTTGAGGGGCCATTTACTTGAGCACAAGCCAGCTATTTATAGAATCCCATTTACCTAAATTTGAAAACCAAATTGATCTCTTAAACCATAAACAATGCCAAAACACTATTCCATGGAACCAAAATTATAAATACAAGCAAAAGTGGCTGGTAAACGTTGAAAATTTACATGATTCGTGTTAAAAAGAGCATTCTGGAAAACTCATGAAGGATGGCCGCCCTAAGCAGGGTGGCGGTTACAGGACCGCCACCCTACGTTGCCGGTGGTCACGAGACCGCCACCCAGGCAAGGGCGGCAGTTTCGTCACTGAAGACCGAAAAGAAAAGGAAAAGAGGGGGGAGGACAAAGAAAAGCATGCAAGGGCTAAGCGGGGCATGCGGGATGTTAACACATGCTTGGAGAGCTTTTCTAGGATCCTGAACACCTTGCGAGGAGACCTGTATCATCATTGGGGCACGTGTAATGTTGTTCTAGTGGTGCAGTACCCTACAATTTATGCAAGGTAGAAATGAACTTGCAAGAACCCCGTTTATATATTTTTCAAAATTTTCCACACTAACTGCTTTCCACCTACCATCATACTAAACATTAATAATGCTTTCTTACATTTCTATGATTTTCACTAATTTTTCCGTGCCCTAGTCATAAATTTCTAGCACACCTACTACTTCTCAGCCATAGACCTCCTTTCTCATGCTTCCCTTTTCCGAAGTACCTATCCACTACACCTTATACCAAGTAGTTTCACATGTTGCTTTCTACCTTGCATTACAATGTGAACTCATTCGTATATGTGTAGTCTTCAACCTGTGTAATTTTTCTCATTCGTTATTATCACCATCCTTCTCATTATTTGTAACACCTTTTTCTCAACAAACCCATATTGTTATCCTCAAGTGCACTTATTTGGCTCATAGTCAACCTTCCACACCAAAAATAATTACTCTTCTACGCATACCTATAATCCACCCACACTAAAATTATGAGTGGTCCTCTGCGCATTAACCCAATAGATAATAATCAGCTCCTAGAGAGCAAGCACACTTATTACAACAAAACATTGAACTAAATTGACAAAGCATAGTAACTATGAAAGGAAACACATTAAAGGAAATGTATAAAAGGGAAATCTAATCTAAGTGGTAATATTGCCTTATTACAAACACTAAGAAGCCTTATTTATATTAGGTATCCAACCTACTCCCATTGAAGTAACCAAGAAATAAGGTGACATCCAGTGCCTACAACTGACAAGTGCCCAAATCGATCATCTTCGTTACTAAAAAGGGTCCCAACCAATATACTTTCAATTTCTGTAGGTGTTAGGAAAACCCATAGAAATTCAAATGTGTTGTTCCTGAGATGCCTATTATGCTAAGTTTTCTATCTCACTTTTTATGTCTTTTGGATCCATTAGGAAATAGTGCACCTCTCATCTAACTGCATCAGTTTGTCTATGCACTCCTCAACATATTTTTTATCATCTAGTCCTCCTACACACACAATACATAGGGATGAAAATATGAACTCCACAAGTAATACAACCTCCATGCCAAACACCAACTAAAAACGTGTGGCCTTATTCAACCTCTTTTATGCCCAAAGTACAACAGAGACTTTATCATCCCAATTTTTCCTTCCAACATCACAAATTTTTGTCATTGTTTGTCCTAGAATCTTGTTGAAATATTTAGTAGTACCATTGGCCTATGGGTGATAGGGTGTTGTCTTATGGTGTGCCATCATAAATTATTCTAATAAAATCCTGATTGTCTCATTTAAGAAATGAGTTCCTTTATCACTTGTTAAACTTGATGGACATCCATACCTACTAATAATGTTATCCCATAAAAATCTCATTATTATCCAATCCTTAGTAGCTTCTAATTCTTCCCACCATGTCAGAGAGTATGTACAAGTTATAATATAGTGCACACCGACCCTTCACATGGGTGGGGAAATAGGCCCTACAAAGTCAATCGCCTATTTCTCAAACGGTTCAACACTTACAATAGGCCTTAAACCCATCTCATCTTTGGTTCCAGGCTTCTTAAGGTGCTGAAAATGGACACATGCCCTGATATATTCCTTATTATCCTTGTACAAAGTATCCCACCAAACGCTAATCAACAGAATCTTTTGCATGGTGGCATCACCTACATAATGACCTTTTGCAATTCCCCTATGAGCTTCTTCTATAATAGCCTCACGCTCATGCTCTAGAACACACCATTGCCAAAACTTCATCATGGTTGAGCTTTTAAAAATATCCACCTATTAACTAATAGGGCACCACACATATTACAAGTTTCTTCTTTTATATTGTCTTCATCCCATCAGGCACCTAGCCAATGTATAAAAATACTGCAATGTCCTCTAGTTCAATGGGTGTGTGGTTTAATCTAAAAATTTGTACATCTAGAATTGTGTCCTCAATTCTCTACACGTCCTCACCAAAATTGATTCCTGGAAAAAGGTCAGGCCCTGAGTTACTTTTTCCTAGCTTTACAATCACTATAAACTATTTTTTTTGAAATAATAATATCCACCTACAAATGTGCCCTTGTAAGATAGGATTATTAACCAAATACTTAAGTGTCATATAATCTATAAATAAAATAAATTAGAGTTAATTTTAAGAGACCTCTTGGAAATTGGAGGTGGAAAATACTTGGCGAATATCGCTAGAACCAGTTTTGCGGGAAGGTAAATTTTTGGGGGTTATATACAAAATTTTCACCTAATTTTCAAGTGGTGTGACAGAAGGTTGTAGATGCACAATAGGATATTTACCGTCATGCAACAAAAAACTTGTTTTCACATGAAAACAAACCTCTTTTCATGCGTCAACAAGGTTATTGTCACATGACAGTAAGTTTGTTGTCACACAACAACAACCTTGTTGATGTGTGACAAGAGGTTTGCTGTCACACGACAACAAGTTTGTTGTTACATGATAGCAAATCTTCTGTTGCACATCTATAGCCTTCACCCTTTGGTCATGCATCAATAAACTCTCCATGTCAGCATCAAAACACTCTCTATCATGTGTCTTCTTCCTCCCAACTCCTATCGCACGTCAAAAAACTCTCCATGTTGCGTGTTTGCATCCTCTGCCCTCTTGTCATGCTTTTACTGTACTTGATAATACATATTCCCCTAGGTGGTATGAGTGAGCTAATAGTGTTCTACCTAATGAATAATCTAGGATTTTATAGGGGATAGTTTCAAGGGTAGGTGAAGCTGACCCCTAAAAAATTAAACTGTAATTTTTAGGCGAACAGGTCACTGATCCGCACCAAAAAATTCACCTTTTCAAAATTTTCAAAAATGGAATATTCACTATATTATGAATATTTGCCACTAAAATTATCACGGAAATAAATGGTGCTACTAATAAGCATTATCTGAACTTGTGTAGTATGTAGATCATGGATAAAGCCTCATGCTCAGTAGATGTATAATTTTATTCCACATGTTTCAAATTTATGTTTGCAAAACAAATGGGGTGGTCTATGATTCCTTCTCCTGGTTGCATCAATGCTATGCCAATAACCATCATATAAGAATCAACATGAACATGAAAGAATTTATTCCAAGAAGGAAAGTGTGAAATAGGTGCAAAAGTTAATTTTTCCTTCAGTGTTTCAAACTCTTTTTATTACATGTTATGCCAATAGAATCTTCATATAGCTTTCAAATTTTCCTCTAGGGGCACAAAAATCTTTGTATAGCCCTTAATGAATTTCTTGTAATATGTTGTATGTCCCAGAAATCCATGCACTTCCCTCTGATTATTAGGTTCCTCCAAACCCAAGATCATAGTGACCTTAGATGGGTCCAAAAACAACCCTTCCTTACAAATAATATGCCCCATAAAAATGCCAAAATATGTTGCAAAGATGCACTTCTTAATGATAAAAGAGATGCTCAATTACCTACATCTCTAAAACATAAGTTTGAAATTCTCACAGCAATACTTGACTAGGCCATATACCGTCATGTCATCTAGATATACTTGTAAAAACTTATGAATAAATTCCTAAAAAGTTAGCACAACAATGTATGAGAAAACCATTGGCGCATTCTTCTATCCAAAGGGCATCACCATGTATCCCAAAATTCCCCAATCAGTGGTGAAAGTTGTATTTTCCTTATCTTCCTTTGTTATGCGCATCTAATGATATCATGAAAACCCATTTGTAAAAAAGTAGATCTTGTGCCCTGTAAATCCCTCAAGGATATCCACTATAGATGGAGTGGGAAAAGGATCAATGAAATATGAAGAATTTAACTCTCTGTAGTCCAAAAAGATCCTTACCCTACCATCATTTTTAATAATGATGACCATAGGACTAACCCACTTATATTCCTCAATGAGCTAAATTATACCAGACTTGAACATGTTATCAATTTCATCCTTTACCTTAACCCACAGATTAGGATTCATCATGTAAGGCCTCTTCCTAATTGGGTGCATGCCTTCTTTAATTTTGATTCTCATCTCACCTAAAGAAGGGTATAATATTTTAAACTCATGATAGCCTCACAAAAACAAGTCCTGAAAGTCACTTAGGAGTTCAATGATCTTAACAACTTCTTGCTCCGACCAGTAGTCGTCAGGAATGGCCTCTTTAGGCTCTGCATCTATTCCAATGTTAACCTTATTTGTTTTCATAGGCTCATTATACATGCACACCTTTTCATCCATTGTGCCCATAACCTTGGGTGTAACATTCCCATTTTAAGACTTTAGAAACAAGGGAATTTTTTTATATATATAATGTTCACTGTTCTAAATAAAGCATTATTCAGGACAAAATTACATGCCAATTGAATTCAAATAGATAACCATATGCAGCTATAATGACTCAGTGATCCACCGATCTATTCATTCCATAACTCGGTAAGCTACCGATCTATTTATGTTATCTTATGTATTGAATACATATCATATACTTCGTATACCTAGTCTTTCTACCCTACATCGGGTACTAAGTGATCAGTTTAAAGAACATATCTAAATATCTGTTACCAAAATTCATCTGATATCACATTGTTTTAAATTTGGTGACATAAGACAACACAACCAGCAACTTGTGATACATTGGCCAAAGATTTACAACATATTGTGTATTTCACTATTCCTAGATGGCATACTCGTCATATTGGAATACGTCCTTCACCTCACACCTCTATTATCATGATTGGTTCTTACTGACTACCATCAGTCCACTTGTCTTAGGTTTAACCATAGCCCTAGATAGAAACATAAATTATCATAGGAAGACACTCACAATGGCCTAGGGTAGATGGGCATATTCGGTTGACCTAAGTGAACCATATGTGCCAAGGTACCTTGAGCCATTGGGAGCTAATTCCTATCCTAAATATGCTCCTATCCTGACCTAGAGAGAAACTAATTCCAAGTCTAAGTTCTTATTATGTGTAGATCTAGAGAATCAATGTGGAAGGGTGATGCCACATGTCAACTACAACGTGGTATTCTCGAGAAGACCCACTTCTTCTTGAAAGTATAGCCCTACATTTGGCATGTGCCAACATCCTATAGAAACTGCCTCATCGAGATGTACATACCCCAAGGAGATTGTTAATTTGGATTATGTCTTGACTACAACAACCCTACTAAACTATAATCTAACACTCCATAAGTTCTTATTGTATACTTGTATCAATCGAGTATTAAAGAACTTTTTTAAACTTATGGTTGCTTTTAATGTTCATTTTCTCAGTTAAACCAACAATTAACCAAAACAAGATAGTGATATCATAAGTTTCTTTTTAAATTTTCTTTAACTTTCAGAAAGGTTTAACAACCACATATAACTAAATAAAGTAGACTTCATACTAAATGAAGTCTAATAAATAGTAATCATACTTCAAAACTCTTGAGGTTCATATTCATTTGAGAGAGAGAAATAATCTTTCTCTACATTATTAAGTATTAGGGTATATCATTCCCAATGTCCATATTTCTTAATGCATGTTCATTATACATAACCTTATTATATTAAGTTGTTTAGATAATCACATCATATTATGCAACTCAACAAGTTGCTTCATTATAGGGGAAATTGAACTAATTCCCATTATCCATTTTATCAAAGATAACAAGATAAGCATAACATAATATAAAGAATATCAACATGATGGAACTTTCATCTTCTTTATAAAAGTATGAGATAATTTTTCACAACCTATGCAAATAAAACACAACTCTCAATTCATCATTACAACTTATAAAATTTACAAGACTATGCCCTTTAGGAAACTGCATAACAACAACCTTCATTCTATAAAGTATACAACTTTTCTTTACAATACAACAAAAGAATGAATCAGAATTATTTACTAAGAATTATACATATATCAGCCAATGCATCATATAAGTTTTTGCCTTCTTTTACCACTTAAGTCATCCATCTGCAAAAATAGCTAGCATGGGTCAGTTCAATGAACTGAGCATGATAAACACTAATCATTAAAATGAAGTGCATTACACTAATTGTATCATTAAAGCAACATTTCTTTAATGAGATAATTAAATCATCATACAATCAGCATAAGTGATAACAAAAAGGAAGTACTTAATAATTCAAGATCATCTTTAAAGAGAAAATCAGAATATAATAAACAATATCTACCTAAGATCTTAAAGTTCTTTTAATACTAACAATGGCCAGAAAACAAACAACCAAACATGCCATCCCATTATTTCATAATTTTATCCTAATAGAATACCACATTTATCTTTTCTAAGAGACAAAATAAATGTATACAGCATGGTTCCTTCAGGGATGATTCATCTATATCCTAAGAAATAACCATTATAAAATGAACCCAAACCTATAACATCAGAGAAAACAAACTAGATAATAACATGAGTTACTTGTTCCTTTCCGAGATAACAATATTGCACATTCAGTCATTAGAATATACATCAACAAAATTCCATATCCTAACAAGAAGGTAAGGAAAACCATAACAGTCCATCTACAATTCCAATTCCAACTCTTCATGTTAGAATTTATTAATCAAATAACAAACAACAATGTTCATAAACTCAACAGCCCCGAAGAGGAGTTAATGTCTACTCATGACCTTCACAAAAGATAAAGAGTATAAGAGACAAACCTACTCTTTTCCACAAAAACTTGGCAAGACCAGAAAACAACAGTAAAAACCATAAGTATAAGTTTACTTAACAACAGAACCCTCTTGGATACTAATTCTCAACATTATTTTATCAATGGTTCAACAAGGTAGACCAACCGATCAAAAGAAATCTCCATCTCGAAAGAGATTCGAGTACATAAAAGTTCAAACTACAAGCATATCTAGGGAAAAAAGGATAGTAACTTAAATAAAATAGAACCAATGATAAATCATATATTTCAACTAAACAAGAAGTTCCAGTTTCAAAATAATTCAGGATGAAAGCACATTGCAGACCTGAATCAATATACCATTCAAAAAAGAATACACACACACACACACACACACACACACACACACACACACACACATATTCTTTCTCAAAGAGAAGCCAAGGTCTGCTCACTATATCAGTCGAGAACAACATCTCAAAACAATAACGATAAGATTCAGAGTTAGTCACGAACCCAAGATTGAATTCTCACAAATGCTTCACCAATTAATATAAAAAAGTAAATAATCTGTTATTCAAAGGAATCAAACTCAATACAACATAATAGAGAAGGGATCCTTTCTAATCATATCAATGTCTAAGGTAATAACCCAAATCTACTACTAAGACTCGATTTATTCAAAGAGATAGAAGAGAGGGAGATCTAGAATCCAAAACACCCAATACAGAAGCTGTCTCGGTCTTAAATTCCAAAGCAACAAGAATGAAACATTAAGACAGAACTTCAAAACCACAAAATTATGATAGTGGTGCCTTAGTACAAACTAATATAGTCAACCTAGACACATATTTCTTCCAAACAATGGGGGGATAACACTTCCTCAAATTCCAAGCTCATACTATCTCAAGAAGTTGATACAGTCAAAAACAAGATAGAAGTTCAAAATTTCTAAAGACGTTTCTAGTTCCAAATCTCAAAAGAGAGATTTAAAAAAATCAAACAAGTTTCCACATAGTTCCATGTGAGTATTTTCTCTAGTAAATAGCTATAACTCAGTCATTACTAAAGAATAATCCAATATGAAATACCAGGACAGGTTCAAATGAATTGACCCAAATACGAGTCCATAACACTCAAGTGTTAAACAGAATTATAGAGACGAACCTGAGCTTTGAACATAAACATTCATAACTATACTAATAAGATAATGCATGTATAGTGCTAAAAATCAACTCCAAGCAACAGTTTAACAAGCACGAGTTTTCTACACACTGGTTCTAAGCAAAGCAAAGCTCCAACACAAGCTTAAACAAAACACAAAGTTTCAACTCGAGTCTGCATCCAAAGATCAAAACCAAAAAGCAATAAAAATAGAACCCAAGTTTCCCTAAGATCATATGCTTTTATTGTCACGAAAGTCATTTCAATGCACATAACCATCAAATACAAGATCTAGAGAGTAAAATAGAGATATAGAACAAGTTCTAATAACATTTTTACTTGCATGTAGGTCATAAAACTTAGCACAGAAAGCTATTTTCCAAAAAATACCATTTTTCCATGGATTCAAATCAAACACACAAGGATCCATAAAACCCAGCAAGAAAAATAACTAGACAGGCAAGAAAACAAGAATCTCATGAGAGCAGAGTTGTTCTAATGATTCATTTAGAAGAACACAAAGAATTTTAATAGTTAGAGCCTATCATGCCTGATAGTGTTTCCACCAAATCAAAGGAGACTTCCAGCCAAGCTTCCAACTCTTTTTCTCCTCCAAGACATATCAAAAATCAAACATGTCTTCTTCCTTTGCCTCAAATACTTTCCTTCAATAAAAATTAGGCCGAAGAAACCGAAAATACCTTTGAAGTGAAAGTTGAACTGCTGGTTCGAAGAACTAGTTAGTTCCATGCAGAGCAAAATCCGCCATGCAAGAAAAGCAAAATGACCTCCTACAAACCTACCTACTATGTTTCCAACATGGTTTTCATGTGAAGTCCGAGGCTCATAAATGCCATTCAATCCAAAATTCCTACTTGTATTTCCTTACCACCTCCTCCTAAATTTGGCAAATGCCACAACAACACAAAAATACAATTCCATCCATCAATGGAGTTTCCACGTAGGCCTCCACCAATTCCACTGGCCCTCTACAAAATCTAGAAATACTTCTTCATTTAAACCCCTTTCAAATCATTTAAATTCCATTGGAACTGTCACCCTTATGTCATGCGACCCCCTTAGGTTCCCTTTTAGTTTAGGTTAGATTCAAATAGAACTTAGGTTAATTTAACAATTACCAACATAGGCCTTAGAACATTATCCATTAGAATTCCCACCTTAGGTTAGGTTCAAATCACAACCCTTTAGTATTAGGTAGTAACTAAAATAGCTTAGTATCCCCTTAGTAACTCTTCCCTTATTTTCTTAGTGTAACACTTAGGTTAGGATGCCAACCCCACAATAAGAATAAGAGGCTTAGGTTAGAAAAGAATTCCAATAAATAAACATAGCTAGAACATAGTTGTTCTTACCTAGCTTAGGTTACCATTAGGATAGTCCTCAGATTTTTAGGACTCTGAACTTCTCCACAGATAATTGAATTTTGCTTAAGTCTTTAATGTCTCGCCAAGATCAATCACCTAAGACCCGAGCACAAACATACAACTGAATGAAAACACGTTGCAACTAGACAAAGAATTAGTATCATGCAAAATTTAGTCTTCTATATTCCTTAAACTACTAAATCTCAATTTTACCATTCAGTCTATGAAAAAGACTTGAAACATTCCTTGGATCACTGAAATTGATCCAAGGATGAGTCAGAAGAAGAAATAAGTCTGCAACTCTTAAAACTAGATTACAGCTCATCTTTCCAAAGTGAAAATGAATTCTTGACAACCATATAATTTTATTCTAATGATTTTAAGAATAGAAAATATTTATCCTTATCAATAATGATCTTCAACAGTCAAAATAACACATCTTTATCCAGAAAATCACATGTCAACACTTGAATGCAAAAGAGGAATATATCAGTTGTTGAAGGTGTTACTTTGGGCATACATTCAGTGTGCTTAGCATCCAACTTATTGTCCTCATCATCATCATCATTTATCATACATACCAGTTTACCCATTTCTTTTTCTTCCCAAGAGTAGACTATTTCTTCTTCCTCAGTCTCTTCTAGGTCAAGGTACGTCTCTAAATACAAATCTCTAAACATATCTATTAGAATTTTGTAGCCTTCACATTATCCCCCAAAGTAAGGTGCTTCATAATCTACAGTGCTTCATTGACCAGATGTTTGGTAGAAAAATAATAAAAAGTATGAATCATACTTGAGGTCATCTTCTACCAACTAATTATTTCTCTTGTTAACTTTGCATGAACATACCATACGTATGTGCAGCCACCTACAGTGGCATAGATTTTATGCACCCAAATTGATGGTGGCAAGGGCTCTTGTCCCTCCGTCCATAGTCTCTAAAATTATAAATGTTGTGAGAAGAAATGGAATTCCCATGAAATTCACATATTTGAGAACCCACAATGCTCCAAAGAAACCTAGTAGAAAAGTTGATTCTCAGCTCTTGCCATTCCAATAGGTTGTCTGTGTGTATTCCACTAACTTACTGTTGTCCTACGTAGAGTATATACAAACATATTTCTTCTGTCACCTTCATCCTTCCACTAGACCTCTATGGTACACATAAATACATTAGGCTTCCCTTCACTAGTGTACTGAGGTACTGTTGATGGTGAATCATAGCACCCCTGAATTTCTGAAACTCAATGGGTTGAGACTCTTAGTGTGATTGCATAACATGGAGCTTTTCCCAAGTGTGGGACCTTATGAATCGGGAAAGCTCTCCGAATGAAGGCCGGTTCTTATTCCTCTGTTCAAATGCACACATAAAAATGCAGAGGGTTTACTCAAAAACCTAATCTAACTTGCCAAGGAGATGGGGTAAGAAGATGCATAAAAATAAACCTAAACTAACAAAGGTGATGCACCGAGGAATGAAGAACGTCTGTCTTGCCAATACACACAAACCATTAAAATGCAATGCAAGATCATGCACAGATAACCAAAATTGTAGTGAAAGATTAGGAGGATGCAAATAAACATAGACAGGGTTGAGAATCATCCACAGATATGCATTATCTGCTCCAAAGATTGATACAATACACTATAAAATGCCAAGAGGAAAAGTTGCATTACAATTTTAAATGGGAGGTTTGAACTCCACAAACTCACCTGCCAAAGAGAAGAAGGGAGGGGAAAAACAAGAATGTCCAATCTTTAGAAAGAAACCCCTCCTTACAATCTATAGGAAGAATGAGAGAGGGAAGAGAGAGGAAATACAAATCTACCCCAACCACCTCCAGGTTATATTTAATTCATCTCATTATGGTGGTAGGTGAGAACCCTAGCAAACCCAAAAAGTGGAGAACTGTATTTTGTATTTTTAATAATTTTTTCTCACCCAATTAAAGATATCCAGCTATAGTTGGATAGAGGACCTCGTAAGATTTCTGAAAATTCCAACCTTGCGTTAATCCGAGCTCCCTATGAAAATTTATGGCCATTTGAATATCTGGGTCAGGGTCTGCTTCCTGTCAGCACTCAAAATGTTGCACCTCCTGAAGGTGCGCCTTGGCACATCCATCCCTATGTCGACATACTCTTACGTGCACCAAGGTGTGAATTTCTTCATGTCGACACCTTATGTCGTGTGCCCTTTACCTGTGCCAAGGCACAAATTTCTTCATGTCAACACCTTATGTCGTGTGCCCTTTACCTGCGCCAAGGCACGAATTTCTTCATGTCGACACCTTATGTCATGTGCCCTTTACCTGCGCCAAGGCATGAATTTCTTCATGTTGAAACCTTATGTCGTGCACCCTTTACCTGCGCCAAGGCGTGAATTTATTCATGTCGACACCTTATGTTGTGCGCCCTTTACCTGCACCAAGGTGCAAATTTCTTCATGTCGATACCTTATGTTGTGCGCCCTTTACCTGCACCAAGGCGCGAATTTCCTCATGTCGAAACCTTATGTTGTACACCCTTTACCTGCACCAAGGCAGGAATTTCTTCATGTCGACACCTTATATCGTGTGCCCTTTACTTGCGCCAAGGCACAAATTTCTTCATGTCGACACCTTATGTCGTGTGCCCTTTACCTACATCAAGATGTGAATTTCTTCATGTTGACACCTTATGTCGTGTGCCCTTTACCTTCTGTTATTCCCATATTTACCCGAGGGGAAAGATATATACAATAGGTACCTAGTTATAAATTAAGCATCGAATGACACACAGATTGATCACATAAGTGACTGTGTTCTTGATCTATCGTTCAACTACTTCATACGTTCTATGCACCCATTTGTCACAAGAAATACTTGTAGTATCACTAACTGAATGAGCATCATCCCACTATATCACTCCTTCTTTAAATCTCTCAATTACCTCAAGGTCTCTAATTATGTGTGCATATATCCTATTTAAGTATTCTACACTAAAATTCTCAACATATGGAGAAACCTTTGCATCTATCAAAGGTATAATTATGCACTCTTCCTTGTTCTCAAAGCTAATGTACCCTTTGTTGAAGCGTAAATATGCATTATTCGTATAACACCAGGGGCACCAAAGTAATGTTAGGAAGCTATTTGCTTCAACTAGCTCTAACACTTCAAAGTCCCCAGTAAACTTGGATCCCTAAATTGTAATAGTCACATCCTTAAGCACTTAAAGAGGCATGGCTCTAGTTATTTTTTCCATATATAAAATATTCGAAGAAGGCTACAAGGGTGGCTATAGTAAATTAACTTCCACACCTATATCTATCATAACATTTCTTAGAAGCTCTCCATCTATGACCGCATTTAATTTAATCTCCTTACATACTCATGATTATGGGGAGGTAGGTTTGTATGAAGTATCTACTTTTTACGCTCATTACCTATGGAAGGTGTTTTTTCTCTCAACCACTATCCTAACAAAGGGATTATGTTCACCTGGTACAACATTCAACATACCTCCTTCAAATCATCGATTTCTTTCTCTGGGATTTCAACCTTCTTTTCTCATTCTATCATGTGCACATGCTCCTTTAAAATTTGAATCTCTTTGTAGATCCCTGATAACTTCCATAGTCTCCTAGTAAACCTCTTTCTGATGTGCACCATATAGGTACTTGGCATTAATCACTTCTTTCTTGGTTATAGTCACCTTATACTTTAGAGGTTCACAAGTGCGTATAATCTCAACACATGTAGTGACTAATATGGGTTGTAATTTAGAATTAATTCTAACCTATAGCATCTATTGGTATCCATATGTGTGATGTATCTTAATCATAACTGATCCCTTGTCGTGCTTGTGTTGCTTCCTCATATATTCATACAAATCAGGACATTCTTAAAATTTTAGTTGATTTCCACACCATGAGAAAACCTCATCCTAAGGGAACTCGTAGTGATAATGATCAGGAGATCCACACGTACAAAAAGTTCCTATAGGAAATCCTCTTCTGCCACCACCATAACCTCGACCTCTATATCCATGACAGAAGCCTCTATTTATGTTATCTCTATTATTGTGCCCTTAATTATGTTGTTCTCCTTGTTCCTTAGACCCACTTTCCACACTAGTCTAGTACACACTAGACTCAATGGATTCATGGATATGATCAACCAATTTGTAGTTAACAGTGTCATGAGTATGGGTTTTGCAAATCTTACAATACATAAACAAATTCTTCTAGATCGTGCACTAAAAAAGAGGAAATCTATTCATATCATGGTCTAAATGAAAAATTCACAATCTTACAACATGGTGCACACCAGTTTGCAAGGGAAGCTATCTTTTTTATGTCCTTCAACCTCACAGTCTATACACCATATTCTACTATGCTTATCATGAGTTGAATTAGTAGAGAGCTTCTCCAACTACTTCACCATGGCTATAATTTACACTTCTAATAACAGGATAACTCTAGTATCCACACTCCCAACTACCTTAGAACATAGAGATGCTTCCAAAGCATTGTATAGATCCACAAAGGTCTTATGAGATAGCACCCTTTTGAATGGAGTCAACAACCCACCAACACACCACTATGCATGCTGACTAGGATGTATGTCATAAGACAAATTTAATAAAAAAATAGTTAAAATGTGTGTCATATTCTCGAACTATTTCTGATAAGACCTTCTTTATGTCCTTAAGTGCGTTGATACTTTTCTATTCAAACTCTATAATATGGAACTCGACTATATATGTAGAGTGCAAAGCATCATAATCCACCGTAGTCTGATGTGGGTCATTTTTTCTGTACCAGTTATGTGTGCACCCTTAAATAGTAGTATAAAAATGACTCACCTTCCTATTTGAAGTGGTTATTCCCTTAATGCATCATAAGAACTCACACTTGTGCACATGTTTTGCAGCATCTTTAATACCTCTATATTCTGGAAAGTAGAGGGACATCTTAAAAATACACTTATTGAGGTTGATGTGGGGGATGCTGGGGGTGTGGGCCCTGTCTTCCAAATTCAAAACCAGAACCACCATGAATATTTCCTCCACCACCAGAACCACCATATCCACTTGATCCCGACCCTCCTGATCCACTTGATCCTCTAGTAGTGGGTGCCAAACCAATATATGTACTTCCTTATGTCCTAACAGTAGTGCTAAACTAAACTCCCACATTCTGCAAATTTGTAGTACTTCCAGAATTGTTCCTAATGTTTTACACACCCACACTCTATCCTGATGACATTCCAAAAACATTCCTCCAATCGGCCCCCCAAACAAATATTTCATCGTCTATGCTACCATAGGTGTATGTATTATTTGATGCACATCTATATTCAAAGTAAAATGATATCAACTTGAAGCTACTAGATTACCTAAACTCACCTACTTATCAATGATTACTTATAGAACTAGAACACCAAGCACAAGGGCTAGCTCTCCATGTGGGATCAGATGCACACATGTGGTCCTCAATATTTCCTCTTCTAATGTTCTCTCATAAGAAGCTGAAGGGGATTCTCTTCTACGCTTTCACAATACTAGAGGAACCTGATGCTTCTGCTCCATGTCCTCATCTTCCATGAGAGTGCCAAATCCCTAGCAAGTCATCTCTTCCCTCAATGCCATTGACTTTGCAAATTCTCTTTCAATATCCATCTCTCACACTTCATTATATCTAAGTTGTCTTTCCTCCCTTTCCATTGTTGTCATCATGTCCTCCATATTCACCACACCTATTGTTTCCCCTACGTGCAGTGGTATGTTTAGCTACACATAGGTAAGTTCTCTAAACTCAACACCACCATCAAGATCTTTATTTCCAAAGGAAAAAAATGAATGTATGATCCTCAGGGCTCATGTAAGAATTCAAAATCAACAACTTCCATACAAGAATACATAGAAACAAAATATTCCAAAGTATAATTGTGCACAACACGAGCCCACCAATGATCTACACCATACATCCAAGGTTCATCAATATCAAACAAATTCTGGTAATCTTATTACGTCTAAACCCTTAGTATGTAACTCTAATTTTTATTTGATGCATATGTTGAAAACCAATCATATAATTCTATAGGAAAATAGTTGAAAAACATCTCATAGAGCTCATGATACAGATTATCTTCCACCCACTTATGCCCATTGAAATCAAGTCCACAAATATATCTTTGTGCAAACTAAACTTATCCTTCATATACCTAATCTTCAATGGCCATAAGAGTTAATCAATATTCCATCCTTATGTAACATCATGGATTTTATTTTGAAAAGAGTTCTCAGAAACAAAACCAAAATGTAGTCTTATTTTCCCACTCAATTGCCTAATCACGTTGACACTTCATCTAGAGAGATCTGAGCACTCACCATGCATGTGCAAAGATACTATGTCCCTCTTTTGTATTATCTTGTCAAGATGTTAGCATGCATGTTCATAATAACCATAATCAAAAGATATATTCCATCATAATAATCAGATCCATGATCTCAAATTAGAAACACACATAATAAGAAACATATTAGATCATATCACAAATAAGATCAGCTTTATGTACATTGAGAAACAGGGGTGGAATCCTAATAAATATTATTAATCTCAATCAACCAAAAATACAATGGAGTTTTGCAATTCTTATAATAATTGAACAGCCATGTGAAGACAAAGAAATAGGTTGCATAGGTAAAACTAAACTCATAACAGCTTCCAAAATACATCCAGGAAGCACATAAATTGTTATAACAATTATAACAAGTATGCCTGTGAGAATAAAAGACAAATATGGTTTATAATATAACCATATAACATTATCATCTAATTAATAAAATTAATTAAATAATCAATTTATATTATATTATGCATAATTAACCTAACATTCCCCCCCTTAATTGTGCATTGTCTCAAGGGATGAGGAGAGGAATTCTCTGAACAACTCAAACTTGTCATGTGCAAGTGAATTCATGAAAATATTTTCTTTTTGTTCAAATTTTGGAAAAAATTGAAGCTAGATGTTGTGCTTCAACACATGTTCATGTATGAAATGAACCTATACTTCAATGTGATTTTTTCTCTCGTGAAAAATTGGATTGCAAACAAGTTTGAGAACACCTTCACTGTCAACATAAATGGTGTTTAGTTTGTCCTGTGGTATTCCAAGTCCTTATAGTATGTGACATAGCCATATCGCTTCACAGATAACTTATCTTGTAGAACGATACTCGGCTTCTATGGAAGAGAGAGAAACAAAGTGTTGTTTCTTGCTTCCCCATGATATTGGTCTAGATCCCATAAAGAATACAAATCCAAAAGTGGATTTTTTGTCATCAATATTTCCTGCATGATCTGAATTTGAATATCCAGTCAAGAAGAAGTTATTTTTCTTGTATTCTAGACCAAGATCCACTGATCCTTTGAGATATCTCAAAATGTGCCTTACTACTTTCCAATGACAAACTTTGGGTTCCTGCATGAACCTAGATAGATAGCTCACTACAAAGCTAATATTTGGTCTAGTGTAGGTCAGGTAAATGAGACTCCCAATCAACTTCCGATAGAGAGTGGCACTTACCTCAGGAGATGGATCTAAACGAGATAACTGCAATCTGTTCTCCATAGGTGTAGCAATTGGTGTGTAATCCATCATCCTAAATTTATTGAGCATTGTCTTGGTATATTTCATCTAAGAAATAAAGATGTGATTCTCTTTCTACCAAACTTCCAATCCTAGACAATAATGCATTATGCTGAGATCTGTCATGTCAAATGATTGATTAAGATCTTTCTTCGTTGCATCAATCATCTTCACTGAACTTCCAGTGATGACTAGATCATCGACATAGACAACAACAATCACAATCTCCCCATCTTTCTTTTTGAGGTAAATATTGTGATCGTATGGATTTCTAACAAATCCATGTTGTACGAGATGCTCATCAATCTTGATGTACCATGCCAAGGGTGTCTATTTAAGGCCATACAGAGATTTCCTAAGTCTGCATACCTTTGTTTCTTGAATAGATACTACATATCCCTCAAGTTGAGTCATGTAGACTTCTTCTTGTAAATCTCCATTTAGGAAGGCACTTTTTACATCCATCTGATGGACTTTCCAACCAAACTGTGTAGCTAGAGAAAATATCATTCTAATTGTTTTGATCTTAGCTATGGGAGTAAATGTCTCCTCATAGTCTATTCCTTATTTTTGTGCATACCCCTTTGCTAATAGTCTCACTTTATACTTGTCCACTATCCCATATGCATCCAATAGGTTTCTTTCCTAGTGGAAGATCAACAAGTTGCCAAGTGTTATTATTCATCACTAATTGATATTCAGAATCCATGGCATCTTTCCAATATTTTGACTGTAGGGATTCCTGGACTATAGAGGGCTCATCAAATTCAATAACTGTAATCATCAAACCAAAGTTAACTTCTTCTCTTGCTTTACTGTGATTCCGTGGTCTAGGGGTGGATGTATCCAGTGGAGCATCCATTCTTGCATCTCATAATGTGATTGTACACCACTTGGGCATATGATGAACTATTCCCATGGGTCATGGTCCTATCTAATCAACACCATGTTGGTCCAAAAATCTACCGGTTAGACAAGTCATGGGGAAATAGGCCAACAGTGTCCAGGGCATAGCCCCTCTTTGAGACAGCAAAGTGAAACTGGTTTATTGTTATTCTATCAAGCAGGAATATGTGTAAATCTACACTATTCTAACTTTAGGGGGTTTGGGATCTCATCCCAATAGAGGTACTTCCACTACGAATATAAATGTAGGAGGGAAGGAATGGAGGAGGGTAGATCTAAAGGAAGAAAAGAAATGAATTCCAAGATAGAAAGGTCGGAAGGTTTATGCTTTGGGCTGGTAGTAAACAGAGCCAAACGTATTTGCATAAACAAATAAAGCAATACTGATGAACAAATGACAATAATAGGAATGAATCCAATAGAATGAAAACATAGATCTAACTTAAGAAATATCTGATACAAATAACACACATATGTAGCACAAAGTCTGAATACATGTATTAATATTTCTCCTGTTACAAGAAAACACAGTCTTTCTCTCCCCACTTCTTTTTTCATACAAAAATCTCCACCTGGAATAAAACAAGTATTCTAGTATTTATATAAGGAGAAGAGGAAAGAAGACAAAAACAAACCAACCACTATTTACAAAATATCTTACAAGATATTTACAAAATATCTAAAAAGTCAAAAGTTGACTTTGGGCAAGTTTTTGGATGGCAACATCCCATGGTACAACATAGATGATGTCATCGTAAATTCCAACATGCATTTTAAATATTTTTACAAAAATAATAAAAGCGTACACAAGAGGAGAAACTAATCCTCATCATCTCTTTGCTCGAACTTGGTGTCCTGCTTTTGATTAGGAGAAGTGATATGACACTGTACTCGATATTCCATAAACTTGCTGATCATTACCTAGAGTTCATTATGATCTGGACCTTTGAAATGGTCACCAATGACTTTGAAAGTTTCTTTCTCATTCTTGAGCTTATCAGGTAACCTGATGAACTCCTCACATGCATCGATCAAGAAGCCAATGAAATCATAGTAGGAAAAGAGGTTATCGATTGACTCTCGGTTGAAAGTGACCTCTGGTGCCAAACCTTGAGTGATTATAGATTTGAAGTGTTGAAATGTATCGTCTACTTCCCTCAAGGTCTACGATTCACTGAGAATCCATAGAGACATATTTCTAACTATCTGCTCCATGTTGTATCGTGCATCCAGGGCTTCATCCTTGATTTTATAAATCCTCTCTAGGATATATTCCATTTGATCAGCCTGGTAATCTAATGCAATAAGTGCTTTGTTATGTGCCTGTGGGTGATCAATGATGTCGACCTTCAATAGGTCCTCCACTGAGCAGTTAGCCATTGCTTGGAATGTTTCATGTTACAACCTGGTGTTATCCAACTCCTCGGAGAGGGAACCTGCTACTGCTTATAGCTCCTTATTTGCTTCATCTATATCTTGGTAGAGCAGTGTAAATTTCCTAATCATTTCCTCACTATCTCTGAGGATTCACTCAATGAGGGTTGATACTGATGCACCTTGTTCACCAATTTTAGCATATTTATTTATTTTATCATGATTGAGAACTTCAGTGGGTTCAACGGTAGTCACAGGAGGAGCGTTGCCCATTCTTTGCCATGCTTGGAGGAGATGTTTTTTTTGTTCCTTGAGTATTCTCTTCTCCTATTTTTCTTCTTGGAGCTTTTTGCAGAGAGCATCCACTACAGACAAGGCTTCCCCTTGCAGGATTTCAGATGAGGTTCCCATTGTGACTTGAGTCATTGTGAAGTCTGTGGGAGACAAATCCTTCTTTTCCTTGGTGGGATCCAGGTAAGCAATCTCCATGACTCTCTCCCCCGAAGTGCTCTTAGAAAAGTGAGTTATCACTTTTTGCTTCTTGGGTCCCTTCTTTGGAATAACGAAGAAGTCCATGGGTGTGATGGGAACCTTTCTCTTATGCTGGCCCAAATGGTAAAAAATCCAGCTAGGACTTATGGGAGAGAGAGTAGAGGGAAAAGAAGAAGAAACAAGAGTGAAAGGGGAAGCAACTGTAGAGGCCTCAGGGAAGTATGTTGAAAGACTTGGTGGTGGCATTGACAAGGAGTCCAATGTGCTACTGCTTGTGGGGCCTGGAGTTACTACAGGAGAAGAAAAGGACATGGAAATGGAAGGAATCTACAATTAGATGGAGGGAACACTGGGAAATAGATCAGCAAGAGAGGAGGAGATAGAAGAGGTGGGAGATGAAAGGGAGGAAGGGAGAGAAGAAGACATATCCATAAGAATAGATGCTTCAATGATGGGAGGAGGGGAAGGAATGGAAGAAGGGATGTTGGGTACCTCGGTGGTTGTAGTTGTGACAACATCCTGAGTGAATGTATCCATTGAAAATTTTGTTGTCTCTTCTTCTTTACCTAGAGACACCGGGTCAACCACTTGCTTCTCAGAAGTAGAAGGTAGACCTTCAGGAGCTTCTTCCTATTTTCTTGATTTTCCCTCCTTGTCCTTTCCTTTTCCTTTTGGCACTTGGGTTGGTCTTGGAGGTGCTCTACCTGAAGGAGAAGTAGTGAAATCTACTTCAATGTAGGTGAGACCATTTTTTTTGCACCAATGCTTGGTGCGCTGCAACGTGGGCTTGACCCTTTCCTGAATGGTTTTCGATGCCTTAGCTTTGTTAATCTCTGTGAATGGCCAATCATCACCATATGTGTCAAGGTAAACCTGATCAATTTCTTGATTAGGCACTCGGAATCCCTTTGGGACAATAGCAATGCCATAGTGGATGATTTCCTCTAGAGCTAGCCAGTAGTGATCTTTTCACCTGATGTCTATATCATGTGTCAGGTCGATCCAAATGTCCTCGATCTCAGGAACATGGATGGGATTAATTTTTTCCTTTAGGAGACAACTCCAACAGTGGAAGGTGGGCCTTACTGGGAAGTTTTGATTCAAATTTATCAATTCAAGCTCAACATACATCTCATGTGCTTTGGCCAGTGTGATGCATGTGTATCGGCCAACTGTGAGGGGGAATGCAGTTCCTTCTTTCTTTCTCTTCATGCACTTCTCATGGTAAGTGATCAATTTCCTTGAAAACTCCAAGAGGATCAGCTTTGGCCCTATATACCTTAGTAGCTTCATCTGTTCACCCTCAAAATTCACCACTCTTAGATATGTGAATGTGGGGAATTGTGTGAACAATGCTCCCCATTTCTTCATGGCAACAATCACACTCGGGCTGGTCCGACTGTGTCTCATGTTTGGCCTCAGTAAGTAGATTACCTAATAAAAGAAGGCATCATTAATCTTGGAGAACTGGGAGATTCTGGCCTCGAGCTTTAGCTCTGGGTAGAATTCATATATTTTGACTTGGGGCCATACCCAATTTCGAGCTAAGCCCACGAAATCTCTTGTTGATGTTGCAGCGTATACAACGTAAGAATTCATGTAGAACTTCCCAGTTGTTAGGACTTGTTGAAGCTACTGGGAGATGGTGTCACTGATGATTTTGACCCAGCCAAAATGTTGATTAGGAACATTTTTGATCATGATCTCAAGATACCTCATCATCCATTTGTGGAAATAATGGGCAACAGGGAGCCCAAATACTCTTTTCAGGAAGGTGATTGTATCACTCAACTCCTCATTGAATTCACTACAGTGGATGGTCTATGGCCATCTACTCATTGTCTTCTTGTTCTTTAGATAAAGCTCGTTCATCATTTGCATGAATTTATCCTCATTATTGTCCCAGGCCTTTTTGCAGTCTTCTAGACTTATTTCTACATATTGCCTATGATGAGGAATGCCCAGGGTTAGTTCAAAGTGACGAATCATAAGGTTGATGATCATTTTTTTCTCTTTGTCCTTGACACATCTAGTGTCTTTGTTATATCAATGGGAAACCAACATGATGAATTCGTTATTCACGACACTTAGTGGCAGCTCTGCTGCAAAGAGAAATCCACTACCCACCAACTTGTTCATCCACGGGCCACTGCTTTCCTAGTTGGTTCTCACCCAGAAGTCATCCATATCAATATTCCCTATCTTAGAGTCTCTGATGTCGAGATCACTCTCTTCAAATGAGTCAGGTTTCCTGACTTTAAGATATTTGTACTTCATCTCTTATTCTGACTGCTTAGCTTTAGCTTTAGAATTTGTTGGTTTTTTACTTGATGAAGACATGTGTGAGCTCAAGGATGGCTATTGTTGTTCTACATGAAGAATCAAGGAGGTCCAACATAGAATAGCCATGTCAAACTTCATGTTATTCATACTAAAAGCTTACGGAATGAAGAACAAGCAATTATAAGGCTTAGGGCGCAAGGCGCAGGTTCAAAACATGTTGTAGAGACTTAAAAATGATGGGCACACTTTGGAAGATGTTGACATGAAAAAAGGTGTGCCCATGTTCATAGGAGAAAAGTTGAGCCAAGTTTAGAAAGGGTGTAATTTTGTAAGGTATTGCATGAAAATTTTCAATGCTAAGGATAAGGCGCGAGGTGCGGTTTCGCAACACACAACATGGCATGTTGATGTCAAGGAATATGCACATGTGCCTTAGGAAATTTTTCTTTAGCGGGGCATAGGAAAAGTCTATGCGCCTTAGGGTCAGGTGCGAGGTGCGAGTTAGCAACACACAACATACAGATGTTGATGTTGTTCAAGATGAGCCTACGCTTCTCAAAAAGTTGCTAAGTGTTCTGTAAGCTAACATGGAAAAATTTTGTGTTACCTGGGTGTACAGTGTGCCAAGGCTTGACTGTGGGAGGTGTAACATGGAAAGACAGTGCACCAAGGGTTTGATGATTTTTTGCAATTTATTTGATTTCTTCTCTCATTTGGTTTCTTCAAATGGTAAAGAGAGGGTTTCAACAAGATAGAAAGCAAGGAAAAATGGACTTATGTTTCTTTAGAGGCAGGAGCCTTCCAGATTTGTAGATCTGGAAGGAGAGGAAAAGAGGTTTCCAGTTGGTTAAAGATTGTTAGGTTCCTCTTTTTAGATTTAATCTTTTTTAACAACCCTTAAGCCTAACACAACCAAAAACAAAAACCACATAAACAACAAGGATGGCAGAAGCCACTTACCAAGATTTATAAAAGATGAAGGATGACGTGGGATCCACAAGCTCGAAAAATGGCATGCAGGGGGGATGAGGATGCCTGAAAGGAGTAGAGAAAATACTTTTTCAATTTTCAAAACATGAAAATGATAGGTGTCGAGCACCTATTTATAGGAAAACTAGCATTTATTACTTCACCAACTTCCTTTGGTGCACCTTTGGGAGTGTCGAAACGACAAAAAGTGTGCCTAAGTGTAACCTTATGGATGTTAACATAATGTTTCCAGCACCTTAGCGCACATACTTAGCGCATGTTTTATGATGTTGACACAACATTTCCAGTTCCAAAGGGCTTTCTAAGAGGCACACATTATTTGATGTTGACACGAGAATTCCTGGGCCTATTTCCAAAAGGCACATTTTTGAGAGTGTTGACACACCATTTTCTACGCCCAGTTAAAGAAGCTGAAAATGGATAAGTTCTAAAAAATTTGATTTTTGAAAGGGGGTTTTGGACCATTTTGAACGTTATCAGACTTCCTCAGGGGACCAAAATGGAATTTTGGTATGGTTACCTACAAATTGCCCTTGTCAATTATACAGGATAACAACTGGCTCTTTCTAGGGACTATCTTTAAGTGAATCTTAAGCGTAGAGAATCCAAAATTTTCATGTGCCTATCCATAGGGTTACAGAGATTAAAAAACAAGGGCAACCGGAGGGTGAACAAAAGGAAAAAGAAAGGTAACAGACAACAACAGAAAGCAAACACACAACCAAATCAAACTATACAAAGAAGAGAGCAAGCTCTACTTCCTGAAGATCTTCAGGTGCTTCTTGCTATAGGGAAACAGAAACTCGGTTCCATCTAGATATGAGAGATAGAAACTATTCTCTCCATTGAGTTGTTTGATCTTGTATGGCCCTCTCCAAAGAGAGTCAAACTTTCCGTGCATACCTTTCGGTTCTCTTCGTTTGTCCCATAGAAGAACAAGATCTCCTATTTGGAAATCTCTTTGCTTAGCTTTCTTGTCAAACAGTCTCTTCACTTGATTCTCATGTTCAGTGATCTTATCGACCACTTTCACTCACTTTTCTTTGAGTTCTATTAGGTACATAATCCCCTTTTCAAGAGAATTCTGAAAAGTTTCATCTTCAATTACTCGAGCTAAGTGCAGGGCAGGAAGTTCTGTGGAGATAGGGATTTCAGCCTCAATCCCATATAACACCTAGAAAGGTGACATGCCAAGAGACCTCTTTGGAGTGATACAATCTACCCACAAATCATCTTATAATTATTTGTGCAAGGACCACTGGTTTTCATCAACTAGTTTCCGTATGATAGTCACTAGTTTCTTGTTGCTGGATTCTGCCTGACCATTTACTTGAGGATAATAATCAGAAGCATGAGCTAAGGTTATTTCGTATCCATAACAAAAACAAATAACTTCCTGTGAAGAGAAGTTGGAAGTGTTTTCAGCAATGATTTTATGTGGAATGCCAAATCTCACAATAATATTTTCCTTGATGAAGTTACAAACAACTTCAGAAGTGGCATGCATGATAGGTATGGCCTCCACCCATTTCATGAAGTAATCCATTGTTGTTAGGACATAACTATGTCTAGTACTCAATTGGGGATTGAGTGCTCCAATGAAATTAATTCCCCATTATCTGCATAGTTTTTCGATGATGACAGGCCTAAGGGGAAATGCATCCAGCTTTTATTTGCCAACGAACTGTTGGCAAAGTTCACATTTCGCTACCCAGGTGGTTGCATCCTGAAATAACATCAGCCAATAGTACCTGGCCCGGATGATTTTATGTGTTGTGATTGATGAGGAGAGGTGACCACCACAAGCTGAGTTGTGAAAACTCTTTAATAATCTTATCTGTTGTAGCTTGTTAACACATCGTAGAAAAACACCGTCAATTCTGCGTTTGTACAATCCATCATCCCATATGACATATCTTGTGGCTCTGAGCTCCACTGTTTAATTTTCCTTAGCAGTTAGGTGAGTTGGGCACTCTCCATAGGTGAGAAAGAATGAGATGTTAGAATACCATTCATCATTAGTTGCGACAAACAGAACCATGGGCAAAGAATCTATTTTCTATAGTTCATTTTGTTCTCCATCAATGTGATCAGCTTTATTGTCAGGTACCTCTGAGTCTTTATTTTTAGCCATCAGCTGACACAGGAATTTACCTCTTACCAACTTGGTTGGTCTAATGTATAGATTGTATTCTTGGACCTTTTTGATCCTATTCCCTCATACACTCCCTAACTCCTATTGAGTCAGGATAGACTTAATAGACGCATCTAGAAACAACACTACTGTATGAGAATTCAGAATATAGTAGTGGAAACTTTTGACTGCTTTTACCACGGCAAAGGCATGCTTTTCTAATTGTGACATATTTAGTTCATGAGGCTTAAGAGGAGACCTCATGAAAGAAATCGGGGATTCAATATCCTCGGAGTTCTTTTGCATCAAGATAGCTGATACAATATGCGTAGACTCATAACTATACATGATGAAATATTTGCTGAAGTCGGGATAGACCAAAACAAGAGCACGAGCAACATAGGTTTTTATGTCTTCAAATGATGTCCTGCCTTCCTCACTCCATTAGAATGTTTGGGATCCTTTCATCATATTAGATATATGACGAGTCTTTTCAGTAAAATCAGGAACAAAGCATTTGAGAAAATTTACCATTCCGAAGAAAGAGTGAACACCAGTCTTGCTTGTAGGTAAAGTAAGGCTTTGAATGGCCTTAACCCTTTTGACATCTATTTTAGTTCCTTCTCTATTGATGACATTTCCTAGCAGCTTTCCTTCAGTGACCCCAAAAACTAACTTCTTGGGATTTAGTGAAATTTTGTGCTCTCGGCATTTGATCAAGACTTGTTCTAAATGATCACAGTGATCACTTCATCTCTTGGAGAACACGGTCAAGAAATATAGGTAAACTACGATGACCTTTCCCATCATAACTTTGAATGCAAAGTCTATTACTCATTAGAAGGTGGCACTAACATTGATCAAACCAAACAACATTCTATTGAAGGAGAAGGTACCCCAAGGGGTGGTGAATGTTGTCTTGAAATGATCTTCAGGCGTGACTTGAATTTGATTGTAACCTAAAAAACTGTCAAGCATAGACAACATTTCTGAACCAGTTAATACCTGTAGCACTTGGTCCATTATCAGTAGTGGATAGTTATCCTTTAAGGATGACTGGTTCAAGTTGTGAAAGTCCACGCATATGCGTATCTCACCATTCTTCTTCCGCACAGGCACAATATTTGTAATCTAGGTACTGTGATGAATTGGAAAAATAAGTCTTACATCCAGCATCTTTTGAATTTCATCCTGGATGTTACCTGAGATTTTGGGGTTGTAGTGCCTTTTCTTTTGATGGAAAGGTTTGACATTGTCCTTGACTGGAATATCATGTTGAATGTCCTTTGGCTTGAAAGATTTCAGTTCAGCATAAGACCATGTTAATACATCCATGTACTTTTTCAAAAACTTAATGAATTTTCACTTTTCTTCAGGCATACAACACTTCCTGATATTCACGAAATGAGGATGTTCCACAGTACCCAGATTGACAGATTCAGTTTCTAGAGAAGAGGAAGGATCATCCTACCACTTTTTCTTGACAAAACGGTCATGATTATCAAGTAACCATTCTAAGGAAACCAAACCTATCATAATATTGTTTCCTTTGAGCTGTATCACTATTTCTTTTTCAAATTCATGTGCTTGACCAGTGAGAGACTCACGAAATGTAGAAGTTGATCCGTCAAAATGAAGTTCTTTGAAATTTTTAACTTTCTCCAAAAAGGCGATAAGTTGGTTGTCATCATTGAACACTTTCTAGTGTTGTGAATTATCTGGCACACTTGGGTGAAAAACCATCTCAATGGTATATGTATCCATTTTTAACCCTGGGTGAGGGAGCATGAGAGAGGCTGAGATGACCAATGAATTAGCCATGTCATTTTGGGCTCGTGGAACTGCTTTAATTGAGAAAGCGTCAAACTCTTCGATGTTATCCCATACTACATTGTGGTAGTGTCTGAGCCGGTCATTTTTTACTTGGTATACCCCTCTTACCTGATTCACAATTATCTCAGCATCACTTTGTACTCTTATATTCTTTATTCCTTTCTCTTTTGCAACTTTTATGCCAACTAACAAGGATTCATACTTAGCAGTATTATTTGTGTTGAAGAACTGCAACTTAAAAGAAAAAGGGAAAATATCCTCTTCAGGAGATATTAGAACAGCCCCAACACCACATCCACTTATCGTGCAACTGCCATCAAACTGCAACATCCATACTTTGTTGAGATCCTATTTTTAGACGAGAACATCCATTTTATCTGAGTCAGTGGACAGGAAGTAGTTCCCCATCCCTGACAATTTGAAAAGAATCTGAGCTTTAGGGTCATCAAAGTTGGTGACTAGATATTTATTTTTTGACTTTGGTTCCAACATTTGCATCACCACTTTGACAAGAATCCTTGCTTTGGACCAGTCCATATGAAATTCCCCACAAACTTCCTTACAAAATCTCCTCCCTAGCAATATCCCGTATGCTGCTGGAATATCAGCTACAAGAATAGTCATTTTTACCCTTTTCTCAGGAAATGCCGCAAAGGCAAACTGCACATCCTTGATCTGACCAATCAATGGTACCTGTTTGGTTTCCATGGAGTAGCATATGCCAAAAGGTTTGGTAAGTGTGAGGCCCAATGCATGGGAAACCTTTGCTGGCATAACATTGTCAGAAGCTCCAGAATCAATTATACAGTTACTTAGTTTATGACCATTGATCAGGAGAGATAGGTAAAAAGGTTCAATTTTCCTCAATGCGGAAGTCGAGGCAATGTTTACATGAGAAGTAGGAGGAGTGGGAAGAATTCCTTTTGGGGAAATGGTAGGAAGGATGACAACCTAGCTTTGGATATACTTAGTTAATCTTACAAGCTACTCTGGGTTGGACTAAAGGTACTCAACTTCAGACATCTGGATCTTGGTATTTTTAGCATGATCAATTATATCGAATGTGACCAAGGGTTGCACTAATGAATGAATGAGTCCTTCATTTCATGTTTGTGGAGGAGGATTACTAGTCTTTATGGAATTGGAGGAAGACTGGTTTGGAGGAGAAATAAGAGAAAAATATTTCTTTACAAAATATTTAACAAGAGGTTGAGTAGGAAGGGGATTACCTCTTTTAGCGATCGTTAGAGGAGGAGTTACCATATCCTTTTCCTTTTGTTTTCCAATAGCAACCTTTGCTTCTTTTCCTTGCGAGTGAGTGAAAACTGCGTATGATTTTCCACTCGCATACCCTTGGGTACCCTCTTCCTCATAAAATTCCTCATCTTCAAATTTCATATACCCAATAGTAGATTCGCCAGTCAGTTCACCGACATCTTGATCATCTTCGTCATGCGACAAAGGTTCTTCGTAATTTGGATTATCTTCTTCAATTTCAACCAAAGCATTGACCGGAGTGGCTTCGATTACTAACCTTGGAGAAGTAACAGGTAAATGTGGCCTTTGGGGGGTATTGTTGGGAGTGAAGTTCCTCTGTGGGATATCCCGATATGGAGTAGGAGATGATGTTTGAGCCAATTTCTTATTTAATGAGAGCAAGTCATTGTCCATCTTCTGGAATATTAGATCTGATGAGGTAGCCTAAGAAGAAGTTGAAGCCTTTGATTTTGATGGATCTCATCTTAAATCATTGGATATAAGTAGGTTGTCTTCTATCCAAATGGCCATAGCCTAGGCAAGGACCAAGGTGGGTATCTGTTCCTGTAAAAGTAAGAAACCTACTTTCAAACTCATGGCGTTCAAGAAGAAACACTTTTGATTTTCTAATTTTGGCATCATGGCAAGCGGCACACGTTGATCAGTGAATTGAATCGGGTGATAAAATCATGCATGGTTTCATGGGCCTCCTTCTTCATTTGAGTGACTCATGATAATAATGTGAATGCATCTTCCAAATTCTTGTATCTATCTTCAAATGCAGTCCGTACTATGGCCCAACTGATGATGGATCTGGCTAGTAAATGTTGGAGCCATTCTGATGTAGGCCCTTGCAAGGTTTCAAGAATGAGGTGTACTGATATGTCTTCATGAGTCACATCCAAAATACTACATGACATAATAAACATATCTATATGTGTGTCTATGCTTTGATTTCCGCTCCCATCAAATTTTGGGAAATTCTTACGATTTCCGCTAGGGAGGGGGTGAACTGGATCCGGCAGTGCTACAGGACCAATGGCGTTTCCACATGGTACAGGTAGATTAAATACCATTTGAAAAGTGGGAAAAATAATATGAGCAAGGAGTGTGGTTCCACTTAGCAAAAGAGCACTGCAAATTGATGTCGAGGCACCCTATGAAATATGGTTCTTTCGTAGAGATGAGGCACTTCTTGCTGATTGATCCATTGAGCTTAGTGATGTGAATCGTGCTGGAGTGATATTGAAATTGTGCCTTTGAAGTAGATCAAATATTTGATCAAATTCTCCACGAGTTCTTCTGCTACGAGTAAATTGTTCACCCGCCAGCATACCCATTCAAATCTGCAACAATTAAGAGTAGGTTTACAACAATCTTTTCATTTGTACTTGCTGATTTTCTGATTTTTCTGGTAAAAATCAGTAGCATGTACTTTTTCAGTTTTTTATATTTTATCCTTTTAAATGACAACTGATTGTAGTTTTCTGACAAAGATTAATAAAGATAAAAAGTGGGTTAATTTAGAAAGCTGATTGTCAGATCTTTAACCTGAATTTTGCAATGTATTGAAAATAACATAAAATGTTAGAATCTCAAATCTACTGAAATATACAAGTTTTTGTACAAACTCAATTAACTAAAAGCTCCTATCTGGTCCAGATCTATAGATTTGTATAAGGAATTTTTTAGTTTTGATCACTTCTGCAAAAAAATTGATTTTTAACAAAGAGTTAAAATTTGCAATCTAGTAGTGATTTTTACAGTTTTTTAGCTATTTTCTTAGTTCACTCCCCAGTAGAGTCGCCAAAAATTGTTGGTCCAAAAATCTTCTGGTTAGGTAGGTCATGGGGAAATAGGCCAACAGTGTGCAGGGCATAGCCCCTCTTTGAGACAGTAAAGTGAAACTGGTTTATTGCTATTCTATCAAGCAAGAATCTATGTAAATCTACACTATTCTAACTTCAGGGGGTTTGGGATCTCATCCCAGTAGAGGTAGTTCCAACTATAAATAGAAATGTAGGAGGGAAGGAATGGAGGAGGGTAGATCTGAAGGAAGAAAAGAAAAGAATTCCAAGACAAAAAGGTCAGAAGGTTTATGCTTTGGGCTAGTAATAAATAGAGCCAAACTTACTTGCATAAACAAATAAAGCAATACTAATGAACAGATGACAATAATAGGAATGAATCCAACATACTGAAAACATATATCTAACGTAAGAAAGATTTGATGAAAATAACATACATATGTAGCACAAAGTCTAAATACATGTATTAATATTTCTCCTATTACAAGAAAACACAAAGTCTTTCTCTCCTCACTTCTTTTTTCATACAAAAATGTCCACCTGGAATAAAATAAGTATTCCAATATTTATAGAAGGAGAAGAGGAAAGAAGACAAAAAAAACCAACCACTATTTACAAAATATATTACAAGATATTTATAAAATATCTAAAAAGTCAAAAGTTGACTTTGGGACAAGTTTTTGGATGACAACATCCCATGGTGCAACATGGATGATGTCATCGTAAATGCCAACATGCTTTTTAAATATTTTTACAAAAATGATCAAAGTGTACACAAGAGGAGAAACTACTCCTCATCATCTCTTTGCTCAAACTTGGTGTTCTGATTTTGATCAAGAGAAGTGATATGAAACTATGCTTGATATTTCATAAACTTACTGATCATTTCTTGGAGTTGATTATGATCTAGACCTTTGAAATGGTTGCCAATGGCTTCGCAAGTTTCTTTCTCATTCTTGAGCTTGTCAGGTAACCCGATGAACTCCTCGCATGCATCGATCAAGAAGCCAATGAAATCATGGCAGGCCAAAAGCTTATTGATTGACTCTTAGTCGAAAGTGACCTCTGGTGCCAAACCTTGAGTGACTATAGCTTTGAAGAACTGAAATGTATCGTCTGCTTTCCTCAAGGTGTACAATTCACTGAGCATCCCTGGAGACAAATTGTAACTATCTACTCTATGTTTTATCATGCATCCAGGGCTTCATCCTTGATTTTATCTATCCTCTCCAGGATATATTCCATTTGATCAACCTGGTAATTTAATGTAATGAGAAATTTATTATGTGCCTGCGAGTGATCGATGATGTCGAACTTCAATAGGTCGTCCCCTAAGTAGTTAGCCATTGCTTGGAATGTTTCATGTTGCAGCCTAGTGTTATCCAACTCCTCAGAGAGGGAACATGCTACTACTTGTAGCTCCTTATTTTCTTGATCTATATCCTAGTAGAGCACTATGAATTTCCTAATCATTTACTCACTATCTCTTAGGATTCTCTCAATCTAGGATGATACTGTTGCGCCTTGTTCACTAATCTTAGCATATTCATTTATTTTATTCTGACTGAGAACTTTAGTGGGTTCGGCGACAGTCATAGGAGGAGCGTTTCCAATTCTCTGCAATGCTTTGAGGAGATGTTTGTTTTTTTCCTTGAGTATTCTCTTCTCCTCTTTTTCTTCTTGGAGCTTTTTGCAAAGAGCATCCACTGCAGAAGGCTTCCCCTTACAGGCTTTCAGATGAGGTCACCATTATGACTTGAGTCACTGTGAGGTCTATGGGAGACAGATCCTTCTTTTCCTTGGTGGGATCTGGGTAAGAAATCTCCATGACTCTCTCCCCCAAAGTGCTCTTAGAAAAGTGAGTTATCGCTTTCTACTTCTTGGGCCCCTACTTCAGAATAATGGAGAAGTCCATGGGTGCGATGGGAACCTTTCTCTTATGTTAGCCCAGATGGTCAGAAATCTAACTAGGACTTATGGGAGAGGGAGTAGAGGGAATCAGAAGAAGAAATGAGAGTGAAAGGGGAAGCAACTAAAGAGGCCTGTAGGGAAGTATGTTGAAAGACTTGGTGGTGGCATTGACAAGGAGTCCAATGTGCTGCTGCTTATGGGGCCTAGAATTTACTACAGGAGAAGAAAAGGACATGGAAATGGAAGGGATCTGTAATTGGATGGAGGGAACACTGGGCGACAGATCTGCATGAGAGAAGAGAAGATGGAAGAGGTGGGAGATGGAAGGGAGGAAGGGAGAGAAGAAGAAACATCCATAGGAATAGATGCTTCAATGACAAGAGGAGGAGAAGGAATGGAAGAAGGAACGATGGGTACCTCTGTAGTTGTATTTGTGATAACACCCTAGGTGGATGTATCCATTGGAACTTTTGTTGTCTCTTCTTCTTTACCTGGAGACACCAGGTCGACCACTTGTCTTCTTAGAAGTAAAGGAAGGCATTCAGGAGCTTCTTCTTGTTTATCTTGATTCTCCCTCCTTATCTTTTCCTTTTCCTTTCGACACTTGGGCCGGTCTTAGAGGTGCTCTACCTAAAAGAGAAGTAGTGAAATATACTCCGAGGTAGGTAAGACCATTCTATTTTCACCAATGCTCGGTGCATTGCAACATGGGCTTAACCCTTTCCTGAATGGTTTTTGGTGCCTTGGCTCTGTCGATCTCCGTGAATGATCCAATCGTCCCCATCTGTGTCAAGGTAAACTTTATCAATTTCTTGATCAGTCTCTTGGAATCCTTTGGGACATGATGGCTATGCCATAGTGGATGATTTCCTCCAAAGCCAGTCGGGAGTGATTCTTTCGCCTAATGTCTATCTTATATGTCAAGTCGATCCAAATGTCCTCGATCTCAGGAACATGGATGGGATCAATTTTTACCTTTGGGAGGCAACTCCGGTCAGTCGAAGGTCAGGCCTTGCTAGGAATTTGTACTTCAAATTTAGCAATTCCAGCTCATCATACATCTCCCGTGCTTTAGCCAGTGTGGTGCAGGTGTATCGGCCAACTGTAAGGGGGAATGTAGTTCCTCCTTTCTTTCTCTTCATGCACTTCTCATGGTAAGTGATCAGTTGCCTTGACAACTCCAAGAGGATCAGCTTTGGCCCTATATAGCTTGGTAGCTTCATCGGTTCACCCTCAAAATTCACCGCTCTGAGATATGTGAATGTGGGGAATTGTGTGAACAATGCTCCCCATTTCTTCGTGGTAGCAATCACACTCAGGCTAGTCTGACCGTGTCTCATGTTCGGCCTTAGTAAGTAGATTACCTCATAGAAGAAGGCATCATTAATCTTGGAGAACTAGGAGATGCTGGCCTCAAGCTTTAGCTCTAGGTAGAATTCATATATTTTGACCTGGGGCCATACCCCATTTCGAGCTAAGCCTACGAAATCCCTTGCTGATGCTAGCAGCGTATACAACATAGGAATTCATGTAGAACTTCCCAGTTGTTAGGACCTATTGAAGCTACTGGGAGATGGTGTCACTAATGATTTCACACTAACCAAAATGCTAATTAGTCACATTTTGTGCTCATGGTCTCCAGGTACCTCAAAATCCATTTGTGTAAATAATGGGCATTAGGGAGCCTAAATACTCTATTCAAGAAGGTGATTGTATCACTCAACTCCTCATTGAAGTCACTGTGGTGGATGGTCTGTGGCCATCTACTCACCGGCTTCTTGTTCTTTAGATAAATTTTTTTCATCATTTGCATGCATTTATCCTCATTATCATCCCAGGCCTTCTTGTAGTCTTCTAGACTTATGGTCCACATATTGCCTATGATGAGGAATGCCCAGGATCATTTTCAAAGTGACGAGGTGTGAGGTCAATGATCACTTTCTAATTCTTTATCTTTGACACATCTAGTGTCTTTGTTATAGCATACGAGCTAACCAACATGATGAACTCATTATTTACGGCACTTATTGGAAGACCTGGTTACAAAGTGCAATCCACTGCCGACCAGTTTGTTCATCCATGGGCCACTGCTTGCTTGGTTGGTTCTCACCTAGAAGTCATCCATATCAATATGCCCTAGCTAAGAGTCTCTGATGTCGAGATCACTCTCTGTATATGAGTCAGGCATCCTGACTTTCTAATATTTATACTTCATCTCTTGTTCTGAGTGCTTAGCTTTAGCTTTAGATTTTTTTTGTTTTTCTCTTGATGAAGACATGTGTGAGCTCAAGGATGACTATTGTTGTTCTACAAGAAGAATCAAGGAGGTCCAACATAGAAGAGCCATGTCAACCTTCATGTTATTCACACTGAAAGCTTACAGAATGAAAAATAAGCAATTACAAGGCTTAGGGAGCAAGGCACAGGTTCACAGCATGCTACAGAGGATTAAAAATGTTGGGCGTTCTTTGGAAGATGTCAACATGAAAAAATTTGTGCCCATGTTCATAGGAGAAAAGTTGCACCAAGTCTAGAAAGGGCACAATTTTGAAAGGTGTTGCATGACGGAAAGTAGTGCCAAAGGTTAAAGCATAGGGTGCAATTTTTGAAACATACAACATCTCATGTTCATGTTAAGGAAAATGTGCCTACACCTTAGAAAAATTTTCTTTAGTGGGGTCCTAGGAAAAATCTGTGCTACATGGGTTTTAAGTGTGCACCAGGGTGCAATTTTGCAAGATGTTGTAAGAGGAAAGTTTCATGCGCCAAGGGAAAAGGCGCGGGGCACAGTTTTGCAACACACAACATCCTACATGTTGATGTTGTGTCAAGATGCACCTGCACCTACAAAAATTTGTTAAGTGTTCTTTATAGCTGGGTGCATGGGAGGTTGTGCTGCAAAAGGATTGTGTAATTTTGGGTGTTACAGGGAAATGTGCACCAAGGTGCAACTATGGGATGGTTGTAACATGGAAACATAATGTGCACCAAGGGTTTGTATGATTGGCTTGCAATTTCTCAAATTTCCTCTTTCTCTTTTGGTTTCTTCAAATGGTAAAGAGAGGGTTTCAACAAGATATCAAGCAGGGAGAAATGGCCTTTGGTTTCTTCAGAGGCAGGGGCCTTCTAGATTTGTAGATCTTGAAGGAGAGAAAAAGGGGTTTCCAGTTGGTCAAAGATTATTAGGTTCCTCTTTTTAGATTTAATCTTTTTTAACAACCCTTAAGCCTAACACAACCAAAAATAAAAACCACAACAACAACAAGGATGGAAGAAGCCACTTACCTAGATTTATAAATGACGAAGGATGACGTGTAATCCACAAGCTTGAAAAATGGTACACAGGGGGGGAAGGACAGTTGACAAGAGCAGAGAAAGTACTTTTTCAATTTTCAAAACATGAAAATGATAGGTGTTGGGTGCCTATTTATAGGAAAATTGGCATTTATTACTTCACCAACTTCCTTTGGCGCACCTTTGGGAGTGTCGACATGACAAAAAGTGTGCCTAAGTGTAACCTTATGGATGTCAATATAATGTTTGGGATGCACATTATTTGATGTTGACACGAGAATTCCTGGGTCTATTTCCAAAAGGCGCATTTTTGAGAGTGTTGACACACCATATTTTATGCCCAGTTAAAGAAGCTGAAAATGGCTAAGTTCTAAAAAACTTGATTTTTAAAAGGGGGTTTTAGGCCATTTTGAACATTATCATAATTCTTCAGGGGACCAAAATAGAATTTTGGTATGGTTACCTACAAATTGCCCTTGTCAATTCTACAAGATAGCAATTGGCTCTTTCTGGGGACTATCTTTAAGTGAAGCTTAAGGGTAGAGAATCTCAAATTTTCATGTGCCTATCCATTGGGTTACAGAGAGTAAAAAACAAGGGAGACTGGAGGGTGAACAAAAGGAAAAAGAAATGGAACAGAAAACAAAAAAATAAAACACACAACAAAAGTAAACTATACAAAGAAGAGAGCAAGCTCTACTTCCTGAAGATCTTCAAGTGCTTCCCGCTATAGGGAAATGGGAGCTCAGTTCCATCTAGGTATGAGAGATAGAAACTATTCTCTCCATTGAGTTGTTTGATCTTGTATGTCCCTCTCCAAAGATATTCAAACTTTCCATGTATACCTTTTGGTTCTCTTCGTTTGTCCCACAAAAGAACAAGATCTCCTATTTATAAATATCTCTACTTAGATTTCTTGTTGGACAGTCTCTTCACTTGATTCTGATGTTCAGTGATCTTATCGACCACTTTCACTCACTTTTCTTTGAGTTCTATCAAGTAAATAATCCTCTTTTCAAGAGAATTTTGAAAAGTTTCATCTTTAATTACTCGAGCTAAGCGCAGGGTAGGAATTTCTACGGAGATAGGGATTTCAGAATCAATCCCATATAACACCTGAAAAGGTGACATGCCAAGAGATCTCTTTGGAGTGATACGATCCACCCACAAAGCATCATATAATGATTTGTGCCAGTATCACTGGTTTTCATCAACTAGTTTCCGTATGATAGTCACCAAGTTCTTGTTGCTGGATTCTACCTAACCATTTCCTTGAGGATAATAATCAGAAGCATGAGCCAAGGTTATTCCATATCCATAACAAAAACCAATAACTTCCCGTGAAGAGAAGTTGGAATCGTTGTCAGCAACGATTTTGTGTGGACTGCTAAATCTCACAATAATATTTTCCTTGATGAAGTTGCAAACAACTTTAGAAGTGGCATGCTTGATAGGTATGGCCTCCACCCATTTCATGAAGTAATCCATTGTTGTTAGGATGTAACTATTTCTAGCACTCAATTGAGGATTAAGTGCTCCAATGAAATCAATTCCTCATTGTCTGAATGGTTCATCGATGATGACGGGCCTGAGGGGAAATGTAGCTAGCTTTGGTTTGCCAACAAACTGTTGGCAAAGTTCACATTTTGCTACCTAGGTGGCTGCATCCTAAAATAGTGTCAGCCAGTATTATCTGGCCCGGATGATTTTATGTGTTTTCATTGATGAGGAGAAGTGACAACCATAGGCTGAGTCATGTAAACTCTTTAAAAATCTTATCTGCTGCAGCTTGTCAACACATCATAGAAAAATGCCATCAATTTTGCGTTTGTACAATCCATCATCCCATATGACATATCTTCCGGCTTTGAGCTTCACCGTTCACTTTTCCTTATTAGTTAGGTGAGTTGGACACTCTCCATAGGTGAGAAATAATGCAATGTAAGAATACCATTCTTCGTTAGTCTCGACAAATAAAACCATGGGAAAAGAATCTGCTTTCTCCAGTTCATTTTGTTCTCCATCAATGTGATCAGCTTTATTGTCAGGTACCTCTGAGTCTTTATTTTCAGCCATCAGCTGACATAGGCCTTTACCTCTTACCAACTTGGTTGGTCTGATGTCTAGATTGTATTCTTGGACCTTTGTGATCCAAGTCCCTCTTAAGCTCCCTAACTCTTATTGAGTCAAGATAGACTTAACAACCATGTCTAGAACCAACTCTACTGTATGAGAATTCATAACGTAGTAGCAAAAAAATTTGACTACTTTTACCATGGCAAAGGCATGCTTATTTAATTGTGACATCTTCAGTTCATGAGGCTTAAGAGGAGATCTCATGAAAGCAATCTGGGATTCAATATCCTCGGAGTTCTTTTGCATCAAGATAGTTGATATAGTATGCGCAGACGCATAATTGTACATGATGAAATATTTGCTGAAGTCTGGACACACAAGAACAAGAGCGTGAGTGATGGAGGTTTTCATGTCTTTGAATGATGTCTTGCCTTCCTCACTCTAATGGAATGTTTGGGATCCTTTCATCATATTAGAAATATGATGAGTCTTTTCAGCAAAATCAGGAATAAAGTGTCTAGAAAATTTATCTTTCCGAAGAAAGAGTGAACACCAGTCTTGCTTGTAGGCAAAGTAAGGATCTGAATGGCCTTGACCCTTTTAACATCTATTTTATTTCCTTCTCTGTTAATGACATGTCCTAGCAGCTTTCCTTCAGTGACCCCAAAAACTGACTTCTTAGGATTTAGTGAAATTTCGTGCTCTCGGCATCTGACCAAGACTTGTTCCAAATGATCCCAGTGATCACTTCATCTCTTGGAGAACATGGTTAGGTCATCTAGGTAAACTATGATGACATTTCCCATCATACCTTTGAATGCAAAGTCCATTTCTCATTAGAAGGTGGCACCGGCATTGATCAAACTGAACAACATTCTGTTGTAGGTGAAGGTACCCCAAGGGGTGGTGAATGTTGTCTTGAATTGATCTTCATGTGTGACTTGAATTTGATTGTAACCTGAAAAACCGTCAAGCATAGACAACATTTCTGAACCAGTTACTGCCTGTAGCACTTTTTCCATTATCGACAGTGGATAGTTATCCTTTAAGGATGACTGGTTCAAGTTGTGAAAGTCCATGCATATGCGTATCTCACCATTCTTCTTCTGCACAGGCACAATATTTGCAATCCAGGTACTGTGATGAATTGGAAATATAATTCTTGCATCTAGCATCTTCTGAATTTCAGCCTGGATGGTACCTAAGATTTTGGGGTTGTAGTGTCATTGCTTTTGACGGAAAGGTTTGACATCATCCTTGAGTGGAATATCGTGCTGAATTTCCTTTGGCTTGAAAGATTTCAGATCAACATAAGACCATGCTAATACATCCATGTACTTTTTTAGCAACTTAAGGAATTTTCACTTTTCTTTGGGTGTACAACACTTCCCAATATTCACGGAATGAGGATGTTCCACAGTACCCAGATTGACGGATTTAGTTTTTGGAGAAGAGGAAGGATCTTCCTACCACTTTTTCTTGACAAAACGGTCATGATTATCAAATAATCATTCTAAGGAAACCAAACCTCTTAGAATCTTGTTTCCTTTGAGCTGTATCACTGTTTCTTTTTAAAATTCATGTGCTTGACCAGTGAGAGACTCATGATACGTAGAATTTGATCCATCAAAATGAAGTTATTTGAAAATTTTAGCTTTCTCTAAAAAGACGATAAGTTGGTTGTCATCATTGAACACTTGCCAGTGTTGTGAATTATCTGGCACACTTGGGTGAAAAACCACCTTAATGGTATATGTATCTATTTTTAACCCTAGGTGAGGGAGCATGAGAGAGGCTGAGACAACCAATGAATTAGCCATGTCATTTTATGCTCGCGGAACTACTTCAATCGAGAAAGCATCAAAATCTTCGATACTATCCCATATTGCATTACGGTAGTGTCTGAGCCAGTCAATTTTTACTTGGTATACCCCTCTTACCTGATTCACAATTAGCTCAGCATCACCTTGCACTCTTAGATTCTTGATTCCCTTCTATTTTACAGCTTGCATGCCAAGTAACAAGGATTCATACTCGGTAGTATTATTTGTGTTGAAGAATTGTAACTTGAAAGAAAAAGGGAAAATCTCCTCTTCAGGAGATATTAGAACAACCCCAGCACCGCATCCACTTGTCGCACAACTGCCATCAAACTGCAATGTCCATACTTTGTTGAGATCCTCTTTTTAGATGAGAATGTCCTTTTATCTGAGTCAGTGGACAGGAATTAGTTACCCATCCCTGACGATTCGAAAAGAATCTGAGCTTTAGGGTCATCAGAGTTGGTGACTAGATATTTCTTTTGTGACTCCGGATCCAATGTCTACATCACCCCTTTGATAGGAATCCTGGATTTGGACCAGTCCATATGAATTTTCCCACCAACTTCCTTACAAAAGCTCCTCCCTAGTAATATCCCATATGCTACTAGAATATCAGCTACGAGAATAGTCATTTTTACCCTTTTCTATTCTACTTGGGTATGTGCATGCTTACTTTGCACCCGAATACTCTAAGGTGTGCAATAGATGGTTTTAATTTTGACCATGCTTATTGTGGTGTTACTCCCTCAAGAAAAATTATGGGAACTCTGTTTAGCAAATACACTGTTGTCTTTACTGCTTCTACCTAGAATGTCTTTGCAAGACAAGAGTCATCGATCATACATCGTACCATTTCCATGATAGTATAATTTCTTCTCTCAATAACACCATTCTGCTACGGTGTGTGTGGAGGCATTTGTCAACGAATCCTGTGAGTTTGTAGGTAGTATTTGAATTCAATACTAGTGAATTCACCCCCTTGATCTGAGTTCTAATGTGACAACCAGTTTTATTCTCAACTGCTACTTTGAACTTATTGAAAGTTTCAAAAGCTTCACTTTTCTTGCAAAGACGAAAAATCTGCATTTTTCTTGAGTAGTCGTCAACACAAAGCATGAAGTATTGGAACCTAGAATGACTTGGTTGCATCAGACCACAAATATTGGTATGAACTAGGTCAAGTTTTCCATGAGCTCGAAATGTAATCTTCTAGAATGAAGCTCTGTGTTGTTTTCCTGCTAGGCAGTGAGGGCAGTTTTCTGTATCCTTCTGAAGAGATGGTAGCCCATGTACCATATTGTGTCAACAAAGTGTCTCAAGATACTTGAAACTTACATGACCAATTCTTTGATGCCACAACTGTGCTGAGGTGGATTTCTTAGCCATAAGTGCTTGATTGTCTCTGTGAACAAAATTAAGTTGGAATATGTGTCCCACATTAGAGTATTTTGCAACTATTTTTGAGCCTTGTGATTTATCTTGAATTAAACACGTTTTCTTGCCGAAATGACTATCAAAGTCAATTTTTAGGTTGTGTTCAAGGAGTTGACTAACTGAAAACATATTATTTGTCAATCAAGGGACATATAAGACATCTGAAAGTCTACAGTTACATGAACCAGGGGGTAGAGAAATGTTCCCAATCCCCTGAACTGTATATGAAGAATCATCTCCCAACAAAACATGATTTTTTGATGGTGTTTCCCTCATAGAAATAAACTAGTCTTTGTGGCTGGTCATGTGTCGAGTGGCTCCTGAATCAACACACCAAACATCACTAGATGACGTGGATGGGTCACTTGATCAAGCAGTGAACAAGTAGTCTTAATTGTCTGACTGTTCTTGCTGCTCAGCAATATTACCTTGTTGATGGGGTCTTCTTTTCTAGTTCCCCTTTTTATACCCATGAATTTTGTTATACTATCCCTTGTTAGATTGTTGTGGAGGTCCAGAGTTTCTTGATGAACCTTTCTTGTAAATATTATACAAATAATCTTGTAGGTTATGTCTTCTTTTGTAGATTGGACATTGCTTCTTTTGTTGTCTATCCCCTTGATACTGATTTTGATTTTGGGATTTTTGATAGGAATTAAGTTTTCCTTTACCTTTTCCTTTCCAATTTTGATGTGAAGAAAGTTCCTGCTCCTCTTCATCATCCTTATTGTGCATTGCTTCCTCTTGTTGTAGTAGGTTTACCAGCTTGTCAAAACTAACTGTTGTATCTGACATGTTTAATGTTGTGAAAAAAATGTGGTAAGAAGAGGGGAGTGCTCTTAGAACAATGGAAACAAGAGAATCATCTATGACCACTTCTCCCAGGTCTAGAAGTGAAGCCCTCAATTCTATAACTCTTCTTAGAAAAGCTTCTATTTTTTCATTCTACTTGAACTTTAACGTGTGTAACTGACTCTACAAATTCAATATAACATTCTTGTTCTTGGCCTCGTATACTATGCTCAACTTATCCCACACTTATTTGGTTGTTTTGGAATCTCGAATGTGGGGTTACACATCCCCGAAAACTCTAAACAATATGATGAGTTTGGCCTTCTGATTTGCTTTATCAAACTACCATTGTTATGTTGTATCAGTAGTTGATCTAGTCAGAGTACCATTCATAGTAGGCTATATCTCTTCAAACTCAAGTTGTGTCTTAATTTTTATCTTCCATGCATCATAGTCGTTTCCTCTGAGTAGTTGTGAATCTGGAAAAAAAAAATTGGGGGCATTGGTGCCCATTTCATAGAGATCACTAACAAGGTTTGGATCTTATCACTCCAGGTATAAGGTCTCCCAATCTATATACCATCAATCTGATATACCGAACCTTTCTGTATACGCACCCTTCCAATATACCTATTGGTACGTGGAAGAAGATCGCCCTTTCTATATACCCAGCTGTACATGAAAGAGGTGTTAACGTACGTGAAAGGATTCAATACGTGGTACCAAGACATTACTGAAAGGGTTCTATGCGATTATTGACACCGGCTCAAAGAAATATCCTCATACACATGCGTGAATTTGCTATATACTTGGATAATTTCTCAGTCTGGATTCATGTTGTGCAATCATTCACAGACGGATGGGATGGCTCATAGTGTGTGCACTGTGACCTTATTACTCCCCGTCAATTTGAAGGGTCGATGCCCAGACGATGTTGTTACAGCTATATTAAGTGTTAAGTGCAGTAGTGTCATGAAGGCTTTACTTGTAAGCACTTCTCAAAGGCATTGTATATACCGAACGCTGTGAATGAAATCTAGGATCTCGTGAGTGTTACAAAACCATTTTTTTTTGTTTTTTATTACAATTTTGCCAATTTCTGATCAGTTACAAAGTTTACAGTTGACTTATGGCAACCTAAAAATTATAACAATATACTAAAGTATACCAATTACATTCAAAAATATGGAAAAAATTGAATGGTAGGCAAAAATTTTCTTTTGCGGGCCCTGGTGGCCTTCGGAGCCCAAAATGACCTACTATGCCAAAACATTGCAAAAATATAACTGAAAATGCAATTTTTGGATAGGCCTCCTTTAGTAAAAAATGTCCAGAATGAAAAAATAGGTTGAATGGGAGAATTTTTTTTACCCTAAATTAGGGATTTCCCCACTAAATTTAGTTAGTTATAACTAAATTTGAATTTTCTACTAAAGTTAGCGGTTCTGCCAAATATTCCACCAAATTTCAAAATGTCAAGTTGGGGGTGGGATTCGAACTCCACACCTCTCACTTCTAATTCATTCCTTTTAACCACTCAGACTATATGAGCACTTGGGTAATGAAAAGAAGCAAAGTGTATTTAAAGAAGGTGAATTTTGACTTACCTTTGTAAAATGCAACCTGGCAGATTGACCACATGGAGTTGCATGCCTAGATGAGATGGAGGAAGAAATTTAAGGGATTTTGCATGAAAAATGGATCTAGATTCTTCCTTTTCTCTTTCCTTTGGATTTTCTTTGCATGCTGCCTATTATTGTTCACCATACACTGTAATTTTGCTTACTCTACCGTTTTTTAATTTTTCTTCATGAATTTTTCTATTCTCTCCTTTTACTCTATTGGCCGCCATTTGTATTGATTGAATGTGAGTTTTGTGTTTCTCTTGAGCTTCGATGGAGGATGGCTTGTGTACAGGTAATAGGTGCTTTGTTCATGCCTCAACTGTTCAAGAATGCAGGTCCAGTGGTTTGCGTGGAGATGTTGCAATGGTGGTGTTTTTGGTTTTTTTATATTGCTGCACGTTTTTCCTTTGCTGAGTGCATGATTCTATAAGAGGCTTGTTATCTCCATCATATTTTCTCCTTGGCCAATGACACTTCCTCAAATTGTAGGGATGTCAGAGAATAGTTACACCAATGTATCTCCAGAGATACGTCCTTTCAACAAGCACCAACAAAGTCATTAACACAACAACTCAAACAAAGAAAACTGGTTAATGCTTTTTGTGTAGGTCTTGTGACTCCAACATAGCTCGGCCTTTGTATGAAGAATTTCTTAGAGCTTTTCAAATGTAGCAGGCTGCTAATATTAGCAGTGAATAAAAACACCTCTAAATTAGAGGTAAAACCCCTGTTGGGGTAAATATATTTTTAAAAAATATCCCAAAAATGATCAAATTCCAGGGAGCAATTTTTCCTGGTGTAGAGGGCACCATGGAAATAACAAATTGCTTTACATTTACCTGGAAAATACACAGGAGGTTGTGGGTCTGTAGGGAGATGTGGGAAGTTGTTGGAGGCAGCATTGGCTCTCTGTTGTTGCAGATTTCTTCTCCACGAATTCTTCTTCCTCTGCAACCTTCTCCAACCTTGCCAGGAGCTTCAATTCGCTCTAGTACCAAATGTAAATTGAGAAACAAGGGTAGAAGCCTGATAAATATTATTAATCTCAATCAACCAAAAATACAATGGAGTGTTGTAATTCTTATAGGAATTGAACAGAAATGTGAAGACAAAGAAATAGGTTGCACAGGTAAAACTAAATTCATAACAGCTTCCAAAATACATCCGAAAAGCACATAAATTGTTATAACAATTATAACAATTATGCCAGTGATAATAAAAGACAAATATGGTTTAAAAACGATATAACAACATACAACAACAATATGGTTTATAATATAACCATATAACATTATTATCTAATTAATAAAATTAATTAAATAATCAATTTATATTATATTATGCATAATTAACCTAACAATTTACCATACTAGTACCATGAATAGGAACATCAACAATCAATATCCATCAAAATTGATCCATTATATTAACTCATCACTAAATAGTAGCTAAATACATCATAATGATTACTAGAGAGTGTAGACACCTAAATTCGGTATATATCCCATCATCATCTACATACACATATTTTATTCTATTCATCCCCATTATTTAATCAAACGCCATCTTTAAATTTAATTAATCCATTCTCATTAATTAATTAAATTCCCATCACCTTTAACTCCTATTTAATATACATTAATTAATTAATCATGCCATAACCATCTTTCCATTTCAGAATGATTTTATTCTAAATCTCGATCTGTGTTTTTCCTTACACTTTTTCCAACCTATCTCCATTTCCAACTCACCTACACCTCATCCCTAAATAACCCCTCCCCGCTTAATGCTTTAAAAAATTTAGATAACTCCTAAAAAAACAAGAAATCACGCCAAAAATAGGAAAATCTTCCCATTGGGGAAACTGTCCCCACGATCAGTGGTGACCCAGGCCATTCATTGTCAACCCTATAAAGCTAAGTGCTTTATTTCTATTTCCCATCGAATTCATGTAAATCTCAAAGCTCTCTTACATCCTACGGATAATCCCTCTTTGTTGAACATTCCAAAAGCCATTACAAGTCTCTCAGACCTCCTTACAATGTGCATGCATCAATCATGATCATCCTTTTGTGATATTTTCTTCATTTTACATTGCTTTAATCAATTTTTTTCATATTATCTTGGTATTTCATGTATCTAATCCTTTTCAAGTTTATAACATCAACAACAGTTCTTACAGCTTCATCATCAACTTCCATACTTTCAGGTTGCTCATTTGGCTTGCCTTTCCTTCGCTTTATCCAACTCTATCATAGTTGCTGACGACCCTGATAGGTCACTTTTAACTCAGCCACAATAGCCTTTTCCTTTCTATCCCAAAACCTTCTCCCATCCTTGTCTTAGCTTGTGCCCTTTCCTATTTTCTCCAACCCTTATCTAGTTCTTATGTTATAGAAAAAATTAACTATTTATACCCCAGTCGTCATTGACCAGTGTCCTAGTTTCAATCCTTCCCTTTAATCCTTGATTTATGTTATTTTCCTAGTTTTTTTTCCTTCATACCTCCTTTGTAATTTGATCCCAACATCCTCAGACTGTTGTAGCTTCTAGATTACATTCAGATCCTACATGGTCTACATACTCCTCCCATATTTCTAATCCAATCTCCCAGGTTCCCATCAAATTTCCTCTACACAGTATGGGTCACCATCGACCTAGACCAGGTATATTTATCCTTCATCTATTTTAATTAGATTGATATCTAAATCAATCAATAGTTCTTTTAGATTTTTTGTTCTTTCAGTATCTGTATATTATTAGTATACATTTCCTTATTTACATCACTTTTGTTTAATAATAGGCGTTAACATCCACCGAGAAAGTTAACGCTTCTTGGGTCCACCTTATCGGGAAACACCCACCCAAATCATCTAATCAAATTCATTTTCAATATTACTTGAAGATTTCATCTGATTTACAATAACAAGGATCCATGGTCATCTTGTGCCTGTATAATCATACATATGAGGTAACATAAACCCTCTAGCATTTCTGAGTTGTGTATCTTCTTTAGTAGCTATGTCACTAACTTGATAATGAATGAGAAAATACCACAACATTCCTGATACACCCGGTGGGACCACCCTTTCATTGATCTCTTTATTATATATATATATATATATATATCTATTTATCAAATATATATATATATATATATATAATGTTTTTTTTCTTGTCTTCCACTAACACTGCAACGTGAGGCTCCACTTTATTTCTTGTTCATGTTGGGTTTGTGGCTTGGATAGCTCATCACCCGAGAAGTGTAGATAAATATGAAAAGCGCTATCTAGGTATTCCTCACTTTTTCCCTATTTTTCTCCTTTTCGCATCATAATTTCCCATTCCTACTTATGTCCTCATTGAATATCATACTTCATTTTGGGCTTAAAAAGAACATTCTTTTTGCATTCTATTAGCTCACATAGCTTAAATAGGGTCTTAGTATTTTTCATCCCACACTTCATAACACACAACCTTAAACCTCACAAACCAAATTAACACATCAAAACATTCCCTTACCCAGTTTTGTGATTGGGATTTCATCACCCAACAGTAGATCGCCTTAGACACTCCCCAACCATAATAAACCTGAAATTGGTTATCCATCCACTTTTCTTTTCATACTTTCTTAAATAAAGTAATAACATAAAAATAAATTTCTTCTTTACTTGCTTGGGTAAAATATATTTTCATTATTGTAGTCACTCATTTAGTAGCCAAGAGAATGGAACAAAGCTTTACTTCAAAATATTCCTTATCTCAATAAATGTTCTCTACAACAACCACCTTATTTGTACCCTTGATTACCTCTTTTATGAGCACTCAACAACTTATTTACGTCTCTCACCTAGAACCCTGAACCCCTTGTTCACACTACAAATTTAGGTGATACTGACCCATTCTTGTACCATCAATCTATCCCATCTAGACTAGCTACTCCACCATTCATATGATCATAATCCTTTGGACCTCCTAAGGTCCCTCTTGGTGAAACCATGTTCCAAGAGCTTCTGGATTCCAATCTAGTGGCACTCCAAGATTATATCCTTAGGAGATGAACCCAGATTCCCCTAGATAGAACACTACTCCAACAAATTTATCCTTATCAAACAATCCAAATAATACCCAACTTACAGTTAATGAGATTTTTATATCCCACCTTACTTCAACTTCCACCAATCCCTTGTCTCATTAGACTACCCAGATCGTCACACCGATTCCTCACAACCTCCCATTAATCAACACAACAATCAACACCACTCTTCCCCTCACCTCTTTGGTCATTATTCACATTAGTTTCCCTAATCAATATGACCTAACATCATATCCTCTATCTAAACAGTATGATCTTCTCACATCTAGCATGCTTGTCAATACTTCAAAACCCCCTTTCAACAACAGTTTTAACCAGTTCATACCCACATTCTTGCTCAACATTTTCCATAAAATTCTACCCAATCCCAACATTCCTATCATGTTCCCATCACCCAACAACAGTTATTTTAATAACCACCCTTCCAATCACAACTCATGGTTTACCCTCAGCAAATTCCTCAAACACCAACACATCCACAAGTTCATCAAAAAATTTATCCGACCACTTCTTACATGAATCCACCACCTCTTATCCCCCACCAGACTCTTTCAAATGATCCCATGCATACCCTCATGAATAGGTTATCCAACCTTGAAGATGTTACTTTAGGAACCAAGGTCTCATTATCATATGAGAAAATATGTAATGAGCCTATTCATGTATCCATACGAATTAAAACATATCCTCTACACTAGTAATTACCAAAATTCATTAAGTAAAAAAAAAGGATCCACAAGAACACTTTTGTGCATTTAAACATGCATGTTATCTTATTGCACATGATCAGGACTTGATGCTTCACACTTTCCCCATGTCCTTGGTTGGTCCCGCATTGGACTGGTATAATAACATCCCTCAATACTCAATATTATCTATCTCCCAACTTGCACATGTATTTCTAGAACATTTTTAGATTAACATTACATGATGTTGTAATTTTAAGGATGTGGTCCAAAGACTCATCGATCAGGGTGATATTCAAGTCAACAATCCAAATGCTTCACCCAATCAACTGCTTTACATTTTAAAATAACCTTTCCCAAATCATACATCAACAAGCCAAGCTACCACTTCCACCATAACCCAAGAACCTAATGTTCATACTATAAATACCCTGAATAGTACTAATCGGGAAATTGTTCCATCCACAACTTCATCATCGATCACATCCACTCCCTTCAATATCTTTCCTACATATATTATACCTACATCTATCTCAGCATCTACTCCCAAATCTACAACTATTAGAACCCCATTATCAAATATATAATTTATGCCCTTAGAGACATTCATACAGAAACCATTTCAGCCAATTTACACATCTAGAATTAGTCCTTTGTCAACTTCCTTATCCACCTCATCATCTACTTCATCCATCCTAGTAGGCCTGACCACCTCGCCTATATCTATTCCACCCTTTCCCTTCATACCATATGTGGAACCAATACCGGTTCTTCCTCCCACTCTCTTACCCACATAAACTATTGTGGTTACATCTACACCACCTTCTACCTTCACCCTAACTTCATCATTTGAGGAATTTTTAAAAGTGTTTTACCTTGCAATGTGCTTCAATGATCCTTCTATATCATCAACACAATCTCCTCAATCCCCACTTTCTGTGGACTTCCTCAGACAAATATTGTTTCATGTACCCGAACCAACCATAACATTGTCGTTTGACTCCCCAGTTAAGATTGTTGCTACTCCTCCCGAGGATTCATCTTTACATATGAAATCTATAATCCTTCCTAGAGTTAAAGCATCTAATCCAAAATCATCTATTTTAGAACCGTGAACATTTCAGCTCACCAATCCAAAATCATTCAACACTAAAAACACCAATCAACATCAAAGCATCAATACACTCAGGTTTTAACCCAAATATCCAAAGTATCTCATAACACATCTTCTAGTGCTCTAGTTTGATCATATATAGAAATTTTCCAACACTTACTACAAACCTCTGCAATCACACTTCCTCCTATCAAGGCCTTTGACCCAAAAATAAAAAATCCTTTATGGTTTAATTCCAACCTTATGTGTGCCTTTCATCGTACCCTTAAGCATGAAACTAAGAATTGTAGATAACTCAAGGCCATTATCCATAGACCCATTAAAGAGGGAAGACTTTCTGTTGGGCCCGTAGAATATTCACCAAGTATGAAGGCACTTAGGTGCGCAGGATCCCATTTACTAGATGGCGTGCAAGGCAAAATCACGCAAGAGAAAGGCTTAAGGAGGAAAATAACACACATGACGTGTGAAAGGAGGTTCGGGACTTAGCCGATTTGAGCACCCAGGGCAGAACATGTGAAAAGAATGATCGGTTGTGAGTGGATAAGATGCCATCCTGGTAACAGGTTGGCCCAGGAAAGAGCATGCCCCAAATGGAATTTTCTAGAAGATCATCATGAGATGGAATTGGAGAGCTCAGAACTAAAGGAACATGCTCGCATGGAGGACCACATTCGACACTTGGTGATAAATCTGAGGGTGCGGCAAGGCGAGTTGACAACCTGGGAAAGTGATAAATACAAGTTCCTACCAGGGAAAATATATACACACATGAAAGAAGGATATATAATGTGGATATACATAGGGAATATTGGGTTAGAGAGTGAGTGAAGCTCTACAAGAATGTTGCGAGTGGATATTCTAGTTCAGGAAAGGATGTACTAAGCATGGGGTTGTTATTTTTCTTTTTTGTTAGCTTAGCTACATACGTCCAGTGATGCGCATGACTGTGGTCTGCTCTCTGTAATGAATCAATGAATATATTGAGGTTACCTGTTATAAATAGATATGAATATCAATGGGTTTAATTTATATCTTGTTCATATGAGTCTCTTTCCTTTCATGATATGAATGAATGGTTGTATCTTTCTTTCTGTTATAGTATATGTTTTAGAATTCGTTTAAAGCACTTGGTCTAAAGTGACTGCAAGGATTTGCAGGCCATTCTAAGCCCTAGGGTTCTTGTATGTCTAAAATTCTTTCCTAAATACTCTTACACTAATCATATATAATGCTTCCCACTAAACTCACATAAAAGAGAGACTCGGTACCCGCGCGTGCCTCGGGTGAGCGCTCAGATTCTGTTGGGTGATAGGCCGGCACGCATGGGGTTCTTCCTGTTGTGATAGGAGTAAAAATGAATACATATTGGTTCTGTTATTGGGACCTCTTTTTGAAGTTGTAGTGGGATATAACATACATCATGATCTATGTAAAGAATAATGACAGATCAGTTAATATTGGAAAATGTTGAATCGTGGTTCAAGAGCATGGAGAATGAATTTGCTTAGAGATTCAACATTAGACCTGATTTTAATACACGTAGATGGGTAGAAGAGAACCTCTACCATGATATGTAGAAGACATTCTTCTGTTGCTTCCTAGTAGAGTTATATGGATGGCTTTCAGCCTATGCATCTAGATCAAGTTGGCGTTATGGATCGTGGATATGGACCGAAGAAGAATAATAGAGGTTACAGGATGTAGATATAATGTGGAGAGGAGTACTAGTTAGCTACACTCTGGAATATGCCATTTCTATGTATTCTTGCCCATAGGTTGCTGAGTTTGAATTTCTGTGAGAACCTAGAGGAACATTTCTATGTGTTATTCTTCTACCTATGAAGATATTGATGGTTACCATGAGTTTAGAGGCACTCCCAATGGCTAGCTAAACCATTCTGAGCACTAGATAAGGAAGCTTGGGTGGAGGAAGATGGAAAATGATACGACAGAGAAGGAGAGGGAAGAAATACAGCTCAAGTATAGTGAAGCGCATGAAAGAGAGATTGCTAGATGATGCGAGGCTGCTAGTGTGATGGATTTATGGAGATAGATGTTGCGGGAAGGAGTTGAGGTTCACGCAAAGGACGTGGAACCTGAGCAGTTTGTGCTACCCCATCTTGGAAAGTGCATAAGGGAGACCCCTTCAGATTCTGGTGAGAGCTCGTTACATGGATAAAGGAGAGTCATTGGCACATATCTGAGCCCACCTAGTGACCGAGCCCTAGCACTTGGTTTTCCTGAACCAAGAAGAAGTATTGATCTATTTGAAACTAGTGGAAGAGATAGATCCGTGCCTAGAAGATAAAATTTTACTTTCCCTTCTTCTATGGCTACACATATTCTAGTATTTGGAGGAGTTTTTAGACAAGGGGCAAGTTTACAAGCTTTCAAGCTTGCATCAGGGAGTGGCACGGGAAAATGTAGTGGTAATGGGGTGCTATCATAGACCATCGACACACAATTCAGTGGGACCATTGGGGCGCTCGACACAACTCCTATATGCCCTATTGGACCCAGTGGTTCTGGTGGATCTGGTGCCTCTAGAGGTACATGACCCTGTGGATCAAGCAGTGGAAGAAACACCGAAGGGAACCAAGGATTTGGTTCAGGAAAATGACCCCAACCACCACCTCAAGTATTCTTTGAAATGTCTCAGTATTTTCTAGATTACAGGGGCATTGAGGATGCTGCGGAACATGTTCACAAGTGTGAACTGTTATGCCGCGTGAAGGGTATCACAACCCCAAAATGAAAGGCTAGTCATTTTTTAACCACACTGTAAGGGTGCGCGCATATCTGGTATAGAAATTATGACCCTCATCAAATGGTGGTGGACAACACTACTTTAAAGAATGCATTCTTAGCAGAGTTCCACATTCTTGAGATTGAGTAGAAAATCATTAGTATTTTGAAGGATATTTAGCAAGGAATGGTAGAGAGTGTGTGGGAGTATGATGCACATTTTAAAACTCTCTTGTCTAAATTGTCATATGCTATTCACCCTTCACTGCATGCATAGTGGTTTTTTGGAGGATTGATCACCCCTTTTAGAAGGGCCTTGTCTCATAAAATTTTTACAGATCCGCATAAAGCATTGGAAGCTGCCTTGCATGTTGAGGCCGTTGGTAGTATTAATACTGGCATTAGCCTATTCTTGGAGGCTTAGATTGCTGCTATGTCCAGAAAGTTGGAAAAATTGTCTATGAACTCAGTCCATGAGACTCATAGTGGTTTTTGGTGCACAGATTTTGAAATAGAGGGGCACGTTAAGGATAATTACCTTCGGAGGATAGTACGCTCTATGATAGTAGATTGTGAGATTTTTCATGGGGACCATGATGCAAGTAGATGTCCCTTGTTGTAGCACACGATCAGGAAGAATGTATCTTGTTATTGCAAAATTTTCACCTCCACAACCCATGATATAAAGGATTGTAGGCTCATTGATCAGATCCATGAGGCCATTGATCATGGGGTATGCCAAACTAGCATTTCCAGTGGTTCTAAAAATGATGATCACTGTTATGAGGAGCGCGTAGATGAGGGTGCGCGTGGAAGAGGTTTTTGAGGAGGATTTCGTGGATGGGGTAACAGTGGAGGAAGAAGTGAGTTCCCACATGGAACATGTTTTAACTGTGGATCTACAGAACATTACAAGCGTGAGTGTCTGGACCTATTACAGTGCTCATGGTGCAGAAAGAAGCATAAGTATGAGGAGTGCCCAGAGTTATTTGAGCATATGAATCAGCAACACCGGAAAGACAAGGGCATTGTGATGGTCAGCATCAAGAAAGTAGATAGATAGTGGATGCCTCAGGTAACATGGGATGAAGGTTTGGATCATGTCTCAGTAACAACAAGGGTAGAAGCCATGTGTGCAAAAGAGGTACCAAGACAAAAGACCCTAGTTATGAGGGAGGAGGTCATTCATGGAAAATATCCATACCCCGCGCATTAGAAGGAGATATATTAGGACACCATGGATGTTATTCGAAGCTTATAAGGGGAGATCGAATGTCTAAAGGAGAAATCCAAGGAGGAACAAGGAAGGAGAGTCGAGGAGAAAAAGGATGACCTGGATGAGGTCAAGGAGGTGTGTAAAATGCTAAGGCATGAGAACATCATTCCTTTGCTAGGATCCTAGTTGAGATAAAAGGTACCACGTGCTAGAGCAGAGTGTGAGAGATAGGTCTTGCACGCAAACCTTCCCCCTCACAGCCTCGAATATGACAAGGAGATTACATTGAATGCAGTTGTAGATGGATGGATCCTCAATAATATACTCATTGACACTGGTGCAAAGGTTAATGTTCCAACTTTGGATGCATGGCATTAGATGGAAAGACTTACATTACAGTCATCTTTGAATGTGTATTATATGGAAAACAAGACTAAGGTAATGCCCATCAGTGTCTTGAAGGATGCAGCTATTACTATTCAGGGAGCCAAGTTTACTAGGGACTTCGAATTTTTGGCGCTCACCAAGGTAGACAATTTCCTAGCACTACTTGGGAACCCTTAGTGTTACAAGAACAATGTAGACCTTTGGTTCAAAAAAGGGTACATCAACTTCGAGAACAAAGAGGAACAAGTCATTATACCCCTGATTGATGGGAATTTGATGCCCTATATTGAACCGTTGGGTGAAGAAGTTCTAGAAAAGATTTATGTGTCCTTAATTAGAGACCCAGAGATAGTACACCCTACTAATGGAGTTATCCGGTTTTAATATGCTCAATCAGTAAGTGATACCACTAGCCTAGTTTGCGATAATTGGGTGCATGGAACTTATGAACTAATGGGATTATAGTAGAGAGGGTCAGTGACCAAGGTAAAAAAGGTGCACACTGTTAGGTGCCTTGGAGGAAAATAACTACCCAAGTATTTAGGAGGAGCCTTCCCTGAGATATTTTTGCAGGAGGTAGAATCTTAGTGGAAGAATGAGAAGGAATGGAGGGAGATGTTAAGTTATGTCTTGCTTGGCACAACAGCTCATTGGTGGGCCATACATCAGGAGAGACTTTTAGAGTGGCACGAGGTAAGGATTGCTCTCTCTGTCATATTTTCTAGAATTAATGTACCCACCATCATCAAGGATTACCATGGGAAGGAGACCACCTCTTTCCATATCTAGGAGTGTGAATGGATTTGGAGAGAAGGCATGGAATATTTTCCTCCATCCCTCTGGGTACAAAATTTGTATTCTACACTGCAGGGTTGTGCACATGCATGGTACATTCATTTGGAGACACGCTGTTAGAAAAGGAATTGGTAGGAGCTTGTGGCTGACCTTATTCAAACCTTTGAGTATCGGAGTACCAAGCCATCGATTGATAAGGCCTTACAGGGTATCAAGCACCTTACCATGGGGGATAGTGCTAGAATAGAAGATAGGCTATTAGAATTATTAGGTGAACCAGGTATAGGGGCGTGCTTTGAAGAAGTTGAGGAAATAGAAGAGTTACAGCTTGAGCGTGCATGTTTAGAAAAAAGATAAGGAAAATTTAGTATATGTGATTGATGGAGAGGAATCAAAAAGCTTAGATGTTAGCCATTCTGTAGGAACACGCGAGGTAGCGGACAGTGCAGATGCTCGTGCACATGCCTACCATGAGCCTTTAAATACGAAGAAAGTTAACATCAGTTTAGAAGAAGAACCTAAGGAATCTATTATTGGGGATTACTTAATAGAGAAGGAAGTATTAAATATCATTGATCTTCTACATGAATTTGAGGATTTATTCTCATGCGGGTACCATGATCTCAAAGGCATTCACCATTCCTTGGGGGAGATGAAGATAAAACTAAAGGATGGTGTGTACCTAGTTAGAAAAAGGACCTACCAGATGAATCCTAATTTTTAGGTGAAGGTTAAGGAGGAGATAGACAAGATGATAGCTTCTGGGATCATTGAGGCAGTGGAAGAATCAGAGTGGATAATTTTGATGCTAATCAACATCAAGAAGGATGGGTGGATTAGGATTTGTGTGGACTAAAGGAAATTGAATGTAGTTTGTGTCATTGATCCATTTCCGACCCCCTTCACTGAAGAAATTTTGGAAGGATTCGCTGGGTGTGAAATCTATTCCTTTACAGATGGATTTTCAGGATACCACCAAGTCCAGATTGCAAAGGAGGACTAGAAGAAGACAAATTTTTCCACCGAATGGGGAAGTTTTACATACACGGTCATGCCCTTTGGGTTGAAGAATACGCTTGCTATTTTTTCACGCATAATGTTGCAAGCATTCTAGGACTTCATCCATAATTTTCTTCAGGTCTATTTGGATGATTGGATAGTATATGGTTTGATTAAGGACCATTGTGAAAACTTGAGATTAATGTTTGAAAGGTGTAGGCAAGTGAGGATATCCCTCAACATTAAGAAATGTGTGTTTGTTAATCCCTTTAGGACTCTATTGGGGAATATCATATGTAAGGAGGGCTTGATAGTAGATCTCGCTAAAGTTGCAGTTATTATGGGGTTAGGGGATCCTACTAGCCAAAGCGTAGTGTGCAGATTCCTTGGGAATATGGGTTATTATAGGAAATTCATCAAGGGGTATGTCAAGATCATCGTGCCTTTAAAGGAGTTGCTTAGACATGAAAGTTCCTTCCATTGGGGAAATGCACAGTAGAGGGCGTTTGCTACATTAAAAGATAGGATTATTACTGCACCTATTTTACATTTTCCCTCTTAGGACAAGCCCTTCCATGTCCATGTAGATGCCTCAGGAACTGCCATTGGAGCAGTGCTTACACAACCAAGTGAGAGGATTGTTGATCATCCTCTATGTTTTACGAGCAGGAAGTTGACACCATTAGAGAAGAATTATACCACTACCAAGTGCGAGGCATTGTCAATGATCTACATGTTCTTCAATTTTAGATAGTGTCTACTGGAAACACCCTTTGTATTCTACACCGACCACATGACATTAAAGTATTTGGTGAAGTAACCCATTCTTCAAGGGTGCATATGTCGATGGGTGTTGTTGTTTCAAGAGTTTTAATTCACCATTGTAGGAAAGCCTGGAAAAAGCAACTGTGGACCTAATCATTTGTCAAGGATTAATTTAGGAGAGGACGTGTAAAGTATTGAGGAAGCAATGCCAGATACCCAACTATTTAGATTGTGGTGTGTGCCCTCGGATTTGGAGGAGATTGCAATATTTTTAAAAGAAGGTGTGGCGTTGGATGGAATGAAGGCATTGGAAAAGAAGCAGTTGGCCATACACACCATGCATCCTACATGTTTATTAGTGGAGACTTATAAAAAGTGGGATGTGATGAAGTTTTACGTAGGTATGTGTTAGAGCATGAGTGCCTGGCCATCATGGAAGAAGAACACGAAGGAAGTGCGAGTGGGAATTATGCATAGGTGATGCCACTGCCGCATAAGATATTAATGGCAGGATTATGGTGGGAAACCTTGTATAGGGATTGTAGAGATTATTGTAAATCATGTGACCACTGTCAACACATTGGAAAACCAGGAAGGAGAGATGAAATGCCTTTGGGTCTTATCCCTAGCGTGGAGCCTTTCAAAAAATGGGTGATAGATTTTGTGGGGCCTATTGCAACAACAATAGCGTAGGAATAGGTCACATTATGCCATCACTTGCATGTATTATCTCACAAGGTGGGCAGAGGTAGCCCTAAGTAAAGATTGCATGGCAGTAACAGTGGAAAGGTTCTTATGGGAGAACATTATCACAATGTATGGATTTTCTATTGAGTTTGACTAGTGATAGGGGTACACATTTTATGAATGAGACTATGAGGATCCTGTTATCAGAGTTCATGGTGGATCATCACAAGACTACGCCCTATCACCCACAAGAAAATGGAACCACAGAAGCATTCAACAAAATATTGAATCATACCTTGACCAAAATTTGTGATGTTGGAAGACAAGATTGGGATGAAAAAGTATCACCAGTGTGTTATGGGATTACAGAAAAATGTATAAAATAATAAATAAATCCACACCTTTTCAATTAGTGTTTGGCATGGAAGCCATTTTACTGGTTGAATTTATGTTACCTTTCTTTACGAATAGCATGTGCAAGAGGATTAACCAATGAACAATGCTGAAAAGAAAGAATTGATGAGCTAATGAAACTGGATGAGAGACGATCACTTGCCCATTGGAGCTAGACAACGGAAAAGGAAAAGCAAAAGGCTTGGCATGATCACCATATTAGAAACAAGAAGTTTGAGGTTGGGCGGATGGTGTTATTGTATGATTCCAAGTTTTTGCGCCATCCTAGGAAGTTGAAAGTCCATTGGTTGGGTCCCTACATAATCTAGTACATCCTTGATTTGGGCATGTGCTAGTTAAAAGTGTTGGATGGGATGAAGTTACCTAGAAAATTCAATGGCAATAGGCTAAAGCCCTACTATAAATAAGTATTCTTGGTGTTTGTAAATAAGGTAGTTTTTCCAGTTAGTTTAGTAGTTTCCTTTATGCATTTTCTGTTTCTTATGTTCCCCTTTCGCGTTGTTGTTTTGGTTTTGCGCCTTGAGCACCGGTAACCTTATTTCTATTTTTGGAGAATTTGTGAGTGCAAAGAGGACCGCGTATCATTTAAGTGTGGGGTAGAGAAAAGTGAAGAATCACGTGATTAAAGTACCAAGGAAGTTGTGCTCAAGAGCCTTATTGTGTAACCCGGTTGAAAGAGGTAGATGAAGAGAAAATATAGAATGGTTGGTGCCAGGATAAAGCTACTGGTAGATCCCACATACAAAGGAAAAGGAAGCGTAGTTAAAGAAACACAAGGTATGTGAAAGCAAGGATCTAGACAAAAGAAGTGCCTTTGGTGCAGGTTAAGCACACACAAGAGTCTCCTGCCAGGTTAGTTAGGTTACACACTAAAAGGTTGGAGGAGTTTTTGCATAGGAAGGGTGCATGCATGAATGTGTTGAAGCAGACTTTGTTTGAAAAATCAGCATTAAATGAACAAAGTATGGTGGTAGGTAAAGTAGCATTTAATGATTACAAAAAGGAAAAACTATAAATAAAGGGTCGGGGCACTCTCATTTTTACTTTTCAAAAATGAAGAGTTGGAGATATAAACGAATGTTATAAACTAGGGTTTTCAAATTTGATCGAGTGGAACATCTGTGTGATTAAAACACGAAGAGCTAGTTTGAGATTGCAGACTAGAAGGAATTACACGGGCACAAGAAGGAGTTGAAAAGGTGTTATCTTGTGAAGAGTTTATCCAAGTTAGGGTTCAACAAACTAGGGCACAAGTTTAGAAGAGTTATATCACAGATTTGAGATTGAAGGTTGGGAGAAGAAAGACAGAGTAACAAAGAGAGGGTAGGAGTGATAAAAATACCTCGACCATGGCACCCAAGAAAGGAAAGGGAAAAGCTAAGGCTAAACAACCAGAACCCAAAGTAGCACAAATGAAGAATGGTATGCAGAGATGCAATACCCAGATGGGGTAATGATGGGAAAGGAATGGGAATCCCACTTGAGAAGCATACATGTTAGTGACTATAATCACCGCACAAACACCATAGAGAAATAAATGGCATTGGAACTGATACGCCCCACCAACAAGTTGAACACCTAAAGGTTTTTCCCATATATAACGATGACGTTAAGGTTAAATTGGCAAAGGCAGGGCTATTACAACTCTATGAGTTTCCTTATTTTGGGTAGCTAGATCACTTGTACCAGTGGTTGATGTCTGAAGTGCATGAAGACTATTTCCACTTTGCGGGGCGCAAGATGCACATCACTCCCCAGTTGATATCATAATTTATAGGCCTCATATGTGAGGGAGATATCCTAGAAGATGACCTTGGCGATAAGAAGGTTATTCAAGAGACCGTCACTAAGTATGCCTGCAAGAAAGGGTCGCAGTACTATGATATTTCAAACATTAAGGACCCCTTTGTGAAGATGGCCGTGCATTTGGTGACTAAGATGAATGGAAAAGAAAGATGGACATAGGTCAGACAAACCTTGGCTACATGTCTACAAGAAGATTGCAGAGGGGACAATATACAACTTATCCACGTACATTGCAGAGGAGATTTTTAAGTGCACGAAGGAAGGGGACATGATCCTCTTTGGCAATGTCTTGCTCACCATAGTGTTTGTAAAAATTGGAGTGCTGGATGCATTAAACAAGTTCATGTGGGAGTACCTAGCCGAGGACCCTTCACCCATGAAGAGGTTTGAGAAGTATGCTTGTGATAAAATGATGGCTCCCCAAAAATCATGGCTGGATAAGTGGTATACGTGCTTGAGGAATGCATTTGGGGAAGAGTGGAGGATCCCTGAACAACTCCCAGCAGCCACTGAGGGAGAAGATGAGTTCATGGTGTACCAACACTACTACTTGGGCAGATTCAAGCTTATTGACAAATCATGGAGCCCTTGGTGCAAGCTTCCTTTTGCGTTCACTGCCCAATACTTCCAAGAAGGAGTAAAAAAATTTAACAGAATCAAAGAAGCTAAGGCTGGAACTAGGAAGGTTAGACTGGGAACACAGGGAGATGAGGAAGAAGCTAAATTACCCTGGCAGTAAGTGCGCGTACATAGAGAAGTATGTGTCACATGAGATCCAAATTACTAGGCTAATGATGCTTCCCATCACTAGAGGATTTTTGGTGCATGTGTAGATGTGCATAAGGCTGAAGTTTGAAAAGGGAACATTTTTGGAGGAGGAAATATCCATACCTAAAGACCCCTTGGGGAAGAAGAAACCAGCGTCTAAGAAGAGAGGTAGAGGAGAGGAAGGAGCACCAAGTGTGCATGACTGCTTAGATGGTGAGCATGCCATCTACAAGTGCCAAGCCAAGCACCTACATATGGAGAAAGAAGTCTCCAGTGAAGGAGAAGATGCCAAAAGTAGAGGCACCCGAGCAACCCACCACCATGGAAGAATCGCCAAAGGAAGAAGAGAAGGCCGAATCTCCTGATCAGAAGCCACCTCTCAGGAAGAAGAAGAGGGTGGATGAAGAAGCTAACTTGGAGGTGACCGATAGCTCAGAGAAGTACTTGGGAGAAGGAGAAGATGAGAGTGAAGGAGGTGGTGATGAGGAAGAAGAGCCTAAGAAGGACAAAGAGCCACATGTGTTTAGTATCTATGACTAGGAGGAAGAAAGTGGAGAGGAGAAGAAAGAGTTTGTATTTGCACAGCGTAAGGGTGCACAAGATGAGGAAGGCACCGAAGACATGAAGGCAGATGAGAAGGATGCCAAGGAGTAGGGAGCCATAAGCCTTACAAAAGAGTAGATTACTGAGGTAGCAGAGTGAGAAGCAAAAAAGATGCTCGAAGTCCTTATAGACCAAGAGTTAGAGTGCAACGCTAGACATAGTTCTTAAGGAAGGGAAGGAGGAGAGCATTGAAAAGGAACATGACAGCCTAGGAGGCCCCACTCTGACAGTTAGCTTCCCCAAAGGTGAGTGCTTGAGTAGAAGAACTTTGGATACAGAACAGAGATGGGTAATGGGCTATGTGGATGACATGAAGAAGGTGTTACACACATGGTTCCAAAGCACCGTACCACAGAAAGGATCCTAGCCATGGGGTCTTTTGAAAAGGATGGTGCGTACCCCAGGACCAAGAAGATGCTCTCTTAGGAATTCGAGTCACACATTGACAAGAACCAAACTTTGAAGTCTGCCAGAAAGCAGCTCATCTCATTGTCAAAATCTAAGGGAGACAACCCCTTAGTAAATGCTCAGGAGCTTTTAGACGAGCAAGTATGCAATGCTCTGAACAAAGTCACAGTCGAGACTGAGGCTAGGTTGTTTTCATGAAATGACAGAATCAGAGCATTGGAGGTGAAGTTGGGGAAGAAGGAGGAATAATTGGCGAAGAAGGCCAAGAGTTTAAAATAGGAGGAATTAATCAGCAGGTAGTTAAGGCACGAGTTAAAGGAAGAAAAATTAAAGGTGTAGGAGGTCTACAAGAAGGTGGAGTCGATCAAGAGGGCCATCATATTAAAGCACCCAGACCTAACACCAATCCCTTAGAGGTACACATCAACTTTGGAATGCTTAGAAGACCTAACACATGTCCTCACTATGGAGAGGTGACCCTTGGTGCTGGAATATGTAGAAGAAGTGGCCGCGTGCTTGAAAGAGGAAGACTGGTTGAAGGTAGTAGCAACTGTTACCGAGTACAGCCAAGTACTCACGGAGATTAAGATCGCTTCCTAGTCTACATAAGCCGCATATGACACATGCACAGATAGAGATAAGGTGACGGGCTCTTTGGTTGCCATGCTTGAAGAAAAATTGAAGGAGTTCCAAGAAAAGAACAAAGGGAACAAGGTAGAGAGGGACAAGGTTATGGCCGAGGTAGAGAAGAAATTAGAGGCAATTGAGGCTTTAAGGAGCTCAATTAAGGCCAGGCTGAAGGAACTATACCCCCAAATTACTAGAAGAATGGATAAACTCATGGACTTGGGTAAGGAGTTGGAGCAGATTGTGGACACTTTGGGCACCCAGGGAATTGGCCTAAGCTTTGATGAAGTGAGCACCCTGGTGGGCGACCTATGCCAAAAAGCGAAGGGTGAAGTCGAAGTGTGGAACAAGCTGGAGGCATATTTGCTAAAGGACTTTCCTAGCCTATTGAATTGATGTCCCCCTATTCTTCATTCTTTACCCTATTCTTTCATTCCTTATTCATTTTGTAAAGTATAAGTCTACATATTGGTTCCATAAAACAGCTTGCATCTTGGTCAAGTAACATGTTTATGAGGACAGAGAATAGGCATAGTGTGGGGTGATGTTGGGCCCTTGGAATATTGACCAAGTATGAAGGCGCTTAGGCACGCGGGATCCCAGTTACTGGATGGTGCACAAGGAAAAAGCATGCAAGAGAAAGGCTTAAGGAGGAAAATAGCGTGCGTGATGTGCAAAAGGAGGTTCAGGACTTAGCCAATTTGAGCACCCAAGGTAGAACACATGAAAAGTGTGATCGGTTATGCGCAGATAAGATGCTAGCCTAGCAACATGTTGGCCTAGGAAAGAGCATGCCCTGGATGGAATCTTCTAGAAGATCATCATGAGATGGAGTGGAGAGCTCATCAGTCCTGAAGGAACATGCTCACATGGAGGACCACATTCGACACTTGGTGACAGATCTGAGGGTGTGGCAAGGCAAGTTGGCAGCCTAAGAAAGTGATAAATACAAGTTCCTACCAAGGAAAATATATACACACATGAAAGAAGGATATATCATGTGGATATACATAGGGAATAATGGGTTAGAGAGTGAGAAAATCTTTGTAGGAATGTTTCGAGTGAATATTTTGGTTCAGGAAAGGATGTACTAAGCATGGGGTTGTTATTTTTCTTTTCTGTTAGCTTAGCTACATACGTCCAATGATGCACATGACTGCGGTCTGCACTCTGTGACACTTTGTAATGAATCAATGAATATATTGAGGTTACCTGTTATAAATAGATATGAATATCAATGGGTTTAATGTATATTTCGTTCATATGAGTTCTCTTTCCTTTCATGATATGAATGAATGGTTGTATCTTTCTTTCTATTATAGTATATGTTCTAGAATCTATTAAAGCACTCAGTCTGAAGTGACTGCAAGGATTGGAGGCCGTTCTGAGCCCTAGGGATCTTATATGTCTCAACTTCTTTCCTAAATACTCTTACACTAATCATAGATAATTCTTCCCACTAAACTCACATAAAAGAGAGACTCGGTACCCCGCACGTGCCTCGGGTGAGCGCTCAGCTTCTATTGGGTGATAGGCTAGCGTGCATGAGGTTCTTCCTTTTGTGATGGGAGTAAAAATTACTACACTTTCCCTTAGACTGAGTCAATCCCTTCCTTCCAAATCTAGTTTGACCTCTTCTATTTCACCTTCAGGAGATGGTTCATCTAGCGATGGCCCTCATTTATTCATCAATGTAGTTATGGTAACCATTCAATTTAGCCCACGTGAACCCAAATAAACCTCCAAGCCAAAATCCAAGACCTTCATCACCATCCCTCCTCCTAAGGAGCTGGCCACATCATTGAAAATAAAGGTTTCTATTTTAGCGACTCCTAAGCCTATTGAACAAAGCATCGTTAGACAACTTCATCAAACCCCATTCAAAATTTCTCTCTACGAGCTCATCCAAATCTCACAAAATCATAGACATGATCTTATCAAATCCTTAAAGCACATTCTGACATCTGATGATGAATCTTAGCCCTCGGCATATTTTGTAGGAGCAATTACTAATTTTACTACTATATCATTCAATGAAACTGAAATTCTAGACATCCCACCATAAGAACACAACCTTCCCCTCTTTATTATGGTTAGGATCAATGATACATTCATTCAGCAGTCCATCATTGATAGTGGGGAAATCATTAATATCATTCCTTCACATACTTTTGACCAAGTTAAGATCCCAAAGGAATTTTTCACTTAGACACCTGTGGTTCTTCATGCCTTTAACAATGCCATCAATATCACCTTGGGAATAGTTATCCTCCTTATCCATGTCTGTGATAATATCATCCATGAGATATTCTACATCATTGAAGGATAATTTCAATACAATGTTCTTCTCAGACGACCATGGATCCATTTCATGCATTGCATCCCATTTACATTCCATCGTTCCCTTAAATATGAACATGAGGGAAAGATCGTGACACTCCCTATGGATGTTCCTCCCTTCTAAGGATGTAACATGACTTATAGACCAAATGATGTACTCATCCCTAAGGAGGATCCATCTGCACCATCCACCAACTCGTCCATTCCCTCATCCTAAATCCCCAACAAGGACTCCCTATATAACGTAATGGAAAAACTTACAAGGGTGGAGTATCACCTTCTCATACTCAACACCCTTCCCACTCCTCACCATATCGGTAGACCCAATAAGGAACCTATGTACCAACTAGACGTCAGGGATGTTGTTCCTTTTGTTCCACCAAATCTTCACACCAATCTTATTTATGGTGGTTTTGATACCCTATCTTCCCACATTAATGATATTCCACATATCAGGTTTTATATTGGTGGCTTCAAATTTCTCAACAACCCATATCTTTCCTATAACTATCACCATCATTGTTCCTAGAAAGGATTCGGCCTAGGCCATTATGAACACAACCCATATGGTCTTATTCCTAATCAATGTCATAAACCTGACGAAAAGTTTAGGTTAGGCTACAAGGAGTGATCCTCTGATCCTGATCCACCATTTAAGATACTCATGCACATGCCTCCTCCACCTCCTTTGTCTTTTCCAACATTTGAAGATGTGGACATACCTCCTCTACCTTATTCATCTTTTCCAACCCTCGAAGATCTGGACATGAATGAAGAAATGGACATACCCTCTTGACTTTCTCCATCCCCTTTGACTCCCAAAGACATGAATATAAATTCTCCATAATTTTTGACTCTTGAGGACATGGAACTGGATGACACCATTTCCATTGCTTCTAATATTTTTTTAGTCTCTACCATAATTTTGGGGTCGGTCACTTATCAGTGTGAAAACTAGACTATGTCCCATCCTCTTTGCCATCTGGAGATGATAAAAGAAGATTCTATTACCATTTACATCCTTTAGTGTGTTGATGATGATGCCATCCTTTTACACATGAGGGAAGGATATTCTTATCTTCAGAAGACATTACCATCTGATTCACCTGTTATTCTTAACAAAGCCACCGTTGATGTCAATATCGGGACTTCGAAGGAGCCTCACATTCTCAAAGTGGGCCAATCTTTTGATCCACACCAACTATAATCTTTCACCACATTCCTCTCCCATCATAGCCAAGAATTTACATGGTCATATTTAGACATGCTAGGTCTTTACCCTTCTATTGTCATCCACAATATTGTCACATATCCCAATGCTAAATCGATAAAGTTGAAGCTTTGTTGCATGCACCCTCACGTCGCCCTCCTTGTTAAAGAGGATTTGCATCACTTTTTATTATATAATTTCATCATCCCTATTGATTATCCCCAATGGGTTTCTAAAATTTTCCCCGTCACTAAAGCATCAGGAAAACTACGCATATGCACCAATTTTTGAGATGTTAATCTCGCTTGCCCTAAGGATGACTTCCCTCTCCCGAAAATCGATTAGCTTGTGGATCTTACTGTAGGTCATGAGATGTTTTCTCTCATGGATGGTTTCTTTGGTTATAATAAAATCCTCATCACACCGGAAGATAAACATAAGACATCTTTCATCACCTCTTCAGGGACCTTTTGCTATCGCATCATGCCCTTCAATTTAAAGAATGTTGGCGATACTTATCGGTGGGACATGACTTATATATTTCATGAAATCATCCAAAAAACCATAAAATACTACATTGATGATATTTTAGGAAAATATAAGAATTGACGTGACCATATTTCCATTCTCAAAGTCCTTTTCGAATGCATCATTGACTTTCATCTTCATCTCAATCCAACCAAGTGTGTATTTGGAGTCTTAACGGGTAAAATCCTTGGATTTATCATCTCTATTAGGTGTATTGAAGTTTACCCCATGAAAATTAAGGAAATTATCGAAATGCCTCCTCCTTCTAATCTCAAGAAACTTCAAAGCCTTCAAAGCCACCTTCAATCTGTCTATCACTTCATCTCACAACTCTCATATTATTGTCAGCCATTTCATCACCTCCTTTGCAAGGACATTGACTTCAATTGGGATCACAATTGTCAAAAATATTTTGAAAATATTAAATAGTATCTCATGTCTCCACTAGTGCTCACACCTCCACACGAGGAGGAGTCCTTTTACTTGTACATATTTTCCACCAATCATGCCTTAGGATCCATGTTAGCCCATTGCGATGACCAAAACCGTGAGTAGGTTGTATATTATATCAGTTTTACCCTTCATGACTATGAGACTCACTACACTGAAGCTGAAAATCTATGTTGCACTATCTTATTTGCTACTTCTAAACTTTGACATTACCTTATTAATCATAAGACGTATGTTGTTACTATCTTTCATCATCTCAATACATTTTATTCTAAACCTTATCACAATGATCATGTTACTTGAAGGCTCATGCTCATGACAAAGTTTGACCTCAAGTTTATTTCTCAAAAATCCATTAAGGGCCAAGATATTGTCGACCAATTTTTCGAAGCCCCTCTTCCTACTACGTAGCTTCCTCATGAGAAATTTCTTGATGAATCCATTAACTAGTTTCATCATGAATGTAATCCTCTCAGATTCAATCTCTTCTTTGATGGATAAAAATGTTATCAAGGGAAAGGTGTTGGTGTTGTTCTCATTCCTCGAGAAACTCCTATTCCCCTCGCATATAAAGTCAATTTTGAGTGTACAAACAACATGGTAGAATATGAGGACCTCAATTGGGCCTCAAAAATGACGTCTTTTTAGGTGTTAAATATCTTGACATCTATGAAGATTTTGAGCTTATAATAAAACAATTCATAGGTGAGTGTTAATGTAAAAATAACACTCTTAAAAATTATCATGACATTGTTCATCTTCTTCTTGAAGCTTTTGATTCCTATACCATCCAAGTTATTTCCTAGATGAGAAATCGCTTCATTGATACGATGTCATCCCTCGTAGATTTTATCCCATGGAAAACATAAGAGTCCAAACTTCCTTTCATCATTCATCATCGTGATCAGCCTTCTCCTAAATTACCTCAGGTTAATTTTATTGAATTTGATTCATCATAGCTTTGGTATTCTCAAATATTCATTTATCTATACAAATCCATCTTTCCTCATAATCTGTCCAAAAATTCTAAGAGGTCCCTTCTTCAACACACTCACCGCTATGTTATCCTTGGTAGAATTCTTTATAAATGTAGATTTTATGGTGTTCTTCTTTGATGTATTAAATCCCATAAATCCTCTCGAGCCATCCAAGAATTCCACTATGGTATTTGTAGTGGATACTTTAGTGGTTTAGCCATTGCTAAGTGCATTCTCTATCTTGACTATTATTAGCCTTCCATCAATCATGATTATTGTGAGTATGTTAAGAAATGTGAAAAATGTCAGCAATATTTTAATCTTATTCATATTTCTAGTCAAGATCTGCAGCCAGCTTGGGACCTTTGGCCCTTTTCATAATGGGGCCTCAATCTTATTGGTATTATTAATCCACACTCTTCACAGCAACATCACTCTATCATCACTGCAACTGAATATTTCACTAAATGGGTGGAAGTAATCCCACTCACCTCAACTAAATCTAGCCCAATTATTAATTTTATTTATCAACACATTATCTGTTAGGAAATAAGAGATAAAATATACAGAATAATTCCTTACAGAATCACAACAGTAGAAACTAATATGCAGAAAATATTACAGATCTCAAATAAAAGTGCAGAATAAATAACACAACACAGAGAGACAAGATTTAACATAGTTCACCCAATTTGGGCTATGTCCACCAAGAATCACTTGCTCAGATTTTATTACAAGAATCCACTCTCTCAATATAATACCCAGATCTGTTTGGAGCTATGCTCAACAAACTCTACATAATTCACACCCGAATTTAAGACACATCTACAATACATTTACTTTTACACCTATCATATGCATAAGACCATATAAATAGACAACTACTTAAGAAATTTTAAAAAACCGTGGGTATCAAAACCATGGGAAAAACCTGTCCCATAAACCTATGGGTCAAAAAAATTTCCCATATGAGAAGAGCACATTTCCCGATATGTCGGGTGCATTTTTTGAGGTAAAAAAAAATTACACCTAAAAAAAAATTCGGGGGGTTACGCCCCCAAACCCTTGCTACTGGGGGCTACCGCCCCTGAACCCCGGCGATGATACATGAAAAGTGTATAGTAATCTTAGTGTACATCCTTCAACACTTCCACACATGAAAACAGGCTCCATAACCTAACATTAACTATCGCTTCATCATTCCCCACAAACTTGTTATGGACAATGGAAAGTCCTTTAAAAAAAAAATCTCAAGAAAATTTGTAACGCATTCAACATCCAACTCAACTTCTCTTCCCCATATTATCCCCAAGTTAACGTCCAAGCCAAAGCTACCAATACAACCCTTCAAAACATTCTTGCCAAAACCATTGATCAAGTAGGTCGTAATTGACATCTCTAACTTCCTTTCACCTTTTGGACCTATCATACTAGTATCTGTACCTCCACAGGGGCTACATATTTCTCTCTTGTTTACGGTTTTGAAGCCCTCCTTCCTCTTGAATTTCAAATTCCATCTTTGTGCATGTCCCTTTGCAACTTCATATCTGATGAAGACCACTACCAACCTCATCTACTACAGCTCGAGATACTAAATTAGCGTAGCCTCCTCACTCTTGAATACCATCATGTTTATTAGGAGTGCATTAAACATGCTTATAATAAGCACCTTAAGGAACATGATTTTAATTTCGGTGACCTTGTTCTCAAAGAAAACCAAAATGTCACTACTTTAGAAAGGATCCAACATGGAAAGTTTTCCCCTAACTAGATTGGACCATACATTATTACACACAAGTATGGGTTGGGAGCCTATCATTTTGCCTCCCTTGATGGTAAACTAGAAGTGGAACTGCTTAACACATTGCACTTGTTTCCATTCTATTATTATCACATTTACCAATGTGCCCTTAGTCATATCCTTGGATCATTCCTCCATCTTATCCTTTCCCATCTCTCATTGGGATGACTTAGAACTATGTGATCCTCCATCACTTCCTAGATTTGACCTTAAATATGGGCACCATGACTCTTTCCATAACATATTACTTATGGGTAGGTTCTCCCCTTTGGTGAGAACTCCACAATCATTACATCAATCACCCTCTTATTCACCTATTGGAACCATGCAAAGGGTCCAAGGGTGTCTCTTGTACATCATTATCCCCTCCTAAGTGGTCTACTTAGCTAGTCCCAGCTCTCCCCCACGTTAAATCAAAGTAATCAGAAAAAGAATGATCCCTTGAAGGACAAATTTTCATTGAAAAAAAATCAAAATCATGAAATAAAAATCAAATAAATAGACCGATCCCTCAAAGGATGGCTATAATTTTTTCTTACCATCTATATATTGTATAAAGTAGACAATACCCTCAAAGGATGGCTACTCCTTATAGAATTTGAAGGCTTCCCACATTGATCAGCCTTCCATTTTATTAGCATCCTAAGAAATCTTCCACATTGATCAACTTTCTTCTAGAAAACTTCCTGCACTGATCAGTTTACTCTTTTCCCTTCCTAGATTTGGGACATAGTTTAAGGAATGAAACTTTTGGAGAACCCTTTTTCCTCTGTATAAGTAAATATCAAACCCCTTTTTTCATGTCAGCATTAGTTTTATGAGATCATTTCATCCACTTCTTTCTTATGAAATTTGAAATGACTAACTATCGTTGGTTATATTGCTAGCTTCTGCTTTGGTCACATGTGCCTTGCGATACTCAGATCTCCTCCTTATTTACCTCTAATGTAGTTGGATGCATATTTTCCTCGCATGTTCCTTAATATGACGTAGATTCATTCATACCTATACATCATCTTCTTTAAGTTACATCTCATCTAACCTTATCCAATCTCTCTCATTGTAAGTCCACCTTTGTGGCCATCTATATTCCTCCTTTAGGGTATTTTTATTCAATATTTCACTTCCTCTACATTCTGTCCTAAGTCCACATTTATGGCTATAATTATTCTTTCCTCCAGACATTTAATTCACCAATTCATCTCAAAATATTTTTTGGTCATACTTATGTCCCTTTAGGGAATTTTACTTAATCATTATTTTCCCTGCTTCTCCTTTGAGGCCATATTTACTCCCCCTTCAAGCATTTTTATTTCACAATTGTATCTGATCTGCGTATGAATTCCTCATTTGAGGCCATTTTTATTCTCTAGTTGGGGCATTCTATTTCAACATTCACTCTACTCATTTCTACTCTCAAAGTCCTCCTTTGAGGCCATACCTTTCCCCACTTAGGGCATATTTCATTTCCACCTTCTCGTCCATACTTCTCCTTCGAAGCATATTACTTCATCACTCGCTTTTTCATTTTTCCTTCTCGACCATTTTTCATGTCCCATTGGACACCATATCATTTATCCTCATTCCTGGTGAATGCATACCTTTTCACTTAATTCCTCCTCATGTATGAATGATTTTCATACCTTTCACATATAATTACACATATTTTGATGAGTTGACTATGACCTATTGGTCATCTCGGCATGCATCCATACTACATTGATCTTTACCCACTCACTGGTTTGTAGAACATTGTAGCATGTCTCCATTAAGACCACAATTTTCTTCTACCGATGTGATATTGGAGTCACCACCTTATTTTTTATTCATATTGCAAACCTTTTTGCTTAGAGCATATCACCTTAGTTATGCCTTTTACCCATCCTTTCTCACCTACACTTTTTTATCTACCTATTTTCAAACACGTAGTTGATTTCCTGCGATGTTATCAATCCCTCGTTTAAGGGGGATCTCGTCATCAATTATTTTTATCATTATCCAACTCTCATATTTTTAATCTCACAACTTACTAGCCCAAACCACTCAACAAAATGGGGTAAAATGTAGAAACCTAAATTTGATATCTATACCCTCATCACTTGTGCATGCATATTTTATTCTATTCATCCCCCTTATTTAATCAAATACCCTCTTTAAATTTAATTAATCCATCCTCATTAATTAATTAAATTCCCATCACCTTTAACTCCTATTTAATCAAAATCAATTAATTAATTAATCATTCCCTAACCACCTTTCCATTTTGGAATGCTTTCATTCTAAATCTACATCCATGTTTTTCCTTACATTTTTTCCAACCTATCTCCACTGCCAAATCACCTGCTCCTCATCCCTAAACAATCGCTTTCTTGCCTAATGCTTTAAAGAATTCAGCCAACTCCTTAAAAAACAAGAAATCATGCCAAAAATAGTTAGGAATTAGTATTTACATTGTGCAAGATAATAATTACGTTGGTAATTATTATTATTATATAGTTTAATATGTTATTAATATATTATTGTTATATAAACAATAATATATTATTAGTATTGAGTTGTGTATTGTTACGGGAGTAACAATCACAACTAAATAGTGTTAATTGTTATAACACCTCCCTATTTTGTTGGAGGTTGTTTTGGCTATGTATATGGCTATATAATAGCCATGAATTATGCTGTGTAATGTGACAAAGAAGTAATATAATAATTCTATGCATTGTTTCCTGTGTAAAATCTGATTCAGAGTTTTCATTTGGCATCAGAGCGATTATGGATTCCTGAGCATTATGTGGGGTGGATCCAAGTTATTCATGGTTTCCCTTGTTATGGTAGTGATTTTATTGCATTGTTATTTTACCTATAGGCATGCTCTTTATTGGATTCGTTGCATTTCAAACTTACCTGCATCATCTGTTCTATTTTTTCAAAGATTATTGTTTAGATAGTGTAATTAGGAAAAATAAAAGGCGTTTGAAAGGTCCCCATATTGGCTTTGAGCTTGCTTACATGGCGGCATCTAGATAGCAACCTAGCTCAACAACAAAATTGCTTGATTGAATTCAGTGATCTTCTTTGCATTTCATCAGGGCGGTTGTTATTGAAACTACAGAATAGTGTTTCCACACATATTACTTCTTGCAGCTGTCAAAAAAAAAAGAGAGGAAGAAAGCATGCTTTTTTAGCCGGTTTAGGCGTCAAAATCAGTCAAGAACAACTTTCATATCATGTAATTAAATAAAAAAAATGAGTACCATTGCAAATCTCTGGAAATAAGCTTTCCCATGCATTAAACGGTTTGCAAATCGGAGCTCTGGTTCTCAAGTTATGAACAAATCATTGTTGGTCACTTCAAAAAGAAGCCTTGAGTTTCTTGCCTTACCACAGCCATTTCTGATTGGTTAATTATTTTATAGTTTTGCAAAACTATAGTTTGAAAATATTTATTTTTTCTATAGTTTTTGCTTAAATAATTGCAAACTGAGGGAAAATAATACATTTTTGGTCAAATTAATACTTGTTTGGCACGAGTTCTTGAGGTTATAAATATTTTTGGAATCTACATTTCCTCTTGGTTCCAACAAGTGGTCACACGATAAATTTTCTCTCCATCTTGAGTAAATTTTTAATCGTTGAGCCAATTTTAATTAAATTGGGTCTTTTTACGGGAAATTGAAACTTTAATAACTTTTGCACGGTAACTCAAAATAGATGCCACTTTTTACAAAAGAGCTTGTTTTTTCATCCCCATCACATTGGTTTCAATTTCATTGAAAAATTCCAAGTTCAAAAAATACCCTCTTTTTTGTACCTTTTTGAGTCTTATTGAGTAATAAATGTCAAACATTAAAAATTATAAAGGACGCATTATCGCTAGAATGCGACGTCTAATTTGTGGGTTGTTCTTCTCAAGCTCTATGATCAAATCTAGCTAACCTAGTAGTATGACAATGGAGGATGGAGGTCATTCAGCGACCTCTCATCAATCACCAAGCGACGGGGCCGCAAAATGGTGTTGTGGCATTTTATTTCAGTTGTGTGTTTACTTTTTGCAAATAAGAACAGATGGATCATACCTGTTCAACTATTGTAATATGTGAGCTCCTGCGCGAGTGATATTTCTTTCATTTTCCCTTGATGTCAGAACATTACAGAAGATCAGAAGCACCAATGTAAGTCAGTTCGTAGATCTTGAAAAGGTTTGTGGAAGATCCAGAAAACCACATGAGGTGGATAGTTGATGAGGTTCCTGTCACGTCAAGGTTTGTGGTAAGCCTATTTAAAACCATGGAAGGAGAGAGCCTTTCTTTTGGATCAAGGTCATGAGTCACAGAGTTGGACATGCCACAGGGGTGAGTATACTGCAGTTGAGTGTGTGGATGCTTTTCTACCATGTAAACACTAAGGGGGGGAACGCTAGGAATTAGTATTTACATTGTGCAAGATAATAATTACATTGATAATTATTATTATTATATAGTTTAATATGTTATTAATATATTATTGTTATATAAACAATAATATATTATTAGTATTGAGTTGTGTATTGTTACGGGAGTAACAATCACAACTAAATAGTGTTAATTGTTATAACACCTCCCTATTTTGTTGGAGGTTGTTTTGGCTATTTATATGGCTATATAATAGCCATGAATCATGCTGTGTAATGTGACAGAGAAGTAATATAATAATTCAATGCATTGTTTCCTGTGTAAAATCTGATTCAGAGTTTTCAAAAACAACAAAATCTTCCCATTGGGGAAACTTTCCCCACAATCAGCGGCAAACCAGCCCAGTCATCATTGACCCTATAAAGCTAAGTGATTTATTTCTATTCCCCATCCAATACATGTGAATCTCGAAGCTCTCTTGTAGCCTGTAGATAATCCCTCATGCCTGAACATTCCAAAAGCCATTATAGGTCTCTCAAACCTCCTTGCAGCGTGCATGTGTCAATCATGATCGGACTTTTATGAGATTGTCATCATTTTACATTACTTTAATCAGTGTTTGTCATATTATCTTGGTATTATGTGTATCTAATATTTTTCTGGTTTAGAAAAAAATAGCAATACTCATAGCTTCGTCATCAATTTCTGTACTTGTACATTTCTCATATGGATTCCTTTTCGTAGCTTTATCCAACTTTGTCATAGTCACCGACGATCCTGATAGGTCATTGTCAACTCCGCCACCATAGCCCTTTGCTTTCTATCTTAGAACCTTCTCCCATCCTCATTTTAAATCTTTTTCATTTCCTATTTTCTCCAACCCTCATCCAGTTCCTCTGTTATAGAAAAATCATCCTATTTATACCACAATCGCCATTGATAAAGGTCCTAGTTTCAATCCTTCCCTTTAATCCTTGATTTCTATTTTTTTCCTAGTTTTTGTTACTTCATACCTCCTCTATAGGTTGATCCTAGCATCCTCAGACTGCTACATCTTCCAGATTGCATTCAGATCCAACATGGTCTACATACTCCTCCCATATTTCTGATCCAGTCTCCTGGGTCACCACTGACTTGGCTTTGCATAGTCTGGGTCACCGTTGACCTAGACCACGTACATTTATCCTTGAGCTGTTTGAATCAGATCGATATCTAAATCAATCAATAATTCTTTCAGATTCTGCATTCTCACAATCTCTGCATATTATCAATATACATTTCCTTGTTTACATCACTTTTTTTGATAACGGTTATTTACATCCACCGAGGAAGTTAATGTTTCTCGAGTCTGCCTTGTCAGGAAACCCCCACCCAAATCATCTAATCAAAATCATTTTCAGTGTTACTTACATAGTTCATATGATTTACAGAAGTAACAATCCATCATAATCTTGTGTCTGTATCATCGTATATCCAAGGTAACATAATCCCTCCATCATTTATGAGTTGTGTATCTTCTTTAAAAGCTATCTCATTAACTTGATAATGAACGAGAAAATACCACAACACAAATTCATGCACATCTAGAACAGTAAGGCAACATAACTCTGTAATACACAGTCTCTCAAAACATTGGAATACATTACATACTTAAATGGTTAGGGACTTTCCCTTCACTACCCATGCATTCTCAAAATAGATTACATGCTCATAATATTCATATGCTAACAACTCTACATGGTGGCTAATAATAGATTAATTTATAATTGAACTCTATCTTAATCCTATCATTAGCAAAAATTATGAATGTCTCTTGGTCTTTCACTTTTTCCCAAAATAGATATTCTTTACACATGAATTCTTCATGTTGTTATATTTTCTTGATCTGAACTCCATTCTTTTTCAGCCAGTTCCCTGTAAAAATAGCTAAGTCCCAAAATTGTCCTTCTCATCATGCCCCTGTTAACTACCACTTATGCGTGCATAAGCACCCTATTTTCATGCCCTCTAAGGCTTAAGATATTTATCTATCCCAATAATAGATGCCCCATGTGGGTTGCATTTGGCTCCCTCTCATTGTGCCCCTTGACATTGTTTGCATCAAATTCAAGGGATTAAATTTCCCCTTGTCTTATAATATCCTCATAGGTTGATGGTGGACTGACCACATGTGTATAATCACATCATATGCCTTTCAATGCATTAATTTTATGTACATAAGAGCTATTTATAAATTACAATATGATATTAACCCTTGGAACTTTGAAATATTCAAACAACGTGGGACATATAAGATTCCCACCCTTGAATAAATTCCCACCATCCCATTATGGGAATATCAATGCTTCAACTATCCAGTTGATTCTCTTCATGGCTATATTTTTCATCTTGAGGTTGTGGGCTTTACTCCACCCAACCTTGTCGAGTTTGATGATGATGATCCTAATGAAATCAGCCTTCGTAATAAAACCTATGATTTTCCAAATTCCATTATCTCCCAATTACCTCCCTCCTTATGACCACACTCACAAAAGAAATATGTATACGATGTACCTATCACCATTACTCACATTGAATTCCCTCTTGCAGAACATCTTATTCATTCTAATATTTTCATTGACTCACATGTTATTGATATTACTACAGCCGATTACAATGATGGTCAGTATTGAGATGATCCATTCTTAGAAAGTTATTCCCATGCTAAGAATGTAAAAATAATTCACTATCATGATACCTTATGCTATACCTTCTTTCATAACATCAATTAATACTATTTGTGATGCCCTAACATTTACGCATGAGTTACAACATATGAATAGTATAAAACACATCTTAAAAAAAAAGAAATAGAAGGTAAAAAAAGGATTAATGAGAACCAATATACAATTTTATGTTATTAAATTTTAGTACTACACATCATCATGCACTACCATTGGTGTTTATGCTTTTGCAAGTTACTCACACTATGTGTTTCAATGAAAAGGATTGCGGTTAAATTGGTGAATCCAATAACCTTTTCGATGATTGAATTACAAGTGGTTAAATTTTTTTAAAAGGGTCACATGTTTAAAAGAGACATTTATATATATCCTTTGGAAAACATCAATGTTCACGGAATGTGGGCTATAACATCAGCAATTCCTGATCTCATTGGGTAAGATTGTCATTATCTATTCAATGTTTAATTTACGTTAATTCATTTTGTAAACATGGTTAGGCCTTCATCCACATGTCCCATTAAGTTTTTTCATTTACATCATTTCTCAACTACATTCATTATAAAAATAATTCTAATTAGATGAGGGAAATGTAAGTATGATAATCATGCCACTTATTATATCATTTTTGAACCATCAAAACTTATATTAACAAAATTTAAACCATGATTAGTATTATATGATTTTTTATAATATAAATATTACTTATTAAATGGGATAATGGTTATCGGGTTGCTCGAGTGTTTTAGATTTTTAGATAAAATTGTTTCACTAAATATTTTATTTGATATAATAATTAAATCACTATTTTCTAAGTTGACCATATATCGTTACAAGAATAAGCCATAACAAATTTTAATGGGGAACTTAATGATACTTAAATTATAAATATTATCCCCATTTTGATTCTATACATCCTAACTCAACCTAAATAATACCTATCATAGCACCATTACAGTCTCATTATATTAATCAAAATTTATTTAACTAATACAACTAAGTCAAAGTGAAGATAAGTCAAATGTGAATTTAGGGTTCATTCTAAGCCCTTGGATTAAACTAAACTACACCATTGGATCCTATGTAAACTATACACTTGCAGCAACCCTTATATAGATTTTCAAGTTTTTGATGCATTTATTACTCCTTCACCTACCCAATGTCCTCTCATTTATCGACCAACTTTTTTCTTTCTGTGTGGTACATCTTCATGCCCCAACTATAACCTTCTAGTGCACCTTCCTACCCTTTGGTCACATACTTCTCTTCAGCATGCTTCCTTGCACCCGAGTACCTTATCACTGCACCTTCCACTGGTAGTTGTTATGGCCTCCACTTACCTCTTGTTATACTGTCCCTTCATCCATCTCCATCTTTGGTCACTTTTTAGAGGCAATCCTTTGACTTGAAAAGCATCCGTAGTAGTTTATTTCTTTCACCTTTCAATTCCCTCAATCTTATACCTAGATATCGACAACCACCCACACTAAAAGTATGTGTAGTCCTCTGCATATAAACATGATTCATATAGTAATTAGCTCTATGCACGTAAGCATGCTTATTACGCAAGAACAATAACTAAATTGACAAAGCATAGAAAAAAAGAAAGAAACACATTAAGGAAATGTAGAATTGAAAACCTAATCTAAATGGAAATATTTCCTGATTACAAACACCAAAAAGACTTATTTATAGTAAGGCTTCATCCTACGCCCGTTGAAGTAACCAAGTAGCCATGTTCCATCAAGTGCTTCTAACTGGAAAGCACTTGTTTCAAATATGTAAGTGATAACATACGGCCCCAACCAATGTACCTCAATTTTTCCTGGATGGCTCAAGAACTTATAGTCATAGAGAAGCACCATTTATCCAATCTCAAACTTCTTGTCCTTGATGTGCTTATCATGTCATGCTTTCTTCCTAGATCTTTCTTGCTTATGAATCCAACATGTTATGGCTTGTCACTCATCTAGCTTAATTATCTTTTCAATCCATTTTTCTAAAGCTTTCTCATCAGCTAGACCTCTAGCACGTGCAATACACAAAGAAGGTAACACAAATTCCATAGGAATAACTACTTCTGTGCCAAAAACTAACTGAAATGGTGTGGATTTTTTCAACCTTTAATATGTTGTTCGATATGCCCAAAGTACTACAAATGCCTTATCATCCCAATACTTTCTTCCGACATCACAGATTTTTTTCAATGTCTAGCTCAAACATTTTTTGAAAGCCTCAACAGTTCCATTTTCTTGAGGATGATAGGGTGTAGTCTTATGGTGTGTTATCATGAACTCATCCACTAAAATTCTAATTGTCTCATTAATAAAATGTATGCCCCTATCACTGATCAAACTCAAAGGACATCCATACCTTGTAATAATATTTTCTCATAGAAACCTGGCTGTTGTAGCCATTATACAGTCCTTTGTAGGTGTTGCTTTTGCACACCTCGTCAGATAGTCTGTGTAAGTTATGATGTAGGGTGATCTATTTTTTTGTGCAGTTGGTGAAATAGGACCCACATAATCTATAGCCCATTTCTCAAACGGTTTTGTGCTAGCAATAGATCTCAGAGGCATTTCATCTCGTTGGCCTGATTTTCCAAGATGTTGACAATGATCACATGCCTTATAAAATTCCTTACAATCTTTATATATGGTCTCCCACCATAATCCAGTGAGTAGAATCTTGCGCATTGTGGCATCATCGGCATAGTGGCCACCTGCAATACCACCATGATCTTATTCCATAATATCCGTGCACTCATGTTCTAATACAAAACAGTGCAATACCTCATCTTGACCCAATTTGTACAAGTCCCCACTAATTAACATATAAGGCATATAGCAAGTTGTTTCTTCTCTAAGGATTTCATTCCTTTTGGTGCCATCCTTGTTTGTAGAAAGACATCAATGTCCTCTAGTTTTGATGACGCGCATTGTAACCTGTATAAATATACATCTGGCATGGTATCCTCAATTTTCGGTGCTTCTTATCTTGAATGTATTCTTGATAGATGGTCTAGTCTAGAATTACTTTTCCCTAGTTTTACCATAACTGTGAAATCAAATTCTTGAAATAAGAGCACCCATTGACATATGCATCTTTGTAAAATAGGTTTATTTACCAAATACTTTGATTGCATGTGATCTATATAGCAAATGAATGGTGTAGCTATTAGTTACTGGTGGAATTTATGTAGCTCATAGATCATTGACAAATCTTCGCGCTCTATAGTTATGTAATTTTGTTATGTAGGAGTCAGCGTTCTACTAGCAAAATAGATAGGATGATCTATAATACCTTCTCTAGGTTGAGCCAACACCATGCCAATGGCCATGCCAAAGGTGTAAACATGTACATGAAATGGTTTTTCCCATGAAGGAAAATGCATAATAGGCGTGGTAGTAAGTTTCTCCTTCAATGTCTCGAATGTGTGCTCCTACTATTCTCCCCAGTAGAACATACCTTTCCCTTTTAGTAAATCTTCTAGTGGTGCGGAAAATTTGGCATATCCTTTGATAAAATTTCTATAATATCATGTATGAACCAAAAATCCATGCACCTCACTTTGAATGGTAGGCTCCCTTAGGCCAATAATGACTGCAACCTTTGCTAGATAAACCAACAAACCCTCCTTGCAGATTATGTGTCCTAAAAGTATCCCAAACGATGTAGCAAATATGCACTTCTTGATGTTCAAAGAGATACTCAATTGTCTACACCATTCAAACATTAAGCACAGATTTTCATAGTGATCCTTAACTAATCCATACACCATCCAATCATCTAAATATACATGTAAGAAGTTGTGAATAAATTCCTTGAATGCTTGGATAACTATGCATGAAAATACAGTAGGCACATTTTTTAGACCAAAAGGCATGATAGTATAGGCGAAGCTACCCCATTCATTAGTAAATGTATTCTTTTCCTGATCCTCCTGGGTAATTCAAACTTGATGATACCAAGAGAACCCATCTATAAATGAATAGATTTCACGCTCTGCAATTCCTTCTAGTATTTCCTCAATGAATGGTGTAGGAAATGAATCAGTTACACATGCAACATTAAGCTCCATGTAGTCCACACATATTCTAATTCATCCATCCTTCTTGATATTGATCATCATTGGACTAACCCATTCTGACTCATTAAGGGGCTTAATAATCGTAGACTTCAACATGTTATCAATCTCTTCTTTTACCTTTTCACACATATTGGGGTTCATCCTGTAGGGTCTCTTTTTGACTGGGTGTGCACCCTCTTTAAGATTTTTCTTCATCTTCATCTCCCCTAATGATTCATGCACACCTTTAAGTTCATGTTACCCCCTAGGAAATAAGTCCTAGAAATCCCTTAGTAACTCTATGATTTTTGCCACTTTAGAGTCTGGCCAATAGTCTTCAATTATGGCTTCCTTAGGCTTAGTATCCATTCCAATATTCACTTGCTTTGTCTCTATAGGTTCGTGATAGGTGTGTGTGGTCTTATCCACACTATCCAGTACCTCACGCCTCCCTGTTGAATAGTTTATATCCATATTATCTACTTCTTCATCATCCACTAAGTAGACCATTTTTCCTTTCTCTTTCTCAAGGCAAGTGCATTGAAGTAATATTGCATCAGCCTCTAGTTCTTCATCAAGACGCGCTCCTGAGTCTTCTTTATCTAATAAATCCTAAAGGATTTCTTCAGCCTTGGCACTATCTCCCATAGTTAAGCACTTTATAACTTTTAATGCTTTTTCCACTAGAGCCTTTGTAGAGAAGAAGTCAAATGTCTAGGCCATTCTTGCAATTAAATTCTTCCAATTTCTAGTTTCTCTATAGAGTTCTGCATACACATACCAAGCATATGCGCAGCCTTGCAAAGTGGAATAAAACCGGTGCACCCATAGTGAAGGTGGTAAAGCTTCCTTCCTTTATGTCTAGAGTCTCCCATACTTTTGAATGTGGTGTTGAATAGGATGATTACCATGATAAGTACTAATTTTAGTAGGTGCATTTCTTCTAAAGAGCCTATTAGTAAGAAAAATTCCAATTTCATTCCATCCAACAAGATTATCCCTGTTGACCACCCACCAATATGCTACTATCCCATGTAGTGTACATGCTAACATATTTCTTATTTCCAGTGGGTCTATCCACTTTTCTTCCATGGTGCACAAGAATACCATGGGATCCCCTTCTTCTATGTAACAAGGTAACGATGTGTTTCCTATTCTCCTGACATAATGCGGTTTATGCCTAAAGGAAATATGCTCTTTACTTCACACCCTACCAACTTGTAAGTTTTGTGAGACTAATTATCACAAGCAACACTTGTAGCATCGTTAATAGACTGTGCATCCTCCCACTGAATTAGTCCTTCTTTTGTTGGTTTAATTATCTATGGATCTTGGATGGCAAATACATAAATCCTATTAAGATATTCTTCACTTAAGGGCTCAACATAGGGCACAGATTATCCATCTGTCAAAGGAATAATAACTCTTTCCTCTTTGTTTTCAAAACTGATATCGCCCTTGTTGAACTGAAGATCAACATTATTTTCATAGCACCAATGATTCCCTAATAGAGATGGGGAAGCTATTTGATTCTTCCATCACTAAAACTTCAAAGTCTACAGTGAGCTTGGATCCTTGTATGGTAATGGATGCATCCTTCAAAACTCCAATGGGAGTGGCCTTAGTTTGATTAGCCATGAATAATACATTAGAGGATGGCTACAATGGGGGTCTTCCATTTGTACCCATGTGTCCATGGTAAGAACATTAACTTCCGCACCTATATCAATCAGTATATTACTCAATACCCATCTATCCACAATAACATTTAGGGTGATTTCCTTATCATAATCTAGGCTATGAGGGGGAAGATTCACATGTAGGATCTTTTTTCCAGTTTCAATACTTGTGCTCGAAGTGTTTCCTTTTAGCCAATCCCCTAATAATGGAATGATATTTTCCTAGCTCAACATTTTACACACTTCCCTCAAGTCATCTATGTTCGTTTGGAACATCTCTGATGCTTTCTCCTGCTCCTTTAAGTATTGTATCTCTCCCTAAAGAATCCTTATAACTTCCATGGTTTCCTAATACACCTCCTTCTGATAGGCAGGATCTGGGTACCATGCATGAATAACTTATTCTTTAGTGATGGTAGGTTTTTGCTGTAATGCTTCCCTGGAAGGATGTGATCTTCACTTGTAGTGCCCCAGATTCTACTTCCATCTTGGGAATCCATTGATTGTCCATAACACGTTGTATCCTAACCATCCCTACACCTTTATTTTCTTGTTTATGTCACTTACTCAGATGCTCATATAAGTCTGAGAACTCCTCATAGCTATGGTTCTTCCTGCAGAAAGAACATGTAATATTCTGAGGGCATTCACACCTGTAGTGGTCAGGAGATCCACATGTATAATATGTTCCATGAGGGAACTCACTTCTTCCACTGTTATATTTACGACCTCCATCAAAACACCCCTCATTCCTTTCATATCGTGGTTGATTATGATCTTGATCCTGGTGCTCATTCTTATTTTTATAACTATCTGTTACACTTGTCTGTCATACCCCAATGTCTATCATACCCCAATTTCTACACCTCATTCCTTTCATAGCGTGGTTGATTATGATCTTGATCTTGGTGCTCATTATTTTTTTTTATAACTATCCATTACACTTGTCTATCATACCCCAATGTCTATAGCATCATGGATATGACTAATCAATCTACAATCTTTAGTATCATGGGTTGTGGGATGGAAATTTTTACATTAGCAAGATACATTCTTTCTTATAACACATTGTAGCAAAGGAAAGTGGCTAGCATCATGATTCAAATGAAATATATCACATTCTAACAAAAATGAACGTATGGAATTATGAGGAAAAATATCCTTAGTGTGTCCCTCCACCTCACAATTTGTACACCAAATCCTTGAGTATGTTTCACAGGATGAATTCACCAATAATTTCTCTAACTGCTTTTCTTTAGCTACAATCTGTGCCTCTAAGAATGGGCTAATTCCAGTATCAATACTCCCAACTTCCTTAGCACATAGGGATGCCTCTAATGCCTCGCATAGATCAGTATATGTCTTATGTGACAACACCCTTCTAAATGGTGTAATCAATCCTCCAACAAACCATTGTGCATGTTGGCTTGCGTGAATATCATAGGAAAGATTAGACAAAAGCATTTTAAAATGAGAATCATACTCACACACACTCTCAGTAGTGCCTTGCTTGATATCTTTGAGTGCACTTATACTCTTATGCTTAAAATATGGAATATAGAAATCTTTCAAGAACACATCCTTTAATGTTGCATAATCCACGCAAGTTTGATCAGGGTCAAACTTCCTATACGAGCTGTGTGCACGTCCCTATAATGTGGTAGCAAATTGGCTTACCTTGCACTCTAAAGCCATGATCCCTTTTGCATGCCAAAATATTTCACACATATGCACATGTTTAGCATCATCCTCTATGCCCCCATACTCTAGAAGACGAAGATAAATTTCCATGTAAATATTCTCAGGTTGGTGTGGACCTTTCCCACCTGATCCAGAACCTCATGTGTTTCCCCTACCTCCAAAACCTCTAAATCCACTAGAACTAGAACCACCCATACCTCTTAATCCTCTACCTATAGTTGGAATAGGACCTATAGATGTACTCCCCTATGCTCCAATACTATTACTATACTAAACCCCTATGGTCTGTGAATTATTTCAACTCCCAAAGGTGAATCCAACATTCTGCATGCTCACGTTCTGTGCGAATGATGCACATGAAAATGTACCTCCAAATAAAGATGAATCTGTCTTCCCTACCATTGATGTACTTACTCTCTTACTTCCCAAACTCACTTGCTGATAAATTTCCGTACTAGATACTGGAAAACCAAGTGCAAGGGCTAGGTTACCAGGTGGATTCAGATGCGCGCTTGCATCCTAGGTAGTCTCTGCTGGTGTGCTTCTCTATGAGGCCGAGGAATGATCCCTGTCATGCTTGCTAAGATGGGGGAGTTCTTGATGCTCTGGATCCATGTCTTCTATGTGAGCTTCAAATCCTTCATGAGCTATCTCTCTCCTCAATGCCATACTTTTTACAATGGTATGCTACTTCTCTATCTCCCTCTTGCATGCCTCATTATACTTAAGCCACCTTTCCTCTCTCTGCCTTTCTACTGCTAGGTTTTCCATCTATCACCAAACTTGCTCCTACCCCCATGTATGGTGGGGTTTAGTTAGCCATCGGTTTACTCTCCATATTCCAAGTTACCATCAGGATCTTGATCGCCAATGTAATTCCTTATAGGTAAGCTCCCCTTAGATATCGTAAGAACCGGAATTCAACTACCTTTGGACATGAATAAGTGGACATTGAGTATTCCAAGATATAACTGTTCAAGACACCAAGGAACCACGTATCCACAACTCAAGTCCAAATCAGATCAACATCATAAGGGGCCTAAAATTCTTCATGCATCTAGACAAGTGTGTGATACCTCCAATTCTACTTAGATGCATAAGCAATCAGCCACTCGTACATTTCTACTGGAAAGATAACAAAAAAACTCTCATATGAATTGTCATACAGATGTTTTTCCACCCACATGCATGTGTTAAACTTAGATCTAGTGTTGAATCATCATGTGTATTCTTCCTCCAGATCATGTATCCATTCTTCAACACTTGCTAAGGTCAACTAGTATGTCTTCATCATGAACCATCTTGATAACAACTGAAAAAGAGGTCATGACAACAGAACCAATGATGCAGCCTAGAATTCAGTAATACAAGCCTAGTAAGACCCTAGACATGCTGACACATCACTCATCCCAGACTGAGTACTCACCCGAAGCACACAGAGGTACCAGGTCCCTCTTTAGGGTTGTTATTGTATGATGTTAGCATGATGAAGACTTAACACATGTAGTTCCATTACTAACACATCATTCTACATAGCATACTAGCTATATATATCTAAGGGAGAACACAATTAATTATTAACCATGATGAAATAAGGAACATACTAGATTTAGATACACACAGAAATAACACTTAGACTCAGCCAATATCCTTCATTATATTAAATGTAATAAGTATACAAAAGATTTATTACAATAACAGTAGTATGCACGTAACAGATTCAGCAACGTAATCTCCTTATGTACGCATACACACCTCTCTATCTCTGCATATCTATATATGCTATTCTCTACATAGTTTACTACATACTTATAAGGGTGGGGACTTTCCCTTCACCACTTACCCAATCCCAAAATAGGTCGCATGCTATTATAAGCCATACACCGTTACAAAAATAGCCACACATGCAAGTGCACTAATAATAGACTATTGTTAGTTAACTAATAGTAATAGATGTATTTCTGGCCAATGTCAATGTAAAGCACTTTTAATCTAATCCTAAAAAAAAGCCAATCATGGCATGCACATCTTTGCCTTGTTTGTGTGCTCTACACGTCGTCTCTAAAAATAGACCTTCATGAGAAAAAATAGCTAAGTCCTAAAAGTTGAACTTCTTCTCTGTGCACGTGTTCTCCCTATCCATTTGCTCCTTTGAATATGACCTACTCTCCCATGCGGATTTCTTGTGTACTTTCTGTCAAGTGTTCTCTGATCAACACACACACACACACACACACATAATAGTAATCTCATTAAATCTTTACATCTTAAGGAAAATTCCAAGTTACTATAAATTAGGCACCCTGTGTGGACATAACCATGATTATCAAGGTAAAGTAAAGATATTATAATCAACGTAATTATAGCATTATAGCTCAAATAGTTTTGTAATAAAATGTGCATTACATCCTTCTCCCCTTAAACATGACTTCCTCCTCGAATTCATAGTAGGAGAGGTCCAAACATGTCACAAATAGTTCTACTCAAAATGGTGATGGTCCTATCACCTCATATTGTAAAACCCGCTTCACTAATCCTAGGAAGATATCCACCCACCACAGGTTCAAGATCATCCTAGAGAGTTTTGTGGTACCAACCATTATAGGGGAGATATGAGTCATCATGGGAACATCTTCTCACGGTTCCCATTTTTTTGTAGTGCAGGAATTGTCCAAGCTCATGTATTCTACCTAAATCTGACCCTAGCTCAATATCATTGGGACCCAGGTAATCTAAACTTGTAAATTCTCTAGTTCAAATTTCTTGAAGGTTTCATGACAAGGCCAAATTTTCCTCCTTAAAGGATCTATCGACACTATCATGTAAAGGTTGGTTCTCTCTAATGTGTTCACTAGGTATAGAACTTCCATGTGTCCCTTGTTGGATTGTCTAGTGGTCATTATATACCTGATGTATACACAAGTGATGGTAATGAGGTTGCGTGGTAGGGAATTTGTGTCTATAATATGATAGGTACATGGATCTAGTTTGTCTTAGGTGTGAGACCTCATGCTTCAATCTATCGCAATCAAATGACTGTGTCCTTAGTTCTTCTCAGATTCCTCATAGTTCTCCCTGGATGTTTTGAAGTGTCTGTAAGAGTTGAGCGTTGATTATTGCTTGATCTTATTGAATCTCGAGGGTATTACATCATGTGATATGCCCTTTTCTCTCCATGTTACCCTCTCAAGACATCCTATAAAATTAATTGAACACTGACTAGTTGCAAAAAATTAAAATCAATATCCCAGATATCCAAGTTTTGCAAACCTCGCTTCATATTCTTCTTATTCACAATACCCTTATTTAAAGTAATCTTATTTAACACAAATTTATTCTTAGTTCTTATATGTTTACTACTTACCATAACACATATCATCACTTTTTACACTTGTTTCTATTCTTTGTTGGTTAAGTTACAAAATTTTATCCTCTTAATGTTTTTTCCAAGGTACGAAAAATCTTTGTTTGGTTTATTTGAGTAATACAACTAATTATATTTTTGGCTCATTTTGGTCCCGTGTTTTCCTGAAACCAATTTTTTGAAAATTAATTTTGATTATATGACTTATTGTTAGGGTTTCTACTTGGTTATTGAATTATTTCTCTTTTCATTTCAATATTATTCTATTTCTTATTGAACTTATAGTGACTCTAGTTAAATTTTCTTCTTATTTTAATTCTTCGTGCTCCCTATGTCTTAAGAATTTTTTTCCTTTATTTTTGTCAAAATTTCACTTACTACCTCTAGGTTTTATTTATTTCATTATTGATTAGTTAAATACATTCATTTTTATGAGATTTTATTTAATTTGGAAATGGGTAAGTAACACCATTATTAGGGAGTAATAGTAATGATACCTGCTCAAACCAATATGCTTTCCTTTTAGGTGACCCACTTACTAGTTGAATTTTGTATTTTGAACCATGTTCTATTCTATATTCCTTATATTTTATTTGTTTTCTTATTTTTTCCACTATGTATCATTACCATTCATTTATATTTATTCATTGTATCACAAACCTTGTTTTAGAGTATACATTTCTATGATTTAAACTTGATCATATTCCATCTCTAGGAGTGTTGTAACAACACTTTACATAATTACACAAAAATACACGTACACAAAAAATTTTACAACATACTTTGGTACTATAATATTTCCAAAAGTTGTTACATATAATAATGTCATTTATCATCCAAAACAAGAATGACTATAATGGATTACATTTCTTCACCCTCCAAGAAGGCTCGGTGGTACTAGCTGTTGTTACTGGATGTTGATGCGAGCAATCCTATATATAATGATTCTATGACATGCAGAAGAAACAATGTCCATGAAGGTATCCTTATTTTGGTAAGACTTTGCATGTTGATCCATTGATCCTTACCAACTCATCACTTGCATGAAGTTGGTTCTGATTCACTCATTTTTTGTCTTATGATAGCACACCTATCTTAGAAAGATTGCAATATTTATGCATATGGTGAAGGAGGTTCCTCTAGTAACTTCATGTGGTGTTCTATTTGTTTTCATGACTTATGATGAATATTTGTGTACTTTTGGGGTACCCTCTACATATTAAGGGGTTGGATAATATGATCTGAGGGGGAACACCATTTGTGTGACCTAGTCTGATGATATCTTTCTCTGCATTGATATGTAGAACCAAGGGTATGTGCTAATGGTTGTTTTATTATTTCATCCCTAATATCCTGAAGCACACGTAATATCTCTAGCCTAATAGTTTCAAGGTTTGATGTTGGCGGTGCTAATGGGGGTGCTACGTGTGGTGGTACATCAGCTCTCTAATTCGCAACCTTCTGCCCACAATGTTTGTGTGTCTTGTACTAATTAGGGAAAGAGTTTTAGCATTCAGTAGAGGATTTATAACCAGTTCATTTCTATAAAGTTACATGAAGTTAAAAAAATGATTTACCATTTAATATTTTTCCCGGAGTGCTATTTTTTTAAACCTTCACTCTAATACCAAGTGTGACGCCCCAATATTTACACCCAAGTTACAATGTATGAATAATAGAAAACATATATTTTTTTGAAAAATAAATGGAAGGTTATAAAGGATTAATGATAACCAATATATAAATTTATGTTATTAAAGTTTAGTATTGCACGTCATCATGCGCCACCATTGGTGTTTGTGGTTTTGTGGGTTGCTCATGCAACACGTTTGAGTGAAAAGGATCATGATTAAATTAGTGAAGCCAATAACTTTGTTGATGATTGAATTACAAGTGGTTAATAAGTTTAAAAGGGTCACATGTTTAAAAGAGACATTTATTGATCTCCTATGGAAAATATTGATTTTCACAGAATGAGGATGATAACATCGGCAATGCCCAATATTCGTGGGTGAGGTTTTCATTATCTATTCAACACTTAATTTAATTTAATTTATTTTGGAAACATGGTTAAGAATTCATTCGCATGTCTCATTAATTTTTTTCATTTACATCATTTATCAACTCCAGTAATTATAAAATGAATTCTAATTAGATGATGGAACTATTATTACGATTTTCATGCCCATTATTATATCAGTTTCGAACCATCACAACTTCTATTAACAAAATTTAAATCATGATTAGTCTTATATGATTATTTATAATATAAATATTTCATATTAAATGGGATAATTGTTATTAGGTTGATTAAGTTTTTTACATTTTTAGATAAAAGTGTTTCACTAATTATTATATTCAATATAATAATTAAATCACTATTTTTCCAAGTTTACCATATATCATTACAATAATAAGCCATAACAAATTTTAATGGGGAAATTAATGATACTCAACTTATACATATTATCCTCCTTTTGATTCTATACATGCTAACTCAACCTAAAAAGGCCTTTTATAGCACCACTATAATCTCATTAGATTAATCAAAAGTTATTTAACTAATACAACTAAGTCAAAGTGAAGATAAGTCAAATGTGAATGTAGGGTTGATTTTAAGACCTTGGATCAAACTAATATACATCATTGGATCCTAGGTCAACTACAAACCTAAAATCTATTCCTATGACTTCATGTTAGTGCAAATCTACAGCACCCCTAAATAACCTTCAAATTTGCAGTCAAGAATTGGGTCATTTAGTGTGATTGTAAAAAATTGAGTTTTCCCCAAGGTGTGGGACCTTGCAAGGTGAGAAAACTCTCCAGAGAAAGTTGGTTCTTACCCCTCTGTTTAGGTGTATGCATGAATTTTGTAGAGGTTCAATGCTAAATCCTACTCTAGATTCCAAGGAGACAGAGTTAAAATATGCAAAAGGAAACAAAACTAAGTAAAAAAATGGTGATACACCAAAGGAGTGATGGACCTCTATTTTTGCAAATAGACACAGATCATAAGAATGCAACACTAGAACATGCACAAATTACCAAAATGTAATGAAGGATCAGAAGGAAACAATAAACGCAAGAAAGGATTGAAAATTCATTCACAGAGCATGCTTTATCATTCCCAGTTTTTTATATGATGAATTACAATGGAAAAGAGGCAAAAAACATATTGCAGTTCCAATGGGAGGCCTAAAACTCCATGAATTCACATGTCAAGGGGAAGAGGGGAGTCTGCAAGAACAAAAATGTCCAACCCTTTACAAATGAGCCAAAACTGGCTTTTAACAATGAAGCAGAATGAAGAAAAGGTGAAAAACATGGGTAAATTGATTTTCTACACCCACCAACCGACAACATCCATTAAAATGGCAAGGGAACCCTCATAAATCCATTTTTTGATGCATTTGGCCATGCTGGAGAAGAAACGAGTGCCATACTTCATAAATTTTGGTGGTTGGGGGTTAGTTCTACATCTTTTCCCATATCAGAGGCATTTCCTCATTTTTTCCCACAAAACTCATAAAAAATTAAAATTTAATAGTCCATCATGTGGAGAATTTCAATATCTTTCCAATGATACCAAAAATCCAAAAATCTGAGCTCTAGATCAAAAGATATGGCCCTCTGAAGATTTAGGGCAAAACAAGGAAAATTAGGGAAAAATTAGGGTTCACGGGCCGAAGTTTGAACATTTTCCCTCTTTTTTAAAATTGGGAAAATTTCCCAAAAATTCTCTGTGCCCCACTTTTCTGCTGACACGTGTCACCCTCTAGTTGACCACGGGTTTCAAAACAACAATTTTCCCTTTTTCCTTTTAAATTTTTCATTGGGAAAATTTCCCAATTTACCTCCATGGGCCTGACCTCTGCTACCGACATGGACACGTGGCACCATTTCATTCTGCACGGAGATGCAGTTCAACCTTTTCCTTTGACCTTTTTCATCACTTTGGAAAAAATTCCAAAATCCTTTCGCTGCCCTGACTCCCGCTGCTGACTGGACACGTGGCACCTTCACATTGCTCGGCGGAGATGTGCTCTTATTTTTTCCTTTGAGAAACTTTAACCAAAAAGCCAAAAAACTTGAAGACCTTCAACCCCTGTCGCTATGACCTAACACGTGGCACTATCTAATTGGCTGTGGGCCTGCCTGGGGAAATTTTCCCAAAAAGTCTCCGCCGAGCCATAACTTTCAAAATATTTGGAGTTAGGAGGAATTATTTACCTTTCTGGAAAGAGGAAGAAAAATCATATTTGATGAAGCCATCTCCAAGAACTTTTGAGTGCTTGCAAGTTACAAAATTCTACCTGCAACAAAAGGAGGGAAGAATGAAGGTAAGTTAACCAAAACAAGCATGGGCTTATTTTGGATAACAATTTTGGTGACTTAGAGGGGTCATCTACCTACTGGATGAAGTGACCAGCTTCTTAAAGCAATCCATTGAGCAATGGAGTCATGAACTTAACTACTTGTTACTCTCAATTCATTAGAAAATCTCTAAAACAAATATTGTGAGAGTAGAAAATTCCTTTGACCTAGAACATGATCTGCAACAGATGCATCCTTGGGGCAACAAAAATTTTATGCCAAAGCACTTAGGGAAATGTAAATCTAAGCTACAACAAAAAAATGTGCATAAGCACTTAGAGGAATGAAAGAAAAATATAAGCTAATATGTACAAGGTGAGAAGTTTTCCTTCTAGTAGTAATGCTTTAGATGGATTCCATTAACTGGAATCTGCAGTTCCTCACCATCCAATGTAGACAATTGGAAGGCATTGCTGTTTTTGCATTTCATGACCATGTAGGGGCCACTCCAAATGGCATCACATTTTTAATGTCTTCTTGGATTTGCTGGGTCTACATCCCATTTCAACACTAAATCTCCAACTTGGAAAGTTCTAGCCTTAGCTTTCTTATCAAAGCTCTCTTGATCAATGCTTGGTATTTTTCCATTGTTTGGGCTGCATGCTCTCTGATTTCTTGGAGTTCCATTAATTTTGCATATCTAACCTCCATGGGCTCATACTCCAGCAATTCCAATTTCTTCATGAGTTCCAATGTTGGCAACTCAAGTGACATAGGCAAGATTGCCTCTCTCCCATAAACAAGTCTGAATAGAGAGTTACCTATGGATCTCTTGGGAGTTATCCTATTAGCCCATAAAGTTGATTTGAGCTTAGTGTGCCAAGTCCTTTGATTTTCATCAAGAGTCCTCTTGATGATCCTTAATAGATTCTTGTTTGTGGATTCATCTTGGCCATTACCTTGAGGGTAATAATTTGATGAAGTGATCAAATAGATCCCATTTCTAACAGCCCATTTAGTTACCTTTGATCCTATGAATGCCAACGTATTATCTAATATTATAGTGGAAAGTATAACAAATATGGTTGTTATCCCCTCATAGAAGTCTAGAATGCTAGATTCATTTTCCTCTTTGAGTGCCACCACCTCAGTCCATTTGGTGAAGTAGTCTGTTGCTATTAGAATCCATGTATGCCCTTGGTTTGAGTTTGGATTAATGACTCCAATGAAGTCCAAACCCCATTGCATGAATGGTTGGTCAACTAAGATTGGGTGCAATAGAAGTTCTGCTAACCTCTCTTTGACTATGAATAATGTACAATTCTTGCACCTCTTGATCCATGCATAACAATCACTAAAAACTTTGGGCCAATAATAACCAGCCTTCATGATCTTGAGAGATGTCACTCTTGGAGAAAAATGACCCCCATCTGATCCACCATGGAACTCTTCTAACATTTTTTCAATCTGATTTGTCCTAATGCATCTCATCAACACTCCATTGATATACTTTTTGAACAAGACACCATCTACAAGTGTATACGGAATAGCCTGCAATCTAAAGTGTCTTCTCTTGGTTTTGTTCATCTCTAGATGGCATAGGCCTATTTTTAAGAAGTGAATTATGTCTTGGGTCCAGTAAGGAGTGAGCACACCACCATTTTCTTCTTGAAACATCTCTTTGTTCTTGGTTGTCTTGCAACACCAAAACAACATTCTTCTCTCTACTTGCTTCAATTAGTTGATTCAAGGCCAATTTCTCACACAATCCCTTTCCTCAGACCAGCTTGGTGAATTTGATCTCAATTTAATACTCCATGACATGATTAATCCACCCTGCACATTTTTCATTTAGATCTTCATTGAGGAGGAAGTCTTTAACTCCCACATGAGAAACCAGCAGTTGAACCTTGTTGTTTGAAACTAGATGCTTAAGTTTCTTCAAGCTCCTAATCACTGTAATAACATGCTTCTCAATGAAGGAATACCTTACTTTATAGTCCTCCAAGCTTTGGCTAAAGAAGACAATTGGATGCTCTGTAATTTGTTCATTCTGCTATACTAAAATTGTAGAAATTGTATCACCACCACCAAAGGCATAAATGATGAAATATTTGGAGAAATCTGGGGTTAATGAGAGTTGGAGCCTATGAGATATCTTTTTTGATTGCCTCAAAACTTGCCTTACCTTCAGATGTACATTTGAATTCCACACTTTTCTTCAACATCATAGGTATTGGATTGACAAGGGCTGCAAATTTTGGAACAAACCTTCGAACAAAGTTGATTCTTCCCAAGAAACTTTGAAGAGCCTTCTTATGTCTTGGCAATGGAAATGCTCTTATTTCTTCAACCCTCTCTGGATCAATTGCTAACCCTTCTTTGGAAAAAATGTGGCCTAGGAGCTTACCTTCATGAGCTAGGAATATGCATTTTTTGGGATTCAAGGATACCCCAAATCTTCTACATCTTTGGAACACTTGTCTCAAATGAAAGAGATGGTCTGCTGCACTTTTAGAAAATACAGTAATATCATCTAGGTATATCAAAACTATTTGGTTTGTTCAATCCCTTGAATGCCATATCCATTTCCCTTTAGAAAGTAGCTCTGGCATTAGATACCCAAATGGCATTTTTCTATATGAATAGGTTCCCCATTTGGTGGTGAAGGTTGTTTTGAACTGATCATATTCCTTTACCATGATCTGATTATACCCTGAATAACCATCTAGCAATGAAAACCTCTCAGAGCCAACAATAACTTGCAAAATCTGCTCCATAGAAGGAAGTGGGTAGTGATCCTTGAGGGATGCTCTGTTCAAATATCTAAAGTCTACATACAACCTGATTTATCCACTCTTCTTTTTAACTGGAACCAAGTTTGCAACCCAACTTGAATGCTTGATGGGGAATGTGATACTTACCTCTATTAACTTATTCAATTCCTTCTTCATGAGAGGCTCAATGTGTGGATTGACTAGTCTCTATTTTTTCCTGATGGGCTTAGCACTTGGATCTAGTTCAATTGTGTGTTGAGCTATCTTGGGATTGAAACCTCTCAGGTCTTCATAGCTCCAAGAAAATACATCTAGGAACTCTTGGAAAATTTGCATGAATTCATACCTTTCTTGCTCGGTTTCCACTTTACCAATTTGAAGTGACTTGCCTTCTCCAACTGAGATGGGCTCTGAATCCTCTCCCTTGACTTGGATGTTTTCTTTCTCCTTCCTAAATTGATCATTAGGATTGAAGATAGACTCTAAAGTCATAATTCATTTTGGTAGTTTGTTGGTTCTCAGCTGTACCACTTGATCACCATATTGTTGTTCTAACTTTTCATGATTTTTGGTTGAGAACTCAACCTCCTCCTACAAGAAATTGATGATTTGTTGGTCACTCTCAAACACTTGAAAACTTGCGTTATTTTTTGGCATTGATGGTCTCACAATCACATGGATGTTTGTCTACATTTTATCACTTTTGATACTCTCCACAACATCAAAAGTTTGCTCTAACTGATCTGCAAGCCTATCAGCAGCTTGGTTCTCTTTCCTAGGGATGGAGTTGATGCCAAAGCCCTCAAAATCCTCAATGAGATCCCACACCCTATTCTTATAACTTTTGAGTAGGTCATTCTTGGCAGCATGTTATCCTTTGACTTGATTAATAATCTGCTCACTATCACCAAAGACTTGTAAGTTTTTTATGCGTCTCTTCCTTGACCAATGCAATCCATGTATCAAAGCTTCATATTCAGTAGTATTGTTAGAACACGCAAACTAAAACCTAAAATCTAAATAATCCTTAATTCCTTGAGGTGAAACAAGCATAGCTCTACCTCCTGCACCTTTTCTACTTCTTGATCCATCAAAGAAAAACTGCCATACCTCATTGTCATCTTTATGGTCTGGCTTGGTGATGCTAGGAAGAGGCTGATTTTCTTCATGTATTTAATAGAATCCTAGTTCAAATTCCTCTATTTCCTTGTAGGGATCAAAAACATGTACCTTGCTTGTCCATTTTTCAAGAGTCAAATATGGAATGCTTCCAACTTTGGTGTCAGCTTCATGTGTGCTTGGATAATCCTCTTGATCAAATGCTAAATAGTTGGCATTGATTGGGCTTGGAGTATGAGGCTCAATGTGAAAGTTTGCAATAGGTTCAGACCTAATTGTGGCCTTGGCTCCATACCTTGTCCTAAACAACATGTGTGACCAATCACCAAATTGGCAGCCTCCAATTCTAGCTATGAAATCCCTTAACAAATATATGGCAAAGAGTTGTGGAAAATCTATCACCGACACATCTTGCAAAACAATGACATTGGGGCATGCATGCAAAGTAAGGCTCAAATATTTAATTACCCCAACTGTTGTTACTACTGTCCCATCTAATTACACTACCCCCTTAAAGATGACTTCATATTGAAGGCCCACCTGATCAGCTATTTGCTTGGACATCACGGAACTACTTACCCCAGAATTAATCATACAATTATGTACTAGTTTATCGCCAATTATTAATGAAACATAGAATGGAGGGGGCTTCAAAATTTTACCTTGCTTTCCTCCATGATTCCCCTCAGGCTGAGTAGCATTTTTGAGTACCTTCTCTTACATATGAGCTAGTTAATTTGAGGTTGACCAATTCTTCATGGCAACTTGTAATAGATCCCTTTGTCCTGGGATGGATAGTGACTTCCAAATAGATATGTTCACATTGGTCTTCTTCATTTGTTCAATGATGTTAAATGGGGATGAACCATATATTTTCTTCCCTTTAGTTTGCACAATATTTTCTTGTACATGGGCTACAACAGCTAAATTTTGAGTTGGTCTAGAAGGTGGCTTGGGCTGTCCTTGCACATTTGGAATGACATTTTTCTTTTCAACACCTTGTGGAGTGATGAAAGGTTGTGAATCACTATGATCTAATGACTTCTATTCACCAATATTCCTCCTCTTTGACCATTTGTTAGCTGCTACACTCTGAAAAGGTGTTTGATTCATACCACAAAAATATTTAGCCTACCTATTCATAAGTGTAGTCTCATTTGGAGTTGTATCTTGTTGAGATGTCCCTTGTTATTGGTTTGTTTCTTGACTCGCTTCACTCTCTACACTAGTTGTTTTCACCATCAAAGCTTGGTTCAAAGCACAATTGAAGAACATACATTGGTTGTGAGGTTCATTACATGAGAAACACCAATCATACTCTTGAGCTATATTATTTTACACTAGCACTAAGGCTTTAGAGGTAGATGTAACATTAGGGTTATAGGGCTGAAATGGTCTATTGGCAAGAGGCCTTACTTGATTTTGATTTGCAGCTAGGTTTGGTGGCCTAATAGGCTGATATGGATGTCTATTAGGCTGATTTTGAGGCTAATAAGAAGGCCTAAAACTTTGAGCTTGTTTCCTCTTGAGCATAACCATCTCATTGCCCAAATTTTGCAATTGTTTCATAATTTCTTGAATCTCATTTGAGGCACTAGAGGATGAAGCAGAAGTTTCATTTGAACTCTGATTTCTAGGAGTGGGAATAGGTGCTTGACTAGTACTTGGGCTTTCCAACTCTGGATATAAGGGCATAGGATGCCTAGGTGATATTTTACCAGCTTGGATCTAATAATTCTTAGCCCTAATGGCGATATTGTAAGTTGTAGGTATAGTTACACCTCCCATGGATTGGATCAACATAGAAATGTCAGAATTTAAATCCTTGAGAAAGTATAAGAAAGCACCTTGAGCTGTTGGCCTCACTGCTAATGGGATTCTATCCCATGTTCTTTGAAATTTTAAATTGAAGTCGGTTAGCTGCTCATTAGGATCTCTCTTGATAGTTGTTAGTTACTCCAATAGAGATAAGTTGTCCCCTTTATCTCCAAATTGGTTATGGAGGGTTGTGCACAACTAGTTCCAATTTTGGATAGATCTTACCCCAAGGCTCCTAAACCATTGCAAGGCTTTCCCTTTGAATGAAGATGCTAGAAATTTGATAGTAATTTACATCTCAATAATCTCATGGATTACACAAACATTAGCAATGTCATTGACATGATCACCAGGGGTGGTCTGATTTTATTCAGTATATTATGGGATGTTCTTCAATGTTGCAATTGGAACTGGGTTTTGTGCATTGAGAGCAAGTGGGCTACTACCAGTAAAGTTGACATAAGGATTGGGTTGTGCCATTCTGATTCACCTAAGAACCCTTGTTGATTTGATGAAAGGTCTACCAAGTGGAGGAGTTGATAGAGTTCTGTTTGGTGGAGATGGAGACCTTTGAATCCTTCTTCCTCTTTCTCCTCTTTATAGGGATAATTGTAGATAGTTAAAAAATCCCTCTTCTCTAGTACTTGACCTTTTTTAGATCCTTCTCATGAATCTTCAAGCTTGGACTACTGAAACTAGTTGATTCTATCCTTTTGGAGTCGCCAGATGTGTAAATCAAGGCTCTTTCAAGCAAGAAACTTACAAAAATTACACATCAAATTTGTTGTAATAAATATGAAGACCTCTAAGGTCCCACTGGGCATGCCAAAACTATTAGTGAAAATATACAACACCCCTAAATGACCTTCAGAAATGTAGTATATAATTAGGTCATTTAGTGTGATTGCACAACATTGAGTTTTCCCCAAGGTGTGGGACCTTGCAAGGTGAGAAAACTCTCTAGAGAAATTCGGCTCTTACCCCTTTGTTTAGGTGTATGCATGAATTTTGTAGAGGTTTAATGCTAAATCCTACTCAAGATTCCAAGGAGACAGAGTTAAAATATGTAAAAGTAAACAAAACTAAGTAAAAAAATGTTGATACACTAAAGGAGTGATGGACCTCTATTTTTGCAAATCGACATAGATCATAAGAATGCAACACTATAACATGCACAAATTACCAAAATGTAATGAAGGATCAGAAGGAAACAATAAACGTAAGAAAGGATTGAAAATTCATTCACATAGCATGCTTTATCATTCCCAGTTTTTGATATGATGCATTACAATGGAAAGGAGGCAAAAAATGTATTGCAGTTCCAATGGGAGGCTTGAAACTCCACAAATTCACATGCCAAGGGGAAGAGGGGAGTATGTAAGAACAAAAACATCCAACCCTTTACAAATGAGCCAAAACTGGCTTTTAACGATGAAGCAAAATGAAGAAAAGGTGAAAAATGTAAGAAAATTGATTTTCTACACCCACCAACCAACAACATCCATTAAAACGGTAAGGGAACCCTCAAAAATTCATTTTTTGATGCATATGTCCATGATGGAGAAGAAACAAGTTTCATACTTCATCAATTTTGGTGGTTGGGGGTCGGTTCTACATATTTTCCCATATCAAAGACATTTCTTCATTTTTCTCCCACTAACCCCATCAAAAATCAAAATTGAATAGTTCATCATGTGGATAATTCTAATAGCTTTCCAATGATACCAAAAATGCAAAATTCTGAGCTCTGGATCAAAATACATGGCCCTCTAAAGATTTAGGGAAAAACAAGCAAAATTAGGGCAAAATTAGAGTTCGCGGGCCAAAATTTGAACTTTTTCCCTCTTTTTTCAAATTGCGAAAATTTCCCAAAAAATCTCCATGCCCCACTTTTCTGCTGACACGTGTCACCCTCTGGTTGACCACGGGTTTCAAAACAACATTTTGCCCTTTTTCCTTTTAAATTTTTCATTGGGAAAATTTCCCAATTTACCTCTACGGACCTGACCTCTACTGCCAACATGGACACATGGTGCTATTTCATTCTACATGAAGATGTGGTTCAACTTTTTCCTTTGACCTTTTTCATCACTTTGGAAATAATTCCAAAATCCTTCCGCCGCCTCGACTCCCACTGCTGACTGGACATGTGGCACCTTCACATTGCTCGGCAGGGATGTGCTCCTATTTTTACCTTTGAGAAACTTTGACCAAAAAATCCAAATAAATTGAAGACCTTCCACCCTTGCTGCTTCGACCTAACACATGGCACAATCTAATTGGCTGCAGGCCTGCTTGGGAAAATTTCCCAAAATAAACTCCACCGAGCCATAACTTTCAATATATTTGGAGTTATGAGGACTTATTTACCTTTCTAGAAAGGGGAAGAAAAATCCTATCTGATGAAGCCATCTCTAGGAACTTTTGAATGCTTTAAATTTACAAAAAATATACCTGCAGCAAAAGGAGGGAAGAATGAAGGCAAGTTAACCAAAACAAGCATGGGCTTATTTTGGATAACACTTCATTTCTCTACTTTCCTTCTTATTTTCTTCATCACTCTCTTATTTTATTCTCCTTTATTTTTTCGTAGGTTGTAGATTTCGGATATGGAAGAGGGACTACAAATCTTCAGGGAAGTGTGTGTGTGTGTGTGTGTGTGTGTGTGTGTGTGTGTGTTTGTAAGTATAATAATAGTAATCTCATTAGAGATTCACATATCAAGGCAACTTCTAAGTTACTATAAATTAGGCATCCTATGCTGACATGAACATGATTATCAAGGTAAAGTAAAGATACTATAATCATCCTAATTATAGCTTGAACAATGTCGCAAGAAAATAACCATTACACTAACAATATTTACCCACAAGACACACATCATACCTTTTATCCAAAGGTATATGAACTCATGAATGACGATGACATATACTTTGATTTTGAATCTAAGGATAAGCTTATGAATTACACTACATTAATTAGCTATCTAATGTCTGATCCATAATTTACTACCTTAGTTATCTCTTCTATGCCACCTCTTGTGACATCTCATTATTCATCCCATCCCTCTTCTCCACTTGTATTTATACCTCTACCTTATACGCCATCATTATTGATCGTAAGCCTCGATGCTATCATGAGGATTAAGTAGTCTATCCTTTTGTAAGGGATGTGCCAGAGAATAGGGATTCAGAATAGATTAGAACATTAAGCACACCCATAAAATAACAAGAACATATACTATTTGAAAAAACCAACTTCTTTGTATTAATTATTTATAACATATTATAAAAAAAAATTGTTCTCATCCTCACACACTTCTCTTCTAATTTATCATCTAATTTTTATTCACATCTCAATTATTTCTCTTTATATTTTTCTTTGTACATATATTTTTATATGAATCTCTATCTCAATGTATATCTCTATTAGTATATATCTCTCTATCTTTATTACAATGATTTACAATAAGTATGTAATTCATATAATACCCAATATCCACCCCTTATGATAGTGAATGTACATCTTTAATTCTAGTGTTTTTCTTCATTATGTGAATTTTCCTTTGTCCCGTAACTTTCTTCACTCTTCAATGACTTTAACAATGTTTCACAAATTCCAAGTGATCCACAACTTCCTTTAATGTTTTGCAGTTCTACCTTTTACCACATCTTCTCCAATGGTTGGAAAAATATTTTTAGTGGTTCACATATTTGTGTACTTTTCCATGGTGCATAGTTCCTTGTGGTTCTACTCTATCTATGCCTTAGTGTATAGATCTGATGAAGAACCATGTCAACATTATCCCTAGAATTTAAAACTTTATCCCATCCTTGAGAATACCCAAATGAAGAACCATTTAAAAAATGTATTAACTTTGTACCTATTATGATTCCTCGTTTCCATTCCATTATGAATCACCATTCTCCCTCCCAAATTTATCTAATATACACTTACTTTTTACTTTATTATGGGAAAACTGTGGCGTTGAACTACCAGAGCTTAGAAATATAGCATAAGGAAATTCTCCTTATCTTTACTCACCCAAATGGACTTACAGAATGTGGTGTGTTCCATGAATTCATTTATATAAAAAATTACACTGTGTGGCTTATGGTGTGGATATGATGAGGTACTTAGCATATTTTTTAGTGATATTTCCATTAAAAATATTCCATATAGACATGTTCTATTGTATGGATTCATGTCATAGTGAAAGAGGGTTTAAAACCCGCAAGCGAGGATCATGAGGTATGACGTACCCATCAACAGATGTGTGAACGGCAGCATGAAGAGATCTCGAGAGGAACAAGCATCAACCGAATGTGCATGTAAAGATTTGAAACATTGGCAGAACCTGGTTAAGCCATAAAAATCTCCTCTATCTCATAGATCAAATGGGGTGTACATTTAGGAGGTGCTGAGTAACCCTCAGTGTTGAAATCATGACAACTCAAGTAGAGAGGGGGAGTTACATTCTCAGAATAGAAGTGTAACTCCTAATGACGTATGTGATGCACTGACACACTGACGCAATGACATGTAAGGGAATCTCATAATGACCCCTAAATGACACATGGACCTACGATCTCAACTAAGTGAGATGACTCACCTAATGATGTGGAAAATACACACACCAACACTCCCCCCTTCATCGTAACTTAGGATGAAGTGGCAAGTTAGAAATGAGAAATGGGTCCTGGCATAAATCCTAATGAGGTACCCATGTACAAGAAACTTTCAAAAAGTTGAGTAAAAGGAGAAAACCCAGTGGGAAAAACTCCCCCCCAAAAGAGAGAAAATTCCACTCTCTAATCTAAGAAAGATGCCAAGGATGGGTCTCGGACATAGAAAATCCTATAAAGATACCCATGTAACAAGAGACAATCTCTTGGAAAGAAGAACAAGAGAGAAGAAGAGGGAGATGAGAAGAATGTAGAAGATTCCATGGATGGATCTGAACTCTGTAGCTCTAGGAAGTCTCCTAGAAGAATATTGATGATGAGATCCTCTGTCTCTAGATTAAAGAAGAGCCACCCGAACTGAACTGTGTGCTTGCCCTTAGGAAGGATAGAAATGACATGATGGAAGTCCACCCACTCCACCAAGGAAACTAAAGGTAGCAACACAAAGAACTCTGAGTCTGGTCCATGAAAGTGTGACATAGGTCTAGCAAGTGAGTGCAAAGGAACTGAAGGTAATGTCACAAGTGTAGAACTGTCAGAGTGTGAAGAGTGAACACCCGTAGAAAGGATTTCCAAGTGATGTGAAGGTAACAGAACCCCCGCAATAGAAAAGGGATCCACAAGCAAGGGTGGATCAATGAAGGTCTCCAAAAAAGTGGAAGTGGTAAGATTCCCAAAAGGGGCACTCCCAACAATGAAGATGATGAACTCCTCTGAAATACCTGTAGATGGATGACGAACCTATAGTACATCACAAGTGTAATTTGTGAAAAGATTACCAAGGTCAAGAAGATACTCATCCCAATGAGGGGGCTCAAAAAATAGAAGAGTGATGTCAGATAGGTATGAGTCATCCAATGAAGGTAGAGGAGTGAAAGGGGCCTCACACACTAAAGGTGGAAAAGAGGTGGGTGTGATGACTATATGAGGCCCAGTAGGAGACTACTTGATATATGATGAGATGGGAGGGGTGACAACACTCTCTAGAATAGTGAGATAAGGAGGAGAAGAGTCCTCTGTAGTAGTCTCAACATCATAACTGAGTGCATAATCCTCGTCATCAGAAGTAGAACCAAGTGAGTCTATGTCAATGGAACTGTCATCACATGAAGATGAAGAGGAGACCACTGAATCAGCAGCAGCAACAATGGTAGTAGTATGTGAAGGGTCTCCATAGAGGGACTAAAGAATGCTCCAGACACAGTGGGGAGGATCTGAGTTTGCCACGTGAAACCAGAGAGATCGAGAGACATGAATCATAATGTGACCAAAAACATGGTCGTAAGTGTCAAGGAAGTCCTCTAGATGACAATGATTAGTGGGTGCAGGAACTGACCCAAGTAAGAAGGGTGAAATACCCTCGTGAGTGAAGTAACATTCCATGGAAGCATGCCAAGCTGAATAGTTCCTGTTGTTGCAAATCAGCAGCACCCCCTGGATGTTGATCAGATTTCTAGTTTTATCATACTAGCATCCAGTGTGATTGCACAACATTGAATCCTTTCCCCAAGTGTGGTACTTGCAAAATGAGAAAGGAATCTCCAGTTTAGAGGCTGGTTCCTCAGTTCCTCCTCTGGTCAGATTTATCACTTACAAGTTATAGAGGTCTATATTCCTAACCCTACCCTAAATTCCAAAGGAGACAGAGATAGAGAATGCAAAAAATCTAAAACTAATGCTAATAGGTGATGCACCAAAGGAGTGGTGAGCATTTTTTACTTCTGCAGATTGACACAGTCCATAAAAATGTAACAAAGAACCTCATGCACAAACTGATAATTATAATGAAGGATCATAAATTAACCAAACAACACAGGCAGAGGATGAAAACTAATCACAAAGGTTGTATTGTTATTTTAATCATCAAAATCACTTGCATTACAACACCTGAGAGGAAAAATAAAGTTGCATCTCTTAGAGAAGGTATGATATTCCACCAAAATCACTTCCAAGGTGAGAAACGGGACCTGCAATACACAAAAAATGTTCAACCCTTTGAAAATGAGCCAAATCTGGCTTTTTATAGTGTAAGGGATGAGCCCCAGGAGAGAGAAACACGGGAAAACATGGAAGGGATTCAACCATTGACCAAAACACATTCAAAACAACATAGGCATCCTTACATACCCATCCCCTGACATTTTTAGCCATGCTGGGAGAGAATGCGAGCCATTCTTCATTAAAATGGTGGTTGAAACATCATTTCTGTCCATGACCACATGCCAGAGGTATTTTTTTGATTTTATCTCTCCAAAATCCATCAAAATGCAAAAATTACCCCGGAATCTTGTAGATAATTTCACCAGATTTCCATTGATATAAAGAACGTGAAAAACCGAGCTCTGGATCGAAAGATATGGCCATTTGAAGTTTTAGGGCAAAACAGGGCCAAATCGGGTTGGCGGGCAAAAATTCAAATTTTTGCACCTTTTTGGTCATTTGGAAAATTTCCCCGCACTTTGCCACTCTAGGTGCCACATGGCGGCATCTCATTGGCCACAGGCCTTTCAGGGGAAAATTTTTCCAAAAAGCTCTGCCGAGCCATAACTTCAAAAATACATGGAGTTGGGAGGAAAACTTTACCTTTCTGGAAAGCTGAGAAATAGCTCTATCCAATGGTGTCATTTCCAGAAGGTTTTGAGTGCTTGAAAAGAAAAATATTATGACTGAGGCACAAGAGAGGAAAAAATGAGAGGAGTTAGCCACAAAAAATGAGCAGGGGCACATTTTGGATAACAATTTTGGCGACTCAGAGGGGTCATCTGCCTGCTGGATGAAGTTACCAGTTTCCTGAAGCAATCCATTGGGTATGGAGTCATTGAATTCTCTATTTGATACCCCAACTAACTATAACACTACAAGGAGGAAGATGGAATATCACCTGATGGAGCAAGGCCTGCAAACACATCTCCAAGAACAGCAAGCTTGTGCCAAAGCACTTAGGGAAAGAAAAACTAATCTACAGCAAAACAATGTGCACAAGCACTTGGAGGAATGAAAAACCTAAACTAATATGTACAAGGTAAAGCATTTCCTTCAGTAGCAATGCTTCAGATAGATTCCATTGACTGGAATCTGCAGTTCTTCACCATCCAATGAAGACAACTGGAAAGCATTGCTATCCTTACACTTTGTGACCATGTATGGGCCACTCCAAATGGCATCAAATTTTGAATGCCTTCCCAGTTTTTCTCTATCCGCATCCCATTTTAACACTAGATCTTCAAATTGGAAGGATCTATTCTTGGCCTTTCTATCAAAGGTCTTCTTTATCAAAGCCTCATCCTTCTCCATTGCTTAGGATGTCTGATTTCTGATTTCTTGGAGCTCCATCAATTCTGCGTATCTGACTTCCATGGGCTCAAACTCCAACAACTCCAACTGTTTCATGAGTTCCAATGTTAGAAACTCAAGTGATATGGGAAAAATTTCCTCTTTCCATAAACAAGATTGAATGGAGAGTTACCTGTAGATCTTTTAGGAGTTATCCTATCAGCCCATAAGGCTGATTTCAATTTGGTATTCCAAGACCTCTGATTCTCATCAAGAGTCCTCCTAATGATCCTCAACAAGTTCTTGTTTGTAGATTCAGCCTGGCCATTACCTTGGGGGTAATAGTTTGATGAAGTACTTAGGTAGATCCCATTCTTGACAGCCCATTCAGTCACCTTAGATCCAATGAATGCCAATGCATTATCTGATATTATTGTAGCTGGTATGCCAAATCTGGTTACTATTCCCTCATAGAAGTCTAGGATGTTAGATTCATTTGCTTCCTTGAGTGCTACTGCTTCAGTCCATTTGGTGAAGTAATCTGTGGCTGTTAAAATCCACTTGTGCCCTTGGCTTGAATTGGGATTAATAACTCCAATGAATTCTAAACCCCATTGCATGAATGACTGGTCAACTAAAATTGGATGCAATGGGAGGGCAGCTAGCCTCTCTTTACCTGTGAAAAATGCACAATTCTTGCACCTCTTGATCCATGCATAACAATCATTGAAAATTTTGGGCCAATAATAACCAGCCCTCATGATCTTTAGAGCTATCACTCTTGGTGCAAAATGACCACCAGCTAGTCTACGATGGAACTCTTCTAGCACCTTATGAATCTAATTTGTACCAATGCATCTCAGTAGTATTGCATTCACATCTCTTTTGAATAAAACACCATCAACAAGGGCATATGGGACAACTTGCAACCTGAAGTGTCTTCTTTGGGTCTTGTTCATCTCTAGAGGACATAGACCTGTGCTTAGGAAGTGCATTATACCTTGGGTCTAACAAGGAGGGGGACACCATCATTCTCCTCTCGAGTGCTTCCTTGCTCATGGTTGTCTTGCAACGCTAAAACAATCTCCTTCTCGTTGCATGATTCCTCTTGTTTGTTCAAAATCAATTGCTCACACAATCCTTTTCCTCTTACCAATTTGGTGACTTTGATCTCAATGTCATACTCTATGACACAAGTAATCCAACCTGCCCTTTTTTCATTCAATTCTTTGTTGAGGAGGAAGTCTTTAACCCCCGCATGAGAAACCAGCAATTGGACCTTATTGTTTGAAACTAGATGCTTTAATTTCTTCAAGCTCCTGATTACTGCAAGAACATGCTTCTCAATGAAAGAATATCTCACCTCATAGTCCTCCAGGATTTGGCTAAAGAAAGTAATTGGCTGCTCATCAGTGTCTTTATTCTGCTGTACCAAAATTGCAGAAATAGTATCATCACCTCCAAACGCATAGAGGATGAAATCCTTGGAGAAATCCGGGTTGATGAGAGTTGGGGCTTGAGAGATGGCTTCTTTGATTGCTTCAAAACTTTCCTTTCCTTCTGTTGTCCATTTGAAATCCATGCTTTTCTTTAGAATCTTGGTGATAGGTCTGAAAAGGGCTGCAAAATTTGGGACAAACCTCCGAACAAAATTTATTCTTCCCAGGAAACTTTGAAGGGCCTTCTTGTGGCTTGGCAATGGCAGTGCTCTTATGGATTCGACTCTTTCTAGATCAATTGCTAATCCTTCTTTGGAGACAATGTGGCCAAGGAGTTTTCCTTCATGGGCTAGAAAAACACATTTTTTAGGATTCAAGGAGACTCCAAATCTTCTACACCTTTGGAACACTCAAATGAAAGAGGTGGTCTGCTGTATTTTTTGAAAAAACAGTGATATCATCAAGATATATCAGTACAATGTTGTTAATCAAACCTTTGAATGCCATGTCCATTGATCTTTGGAAGGTAGCTCCAGCGTTGGACAGCCCAAATGGCATTTTCCTGTATGCATAAGTTCCCCATTTAGTTGTAAAGGCTGTCTTGAACTGATCTTCTTCCTTCACCATAATCTAATTATACCCTGAATAGCTATCAAGTAGTGAAAACCTCTCGGAGCCAGCAAAAACTTGTAAAATCTGCTCCATGGAAGGAAGTGGATAATGATCCTTGAGAGATGCTCTATTCAAATCTCTGAAGTCAACACACAATCTGATTTCCCCACTCTTCTTTTTGACTGGAACCAAGTTGGCAACCCAACTAGAATGCTTGATAGAGAATATGATTCTTGATTCTATCAACTTATTCAATTCTTTTCTCATGAGAGGCTCCATGTGGGGGTTGACTGGCCTTTGTTTCTACCTGACGAGCTTAGTATTTGGATCCAATTCAATAGTGTGTTGAGCTAACTCGAGATTGAAACCTTTCAAATCTTCATAGCTCCAAGCAAACACATCAGATAATTCTTGACAAAGTTATATGAACTCATACCTTTCTTGCTCAGTTGTCATCTTACCAATTTGGAGTGATTTACCTCTTTCTACTGAGATGGACACTAAATATTCTCCCTTCACTTGGATGTTTGATTTCTCCTTCCTAAACTGATCATTAGGATTGAAAATGGACTCCAAAGTAATAAGTCCCTTTGGTAGTTTGTTGGTTCTCAGCTGCACCACTTGGTCACCATACTGCTGCTCTAACTTTTCTTGATTTTTGGCTAAGAATTCAGCCTCTTCTTGCAAGAAATGGATGATTTGCTAATCATTTTCAAACACTTTCCAACTTACATTGTTATCTGGCACTGAAGGCCTCATAATCACATGAATTTTTGGTTATACCTTGTCTTTTTGAATGCTCTCCACAACGTCAAAGGCTGCCCCAACTACTGCAATCCTGTCAGCAGCTTGGTTCTCTTTCTTCGGAATGGATTTGATGCCAAAACCCTCAAAATCTTCAATGAGGTCCCACACTCTGTTCTTGTAGCACTTGAGTAGATCATTCTTGACAGCATGTTTCCCCTTGACTTGGTTGACAATCAACTCACTGTCACCAAATACTTGCAAGTTCTTTATTCCTCTCTTGATTGCCCAATGTAGTCCTTGCACCAAGGCTTCATATTCAGTAGTGTTATTAGAGCATGCAAACTGAAATCTAAAATATGAATAATACTTAACTCCTTGAGGTGATACCAGCATGGATCCCCCTCATGCACCTTATTTATTCCTTGATCCATCAAAAAACAACTGCCATACCTCATTGTCATCTTTGTGGTTTGGCTTGGTGATGCTAGGAATAGGCTGATTTTCTTCATGTATGCAATAGACTTCCAGCTCATATTCTTCTATTTCTTGATAAGGATCAAAAGCATGCACCTTGCTTGCCCATTCATCAAGAGTTAAATCTGGGATGCTTCCAACCTTAGTGTCAGCTTCATCAGTGCTTGGATGATCTTCTTGATTAAACGCTGAACAATTGACATTAATTTGACTTGGAGTGTAAGGCTCAATGTGAAATTTTACAATAGGTTCAGACCTGATTGTGGCTTTGGTTCCATATCTTATTCTGAACGGCATGTGTGACCAATCAGCAGACAAGTAACCTCTTCCAATCTTATCTGTGAAGTCCCTTGACAAACATAGGGTAAAGAGTGGTGGAAGGTCTATTACTGATACATCTTGCAAAACAACCACGTTGGGACAGGCATGCAAAGTAAGACTCAAGTTTTTAATCACCCCGACTGTTGTTACTACTGTCCCATCCAATTACACCACCCCTTTGGATATGGTTTCATACTGAATTCCCAACTGATCAGCTATTTGCTTGGGCATTACTGAACTACTTTCCCCAGAATCAATCATGCAATTGTGTACTAATTGGTTCCCAATGATCAATGAAACATAGAATGGAGGGGGCTTCAATATTTTACCTTGCTGTCCTCCATGATTCCCCTCAGGATGGGCAGCATTTGTGAGCACCTTCTCTTGCATTTGGACTTGCTAATTCTAAGTTGACTAGTCCTTCATGGCAGCTTGTAGCAAATCTCTTTGTCCCGGGATAGATAGTGATTCCCACATTGATATGTTTACATTTGTCTTCTTCATCTGATCAATGATACTAAATGGAGATGAAGTATCCCTCTGCTGTCCCTTGGCCTGCACATTCATTCCTTGCACATGGGTAGCAACAACTGGCATTTGGGTTGGCCTAGGGGCTATTTTAGGCAGTCCTTGCGTGCTTGGGATTGCATTTTGTTTGCCAATAGTTTGTGGAGTGACAGAAGGTCATGAATTACTTGGGGCCAATGGCTGTTCTTCACCCAAATTTATTCTCTTTGACCTTGTGTTGGCTGCAACACTTTGGGAAATTGTTTGATTCATGCCACAAAAATCTTATGCCTTTCAGTTTACAAGTGTGGTATCATTTAGAGTTGATTGTTGCTGGAATATTTCTTATTGCTGGTTATTTCCTTGACTACCTTCACCCTCCACACCAGTTTCTGTCACCATTAATGCTTGATTTAAGGCACCATTGAAGCACATGGACTGGTTATGAGGTTCATTGCATGGGAAACACCAATCATACTCTTGAGCCATATTGTTTTGTACTAGCACTAATGCTTTAGATGCAGATGTAGCATTGGGATTATAGGGCTGAAATGGTCTGTTGGTAGGAGGCCTTGCTTGATTTAGATTTGTAGCTAGATTGGGTGGTCTATGAGGTTGATATGGCTGCTTGTTAGGCTGAGCTTGAGGCTGGAAGGAAGGTCTAAAAGCTTGAGGCTTGCTGCCTTTTGAGTGTAACCAGCTCATTACCTAGATTTTGTAATTGCTTCATGACTTCTTGAAGTTCATTTGAGGCACTATAAGATGAAGTGGAAGCTTCACTTGAATTATAATTTCTAGGAGTGGGAATAGAAGCTAAATTAGGAACTTGGCTAGTACTTGGGCTCTCTAAACTTGGAAATAATGGCATTAGAGGCCTAGGAGCTAGCTTACCAGCTTGAATCAAACAATTTTCAGATCTAATGGCAATTCTATAAGCATTGGGGATAGTTGTGCCTCCCATGGACTGAATTAACATAGAAATATCAGAATTTAAAGCTTTAAGGTAATAAAGAAAAGCACCTTCTACTGTTGGCCTGACTACCACTGGAATTCTCTCCCAAGTCCTTTGAAATCTGAAATTAAAATCAATCAGCTTCTCATTGGGAGCTCTTTTGATAGTTGTTAGTTGCTCCAAAAGGAACAAGTTGTCTCCCTTTTCCCCAAACTCTCATGGAGGGCTATACATAGTTGATTCCAATTTTGAATAGAACCTGAGGCAAGACTCCTAAACCATTGTAAAGCTTTCCCTTTGAATGAAGATGTCAGCAGTTTGACAACAACTTGCATCTCATTGATCTCATGGATTGTATAAATGTTAGCAATATCCTTAACATGATCACCAGGTGAGGTCTGATTTTATCCAGTGAAGTATGGAATTTTATTCAATGCTGCAACTGGGATTGGATTTTGTGCATTGAGAGAAAGTGGGTTGCTGCCAGTGAAATTGACATAGGGGTTGTTTTGTGCCATTCTGATTGGCCTTAGAACCCTTGTTGATTGAATGAAAGGCCTACCAAGTGGAGTTGAGAGATTTATGTTTGGTGGAGATGGAGACCTTTGGATTCTCCTCCCACTTTTCCTTATTCTTGGAGATAACTATAGATATTCAAACAGCACCTTTTCCTCTCCAGCTCTTGACCTTGTGTTGATTCTTCTCATGATTTTTCAGGTCTGCACTTCTAAAACCAGCTGATTCTTCTTCCTTGGAGTCGCCAGATGTGTAATTTATAGCTCTTTTAAAGCAAGAAACTTGCAATAAATGAACATCAATTTTGTTGCAATGAAGATGAAGACCTCTAAGGTCCCACCGAGCGTGCTAAAACTATTTTTGCAAATCAGCAGCACCCCCTGGATGTTGATCAGATTTCTAGTTTGATCATACTAGCATCCAGTGTGATTACACAACATTGAATCCTTTCCCCAAGTGTGGGACTTGCAAAATGAGAAAGGAATCTCTAGTTTAGAGGCTAGTTCCTCAGTTCCTCTAGTCAGATTTATCACTTACAAGTTGCAGAGTTCTATATTCCTAACCCTACCCTAAATTCCATAGGAGACAGAGATAGAGAATGCAAAAAAGCTAAAACTAATGCTAATAGGTGATGGACCAAAAGAGTGGTGAGAATTTTTTACTTCTGCAGATTGACACAGTCCATAAAAATGCAACAAATAACCTCATGCATAAACTGATAATTGTAATGAAGGATCATAAATTAACCAAACAACACAGGAAGAGGATGAAAACTAATCACAGAGGCTGTATTGTTATTTTAATCATCAAAATCACTTGCATTATAACACCTGAGACATAAAATAAAGTTACAGCTCTTAGAAAAGGTATGATATTCCACCAAAATCACTTCCAAGGTGAGAAAGGGGACCTGCAATACACAAAAAATGTTTAACCCTTTGAAATGAGCCAAATCTGGCTTTTACAGTGCAAGGGACGAGCCCAAAAGAGAGAAACATGGGAAAACGTGGAAGGGATTCAACCATTGACCAAAACACATTCAAAACAACATGGGCATCCTTACATACCCATCCCCTAACATTTTTAGCCATGCTGGGAGAGAATGCGAGCCATTCTTCATTAAAAACGGTGGTTGAAACATCATTTCTATCCATGACCACATGCCAAAGGCATTTTTCAATTTTCTCTCTCCAAAATCCATAAAAATGCAAAAATGACCTCAGAATCTTGTAGATAACTTCACCATCTTTCCATTGATATAAAGAACGTGAAAAGATGAGCTTTGGATTGAAAGATATGGCCATTTGAAGTTTTAGGGCAAAACAGGGCCAAATCGGGTTGGCGGGCAAAAATTTGAATTTTTGCACCTTTTTGGTCATTTTGAAAATTTCCCCGCACTCTGCCACTCTATGTGCCACATGGTGGCATCTCATTGGATGCGGGCCTTTCAGGGGAAAATTTTTCCAAAAAACTCCGCCGAGCCATAACTTCAAAAATACATGGAGTTAGGAGGAAAACTTTACCTTTCTAGAAAGCTGAGAAATAGCTCTATCCAATGGTGTCATTTCCAGAAGGTTTTGAGTTCCTAAAAAGCAAAATATTATGACTGAGGCACAAGAGAGGAAAAAATGAGACGAGTTAGCCACAAAAAATGAGCAAGGGCACATTTTGGAAAATAGTTCCCTCTCCTGGTGAGAAGTGACGGAGGCTGTAAAGAGATCCTATGATGCTCAAGTCTAGAAAGAGCACCCTCCATGATGTGGAAGTAAGAAGTGCAAGGTGCACAAAATCAAGACATCGGACTCAGCCGATAATGCGTTTGTGTGTAAAAACCCAAGAGTACTAGTGAACCCCCCAGAATGAGGCACTTTATAATGTAGTGTGTTTATAAAATTGACAAGTTCATCACATAATGTGTAAAAAATCATGCAACTTTGACTAAAGAAGCGCTCAAAAATGAGCAGTGAGTCAAAAGTTATAGGAAGAAAATGATTCCTACAACTGATGGAAAATGTCAATGAACTTTGCAAATTGATTAAAAAAGTGCCCAAAATTGGTGCAAAGGGTGTCGTGTGGGTACTCATTGGAAATGGCATCAAATTTTAGATAGGGTTTGTTTTGCTTGCTAGGGGGAGTTAGGCTCCTGCCAACCCCGGACCTCACCCTTCATCTTCGACATACATAGCAAGGGCATTAATACAAGCAAAATTAGAGCCTTAAAATTATTACAATGCCAAAAGTGAATTTTTTTAACCTCAAAACATTAAAAAAAATGGATTGTTTTAACCACCGAACAATTCTAAAAGGTATGGGCCCACATGAGGTGTCAAGCCATGGATGCACCAAGTTGGAAGCTACCTCTATTGGCAAGCTGGGAAGTTGATCGAGCTTCTGTGAACACATTGGAGCCTAAAGAGGTGTAACCATCTAAGGATTCAATGCCACGTGGTGACAGTGTGTTAAAAAGTGGTTCAATGTTAAATGGTAGTGAAATGGTTTGAAAAACACTTATCAAGGACGATGGAGAGAAGAAGAAATTATTGACTGCACAGCAAATGATGAAGGCCAAACAATGCCAGAATGAGTAGAGAGAGAGAAATGGCTGATTCCAGAATGATTTGGCTTAGTTACCAGCTGAGTAGAGAGAAATGATTGATGCCAAAATGAGAGATCATTGAGCTATCAAGTTGATTTTTTAGTGTGTCGAGTTAGCTATGAAACTTGGCGAGTGGTCCATGTGTTGAGAGGCTTTGTAATCGTTACATGGACTCAAAATGTAGGTACAGACTGCCATGAGTGTGTGGAGATCTAAAAAATAAATATAGAGAGTAGTGAATGAGCCAAGGGATCCAGACGGAGTTATAAGGTGGTTACAACCAAGCATGAGCCAGTATAGGTAAGACCTGAGCAATGCAATAAGAGAGCCAAGATGAGTTGTGAGGAAATTTAGGATGGCCAACCTTCGAGCCAAAATTTGGGCCAATGGTGTAGAAGTGGAGGAGTGTAGAGGTCTCAACATAGGTGAACAAGCAATGAAACAAGGGCCACTTTGAACTATGAACATATCAGCGTGTAGGTAAATGAGTTGTCTACCAACAAGAGTACGGTGAGATATTAGAATGGCTCTTCAACATAATAAACTTGTATTCCTCCTTGGACCTGAACATAATCATAACTAGAAAGGAGTACACAAATAACCCAAAAAGAAAACCACTAGAATATCAAAAAACACCAGAAAATCAAACAACCCAAACAAACCAAATCAATGCAAGAAGAGCACAATCAGAATATCCATTACGACACATGCAACGAAATTTGTAGATCATGCCAAAAGCTAGAAAACACAAGAGTAATGTCAAAGAGTGCATGGATCCACAAGATCTGCTCTGATACCATGTAAGAGGGTACAAAAGCCCACAAGCAAGGATCACAAGGGAGGATGTGCACATCAATGGATGTGCGAACAATAGTGTGAAGAGATCTCAGGAGGAGCGAGCATCAACTGAATGTCTGTGCAAAGATTTGACAAATGGGAAGAACCTTGATAAGCCACAAAACACTCCTCTATCTCATAGATCCAAAAGGGTGTACAAATAGGAGGTGCTAAGTAATCCCCAGTGCTGCAATCATGACAACTCAAGTGGAGAGGGGGAGTTACATTCCCAGAATATAAGTGTAACTCCAATGACACATATAATGCACTAATGCAATGACACATAAGAGAATATCATGATGACTCCTAAATGACACATGGACCTACGATCTCACCTAAATGAGATGACTCACCTAATGATGTGGAAAATAATACACACCAACATGCATAACCCATCTTAGTGAGGGTTTGGTTGATAAAGAAGGCATCGTGCTAATAAGATATAAAGGGAGTCAATATGCCCTAGAAGAATTGACAAAAATTAGGTTAGATACCTTAAATGGAATCAAGAAGAAGCTTGAAGTCAGAAGGAACTAGGTTGATGATCTACTTGATGCCATTGATAGAAGATTAGAGGACATGGTACTGGATAAGTCCAAAAAGAGCTATGGAGATTTAAGACTTGATTTCTTGTTTAATTCCTTTGAAAGTAATATCCAAATAGATGACTTCTCCTTTGAAACTGTTAAAATTATGATGAATATTGAGAATAGGATTGAGGAATTGAAAGCAAGGCCACTAGAATATAAGCAGAAAATGGCTCAATGTTTGGACTTAATATCAAGACAAACATTGATTTTCCAACATCACCTTGGACTTGACAAGGATGAAGTAAATGAATTATTCCAGAGGTATGATGCCTACGTGGCCAGATTACCAAAAGAACAAGATGTAGAGGAAAAGGGTGAAGAGGAGGAGGATGCTGGCACAAAAGATGATGAACATGTTTAAGCACTTTCTCCCTCTTTTTTAATTTTCTTTTCATACTCCATTGAGCTAATATTTTGAAATTGATATTTCTGATACATTAAATGTAATTATCTCTATGAAATTTTTATTGTTTCTTTGTTTCAATTACAAGTTAAAAAGATGTAGTACTTCATATTGGATTAGATTAAAATTTCATATATATTTGAAACAAATATGTGAACTATTGACATCTTTGTATTGATTGTAATGTTGAAAAAAGAAAAAGCAAGATAGGGTTCTATAGGGTCCCTTACCCATGACAAAAAGAGATGTACATATATCAAAAATAAAAAAATGAAAGGAGAATAACACCTAAATATTCTTTAGTCCTACTTCTAAATTTCCCCTCAGTAAGAGAAGCTTATTCAAAAGGTTTTCTTCCTCAGTACAAACTCATCTGAGCCCTGTGTTGTTTGTATGAAGAAAATCAACCCTACCAAGTCCTTAGACATCCCCATGTCCATAAAATATTCCAATGTCATCCTAGGGTGGCCCATAATCTACTCAAGCTCAATTCTCTTTTGGTCGGATGATACCCAATCCAAGAGGTCTAGACCACCTAAAAATAGGGTTGTTTTCCCCTTCTCGTTGTGAAGGGTTGACTTGCCAAGATTACTTTGAGGAGGGATGTTTGGAGTGACAAGGGGGATGTTTGGAATGCCAGGAGGGGCGGTTATTGCATGTTGGTGATTGGATGAAATGTGAAGCTTAGAGCTAGTTCTTGCTTCCCATGTCCTGGAGAAAGGTGGGTTTTCCCTAAGAGAAGGAATTGGCTGAGGTTCTTGAAATTCCCACTCAGAACGAGGGGCACAATGCATCAAATGAGAAAATATCTAAGTTGCAAACCTTCCTCTACTATCCCGAGCTAAAGAAAGTGCTGCCCTTGAGCGGAGAGCAGAAACAAATTGATCTTCTTCTCCATCCGAGATGATGACTGGAGATTGAGTTTGTGTTTCTCCCTTGCTCTTGCTTGAAGGCAGTGTTACTACTAGACCTAGTGGCAGAGGCACATTTTCTTCATGTTTCTTCTCCAAGGAATTAATCCTTTTCTCCAACTTATTCACCTTCTTGGAAATGGCAGGCACTGTATCAATGGAGGTTTTGTCATACAATATGTATGAATCCTTAGGAATTTCTTTGGACACAAATTCCTCATTGTATAAGAAGGGGCATTGAAAATTGGTTTTCCTAGAGACCTAAGGCTTCCTCTCAGCCTTTTATCTTTTCAAATCCTCAGGTGTTTTCATATGCTCCCATCTAAAAAGATGGAAATACATGACTTGGAAAGATGCAAATACAGGACCGATTCTGATCAGCCCAGTTAAAAGTGCTAAGTGGACTTGTTTATATGTCAGAGGTCCTCTTATGTCTCCTCCACATTCTAATTCAAATAATGCCCTAACAAAGGCCTCGTATGGCCCACTCAGATTGAAGATATGATTCATATCTTCCGAAGATATTTCTTTCAAGCTATGTTCCACAAGTTTCTTTTCCATTCTTCTGGTAAAGATTATGCTATACCCAAAATTAGGAAAGAGATGCATGATTGCAAGAGGGTGGGATTGAGATTTATAACCCGAAGGTGACACATATCTCTGGTCTTGAAAAATATTTCCCCTGAGATTGAGAAGGATCTTGCTTAGTTTGCACAAGGGAAAATTTAAAATTAAAGGAAAGTATAGATGAGCATAACCGATAAATAATGATGATTTGACAAACATCACGTATGGCATTTAAACTAGTAAGGTATATGAAGTGAAGTATACTAAGCCCAAGAAGGATTTCAAGAAATGAGCATAAGTTGTGTGTCATGTCAAAAAGTATATGGAGATTCTCAGTGATCAATCTAAAATGATTTTTAATCAAAATCAGAAGGGAACGTTTCAGATAACCTGCTAAAAGTGAAGACCGGATGTCCCAATCCAGCCGCAGATGAAATGCATTGAAAAGACTCACAATTTTGTACACCTGGCCATGTACGAGATGATGTTCATAAATATCAAATTTCCATAACATTTTTGTAACAAACAAAGTATTCCTTGGAATATTCTTGTTTTTTGGGGGGAAAGCTTTGAAGTAAAGCGAATGATATAAAAGTATGAAAAGGCCATGCCAAAAGGGGGGTTAATTCTTCTGAAATTTAGTCAGAGAGAAAAAGGAGAGAAGAGCCAAGAGAAGCAATATTTCTGGGAAAAATTTATGAGAAACCAATTATTTCTTGTGTGCCTTTCAGAATTGACCATGTCAAGTTGGTTGTATACGTATAGCCATTGACAAAACTTTGAGATTGTAAAAAAAAATTATCCCTTGTTGATATAATTTGAGAAACCTTGAGTAATTCATGTATATCAATGAATTGTGTTATGTCCATTTTCATCTTGATATATTTTCAAATAGTTATCTGTGTGCTTGTTGTAGTCTTACATTAAAGATCCTTTGAAATCAAACAAAATATCGTCCTCATGACAAGTATTGTGGCCTCTGTAATTACATTATGAAGAGAGATTTCATTTCATAATGCAATAAGAGATTTAAATTCACTTTACTTTCATTTCAGTGATACAAATTGTTTGTCATTTTATGAGTGTATCATGAGCGTGATATAATAGGGGTTTTCTAAAGTTTAATTGAGTCTTTAACATGAGTTCTTATGTTAAAACCTTGAAGAATGTGTGAAGTCCATTTGTCTTTGAGCTTTCATAGATGCACAATTTTCTAGTTGAAGGTTCATCTTTACTATTTTAAGCTATTCATCTTTTTTCCTGTCTATGGATCTGTTAACATTTGTTTAAATTTCTTAGTATCTTTGGTATAATCAACTTTATCCTGCTTAACTTCCCAACCATAAAATACATATCCAAAGATAAACCATACATGAACTACCCCTCCTTGGACTGTCTCTGTTCATAATTGCTAAGGGAATTCATTGATTTACCCATCCCTTACCTCAATATGTAGGATCAATCAATTTTTTACCACTAGCCTTTAGTAACCTAGATCTTGTCTAGAAGGTTTCTTCGTCCTCTAAAGTGACAACTCGTGAGAGTTAGACTACGTTGTATTGACCATATCTTCTAAAGATCCCCTATCAATTTTGTGAAAGGAAATAAAAATACTAAGAATATGTATATGTCATCCACCAATATGGGTTACAAAATCACTCCTCTCACCCCAGTTAAAGGCACAACCTAAAGTAGTCAGGGTAGGTCAAACCCAATACACATTTTCATCCATTTCTTGCATGCCTGAGTGAATGAAGAGTCAATTAAATCCTTCCTTGGCTACAAAATGAATCCCAATCTGATTTATCTGTCTCCAAGCGTCTTGTTCAAACTACAGTGTTTCTCAGTTACAAAGGGAGAATAAATTTGGGTACCAACACTAACTATGGAAAATAATAACTAATTCCATCATTCATGTAACATCTTTTTAATCTCACTCTTATGTTGATAAGGGTACTTATAAGATCTAATATTAGATGGTTGGGTTACTCATACTAGTTGAATAATGTGATCATGATCTCTTTTAGTAGGTAACCCTTTTGGCATATATCTAAAATTGATTGAGTGCTCATTCACAATTACTTATAGATATGATGGTATGGGACCTTTTTATGGTTAATATTCTAGAGGAAATAGTTGTGTCACAAACCCCTTTATACCATTCTTAAGATTTTTCTACATTTTATGATAACTTACCAAGTGTGGAGGATTTTCCTTCATCATTCACAGTTCAAAAGTACACTATTAAGAATGGAACTTCATGAATAAGTATTATAAGTTCATCTCAATAGTTCCCAAGGTAGTAAGTTATTAGACCCAAAATAAAATGTCTACTCCCCTATTGAAATTACATATATAGGTCTTGCAGTCATTTTTATGCCCATAGAATAACCTTCTAACCCCATATGCACTGGCTTGTCACTCAGCGAGAATTGAGTGCTCATCTAAGGTGCATACGGGTGCCAAACCCCTCCTTTATGTGAGCACTGTGAGAAGATGTTGTCATTGATGATGGATTAAGTGTAGAAAAGTAAATGATCATGCATATATTCTGAAATCATATGATGAATCATTACACCAATATAACCATAAAATAAACATCATACAGATAGTAGATCTGATCCATAACATACAAAAAAAGGCATTTAGGGTTCACATCCATGAACAATATATTTAGAACAGAACCATATATTTATGTTTATCATAGTTTAGTAGCCATATTATATCCAAAATGGTCATATCAGACCGATATATCATGACTCATGCATCAGAAGCTCTAGCTATTCTTCCCTATTACAAAAATTTAACAGACTCATTCCCCTAGATATGATAACATTCCTATAGTCCTCTAATGATAACTTCAACCCCTAGAATCTTCTACTCATTTCTGCAGGGTTTCCCCTACTCTAGTATGGTTCATTGTACCATGGCCCTCTTCTTCTCTTCCTCTATCTATCACCCAAATTTCTTCTACCTGAGCATCTCTATAAATAGGTTTAACACACACCGTCATGACTTCCTAAAGTAGCAAATCTATTTCTAAGTGTTAATGTGGTCCTCCAATGGAGCATGCTTCATCTAATCTGAGCTCCCCACTTTCTGTAATGATGTCTTCGGGAATGTTCCATGCATGGAATATTCTTTCCTTGACCACCAAGTCACCAGGATATCACCTTATCCACTTAGCATGCCTAGTCAGGTCACGTTTTTCCTCAACTATCTCTTGGAAAGCCAAATATGACTAAGTCCTGAAATCCTTGTCTCTACCTTACGCATGTGTCATGGCTTCTATTAAACCCTTCTAAAACCCCTATCCTACGTGCTTTTCCATGCATGCCCATCCCCTTCACTGGTCCCGAATGCACATGTGCCCTTTCAGACGAATTCTAAGGCCCAACATCTCCCCACACTAAGATTGTTATCCCTCCTCGGAGACATCCTCTCCAAAGAATAAAGAATGGTGGGACTAGAGAATAAAGAATGAAGAATGAGAAATGGAAAAAAAAAGAATGGAGAAATGAAGAAGAATTTTTTTATTGTTGATGAATGAGTGGGAAATCCTTCCTTATGTATGCCTCAATATTCTCCTAGGCATCCACCTCACCCTGGGCCTATTGACATAGGTCACCTAATAAGGTGCTCACCTCTTCAAATCCTAGTTCATCACCCTTAACATTCACCGTATTAATAATGTTTTCCAACTACTTGCTGAGGTCATCTAATGCATCCATCGTGCAAGTGATCTAAGGGTATTATTCCATTAGACGTTGTTGAGTAGAAAAAGTATGACACTTAGTAGAAGGCACACAGAAGGTTTGCACATGGGAACAGGGCACGTTCAAAGGTGCGGGAGGATAGTGAAGGAAACACGCGTAAAAGACAAGGATAGATTTAGGACTTAGTGATTTTTTAGAATTACGGGCTATTTTTGGAGATAGTGTGCAGAGCACACAAACCGGAAAAAGAATTGTGTGACATGTAAGGGATATTTTTGGAAGAGCATCTACTAAGTGATTTGCATGGTTTCAAGTTAATAATAGAATTATTACTTCTAGTTAACCAGAAGAGATTTATTATTCGTGTACTTGTATGTGTGTATATTATTGTAAAGGCACGTGGCTATTTTCAGCATGTAACCTATTTTGGGAATTATGTAAGTAGCGAAGGGAAAGTGCCCACCCTTATAAATATATAGTGATCTATGTAGTATAGAAAAAAAAGATAGGAGCTATTGTGAAGTTATACTATCAGATTTGATGCACGCATAAGTTTAAGATACTGAATATTGTAAGAAGCTTATGTGTATTTACTATATTTAATATAATGGAGTGTATTGACTAATTCAATGTGTTAAACATGAATATGAATAGATCTTGTATGGTAGATCTCATATGGATATTTCTTGAATCCATTACTCCTTAGAACTAGATATTGAATATGCTCTATAGAATGTGTATACCAATTATGGATCTAAATGCATTAACTCTTCATCATGTTCACATCCTACATAAGGAACTCTAAGGAGGGGCCTGATACCTTTGCGTTCTTCGAGTGTGTGCTCAGTATAAGTTGAGTGATGTGCCAGCGTGACTAGGTTATTTCAGTAAATTCTAGGTTGCATCATTGAGTCTATTATCAAGACCTCTTTTTCAGTTAATTTTAGGATGGTTCGTGATGGAGACATACCAGTTGACCCTAGCAATTTTTGAGAAGTGGATACAAGATCTAGAAGAAGAATACACATGGAGATTCAACACCGGATCTAATTTTAATGCATGTGCATGGGTGGAACAGAATTTGTATGACATTTTGTATGAAAGCTTCTTCATTATTTTTCTGGTATAATTGTACGAGTGGCTAGTTGCTTATGCATCTAATAGGTATTGGAGGTATCGCGCACTTGTTTGGACATAGGAAGAATTTTAGGACCTTTACGATGCTGATTTGATTTGGAAATGCACTGTGCATACTTGGTTTTGTGGTGTCCTGAACAACTATATTCTGAAGTACTCAATTTCCACTTATTATTACCAAGAGGTAGCAGAATTCCATTTTTTATGGTATCTCAGGGGAACCTACTTGCAAGGCATTCCAGTGGTGATCAAAATCTTGATGGTGACCCTAAACTTGGAAAGAAAATTGATGGCTAGAAAAAACCCACTATGCGTGGGGGCATGAACATGTTTGGTGAAAGATGGTAGACCTAGTGGCAGAAAGGTAGAGAAAAAAAGGCGGATTAAGTATAATGAGCCACATGAGAGGGAGATAGAGAAGTAGTGTGACATTGTAGAGCGGATGGCATTGAGGAGAGAGATGGCTCATGAAGGATTTGGAGCTCATGCAGATGGCATGGAGCCAAAGCATCAAGAACTCCCTCATTTATAAAATCATGGTAGGGAACCTCCCTCGACCTCACATGGAAGCATTCCAGTAGAGACAAAATTGGGTTGTGAGTGCGCATCTAAATCTACTTGGAAACCTAGCCCTTGTGCTTGGTTTTCCAGTATCTAGTATGATGAGTAGACAGCAAGCTAATTTAGGAAGTGAAAGAGAAGGAGTAAGTCATATAAAAAGTACATCAACGGTAGGAAAAAAATATTCATTTTTGTTTGGAGTTACATTTACAGGTGCATCATCTGCACAAAATTCAAGCACACGAAATTTTGGACTGACTTCTGGGAGTGGTAAAACTTCACATATTGTAGGGGTTCAGTCCAATACTACTCTTGGGATACATGGATGTACATCTTCTGGTCTTCTTCCAGCTATAAGTGGAGGATCAGGAGGTATAGGTGCTTCTATTTCAAGTGGATCTAGTGGTTCTGGAGGCAGAAGAAACATAGGAGGTTCTGGATCAGGTGGGAAAGGTCTTCACCCACCCTAGAATATTTACATGGAGATGTCTCTTCATTTTCCAGAATATATGGGGCATAGAAGATGTTGCTAAACACGTGCACATGTGTGAAATAATATGGAACGTAAAAGGGATCACGACTTCTGAGCCTAGGGTAAGTCAATTTACCACTACATTACAAGGATGCGCACATAGTTGATACAAAAAGTTTGACCCTGACCAGACTTTCATAGACTATGCAACATTAAAATATGTTTTCCTTAAAGAGTTTCACATCCCTAAGCTTGAGCATAATAGTATAAGTGCGCTCAAGGATATTAAGAAAGGCACTACTGAGAGTGTCAAGGAGTATGATGCTCATTTCAAAACACTTTTATCTAAGCTTTCTTATGATATTCACGCAAGCCAGCATGCACAATGGTTCGTTGGAGGTATGATTACACATTTTACATGGGCACTATCACATAAGACATACATTGATCCACGTGAAGCACTTGAGGTAACTTTACATGCTGAGGCATTTAGAAGTATAAACACTGGACTCATCCCATTCTTAGAAGCACAGATTATAGCTATGGCAAAGCAGTTGGAGAAACTATCAGCGAACTCATCACATGAGATGTGCACGAGGATTTGGTATATAGATTGTGAATTAGAAGGGAAAACCAAGGATAGTTTTCCTTGTAGATCGGTACGTTCATTATTACTAGACTGTGAGATATTTCATTTGAACTATGATGCTAGCCACTGCCCATTATTATAATTCACAATAAGGAAGAACGTCTCTTTCTATTGTAAAATTTACAGGTCCACGACTCATGATATGGAAGACTATAGATTGATTGGTCAGATCCATGATGCTATAGATATTGGTCTATGAAAAATGGGAGTATTAGATAACTCTAAGGGTAAGGGTTAGCATCAAGATAAGGATCACAATCAAGCACGCTATGATCGGAATGAAGGTGTTTTGAAGGAGGTCATGGAAGAGGTTGAGGATACCATGATGGATTTGGAGGCTAAGGTCGTGGTGGTGGATGAGGTGAGTTTCCTCATGGAACATGTTATACGTGTGGATCTCCTAACCACTACAGGCGTGAATGTCTTCAAAATATTGCATGTCTTTATGTGGAAAGAAACATAGCTATGATGAATGCTCATACTTATATGAGCATATTAGTAAGCAACATAAACAAGAAAACAAAGGCACATGAATGGTTAGGATATAACCCACTGTGGAAAATCAGTGGATTCCCAAGTTGGAACCAAAATCTGAGGTATTTCCTGTAAAGATCACTACTTGTGCTAAAGTGGTGCACACCAAAGAATCATTACAATAGAATCCTACCATTACTAAGAAGGAGGTTCTACATGCATGGTACCTAGATCCTATCCATCAGACGGAGGTTTATCAAGAAACCATGGAGGTACTCAAAATCTTCAGGGTGAAATAAAGTGTTTAAAGGAGCAATCATGGAAGATGAAGCAAAAGAAAGCAATAGAGATGGTCAAATATGATATTGATGACTTGAAGGAGGTGTGTAAAATTTTGTGCCAAGAGAATATCATTCCATTGTTATGGAATTATCTAAAGGGAAACACTCTACGTGCAAGTATTGAGAATAGACGACAGATGCTACATGCAAATCTTCCCCCCCATAGCTTATACTATGACAAGGAAATCATTTGAATGTTTTTTTGGATGGATGGATTTTGAGTAATATATTGATTTATATAGGTGTGGAAGTTAATGTGCTTAGTTTAGATGCATGGGTACAAATGGGGAGACCCCATACAACTATCTTATAATGTGTTATTTATGGCTAGTCTAACCAAGGCCACCCCTATTAGAGTTTTAAAAGATGCATCCATTACTATACAAGGGGCCAAGTTCACAAGGGACTTTGAGGTTTTAGAACTTCCAGAAGTAGATAACTTCCTAGCTCTACTTGGGTGCCCTTAGTGTTATGAAAAAAATGTTGATATTTAGTTCAACAAGGGTTATATCAATTTTGAGAACAAAGAGGAAAGGGTTATTATCCCTTTAACTGATGGGAAATCTACACCCTATATTGAGCCTTTGAGTGAGGAAGATCTGAATAGGATTTATGTACGTGTCATCCGAGACCCAGAAGTGCTCGAGCCATCTAAAGAAGTAATTATTCAGTGGGAAGATGCACAATCTATTAGCAATAATACAAGTATTACTTGTGATAATTGGGCTTATGGTACCTATGAGTTGGTAGAGCGTGAAGTAAGAAGCACATTTGTGTGGATCAGTAGACCTCATTATATCAGAAGAATAGGTAATAACTTGGTACCTTGATACACTGGAGAAGGAGATCCTACGGTAATTCTACGTGCCATGGAGGAACAATGGATAGACTAGTTGGAGAGATGGAATATGCTAGCATATACCCTACATAGGGTAGTAATGTGATGATGGGTAGTTCACAGGGATAATCTTGTATGATGGAATGAAATCAAGATTTCTCTTTCTACTCGGTTTTCCATGAGCAATACACCTACTCAAATATACACTTATCATGGTAATAAACCTGTTCAGGACAACATTCAGTAGTGTGAGAGGCTCTGGATAGAGGGCCAGGAAGATTTACCACCTTCAATTTGGGTGCACAAATTTTATTCCACTTTACAAAGTTGTGTGCATGCTTAGTATGTATATGCAGAACTCCATAGGGAAACTAGAAAAAGTAAGGATTTGATTACAGGAATGATCAAGACTTTTGACTACTTCTCTACTAAACCTCCAATAGAAGAGGCATTAAGGGTTATAAAGTGGTTAACTATGGGAGAAAATGCAAATGCGGAAGAACTCATTCAAGAGTTATTTGATGGAAACAACTAAGGAGCGTGTTTTGCTAAAGAAATAGAGACAGATGCCACACTACTTAAGGATTAATTTCCTAGGGGATACCATGAACTAAAAGGTGTGCATGAATCATTAGGAGAAATGAATATAAATCTTAAGGAAGTTATGCACTTGATCAGGAAGAGACCCTATAGGATGAACCCCAACTTGCGTGAAAAGGTCAAGGAAGAAATTGACAAAATGTTGAAGTCTAGAATCATCAAGCCCCTGGAAGAATCAGAATGGATTAGCCCAATGGTGATCAATATAAATAAATATGGTCAGATTTGGATCTATGTGGACTACAAGGAGATGAATGCTACATGTGTGATTGATCCTTTCCCTACGTCATTCATAAATGAAATATTAGAAGGCATTTCTGAGCGTGAGATCTATTCATTTATAGATGGATTCTCATGGTATCATCAGGTTAGGATTGCATAAAAGGATCAGGAAAATACTACATTTACCACTAAATGGTGAATTTTTGCCTATATTGTGATGCCTTTCTATTTGAAAAACACACCTGTTGTATTCACATGCATAGTTGTCCAAGCATTCAACGATTTTTTTCATAACTTCTTATAGGTTTATTTTGATGACTGTATGGTGTATGGACTTGTTAAGGATCATTATGACAATTTACGCTTGATTTTTGAAATATGTCAATAGTTAAGCATCACTTTGAACATCAAGAAATGTGTCTTTGCTACACTATTTGGCACATTGTTAGGGAACATCATTTGTAATGAAGGTTTGTTGGTTTATCCAACTAAGGTTGCAGTCATTATCATCCTATAAGATCCTACCATTCAAAGTGAGGTGCACGGATTCTTAGGTCACACTAGGTATTATAGAAAGTTTATTAAAGGGCATGCTCAGGATTTCACACCCTTTGAGGAGTTACTAAAAGGAAAAGGTACATTCTATTGGGGGAAACCACAACAGTGTGTATTCGAGACATTTAAAGAAAAATTTACTACAATGCCAATTCTACGCTTTCCCTCGTGCGACTAACCATTTTATGTACATGTGGACACTTCTAGCATGGCCATTGGTGTAGTGTTGGCTTAGCCTAGAGAAGGTATTATAGATCATCATATTTGTTTTGCTAGTAGAAATTAAATTTGACTCATGTAGAGTAGAATTATACAACTATGGAGTGCAAAGATTTTTCAATGATCTATGCACTACATAAATTCAGACAATACCTGCTATCAACAACATTTTTATTCTATACCAATCACATGGTATTGGATTATTTGGTAAACAGTCCCATTTTATAGGGGTGTATATGTCGATGGGTACTCTTATTCCAAGAATTTGATTTTACAGTTGTGGTAAAACAAGGGAAAAGTAATTTTGGACCGGACCATTTATCTAGAATACGGTCGGGAGAAGATGTGTAGGTAATTAAAGATACCATGCTCGATGCATAGTTATACTGGTTACAATGTGTGCCATCATAATTAGAGCACATAGTTGTCTTTTTTACGTACAGTTAGGGCGCTAGAAGGAATGAAATCCTTAGAGAAGAAACAACTTTCCATTCGCACAACACCATTTATGTTGATTAGCAGTGACATGTACAAGTTAGGCCAAGATAAAGTATTGTGCCAATGTGTGTTGGAACATGAACACACAGATATAATCGAAGAGGCTCATGGTGGAATTACATGTGGGCACTATGCAGGTGACGCTATTGCATGCAAGTTTCTACTCACTGGATTATGGTGGGAAACCATGTAGAAGGATTGTAAGGTGTATTACAAGGCTTGCGATCACTATCAGCACCTTGGCAAACTAGGAGAAAGAGATGAAATGCCTTTAAGACCTATTCCTAATGCACAATGGTTTGAGAAATGGGCTATGAATTTTTTGGGTCCTATTTCACCAGCTACACGTAGGACTAGATCGCGCTATATCATCACTTGCACAGATTATCTGACAAGGTGGGTAGAAGCAACACCTATAAAGGATTGTACAATAGCTACACCAACTAGGTTTCTATGGGAAAATATTATTACAAGGTATGGATGCCCATTGATTTTGACCAGTGATAGGGGCACACATTTTTTGAATGAGAAAATAAAAATTCTATTGGATGAGTTCATGATTACACGCCATAAGACTACACCATATCATCCTCAGGTAAATGGGACTATTGAGGCTTTTAACAAGATTTTGAGCCAGACACTGACAAAAATTTGTGATGTTGAATGAAAATATTGGGATGATAAAGTTTATGTTGTGCTTTGGGCATATAGAAAAACATACAAGTGGTTAAACAAGGTCACACCCTTTCAATTAGTGTTTGGCACAGAATCAGTTCTTCATATGGAATTCATGTTACCTTCTTTGTGTATTGGGTGCACTGGAGATCTAGCTGATGAACAAGCATTAGAAGAATGAATTTAAAATTTGATTAAGTTGGATGAGTGACAAGAAATAGCAAGTTGGAGTCAGAATCAAGAAAAAGTTGGGCAGAAAGCATGGCATGACAGGCACATCAGGGACAAAAAGCTTAAGATAGGACAAATGGTGCTTCTTTATGATTATAATTTTTTGAACCATCCATGTAAACTTAAAGTACATTAGATAGGACCATATGTTATCACTTATATACTTGAAACATGATTTTATCAGTTACAAGTGCTTGATGGAATACGGTTACCTAGTTACTTCAACGAGAGTAGGTTGAAGCCCTACTATAAATAAGTCTTCTTGGTGTTTGTAATAAGGCAAGTGTTTCCATTTAGATTAGGTTTTCAATTATGTATTCCTTTAATGTATTTCCTTCTTCGTTGCTATGATTTTTCAATTTATTTTTCATTTTGTGTAAAAAGTGCGTTTGCGCACTAGAAGCTAATTACCCTTTGAAGAATTTTTATGCGTAGAGGACTGCACATATCATTTTTGTGGGGTGGCTATTGAAAAATTGGTACACATAAAAGAACAAACTGCTACAGGTGTTATTAAATTTTGGATATTTGGTGGAAAGAAGAATGCTTCCAAATAAGGACCATAGATGGAGATAAATGAAGGAACAATATAACATAAGGTAAGCAGTGGTCGTGGAGACTACCAAGAGAAGGCATAGTGGTGAGGTACTCAGGTGCGTGGAAGTGTGCTGAAGAGAAGTCTGTAGCCAAAATGTAGGAATAGGTGCTAGAAGGTTATAATTGAGGTGCACAGATGTACCACACATAAATTGTGAAAATGGTCAATTAATGATAGGATTGTTTGTAGATGAAGCAATAAATGCACTAAATTTTTGAAAATATATATAAGGACATGATGCAAGTTCATTTTTAACATCTTAATCGCAATAATTTGAAGGAGTTAAGTGCGACCGAGCTAAGCAAAGAGTATTGAGGTGTGAAGAGCGTTAAACTAGACGTGGAGAGTGGATTTATGCACTGAAGAAAAAAATTTTCCCATTGGTAAAGGGTTTGAGTGAATCAGATGCTTTGAAAGAGAGCTAGCGTACGTCATTTTAAACTAGGGCATGTACACTCAAGCTAGGGTTTGGATTTTTTTACTATAAAAGATAGAAACTTGAGATTTGATGACGGCACCAAAGAAAGCACCTACTGCAGGAGCCAAAGGAAAGAAGAAAGTGGAGGTAGAAGTTTAAATTACTCCCAAGAGTATTTTCTCAGAGATGTAGTATTCATAAGGCATGATAATTGGGAAAGAGTGGGATTCCCACATATGCATCTACAAGGTGAGTGATTATAACCACCACACCTCTGATAATAAAAAATAATTAGATGTGTTGTTGAGTTCAAAGACTAATAAGCACACGGTGGAAGATATGTTGGTATATGATGACACCAGGGAGAAAATTTTAAAACAAGTAGGAGTGTACCAGTTATATGAGATCTCATACTTTGGCAAATATGAACCTCTTTACCAGTGGCTAATGAGTAGAGTCAATGAGGACTTCTTCTATTTTTCTGGAAGAAGGATAAGGATTACAACAACATTGATCTTGACACTAATAGGGTTAAAGGGGACAAGGGAAAACCTTGACAGTGACCTAACTGATAAGGAAGCAATCATGGAAGCATAAAAGGAACTGGGGTATACAAAAGTTCTACGTAGAATGGACATTGATAAACTAAAGAAGTACCCAGTGGTATAAGCAGTTGTGCGTCTGGTGATCAAGTTGAATGATCAGGAGAGATGGTCGTAGGTAAATATAATGTGGCTCCATGTCTCAAGGAAGATGTCACAGGGGGTATTCTATAACATAGTAGGCTACATTGTAGATACCATCGTCAAGGAAGTGCACACCTATGAAAGAATCAGTTTTTGCACTATCTTGTTGTCACTACTATTTGTGGATATTGGAGTGCCCAATGGGCCAAAAGAAAAGATTTGGGAGTACCCCTTGGAGAATAAGTCCCTCGTGGAGAGGTTTACAAATTATTTATGAGAAGGATCAATGAGTGGACCATTCAAACAGAGAGAAGAGATGTGGTATGACAGGCTTCACGTGGCATTTGAAGAGGAGTGGCACATTCCTAAGGAATTACCATCAGTGGTGGGAAAGGTAGTACAATTTGTAGTATACCAGTACTTTTGCATCGTGTGATTTTCTATGAAGGATGGGACTTGGAGCCCATGGTGTAAACTGTCGTATGCCTTCACAACGCATTACTTCCAGGCATCAGTCCACCATTTCACTGATGTGCGTCAACTAAATTTTAATGTGGATAAGGTAGATTGTGACTACCACACTTTAAGAAAAACACATATACATCTAGGTTGAACAACATATATTGAAAGGCTCATATCATACATTATAAACATGAAGCCTGTAAGCTTGGTTATTGGGGATAGTGGAGCCGCACTTGTATACCTTCAACTTAATCCTAAGTTGGAGGGTAACAAGTATGTAGAAAATGAGTTTGCACACTCCCAAGGCCACCAAAAGGTAAGCATACAGTTGAGAGTGTGCTAGCCCCATAACTTGCAGAAACCATAGTATTGGATGAAGAGGAAGAAGGGCATGAATATAGTGGTGGCTTGGTACATAGAGGCTGGAGGAAGCCTACGGACAAAATGGAGACTGAGCGTGCAAGTACCCCACCATAGGTACAAGAATAAGAAGAGGACTTGGAGGCATTCCAAGGAGAGCACCATTTCAAGAGGGTGTTCAAGTAGAACAATAACATAAAGCATGGGAACTCCATAGTTAGTACGAAGATCACCGTGACTCTCTCCATGGAAAGAGGTAGTTACAAAAATAAGGAGAAAGTTAAAGCTGGATGAGGAGGTGGAGGAGTATGAAGAGAGCGTGCCTAGAACTCCTATACCACCAGAGGATGTGGAAGAACCCAAGGACAAAGAAATGAAGGATAAAGAAGAATTAATAAAGGAGGTAGGTGAAATAGAACAAGATACTGCTTAGGACATAGACACTCCAACTCCAAACCTTGGCGCTCAAGTTCCTAAGGGGCCAAGAAAAAAGAGGGAAAGTGGGGAGTATGTTGCACCGATCATGGGCTATGATGAGGACACAAGTAAAATTTTCCACACTTGATTCTAGAATATAGTGGGCCTCAAGGACTTGTATGGATGGGAGTTGATGGACCCTAATGGAAACCACACGTAATAGGAAATAATTTTCATGGTCCATGCAAACACACATGGATGAGCCTGATTTTGATGTCTATGAAGAATCTTATGTGTCAAGAAGAATGAGAAAGGCACCACAAAAATGGAACATAACTATCAAGCCCACTGTTATGTCTGATGAACAAGTGAGTAATGCCTTGGTGAAGATATCCATAGAGGTAGCGCGGTGGAATGTAGATAAGAGTGTAACTATTAGAGTGCTAAGAGAAGATATCAAAGCTAAAGATGTAAAAATAGTACATCTGAAAGGAGAAAAGGACCTAGATAAAAATAAGAATGGGGTTCTCATCACCATGGCAGAGGAGATCGGTGATCATGTCCTACAAGCAAGACCACACTTGGAGTCCAAGGTACCCAAAAAGTTCCCTTCATCTATGCATTATGTGTGTACCTTAGTTGATTTGGTGCTTGAGGATGGACCCATTCGCATGCCAATGCCAAAGGACCCTGAGCAAGAAGCAGAGAGAGCAAGGGCTTCAGTGGTTAGAAATATTTCATCTTATGAAGCATTACTCCAAACCTTGTAGGAGGAGCTGAAGAAAGCAGACCATGCATTGAATATATGTGCAGCTCCAGAGGCAGTAATAAGAATTAGGACCATGGTAGAAGATAATGAAGTACTAAAGGCCATGAAGGATGAGACTTTGGGGTGCATGGAGAGATTAGCACTAGTAAAACAAAAGCAAGAGGCCCTTGAAGCGGCCAAAGAGCCCCATCAGAACAAGATGGATGAAATTGGAAAGCTTATAAAGCAAAAGATGGATCTTTTGGAAGGAAGGGTGACTGCAATGTCAAACATTGTTATAGTATTGCAGAATGAGAAGGAAGAGATTGTGCAAGAGGAGTTAGATTATATTACATCATATATTCCAGAAAAGGTAGAAGTCGAGCTAAGTGATTGACAAACCTTAGAGGCTGAAATCAAAGAGGAATATCTGGAGTTAATTCTTCTAGTTGAAACAGAGGATGTTGCAGGGTGAAAATTCATTCTTTGTACAAGTAATTCTTTAATTTACATTCATTCCATTCCTTATACTTTATTCTTTAGATATCAAGAGGAAACCATTCTCGAGGTGGAAATGCAGTTTTGTGTGGGTTAATGTTGAGAAGACGAAGTACGACACTTAGAAGAAGGCACACAGAAGGTTGGGGAACATGGTGTGTTCAAAGGAGTGGGAGGATATGGAAGGAAACACATGTGAAAGACAAGGACATATTCGGTACTTAGCCATTTTTCAGGTTTATGGGATACTTTTGGAGATAGCGCACAGAGCACAAAAACCAAACAAAGACCTACGTGAAACACAAAGGATATTTTTGGAAGAGCATCTACTAAGCACTTTACATGGCTTTGAGTTAATAATATAATTATTATTTCTAGTTAACCAGAAGAGATCTATTATTGGCGCACTTGCATGTGTGTCTATTATTGTAAAGGTGCATGGCTATTTTTAGAATACAACCTATTTTGGGAATTATGTAAGTAGTGAAGGGAAATTCCCCGCCCTTATAAATATATACTGATTTGTGTAGTATAGAAAAAAATAGATAGGAGCTATTGTGAAGTTATGTTGCTAGATCTGATGTGTGCATAAGTTTATGATACTGAATATTGTAAGAAGCTTCTATGTATTTACTATGTTTAATATAATGGAGTGTATTGACTAATTCAAGGTGTTAAACATGAATATAACTAGATCTTGTATGGTAGAATTCATATGGCTATTACTTAAATCCACTACTCCTTAGACATAGATCTTGAATATGTTCTGTAGAATGTTTATACCAATTATGGATCTAAATGCATTAAATATTCATCATGTTTATATCCTGCACAAACAACTCTAGGGAGGGTCATGGTACCTTTGTGTGCTTCAGGTGAGCGCTAAGTCTAAGTTGAGTGATGTGTCAGAACGCCTGGGTTATTTTTGGTAAATTATAGGTGGCATCATTGGTTCCATTGCCAAGACCTTTTTTTTAGTTGTTTTCAAGATTTTTCACGATGGTGACATATCAGTTGACCATATCAAGTGTTGAGGAGTGGATACAAGATCCAGAAGAAGAATACACATAGAGGTTTTACTCCGAATCTAAGTTTAATGCACGTGCATGGGTGGAACAAAAATTGTATGACAGTTTGTATGAGAGATTCTTCACTATTTTTCTAGTAGAGTTGTATGAGTGGCTTATTGTTTATGCGTCTAAAAGGAATTGGAGGTATCATACAATTGTCTAGACGTAGGAAGAATTTCAGGCCCTTTATGATTCTGATCTGATTTACACACGTGTTATGGATACTTGGTTTCATGGTTTCCTGAACATCTATATTCTAGATTTGGATTGTAGGCACAATGCTCTAGAAGTGTGCGCATAGCATTTTTTTTATCATGTATATACCCCATTCCCTACCATTGTGCTACTACCACGTTCTTCCCTCCTATACGCACAACCTTTGGGAAGATCACCGCTAAGCTGGGATCTCCACCCATGCTTCCATACTCCTTCCCTACAATCTCTTCTTTTATCTCCTTGAGTATCTCATCCATGCTCTGCTCCACTTCTTGCTTCACTAACTTCTTGATTATGCCCAATATCTCTCTCTCTACGGCCTCTTCTATCTACTCCTTGATGAAGATGGGGGTCCTTTGATCCTTTGTATTTACTTATTCACTCTCCCCTTTTCCTTGGGTGCTTTATCCTTCTCCATCCTTCCCCTCACTTATTTATTCCTCTGAATCATGTACATCATATATAGGATTACTCTAAAATTCTTCATCCTCATCTGCGTTTCTCTCTCCCATGTAGGCCTCCAAGATCTTTGTCTCCTATGAGTATGCCTTCCCCACTACCTTATGTTTCTTCCTAGTTGGGGGTTATTCCTCTTCCTCAGTAGGTGATTCCCTTCTAGGTGACTCTTCTTATTCTAGATCCTCTTCCTCAAGTGTCTTTTCTTTCTTCTTTATGGGAGACTTCTTTATGTGTTTGTATGTGCTTGGCTTGATGCCTGACTCTGGCACACCCATAGATTGTGTTATCTATACACTAGATGCTTTATTTTCTGGTGCTTATTTCTCTTGGGTCTCTTGCCTTTCTCTCTTATTTGGTATGGCCTTCTTCCTACCAGTAGGATCCTCAAGGATGGATACATCATTCTCCAAGTAAGTGCCCTTTTCATACTTAGGCCTAATGCGTAAGTATATTCTCGTTGCGGCCCTTTTAGCAATTAGCAGTGTCAAGGGTTTTGTCATGTGCACTTCATGGGAGACAAACTTCTCCATATAAGTGCACTTCTTTGGATATACCAAATTCCTTAAAAAATTGTGGTGGTCTTGGTCCACCTCGTTAAGGTCAAAACTTAGTCTTTTAGCTTCCTTGAAGTGATTTACCCCTACTTGGAAATACTACGTGGCGAAGGAGAAAGGTAATTTACACCATGGGCTCTTCATCCCATCTGACAGAATGAACCTACCAATGTAAAAGTTCTGATAGGTAGAAAACTCAGATTCTCCATTTACTAGTGTTGGCAATTATTTTGGTATCCTCTACTCGGCCATGAATGTGTCGCGCATTCACTTGTACCATTTCTCGAGGTGTGATTTTTGGGTGGGTGTCATGGTATCACATGTGTGTTTCTCAAGCCTCTTCACGGGGGAGGGATCTTCATCTGGATACTCCCATATGAAATTCTCTGGCCCATAGGGCACTCCAATGTCTGAGAAGACGATGGTGAGAAGAACATTGTCGAACATTATCTTCTCTCCTTCTTGTGCAGCATTTATGATCTCTTCTACAATGTAGGAATACAAGTTATATATGGTCCCTTCTAAAATTTTCCGGCATACATTAAACCACGCATTGTTTATTTGTTTCCACCTCTCTTGACCATTCTTCTTGGTTACTGGGCACGTGGCCATTCTCATCATAGGTTTGGGGATATCTTAGATGTCAAAGTAAAGTGAACCCTTTTTGTAGTCATACTCCTCCACGGCCTTCTTAATGGCATATTTATCCTCCAGGTCATTATCTAATGAATCCCCTTTGCAGATAAGGCTGGTAAACTTGGAGATGAGCTAGGGAGTTATGCACAATTTGTGGCCCACAAATTATAAGTGGTCCTCATGCATGCATGACATCAACTATTGGTATAACTGCTTGGGCTTACCAAAATAGGGTAACTCAAACAGCTGCAGTAGCCTAGCCTTCTCCAATTTTACATTCATTTCATCGCTGTAAATTGGCATCCCTTATGGTGTCCCCTTATCCATTGGTTGAACCAGTTCTAGTGCCATTTTCTTCTCGGTGGTACTTTTGCAATGATTATAGTCACTCTCTACCATCTTCCTAACATGGGATACCCATTCTTTCCCAAGTAACACCCCAATCAGGTATTACATCTCCACATACCATTCTTCATTGAAACTAGTGGTGGCAGTCTATTTTCCTTTTCCCTTTCCATTCTTAGGTGAAATCGTTACCTTCTTTGGTGCCATCTTCTTGTCAAGTTAAAATAATAAACTCCTTTCTCTCCTTCATCACTCTTCTCAAATATATGGCTCAACTCTGTGAAATAATCCTTCTATTCTTGTGCCCTAGCTGCAAAACCCTAACCTAGAAAACTCTTCCATAAGACAACATATTCCACTAAAACCTTCTTCCCTATTCCCGTGTACTCCATCCACTCTGGTTCACAGATCACCCTAGTCATGCACTTCATATTTTCACTCTTCTTACTTCACACAATTTTTTCTTTGTAGGTGCCCTAGTTCACAAAGCTCTTCAATCTCATAATAGCAAGGTAAATAATAATGTTATTGACACTTTACTTATAGTTTTTTTCCTATCTCCCACAATAAATGTTAGGCCACCTACCAATGTACTTAGCATTAAATACATATTTTTCCACTAAATCTAATCTTAAGCACCTTTACCCATGTGCCAAGTCCTGTGCACAAAACCCTTTATAACCTTCTGGCTTGCAAAAAGTCCTTTTTGACCGAAGACTCTTACGCATACATCTACAATGCCGAAAGCACTTCTTTTATCGACCTGGTTTTTTCCCTTTCCTACCTCATGTTGTTCCTACACTTCTTATCCTTTTACATGGTATTTTTAAAGCCTTCTTGACACCAAAAATTTTTTTCCACTATTTCCCTATGTTCTCTCTTACCTTACATGCTTTTGATATTTCAATTTGGGCCATCACAACTACTAGCTTCTTTCTCTCTTCATTCCACTCCACCCCACACTAAAAAAGATGTACATTCCTCTGCGCATAGACAACCTTTGAAATTAATGTGGTTATCAGCACACAAGGTGCGTAAAAAAACACAACAAAAAGGAAAAAGTAATGAGAAGGGGAAACATAAGAAAAATAAAATGCATTGGGGGAAATCCTAGGCTAACTAAAAAAACTACCTTATTTACAAACATAAGGAAGACTTATTTATAATAGGGCTTCAGCCTACTCTGATTGAAATGACCTGGTAGTCTCATCCCATCTAGCATGTGTACCTGATAAGTGCTTGAATCAAGGATGTATGAGATGATGTATGGTCCCAAGCAATGGAATTTCAACTTCCCAAGATAGCACAAAAATTTACATTCATATAACAAAACCATATGCCTAACCTTAAATTGTTCATTTTTAATATGACAATCATGCCATGATTTTATCTTTCCTTCTCTGTCTTTTGAATCCATCTAGAAAGTGATCACCTTTCGTCTAGCTACATTAACTTATCAATTCTTTCTTTGAGTACTTGTTCACCAGCCAATCCTCTTGCACATGCTATACATAGTAATGGTAGCATAAATTCAACAGGAAAAATAACCTCCGTGCCAAACACCAATTGAAATGAAATGGGCTTGTTCAATCTCTTGTAGGTTGTTCTGTATGCCCATAGAATGGCTGATACCTTTTCATCCCAATATTTTCTTCCAATGTCACAAATCTTAGTTAATTTGTGACTTAGTATCTTGTTAAATGCTTCACCAGTCCCATTCACTTGTAGGTGATAAAGGGTGGTCTTGTGATGGGATACCATAAACTCTACGAAAAAAATCCTCACCGTTTCATTCAGAAAATGTGTACTCCTATCACTTGTTAAACTTAACAGACATCAATACCTACTGATTATGTTTTCCCATAAAAATTTCATTGTTTTCATTGTTTTGTAATCCTTTGTAGGTGTTTCCTCTACACATCTTGTCGAGAAATTAGTGTAAGTGATGATGTAATGTGAGCCAATCCTTCACGTGGCAGGTGAAATTGGTCCTACAAAGTCAATTACCCATTTTTCAAATGGTTGAGTAGTGGCTATTGGTATATATTGGGAATTTCATCCCTCCTTATCAACTTGTCCAAGGCATCTATGTAACCTGGTCCACTCTATGATGGAAAAGTGACATTTTCTAGCATTGAACATCTTATGCGTGTCACTCTTCATCGTACCTTAGGTCAACGAGGTAATGATGAGATGGCTGGTAACATATGGAATATGCCTATGGATACAGCAAGTCTAATTGGGCACTCTTATATCCTCAACATGACATTATTATAAGCCCCAATATGTAAATATCAACACTGAAGAAGGCACTCAAGGCTCTCCTAAATTTTTCTAAAGCATTGTTTAGATATAATACTTTTTAGAGCAGTCACCACATCAAATCTAAAACACTCAAACCAAGCTCAAGAATTTAGCTTCCTCCATGTTCCATAGTGTTCAAAGGTCCTAGACCCATATCTTAACATTAGTGTAACATCCTCATTTTATACATTAGAACAAGTCAAAATTTTTATTTTTTTGATAAATGCTTCTTGGTTCTAAATACATAATTTAGAACTCACAAATCAAACAACCATTCTTATACATATAACCATATGCAGCTGTAATGACTCGGAGTACCTCCGATCTATTCATTCCATGACTCCGCAATCTACCGATCTATTCATGAGTAATAAGAGTTAGCGTTTTTATTTAACACATCACTCTTGCAGTTCTCTTCCCTATTCTGGGATTCAGAATGCTCTGTCCAAGGAACCTAACTAAATAATTGTTACCATTATTCATCGGCATCTCATCCCTTAGACCAGGTGACTCAGGACAATGCAATCAGTAACTTGCGATACTTTGGCCAAAGATTTGAAACATACTGCTTATGTCTCGTATTCCTTAACGGCATACTCGTCAATCTGGAATACGTCCTTCACCCCATTCTTATGTTATATAGAATGTCTTATACCGATTTCTGTCAGTCCCTCCTTATCCCAAGTTATTCACTCAGAAACGGATTAGTAAGGTGACAACGTTATATGGATGCACTTGAGGACTAGGGATAAGATGACATACTGGGTCAACCCTAGTTGAACTAGTGTGTCAAGATACCCCGAGTCTCCTAGGTAGCCATATAATGTGACCACATTCCTAATCGGTCCCAGAGTAACTTGTTCGAGTTCAAGGTGTAAATCTTAACGATCAATGCAAAGGGTGTCATCATAAGTCACCTGTATTGTTGTATCTTCGAGAAGATCCTAATCTTCTCGAAGGTACAACCCTGCAGTTGACTTGTGCCGTCAACCTTTAAATCCACCTCGAAAAGGTCTACTTATTAAAAAGCGTTATGCACATTGAGTTTAAATTATATTAAAAGACGTTCCCCTAAGGTTAGCCTTTCCCGATCCCTGGATTCCTCATCATAGAATGACCTTTCTCAATAAAACTCACTACATCAGAGAAGTTATTAAGGCCAAGGTCTCATCAAGGAGTTCATAGAATATACATAATTCTAAATCAACGAAATTGGACAATAACTCATAAACTTCACATGAGATTGCCATCTGAACCCCATTTAGGTTTATATCAGTTCTCATAACTAAATTTCTATCGTACTTATTAGTATCAAGATATAATGATTAAGAATCCAATTAAATGTTGTCCTGGCATAATCAAGACTAGGGATTAATAATTTAATTCAACTTGTTTAGCGTTCTGCTTAGGTTTATTTTAACCCTATCTTTCAAAAAGACAGTGATCTATATTTCAATTTAGCTTTTAGATAGAACATACTAGAATTACTAAACAATCATAAGTATTCAATCACATATTCTTGCAAAGCTTACATTGATAATCACAAAAGTCTCCAAATTTTACATAATGATAACAATGCCCTCCAGGTCATTTGAACCGAAGAAAGTCAAACTATCAATATAAGAATACAAACACATAAGTAACAAATATTTATTTCCATTCCTTTCAGAAGCTAAACAAATACATTTTATGCATTCAGCATACTTGATACAATACTCAACGGAAAAAGAACATCTTTCCTCATATAGTACATTTAGAAAATCAAGCTGTAATTCAACATAAAATCAAATTTAAATAATCTGATCATCCTATCAAATCTGCATGCTTTTACCACTTACGACATCCATCTGCAAAAATTGTCAACATGGGTCAGTTCGATGACCTGAGCATGATAAGCACTAACTCTTAAAACAATTGCAATCCATCAATTGTTTTCATTAAACACCCTGTTTAAATGAGATCAATTCACCCAACAAGTAAACATATTTCATCATAATATTAGGGATCAAGAAGAACGAAATGTATCTGAGACCAACTATCTATCTAAATCCCCAGGACAGCAAACATCAGACAGATCATTACATTCTTCATAGTAAAATGAATATCATAACAACTTTCATGATTCCAGCAGTAGTTAAAATAGTTCCCACAGTTAGATAAAAATATATATATCAACATATACTTTACAACAGAAGAGAAATAAACGAATCATACATATTTCCCTCAGAACTAGCTCATGACTGTACCGTCTTTCCAAGAGACAAGCATTCACTTAAACACATGCGGATATAATCAGTCCGAGACCGCCATACAGCACCACAGATTTGTTAAAGATCAAATAAAACAAAGCTACTGTAGTTATCCAATAGTACAGTAGCTCTCACGCCAAACAACGTGATGACCATCTACCAAACAGACTCCACAAGTACCTTCTCACGCATGAAGCGGCAAACAGAGAAAATATTCACCACATGGCGTTACCTGTCAAGGTGCAGTCAACGGCTTCTAAAGTTCAGTCAAGCTTAAGGCATGGATAGTCTATGCTACAGAATACATAAACACGACTACAATCCCTCATGATCAACCTACAGCCCCCTTCTAGTCCCTAATAAACACTGTAAGGCTTCTAAACCCAAGGTCAAAATCAAAGAACTCTCTATCTGTTATCGCAATCAACAATAGACTCCTTGAAATCATTTTAGCAATGACAATTCACTAAGACTTATGCAGAGAGATAATCATACAAAATCCCCGTAACATACACAGCCTCATCAAACTGGGATGTAATCAAAAAGGAAACATAACATAACATAACATATTCACATCTGAACGTATTCTAGAGTTGAAAGTATGTTATTCACGACCTACATTATAAAAGCCATAATACATAATGTCAAGTTATTTTAAGAAATCCAACAAAGCCATAAACATTACATGTTCATACTCAGGCTTATACAGAAAACAGTGACATAGATTACCATTCGAGGATTTAAAACTAAGTCCGTAAACAGTATTCACAGTTTAGCTTTTCCAGAAACCGATATACAAGATATCTTCCCATACTCATGGAACCCAACGGTGTCGAAAACAATAGTAAACCCAATAGTCTTAATTTGAAGCAGATACACTGGTTACCTATCAAAGAATTCAACTGAATCCGAACAACAATATACAAGATAAATAATAGTTAATGCTTCAAACTATGCCAACAATGGTAAACATTCAAAATCAGGCTTATTCAAAAGCTAAATACTGAATTCGTAACAAGGAATCCAACTGAGCCTCTTCCATATTTTTCGCTCAAGCTTACACAGAAAAGAAACGTAAAAGTACACTAAAGAGTCTGTACCAAAAATTCATTACAAAATAACAGAGGTCGTATACCTGTTACTCCTTCAGGACTCCAACAAAATCAAATTACCAGTATTCAAAGATATATATAGCCTCAACTGTGGACCATAATATACGATTCATTCAGAGGACTCCACAGAGTCGTTTCAATACAATAATCATATATATATATATATATATATATATATCAATATTATCAATGGTTTGAACCCCCATAACATCCACACAAGGGGAAAAACAACTCCAGCAAGGTCGTAATGAATACTGTAACATTGTGAGTTACCTTTTCACAAATAACTATAAAATTTCATAACGAAACCCAACCAGAATCCATAACCACCACTAAATAATAATCACAACATAGCTTACAAAAATATCAATTTTAACTGAACAATCAAACAAATGTCCATCAGTATATCCCTTCCGACAAGTACCCACAACAAGCAACAACGGTAAGTATCAACAACAAGCATCGACTTTGAGTATAAATCAACAAGCATCACAGTGGCCTGTACCCATCCCAAGAACAATTTATGGGCTCTTGCAGAGCAGGCCGAGCATACCTTCTTCTCATATATTTCACATATAAAAGCCGGAATGCAAAACATAAAGAAATATAGCAACAGTCAAATATAATAAACACCCATCAAGGGTTAAATTGAAAATCCGAACCAGCATGAAGATACAGTGTCGAAAATCACACAAGGATACCATAGAATCCATCTATTTCCATAAATCATTTGAACAGAGTTGTTATAATGAAATCATTTGAAGAAGAGAAAGATTTTTAAAAGTTAGGGCCTAACATGCCTGGATATTTGCTCAAATTTCCGAAGCAGACCACTGAAAGAGCTCGGACTTTCTTTTCCTTTTCCAAGTTAGAGCCACCAACAAAATTTTGCTATTTCCATGACTTATATATTTTCCTTGCCAGAGGAAAGAGCTAGATACGCTCATACTTGCCATGCAACACCAAGAAGACTGGTGCGAAGAACCAGTGAACAGGAAGAGGGAAAACCGGAATTCGTGATAAGCCAAACAAAACATTAACTTTCCAATTTGCATGCCTTCTCGTGAATTCCGAGCTCGACTACCGATCTCATTAATTGCATTTACTCCCAATTTCCCGCTCAAACTCCACTGCCACCGACCGCCATAGTTGGTGATAGACAAATAAAATTTCAAGACCATTTTCAGTTTTGGCGACCTGCCACGTCGGCTCAAGTTAGCCGTTTCTAAAACTTCTACCAATACCTGTCCTTCATACTTATCCTTTGCATTTAATGACATAGAAAAATCCGCCCATGGTTCGCATCCCTCCATAGGTCCCCTTACATCCTTGTTCATAGTTAGGTTAGTAACTTAGGTTAGGATTTAGGATAACACCTAGTCTAACTTCATAGAACATAGATACTAACTTAGGATGTTAGCTCTTAGCCTAGGTCTAGGTTAGATTAACACTAATCTAACCCCTAGGTTAAGTTTAGTTTTAGGTTACTAACATTAATAATTCCAGTTAGGTCTACATTCCGTATGCTCAGAAAAAGACCTACAACATGCATTCTTGAACAGGGTTAGCTCCTGTTCTACCTTAGGCTACAGAATTATATGTAACTGAATTATTACCTGGTCTACGATTAAGACCTTCCAGATATATTTAGATATCGGGAACCAATCCTTTTCACACGATCAACCTGAGTTTTATTCCGGACTAGCTTATTCAATGCATCTAGACCTTGCAACCTGTTCAAGGTCTATAATTTTAATTCATCACAAACAAACTTAAAGCAATTCCTGGATCAATTCCACTGATCCAAGGCTAGGTATTATAGGTGGATAAATCTATAATTCATTCCGAGATCAGATTAAACTCAGATACAAAATGAAAGAAATAAAAGAGTCCAATCATATTCTGACTCAGTCAAGGATCTGAAATCTGTAAAGAAGATACAGTACATATCAAGCATGATTTCTCAATCAAGGAACACATCCTTTTTTTACAAAGAAATCACATATCAACACTTGTATGCTCAGGAGGAAGTAACAACAGTTCAGGGTGTTACATGCTTCCCTCCTAAAAAGATTCATCGTCCCGATGATTACATATTCAATTAACCTTCAGGTCAACCAATTTATCAGTACACAAACAATGTGACTATTTCCAATTTGAATAGTTCCAGAAATCAATGTCACAACACATTTTATTCAACCTGAATAATGTTTGCCTTCATCTAGCTTTCATAAATACTTTAAAAAAATAAGTTCATTAAAGAATGTTTTGTCAACAGATTTCATTCTATTGAAAAAGAGAAGGAAAATCAATTTTCATCTCTTCCAGATTTTCCCAAGTTGTACTTTCTTCATTAAACTGGTCCCACTGGACCTTACATTACTGTATTTCATGATTTCTTAAATGCAATTGGTGAGTTTCCAACACTCATGTGGGTTTAACCACGATTATTCCTGGGTCTTGGACCTGCAAGGAATTCCAATTTAAAACATGTGACAGATCTGAAACATATTTCTTAAGCAAAGAAATATGGAAAACATCATGCATGCGAGATAAAGCAGGTGGTAATGCTAAACGATAAGCTACAGGATTGATTATTTCGACAATTTCGAAAGGTCCCACGAATCGAGGTGACAACTTGGCAGCCTTGCCAAAAGTTATAGAACTCTTTCTAGGTTTAACACGAAGAAAAACCTTATCACCAAGCTCAAACCTTCTATCAACCCACTTAAGGTCAGCATAGCTCTTCTACCTATCCGCTGCTTCCTTTAATCTTTCACGAATCAGCTTAACTTGCTGTTCCATTTTTGTGAGAATCTCTGGTCCAATTACCACTCTATCCTCAACACTATCCCAACTAACAGGAGTTCTGCACTTTCTTCCATAAAGTGCTTCAAAGGGTGCCATTTTGAGAGATGAATGATAAGTGTTGTTGTATGCGAACTCAACTGATGGAAGATACTCTTCCCATTTATACTGTTGATCCATGCAATACATCCACAACATGTCCTCCAGCACTTGATTTACCCTTTCAGTTTGTCCATCCGTTTCCGGATGATATGCAGAACTGAAGTTTAGTTTTGTTCCAAGAGCTGTATTAAGTGTTTGCCAAAACCTTGACGTCATTCTTGGATCCCTGTCAGATATAATCAATTCTGGTACCCCATGCAATCTGAAAATTTTGTGTATGAATCTTTTGGCCAACACTGGTGAATCATCCTTTAGATTTCCAGCGATGAAATGAGCTACCTTAGTCAGTTTATCTACAACTACCAGGATAACATCATGTTTATTCCTGGACATGGGTAATCCTTATACAAAATCCATGGTTATTACTTGCCATTTGTACTGCGGTATGCTATGAGGATATAACAGTCCAGCAGGGTGCATATGTTCTGCCTTAACCCACTGACACTCTAAACAATGGGTCACAAAATTTATGACATCCTTTTTCATACCTTTCCAAAAGTATTGTTGTTTCAGATCAGCAAGCATCTTTGTGATACCCGGGTGTCCAGAGAAAGGTGAATTATGAAATTCCACTAACAACTTCTTCCTCAAGTCGTTCAACATAGGTACATATACCCTGTTTTCATAACGCAAGATTCCTTCATTATCAAAATGAAAACCTTTATACCTTTCATCATTAGGTTCTGTGGCAAGCGCTGCCTTTACCTGCAGAAAGTAATTATCAGATTCTGAGGCACTCTTTACCTCCTCCTTGAACTGAGTTCTTAATGTTATAAGAGCAAAAATGTGCCTCCTACGACTTAGAGCATCAGTTACTCTATTCTCCTTCCCTTTGATATAGCTAATATCAAAATCATATTGTGATAAAAATTCTAACCACCTTCTCTGTCTGGCATTCAGATTAGGCTAAGTAAAAATATATTTCAGCCCTAAGTGATCAGTTTTCAACTCAAAAGGTTTCCCAAGTAAGTAGTGTCTCCAGACTTGAAGTGCATGAACAATGGCAGCAAGCTCCAAATCATGACGGGCATAGTTCAGCTCATGTAACTTGAGTTTTCTACTTTCATATGCAATGACTTGATCATTTTGTAGCAAAACACCTCCAAGGCCTTCCCCGGAAGCATCCGTTACAACAGTAAAATTCCCATTAGGGTCTGGTACAGCTAATATAGGTGCAGAAGTCAACTGGTCTTTCAGACTTTTGAAAGCCGCTTCACACTTGTCGTTCCATATGAATTTCTTATCCTTCTTTTGCAATGAAGTTATTGGTGCAGCTACCTTAGAAAAATCCTTTACAAATTTTCTATAGTAACCTACAAGACCCATGAAGCTTCTTACTTCATGTACATTCTTTGGCACAGGCCACTTAGTTATTGCCACTATTTTTGAAGGATCTACAGCAATTCCTTCTTTACTTATGACATGACCCAAATAGTGAACTTCTGAATCAAAGAAAGAACATTTGGATAACTTACCATAGAACTTTCTTTTTCTTAGAATTTCCAAAACTATCTTCAAATGCTCATTGTGCTCCTCAACGCTTTTAGAATAAATGAGAATATCATCCAAGAATACAAGTACAAACTTGTCCAGATATTCTTGAAAAATATTATTCATTAAGTTCATAAAGGCTGCGGGTGCATTAGTTAATCCAAAGGGTAGAACCGTGAATTCATAATGTCCATACCTTGTTTGGAAAGTTGTTTTATGAATGTCTTCTTCTTTAATCCTTAACTGATGGTAACCAGATCGAAGATCTATCTTAGAATAAACCGCTGCTCCACGCATCTGATCAAATAGATCGTCGATCATTGGAAGTGGATATCGGTTCTTGATTGTTGCTTTGTTCAACATCCGATAATTAATACACATCCTAAGTGTTCCATCCTTCTTTTTCACAAATATCACAGGTGCACCCCAAGGTGAAACACTTGGTCTAATTAAACCTTTTGTCAAAAGTTCTTGCAACCGTGCCTTAAGTTCGACTAACTTTGTAGTAGTCATCCTATAAGGCGCTATGGATATAGGTTCAGTTTCCGGTTTGATTTCAATGGTAAAGTCAAATTCTCTCTTGGGTGGTAACCCTGGTAATTCTTCAGGAAAAACATCCCTGAAACTTTGTAACAGAGGAATTTTCTTCATATAATCACCATCTTCTTCTGAAGATTCAAATATCTTTACTGCATAAAGAGTACATCCTTTATTCTTAGCCTTTTTAAGCTGCATAGCTGATAGTTTCCTAACTGAAATTTCTCGTTTCACACCTTGAATCTCTACGGTTTCCAGCTAATCATCTAAACACTTTATGTTCTTTTCATAGCAGTCTACTTTTGCTTTATGGTCAGCTAACCAATTGACACTGATGACAATGTCATACGATCCCAAAGGTGTAACATAGAGATCAACTTCCGTGGAAAAGTTAGGTAAGTCAAGGACTACCCCAAAAAGACACATACTCACTGTATGAACAGAGTTATTACCATACTGTACAGTCCAAGATTTATCCATTTTTCTAGCTTTTCTTTTAAGTTTAGAAGCAAGTTTATTAGAAATAAAACATTCAGTAGCTCCTGTATCAAAAAGAATAGTGACAGGTATGCCAAATAACTTACCCGGAACTTCTATAGGTGTTACTTTCTTTTCAGCTTGCTTGTCTGCTACTGCAGCATGTATCTTATGCTGCTGATTACGATCATCCTTCTTCAAAGGGCACTTATTTGCGTAGTGATCTTTGCCACAATTGTAGCAGCCTCCTACAGGTCCCTTTTTAGGCTTAAAGTTGCCTCCAGTTTTGTAATTATCACACTGTCCTCCATAGGGCTTCTGCCCATTATTATAATTTTTAACAAAATTATCCCTTACATTTCCAGCAGGCTTATTTACTACTGCTTTCTTATTGTTATCTCCTGGAAACTTACTCTTGTTTCCAAACTTTTTCCATGGTCCTTTTCTAGGTGCAAAGAGAGGTTGAAGAAGGGTTTGCAGTCTTCTTCCGCACTTCCTCTTTATGGGCAGAAATAGCCTTTAATTTCTGTTCTTGCCTTATGGCCTTTTCAACAACTCCTTCCATAGTGGTTGGACTGTGAACATCGACCTCTCCCCCTATCACGGGATTCAATCCCATGATGAATTTCTATATTCTGAACTTCTCGTCAGTTTGATACTACGGTACATACCTGAGGAGTTTTGTAAACCGCTCCCAGTATTCAGTTACCGTTAGCTTCCCTTGAGCTAAGTTCTGAAATTCTGTCATTTTCTTATCATAGAAAAGTTGTGGCAGCCAACATTGCCTAAAATAGCCTTTTAAATTGATCCCAAGTAATATTGGTCTCATCAATGTTTTGTTCAGCTTTACGGCTATCCCACCACGAAGATGCTTCGTGGGAAAGCTGATAGGCTCCCCAAATAGCTTTGGTTTCCTCTGAGAAGTTCCTTATTGCAAAGTACTTCTCCATTTCGCTGAGCCAGTTCTCAGCTCCATCTCCTAATGTGGTGCCATCATACTTAGGTGGACTTATCCTTTTTATATCATTAGTGAGTTCTACTGCCAATCTGGCCTTTTTTTTCTGGTTGGACAGGTGCATTTACAGCATTAACATCAACACCCATATTGGGGTTGTCCTCAGGGGGTGGCTGATTGTCATTTCCAGCTTCTTCATCCTCCTCATTCCCCATCGCCTGCTACTCAAGTACAGCTAAACGATCTCTTGTGTCCAATAAGGCAGCAAGGATCTCATCAAGTTTCTGGGTTGTTGCCGCCCCTCCTTCAGGTGGAGCATTATTCGCAACGTTCCCCCTTATTCTAACCATTTTCTGTTACAAGAAAATTCAAGTTTTTATCAGATTATGGACACAATAGGTCCAAGAGCTGCAACCTTCAGCTCTGATACCAAGATGTAACATCCTCATTTTAGACAATAGAACAAGTCAATTTTTTTTTGATAATTGCATCCTGGTTCTAAATACCTAATTTAGAACTCACAATCAAATAACCATTCTTATAACAGACAACCATATGCAGCTGTAATGACTCGGAGTACCTCCGATCTATTCATTCCATGACTCGGTAATCTACCGATCTATTCATGAGTAATAAGAGTTGGCATTTTTATTTAACACTTCACTCTTGCGGTTCTCTTCCCTATTCTGGGATTTAGAATGCTCTGTCCAAGGAACCTAACTGAATAATTGTTACCATTATTCATCAGCATCTCATCCCTTAGACTAGGTGAATTAGGACAACGCAATCAGCAGCTTGCGATACTTTGGCCAAAGATTTGAAACATACTATTTATGTCTCGTATTCCTTCACGGCATACTCGTCAATCTAGAATACGCCCTTCACCCCATTCTTATGTTATGTAGAATGTCTTATACCAACTTCTGTCAGTCCCTCCTATCTCAACTTATTCACTCAGAAATGGATTAACAAGGTGATAACGTTATATGGATGCCCACGAGGATTAGGGATATGATGAGATATTGGTTCAACCCAAGTTAAACCAGTGTGTCAAGATAACCCGAATCTCCTAGGCAGCCTTGTAACGTGATCACATTCCTAATCGGTCCCTGAGTAACTCGTTCGAGATCAAAGTGTAAATCTTAGCGATCAATGCAAAGGGTGTCATCATAAGTCACCTGCATTGTTGTAAGTTCAAGAAGATCCTAATCTTCTCAGAGGTACAACCCTGCAGTCGACTTGTGCCGTCAACCTTTAAATCTGCCTCGAAAAGATCTACTTATTAAATTGCGTTACGCACGTTTAGTTTAAATTACATTTAAGATGTTCCCCTAAGGTTAGCCTTTCCCGATCCCTGGATTCTTCATCTAGGATGACCTTCCTCAATAAAACCCATTACTCAGAGGAGTTATTAAGACCAAGGTCTCATCACGGAGTTCATAAAATATACATAATTCTAAAACAACGGAATTGGGACAATATCTCATAAACTCACATGAGATTTCCATCTGAACCCCATTAGGTTTATATAAGTTCTCATAAATCTAGAAAATCATGTATATGATAGCATCAACAAAATAAGGAACTCGAATAATGATAGCTTTTGGATATAGACCGAATACAATGTGAGTAAGAGAGAGATAGTGCAAGTGAACAGAGATTGACTATGAAATTCCTAGCGGGATTTATCGCACGAATACAACAAAAATGCACCGAGAGTTTTAGAAGATATCTTTTGTGACTAAACAAAACCTGCAACTCTAAATGGATTCTAATCTAAGAATGAAACTATATTATTTTAAACTGACTTGCATGGAACAACAATGAAGCAAGAATGAAACAAGAAGATTGAATGACCTCTAAACAGTAAAGGAAGACCAACAATGGATGCAAAACATGAAACTATTGTAATTCTAAGCAAGAAACTTAAATACTGAATGATTATATAGAGAAGGAGAGGGGGCATTTGTTTGAAAACAAGCTGGCTATTTATAGCAAATGCATTCACTAAAAGGTAACTTTGAATGTGTTGGTCATTAAAAAGGAATTTGTTGATAGCAATAGTTAAGGGACAAGAAGTCCCTTCTCTTTAATGGGAGAGGTTCCCTTATTCAAAAGTAAAACCTATTTACATATGTACAATGCATAGTTTTAATGTGGAACTTACATATCATGAAAGCATTTTAAAATAAAATGCATCATCAATACAAAAGTACAAAGGAATGAAGTAGTGGAAATGAGTAGAAAGGCATTCTCTAGAACTATAGATGATAAAATAATTCCTTATGCATGCCAGAATAAAATTGTTTGGAATAAAACCATTTGCATTTGAATCAATAAGATGCTATTACAAAGACACAAAGTTCCATAAATAACATCCACAAGAATACAAAGCTTCTTGACATAATACAGATAAATGATTCAATACTATTCAACGGATAGCAATAAAGAACATGATCAGATGGACAAAGACAGAAAGATCTTTTTATTGATTGCTTTGTTATGTTTTACACTTTCGAAAATAAGCCAAGTTCCAGCACTAAAAATGGTGGAGGGAGACCATTATATAATTTTACAAATCAGTTACACTTGGTAACTACTTCTTTTAACTAAAATGTTTAGTTAAAGGGATTCTTAATGCAAAACCCCAACTAATTACAATAAGCCCGAATTTAGAAAAAGAAGGAAGAGAGAAGCTAGGAGGGGAAAACAAGTGCTCATGATTGGGAAGGTCCCAATGACTTGAGGATCTGTTGTCGAAACATTTTCAAAGCCTCTATTATGTCTCTGCCACATGGAACAGATGTGTTGGTAGTAGCCTGGGTCTAAGATCCCAAACATTTCTTCATCTCCTTGTCAAACTCGGTGTGCATATGATATTACTTATTCGATTCTTTAATGGAATATTGGAGAGAGCAGATTTCCTTTATCTTCTCCTTGGTCATGGAGTCCTCTTTAAACAAGTTTCCTTTGACAAAAGTTCTGAATTGAGCTTTAATTTCTTGTAGGGAGAAAGTAACACCTGAAGTCTCATCGTGGAGGTGGCAGTGAATATCCTTGAAAGTAGATACTACCAAAGTCTTGAAAGCCTCTCCTTTCTACCAACTATTTCTTAATTCTCCCAAAGCCTCCTCCAGCACTTTGATTTTCCACTCCACGCTGAATACCCATGATTTTGAAAAATTATCTTTCACATCATCAAAGACCTTACTCACCATCAAAATATTTTCATCAGTCTATCCCATCAGGCGAAGGTCTACTATGCAGCTACTCCAAATTTTGAGTTATTTATCCATATTTCCAATTGTAGAGGAGAGCTTCTGTTGCAGATTATTTACCTTCTCATTGAGCTTGAAGGCTTCACCAATGAAATTCAACCCTACAACAAGCATTTCGTCCACCATGGCCTCCATGGCCCTCCCATAGATGGAGTACCTGTGTATTTCCTTGATTCTCTGGACTTCATCTTGACTGAGGATCATAGGTGGTGGAAGAGCAGTCAGTGGGGTAGGGTCTAAAACTTTATCTTTAGGTATTAGTGACTTGATGAAACTAGAAAGCACTTAAGCCTACTCCTCCATTTGCTCTATAGTCTGCTGCCCTTTTTCTACCCTCCCAATGACCCTAGTGACTATTTCTTGAAGGTTGTGTATTTCACCTTCAGGATTAGACTCTTCCATTGAGATCCTTGAAAGTTCCAAATCAGAGGCTTGCAAATCTTGCTCTAGCTTGTCAACTTTGGGCTTGGCTATCTCAAGGAATTGTTGACAATGGGCATCAGTCACTATCCTTGAAGTGGTTTTCACTTTCTTGGTAGGAGAAGAAGGAGTAGTACCTAACAAGGCTGCCACAACATCAAAATTGGGTCCTAAGATCTAAGAAGAATACTTCCTCTTCTTACTATCAACAAAAGGCTACACCCATGCAAAAGTGGAGGAAGAAGAAGAAGAGGGAGTGAGAGAACCAAGAGTGAGAGAACTCATGGTACTGAGAGTTTTTACCACTATTTCCTCTAATAGGGATGTGAGTGGCATAAATGAGCCTTCTTGGACAGAAGAATCCATGATGCTTGGAGGCCCAGTGCTATGAATTTCCTGCTCCTTATCCATTGTGGTTTCAGAAGCACCTACAGGAATTAGCATTTCACTATCTTCACTCTCACTGAAAAAAATGATTTTCTCTATCCCAGAAGGTAGTTCTGAATGCTTTGGAAGAGGATCTTCTTCAATGGGCTCCTTTTTGACCTCCTTTACCTTCTTCTGATAGACCTGAGTGGAGGAGGAAGGAGTTGAGGATTCAGGTCCTTTACTTGATGAAGCAGGAGGATTCTATACAAGTACCTCTGAACTGGGTGTTTACACCTCCTTCCTTAGTGTCGAAGTGTCTTTGGAGAAGGATTCTCCTACATTTTCCTCAATTCATGAACCTTCCTGTCAAACTAGACTTTGGTTCTTACTAGGACAGGAGCCAAAATCTCAGCCAAATCATCTTTTTCTCTTTTAAACCAAATATGATCCTCTAAAGGAGTATGCTTGATCACAGTTTCATACTCATATGACAATAAATATGTGTTGACATCTTGAAGCCCTTCAGGAATTTGATATAGGTTAAGCTCTTATATTAGCTAAAGGGGAAACCTACCATAATGCCTCCTTCTAGCCTCAAAATCATCTGTGTAGTTAGCCCAATAATATTCAGTGTCTTCCCTATGATGGTAGTTGATTCTAAGATTCAGTTCAATGAATTTATTTAAGTCGAAATAGGGTCTAGGCCTGAATAAGTGGACAATGATGGGAGCAAGGGCCCTCTCTATGTTCTAGGCATCCAGAGTGGTTTTGCATGTATAGTTCCCCAAAGATATGGGGAAGTGTAACCCAGTGATATTCTTATCCCTGTAGGTTCTGTGTAATTTATCTAATTGTTTGCACACCTCAATCAGGGCCATCTTATCATTACAAAATATTGGGAGCTTAAGAGGAGTGCTCTCATAACCTGCTAAGCTGATATAAGAGAACCTTCTAAATTGAATGAAGTAGGCTCCGTACTTTGCTATCAGGCTCATGGATTCATTAGAAAACCTCCCTAAAGTGTCACTCTCTAGAAGCCTTATAATGTACATGGTGAAAGCATCATTCACCCTCCTAAAAATGTGACTACTAGTGTCCAGGGTGAACTGAGGGTAGTAAGAATATATAGGATCACCCTTCTGAGCATTAATGTATGTGAAGCCAAACCACCATCTGGACGTTGCTAGGGTATACATCAAATAAGAAGTCATGTAGAACTTCTTAGTTTGTTGTACATTGGACAACTACTCTGTTAAATTCACGCAGATGATCTCTACCCAGTTGATGTTTTGGGTACCTTCACAAACTATGTTGATAAGTGGGCACATCTAGAAGTGGAACTCACTGGTAGAGGGTAAGCCCATGACATGAGCTAACAGGATTATGAAGTCAGAGAGATCCTCATTGAAATCAGCCCTAAATAGAGATTTTGATAGTCGGGATGCCCCTTTCTTAGGATTATTCAGCCATGAATTTGCCACTCTTGCCTTGTATTTCTCACTGTCTTGGTTGAAGAGTGCTTGTGCTTTATTTTGAGAGATTACTATAGAATTATCCATTTCAGGGATCTGTAGGGCAACGATAATGGCGGCAGTGTCAAGCTTAGTGATTAACTCCCCATGCACATTTGTTAATTCACTCGTGTCGAGGTTGAAGTGAGCCCTTCAGGTGAGTACCGTGTTAGCACATTGCACTGAGATTGGGAAACCAACAGCAAATGCTAGGCCGCTATTATTAATCATTTGGGCCATGTGAGAGGGGTTCAGGTCAGTCAACCTGGTCCAAAAATCACCAAAGTCTATGTGACAAACTTCACTGTCCATGATATCAGGAATGAAGGACTCAAGTGGAGAAACCTACTCCTGGCCTTGAAATTTAATCTTAATGCTGACAGTACATAGGAAAACAAACCCACCACTTGAATTCGCGATGAAATTGCAAGGGGAATGGGGATGTGAGTAGAGATTTCAATTATAAGGTTATAAGAAAATGGAAATGAAAAAGTAGTGTGAAAAAATGCGTAGGGGCAGTCTATTAAATAGCTGTTTAGGAGAGATAAGGTTATTAAATGTGCATTAAATTCATCTTCACCAAATCAAAAAGCAAGCATCAGGAAAACTGGGAAAAATTAGCCCGGATGGCCTTTGGTACATTTGGGACATGAGGGACGTGAAAGCACGACTCGGATGATGCAGGGACAGAATGCACAAATGCTTTCGAGACGTGAGGGACCAAAGTACGTGAAGTGTGTGATGTGGCTGACATGAGCAATTGTGGAACAGAGAGCCCAAGTGAACTTGGGACAGTTGGAACAAAAAGTTCTGACGGGCCCTTAAGTTAATAGATTTTGGAGAAAGAAGCCAATCGGTGAACAAAGAGCCCTAGTGAACTTGGGACACATGGGACAAAAATTTCTGACAGACCCGAAAATCACTCAAATGACTCAAAAAATGTAGAATTTTTCTAACTTCTTGACTTTTATCTTCACCAGAACATAAGAAAAAGGTGTCAACTCAAAAATTTTCAATTTTTGACTTTCGAAAGAGGGGAAATTTTGAGAGGACAACAGTTAGCTCCTTTTGGGGATGACTTGGCTAGATTCAAAAAGTGAGACAAGGCAAGAACTCTCAAAAAACTTAGGGGAAATAGACTAGTGCCTTATCCATTGGGCCACAGAGTCAAAAGCAACCAATACAGAAAAAAAAACCCAAAAAAAGAAAGAAAACAAACCAAAAAGTAAGGGAAGGAAAACACACACAAGCAAGAAAGGAGGCACACCCTATACATAATATATAAAGGACTTCCTATTCACCTAGGACTTAAACAATTTTAGGTATTTCCCACTATAAGGAAGTGGGAGAGAAGAACCATCCATGTAATCAAGGTAGAAATAATTCTCACTAGTGAAGTGCCTGATCTTGAAAGGTCCAATCCAAAGAGAATCAAACTTGCCATGGCTTTCATGAGGTTCATGTCTTTTATCCCATAGCAGGATGGTATCTCCAACTTTGAAATCCATAGACCTGGCCTTCTTGTCAAATAAGGCTTTTACCTTCTGTTGGTGATCAGATATTCTATCAGAAACCTTCAATCTATCTTCATTCAATTTATAAAGGTACATGATCCTATTATCCAAAGAGTCATTGAAGCTGGTGTCTTCAATGGACTTCATTAAATGCAAGGTTGACAACTCTATTGTTACTAGCAATTGAACTTCTACTCCATATACTACTTGAAAAGGGGACATCTCAATAGCTCTTTTAGGTCTAATCATGTATGCCCAAAGAGCATCATAGAGTTTCTTGTGCTAGTTTCTCTGAGATTCATTAACCAATTTCCTTATTATGGCCACTAATTTTTCGTTTGTCGATTATTCTTGTCTGTTCCCCTGGGGATAATAATCTAAAGAGTGAGCCAAGGAGATGCCACATCCATAACAGAAATCCATCATCTCAGTTGAAGAAAAAACTTAAGCATTATCCATCACAATCTTGTTTGGCACACCTAACCTTACCAAGATGTTTTCTTTGATGAAATTACATACTACTTCAGAAGTAGTACTCTTTACTGGAATGGCTTCTACCCACTTAGTAAAATAATATGTGGCATTCAATACGTGGGTATGTCCAGCACTTGAAGAGGGATATTCAAAATCAATTTTTAGAAGCTATATATACATAAAACGAACTCATTTCACTATTCATTTGTGCAGATTGATTTGATAGTTTTTGAGCTCTAGGACCCACGGTGACAGTTTTCGACGAGAGTATAGTCAAAATGTTCATTGTGAGATAGAGATCATGCCTCCGAGAGTGGAACATCGACCTATGAAGTCTTAGGTTAGTTCTTCTCAATTTATTATTTTTGAACCTAAAATGTAGAAATGATAAAAAAAATTGTCTTGGGGGTGTTATTTTTGAAAATACTAGTTTTAAATGAGTCTCTAGGGGGGCTCCCCTAGCGTAGGTCTTTATTTTAGTTAAAATGGTGTATTTTTCTTGTTTTTAGGCATTTTTAGGGCTTGTGAGCCATTAGTGGGTTCGGGACAAGACCAATACCCTGCACAGAGCGGCAGTTATGGGACTATCACCTTAGAAGGTAGTGGTTACAAAACCACCACTCTGCACATGGCAGTGGTTCACAAAAAAATGCAAAAAAATATGCTTTACTTGTTTTTACATTTTTAGCATTTTTACATGTTTTTGATATCTTTTCCAGTTAGATTTTGTTATTAACTTACTCTTTTTTCATGTTTTTGGGTGTATGCAAAAGGAGGAGTACATTAGATGGAGCCGAGAGAGGGAGTATGATTGGCTCCCAGCAGTGTTAGAGGCATTGACCTAGATCGAGTGAGACACTTTGTAGAGGGCCGGTATTTGGAGGATCACACAGGTTCCTCACGTTGCACCTGCTAGTCACATATTATGTGACTTATTATCATACTGGGATGTAGATCGGAACACTTTCCGATTTCCAAGAGTTAGGGGTGAGTGGACCATTACCCTGGAGGATGTTTACTGTATACTGGGGGTTCTGATCCTTGGGAGGTGGCTATCTCTTAAGACAGCAGTGTCGAGATCTCAGGTGGTTCAGTGGGCCACTTATATGGGGGAAGTCGTTATTTCCATGGGGTCAAAGAAGGGGGTGATGTTCCACTCCATTGTAGAGTCTGATATTCTTGTTCTCCATAAGGCTATCATGCGCATCCTTGCTTCGATATTGATTGGGGACAAGGGAGGGGACACTCTCTTATATTTCTAGGCTCTCATCATTACACAGATTAAGGGCCATGGATGTGCTTACACTTGGGGAGTAGATATCATTGGGATATAGCGTGGTCAAACTACAGGGACAGTCACTGAGCCATCCCACTCTTGTCATGAGTTGGGTGTACGAGCACATCACTCCATATGGGAGAGGTGTAGAGGTAGAGGATCCTAGGGCTGTCAGGATAGTGCGGTGGATAGGGATGACCATTCTTAGAGCACCTCACTAGCCAGTGGCCTCTTTGACCACTGCAAACATGGAGGCTACTCCTTATTAAGCCATGGCAGGGTTATGGGGAGAGGATACTCTTACATTTATTGCTTGCCACACTACCAGTCAGTTGGTAGATAGGAAGGGGAAGTTGGAGATCCACCCCTTTAACAGAGTACCACAGCAGTTCAACCTCCCATATATTGACATGTTTCCTCCAGCGGGGCCAGTGTATAGATTTGTTTGTGAGGCTCAGGGACATCCTAGAGGCCAGGGTTGGACTATTGTTACTCCTAGTGTTCCCATCGCATCTAGGAGGGTGGTTCATGCTCGAGGGGTAGCAAGTGCTCCTCGAGAAACTTTACTTCAGATTTTTTCCAGTCTTGCCCATAGCAAAGATGAGCCCATTGACATGGACTCCAAGTCTGAGGAGTTCACTGGGGGAGAGATAGAGGAGAAGATAGAGGAGATGGAGACCAGAGCCGGTGGGATAGGTGAGGAGGATGAAAACGATTCTGAGTGGCATGACACTCAGGATATCTTGTGGACCGAGAGGGTGGAGTGGAGCGTAGAGAGGGTGACCTTGATCTCAGAGGAGTTTCCTTCTTAGGATTTAGGGGGAGATGGTGATTCCATCGCAGGCTGTCACATTGCTCCAAATGTGGGAGAGGGATGACAGTCAGCAGTAACATCAGTGGCAGGTGCGGATCCTAGAGACCATTCCTGGAGGCCTAGAGATCTGAGTGAGTTACCACTCTTCTCTTGACTTTTCTTTAGTTAGAATTGTTTATTTATTATTTCCTTTTTTTTTCTGTTTATTCTTGGTTTTATTATTGATAGTTTTCTAACTTGTTTTCTCCTTTATTTGTTGCGACTGCTGATGAGTGGCGAGACTTTATTTTCCGAGTATGTGCGGATACCTTGTTGCTCCCCTCAGAGAAGACTCAAGCTGAGCTTTCTGAGGATGTGGAATAGCCTTTAGTAGCCAGTAGGCATACTAATGTTTTGGCCCCTTTCTGGTAGGTGACAAGGATCATGACTTCTCTCCATGCTAAGGTAGTTGGATATAAGACGGCCGAGCACCTGATGAGGAGGAGTCATTCTCATTGTGAGACAGTAGCTACTAGCTGTGACCATGAGCCCTTAGTACATTCAAAGTTCCGGCATAGCCAGAGTCCTAGATGTGGTCGTGCGCCCTCTAAGGGATCCCATAGGGGTTGAGAGGCCATTTTTGTAGTGTTTTGTCGGATATTTATATGAGTGTTTTTGTACTTTTTGGGCTCATTGAGTGTTTTTACCATGCCTAGTGCATGATGGCATTGTATATAAAACTTGATATATATATATATATCTTCTTGGATCTAGACTCTTGGTGCCTAGAATTTTGTGACTTGTTTCCAAATGTATGCTAGATGTTTTTAGAGTATTTGTTTTCATGCTTTTCAGAATGTATGTGATGGACGATAAATGATAGTAAATAGAATGTTTTACTTTGTATGTTTTTGTAATGTTGATATGCGATGATGAACACATTGTAGTATTGAACTTTCAACCTCTTTTGGAAATGTCTATGATTTCTTCTTATGTTGGGAAAATGTGATGAATATATAGTGATAAAGAGATGAACTTGCCCCATTCCCAACTCCACGCAACCAGTAAGATGCGAGGGATCTACACCAAGAGTTGGGAAGGACACAAATTATATGAGTTTAACTGAATGGAACGATAAGAGATAGACAAACTAGTATCAGAAACCAAACTTAGACCTACACACTTACACTACTCAGAACTACCACCAAGCTCAGCAGGTCACTTACTTTCTATTTTATCTAGACTTAGATTCATAAATGGCAACCCAGTTGACAAAATCTGGTTTTGAGGATTTTATCTCTTTGGAATTTGGACATTTGTTTTCTCTTAATATAATTTTATTTGTACTTCTAGCATACCAAGATTTGTTAATTTGTGTGAATGGACCCCCCACACCCTGCCTCATGCCACTAGTAAGAAGCATGGGTTTGTCACCAAAGGTAGGGTATAGGCGAGTAAGGGCACTTCCTTCCTATCCCAACCTCACACCACCAGTAAGAGGTGCAGGCTTATCATCGAAGGTTGGTCAGGAAAAGAAGTGTGTATAATAAAAATATTTTGTTTTGCTTGGCACTTTTGATTTTATTTGATTTTTGACAGTTTTGATTTGTAACTTTGGGATATCCTTTCTTTTAAAGAGATTTTAGAGGGATAGATGTGACACCAAGAAGCTTCTAGAATAGACCATAGGTAAGGACAACTTCACCTAGTTGAAAGAAAGAGCAAAACCAAGTATACAAGCCTTGGTATGATTTTCATCAATACTTGTTTGTCAAATTTGATGAGAAGTTTTGAAATTACTTGATGATGCTTAGAGAGATGTGATTTGAATGCTTTTGCCAATATTTTAGGAAATTTGTAAAAGATTGCTTAAGAGTAAGTTCCTTGACTACAATTTTTATGAAATGAGTGGAAAAAATGAAACAACAAGATGACTAATGCAATGTAGGTAGCTATAATGTATAAGTGGTGATTCTGATGTCTCATGCGTAAAATTGTTTAAGATGTAAGGAATTGATAGTTTCATTGAATTCCTCACCCTCTAGTGTGCACAAGAGATACATACCATTTTTGTACTCTTTCATGACTCGGTATGGGCCCAACCACTTGAGCAGTAACTTCCTTCCTTTGCTGGATTTCTTATCAATCTAGTTGTCTAGTCTTAGAACTAGATCTCCCTCATATATTTCTCACTCATAGAATTTTTTGTTATACTGTCGGCACATCCGGTCAGCATAGGCTATGTGTTGTTGTTCGGTGTTTATCCTGGCCTCTTCGAGGCTTTCCAGTTGAGAGAGGCATGCCTCCTTGTAAGCTTCTTCATCCAAAATCCCTTGTAATGAGATGTGGAGGCTGGGTATTTCAACCTCAAGTGGGAGAACTGCTTCTGCCCCAAATACCAATGAGAAAGGGGTTGCTCCTGTTGGTGTTCTTATTGAGGTTTGATGGGCCCACAAGGCCGGATATAGTTTAAAATGCCAATCTTACTTGTTCTCCTTGACAATTTTGAGGAGAATAGCCTTTAATGTTTTGTTTGTTGCTTCGGCTTGCCCATTGGCTTGAGGGTAGTAAAGAGAGGCCATGTGATGGTTTATTTTGAATTTTCTGCATAACTCACAGACCTCATCATTTTTAAAGGATGTGCCATTATCTGAGATAATGAATTATGGGACACCATACCTGCAAATGATTTGGTTCAAAATGAATTTGGAAATTACCAAACCTGGTACGGTGGTGAGGGACATAGCATCTACCCATTTGGTAAAATATTCCATGGTTGTAATTATAAAATTATGGCCATCGGTTGATGAGGGAGAGAATTTCCCTATCAAGTCTAGACCCCATGTGGAGAAGGGCCACGGGGTTGCTATTGGTTGCAGGGATTATGCTGGCATGTGAATCTCGTGAGAGAATTCTTGGCATTTGTGGCACTCACGTACAAACTCTACTACATCATGTTTAAGAGTGGGCCAACAATAGCCCATCCGATGTATTTTATGAGCAGTGGCGTGACCACTGAAGCGGCCTCCACATATCCCACTATGGGATTCGTAAAGAATCTTCTTGGATTCTTCTGTGTCGACACATATTACAAGCATGTCATTGAAGGCTTTACGATAGAGTACTTATTCTAAAACAATATATTTAGCAGTTATAACACGTAACCACCTTCTTTTTTGTGATGTGGCACTTTTCGGGTATGTGTGGTCCATGATGAAATTGATGGTATCAGTGTACCAGGGACATGTAGAGATGGGGGGCCTAGTTTCAACAAAGTATATACACTCATCAGGAAATTCCAAATTTACCAAATCACCTCCATCTAGTGGATTTTCAGCTAACTAGTCTGTAATGATTTTTCCCTTAACGGATTTTTGGTTTACAAATGTTAACTCAAATTTGCCCATTAAGGTTATGAAACACCCAACCTTTTTAGATAAAGAACCTTGCGTGAGGAATGTTCGTAAATGATCTATCTTTACAATGACCCTTGTTTCTTGGTTTAACATGTAATGTCTTAAACGTTTTATTGTAAAGAATATGGCAATGCATTCTCTCTCTACCTGTGTATAACGTGTTTCATAATCAAGTAACGTTCAACTAAAGAAATAGACTACACATTCTCATTTATCATTGTCTTCTTGAGCCAGCATGTAGGCTAGCAAGACATGACTGGCTCGTGAGTATAGGATCAAAGGGTGGTCTGGTTTTGGAGGCATTAGCGTGGGTGGAGACAACAAGAAGCATTTAAATGATTCAAAGGTCTTGTTGCATTCTTCAATCCAATCAATGCTATAATCTTTCTTTAATAGATTGTTGATTAGATGAATGGAAAAACTTAAATCTAGTATGAACCTTTGGATTGCACTGAGTTTCCCAAGAAATGACTTGATTCCAGACTCATCTGATGGTGGAATAATTTCGATAATAGCCCAAATTTTGGCTAGATCGACATCAATCCCTTGTGAAGATATAATGTAGCCCATAATTTTACCTCCTATCACACCAAACATGCACTTCTCTGGGTTTAATGTGATGTCGTATTCAATTAATAATGAGAGGATGATACAGAGTACTTATGGATGATCACAGTGCTTTGTGGCCTTGGCCAATAAGTCATCCACATAGGATTCCACAATTTTATGGATAAGATCATGGAATATGTATGTCATTACCCGTTGATACGTAGCATCGGCATTCTTAAGACCGAATGGCATGACGGCATAGCAATAAGTTCCCTAGGGAGTTATGAATGTAGTTTTGGATTGATCCTATTTAGATATTTTAATTTGATTATACCCTGAGAACCCATCCATGAGGGACAACAGTTCAAATCTAGTTGTTGCATCAATGATAACGTCAATGGATGGTAATGGGAAGTCATCCTTGGGACAAGCTTTGTTATTATCCTGAAAATCTATGCAAATGTGTATCTTCCCATTATTTTTGAGAACATGGACGATATTAGATACCCATTGCGAATAGTCAATGGGTTTGATGAATCCCTCTTGGAGAAGTTTTATTACTTCCCATTTTACCATGAGAGCCACTTTTGGCTTCATTGGTCTTGACTTTTGTTTATTTGGTTTTGCATCTGGTTTAGTGATAAGGTTATGTACCATGATGTGTGGTGCAATGCTCGTCATTTATTTATGGTTAAATGTGAAAGCCTTTTGATGTTATTTGAGAATTTGGGTATGTATTTCTATCTCTTCCAGAGTTAGTGAGGATCCCAACTTCAAAAAAATTGGTTTTTCCTCCGTTCCAATGTTTATGTTGATGGTTTCTTTTATTAAAGAAGTGTTACCTTCTTCAAATTTAGGTGGGGCTAGAGGTAGTTCCAATCTTTCTTTGTCTTCTATCTCATAGATATCAAGATTATTTTGTGGAGGAGACTCTACCATGGGATTTATAAAATAGGAAGAGGAATGTGGTATTAGGAAAAGATCCACTATGCAGTAAGCAAGGTGTAGCTCCGCATAGGTGTTTAGATATTCGACAGTGAATCTATCATCATCAAAGTGATCCATGATAGAAAAATCAACCTCAGCTTCTCCATGAGATAGGAGTCAGTTTGTTGGTATTGTACGCACTAATGGTTTAGTATGAAGTGATACTGTGAAATTTGTATCTTCCAACTCACTATTTGGAGTGAAATGGGAAGCTGAGGTTGTTATTGAATCTACAAGAAGGTTCTGCTCTCGTGGGATTGCTTCAATTGATATGAAGTTAAATCCCTTTCTTAGATTTAATACCATTGTTTTTTAGAGTTGTAAATGTTTAGCCCTAGTTTTATATACCTCGAAGACTTGGTTTGCAAATAGTTGTGAATATCCTAGCACTCTAATGTTATTGACACCCATTCTTTTGGCTAGGATGAGGCCAAGGAGGAGAGCTTTGTACTCAGCCACATTGTTTGTACATTCAAAGTTTAATTTAAAGGCGAAAGGTAGGATCTTTCCCTCAGATAAAGTAAATATCACTCCTGCCCCAGCTTTAAAGTGACATCTAGCTCCATCGAAGTGGAGAGTCCAATATTTGCTTGGAAAAATGGAGGTCGAGATATTTGTTGTATCTATTTCTTCTACTTCGGTTACTTCTACCATAAAAACTTCATCTGATGGAAGAGAAGCAATTCCCAGGGTGCATCCCATACCTATAGAGTCAAATGGTAGGAGAATAGGTAAGTTTTTTTTTAGCAACTCGATAATTTTTGCGATAGTCCCTAGTGACACTATTTCTATGATGTTGGTCTCATTTTTGAGTGTTGGAATGTCCTCAGCTAGATTTTTTATTTCCAATTCTGTGGTGGGTATCAACTTCTCTTTTGGTTTTGAATTAATTGGTTTGATAAGTTGATTTGTTGGGAGTTCAAACTTGGAGTGAACTCCTAGTCTTTTCTTCAAATTAGCTAGGTGCATATCGAAGGGTTTTGGGTCACCTTGTGCCACAAATATTTTTCCTAAGAGTAGAAATCTTATTTCTTGGAATAACATGGAAGGGATTGCCTTCATGTTGTGTATCCATGGTCGGATGAGGATCATATTATAGTTGGTTTCCCGATATATAATATAAAATTCGGTGAGGACCGTCTTGGTTCCTAAAGTGACTGGTAAAACTATGGTTCCAATTAAAGTGGCCTTGAGGCTATCATATCCTCTTAGTGTATTTCATGTCATGGAACAGTTTGTTTCTCCATATCCTAAATTTTGAAGAAAATTGAAGGGGACTATGTTAATTGCTACCCCATCGTCAATCATTACACGTTTGACATAATTATTGTAAACCCATACTTGTAAATGTAAAGTTGGGTGACCTCTTCAAGTAATCTCGACGTCTGTTGGCATTTTGGTTATATCAAATATAAACTCAGTATCCCTATCTGGCGGCCTTGGAGGGTAGATGTCAAAGTCTACATGGTTTACTTGCATTTTCAGAGGAGGAGTGATGTATATTAAATGACCAAGGCCTGATGCTTCTAAGAGGGCAGCCCTATGGGCGGGAGAGTTCTTTAACAAATCAAAAAAGGAGATGTGAGAAAAGGTTTTAGTTAAGTCATTAATTAAATAATAGGTGCCTATGGGTTTTACCAACATTTTTTGAATGTTGTCTGGTTCCAATGGATAACTTGGAGTTAGTTGAGAAGAATAATCCCATCTTCTTGTTATGGTTTCTATGGGTAGCTCGGTGTCTAACTCCACTAGACCAACTATTTTAGTTTGGGCTCGAGTTCCTAATTGGGGTGCGATTGGTGGATTTAATGAAGTTGAGGCTTCATGATCATTGTTTCCTATTATAACACCCTTGTTTGTTCCGTTAGGATCTAGCATGTTATTTTTAGAATGATCTGGGAGTGGATCATTAAAGATCTTGAGGGTGTTGGTTAGATATTTTGTCAAGACAAAATAAGAGGTTCAACCACAGTGCATGGGATAAAATCCCTCCTCAAAGATAGGTGAGGCTGCCTGTTTATTACTAATCTAAAACACAGAAGAAATAATACGTATAGTATTTACACTAATATAACCACTGGGGTTGGGATAGAATCCCAGAATCCATATCCACCATAAATGGAAATATTGTTGTTTTCAAAGTAAAATGGATTGGAAAGAATATACAATGGAAAGGAAATGATGAGAACATATTTTCTTTCGAGAAAATAGAGATCATGAAATAATCATATGAGTTCTAGATAAAAAAATTTAATGTAATGTTTGAAATGATTAAAATGATTGAAATCCATATACACCGTAAATGGAGAGCTTCTAGGTTAGGGCGACCAATGAAATGTTGACAAGCTTCACACTTAGATACCCATTCTGCTGAGTCTCGAAAGAGAGTAGGTCAATAGTATATGGCCTGTAGGATCTTATAAGTTGTCATGGAAGAAGAGAAATTTCCTCCGCATGCTAGGCTATGGAAGAACTCAAGTAGCCTTACTTGTTGAGATTTGTCAACACAATGAAGGAATACGCCATCAATACCCTTCTTGTATATTCCATTGTCCCACAGAATGTATCGTGCAGATCTTAACTTAACTTTCCTTTTCTCCTTTAGGCTTAAATGCGGGGGACATTCACCATAAGTTAAAATGAAAGAAATATCTGTATACCATTCGTCTGTTGTGCTAAAAAAAGCAACATAGGCAATTTTGAGGAGGTATCTTTACTTTCTTTGCATTCTGTCTCAGTATTATTCTCTGCAATCAATTAGCATAGGCCCCTTCCTCGTACCAACTTGGTAGGTCTAATGTCAAAGTCATACTCTTGAAATTTATCTATCAAGTTACCACGTTGACTACCCAACTCTTGTTGAGTCAAAGTGGATTTAGATGTAGTATCAGGAATGAGAATGAGGGTATGAGAACTCAGCACATAGTATCTGAAATGTGTCACCACTCGTACCACTGCATAAGCATGCTTTTCAATTTGTGACATCTTTAGTTCATGTTCCTTTAATGGATAGCTCATGAAAGTGACGGGAGCTTCAATGCCTTCTTTGTTCTCCTACATCAGGATGGTTGACACTATGTGTAAGGAAGCGTAGCTATACATGATGAAATCTTTTTTGAAATCTGGACATACCAAAACAGGAGCATGAGCAATTACCTTTTTGACTTCATAAAATGCAAGCTTCCCTTTGGTACTCCATCAGAATGGAGTTTTACCTTTCATCATCCTAAGGATATCCTTGGTTTTATCTACAAAGTTAGGTACGAACCTCCTTAGGAAATTGACCTTTCTGAAAAAGGAATGAACTCCAGTTTTGCTTGTGGGTAGGGTAAGGCTTTGAATGGCCTTCACCCTCTCTGGGTTGATCTTGGTTCCTTCTCTAGTCACAATATGACCCAGAAAATTTCCCTTTGTCACTCCAAACATGGACTTCTTAGGATTTAATGAAATCCCATGACGCCTGCATCTCAAGAGTACCTGCTCCAGATGATCATAATGATTGCTCTGCCTTTTAAGAGAAAATGGTCAAGTCCTCCAAATATACAACTATAACTTTTCCCATCAGATCTCTAAAAGCCAAGTCCATATCTCTCTGAAATGTGGCCCCAGTGCATTGATCAAACTGAAAGGCATCCTCCTGTAAGAAAAGGTCTCCCATGGGGTTGTGAATGTCTATTTTGTGTTGATCCTCAGCCACCACCTCAACTTGATTATATCCTAAAAATCTGTTGAGCATGGATAACATCTCTGATCCAGTAACAGTCTGTAACACCTGATCTATGATAGGTAAGGGATAGTTGTCTTTTAATGAAGACTGATTCAGGTTCCAAAAATCAACACAGATCCAGATTTCGCCATTCTTCTTCCTGACATGGACGATTAGCAACCCATGTGGGATGATGGATCAGAAAGATAATCTGTGCATCTAACATTTTTTTAATTTTTACAAGAATAGTCCCTAAGATCTTGGGATTGTAATTTCTTTTCTTCTACCTGTGGGGTTTAACTTCAGGCTTCAAGAGAATGCTATGTTGCACATCTTTGGGCTTAAAGGATTTTAAATCTGCATAGGACTAGGCCAAGACATCCATATATCTCTTCAGGAGTGAAGTGAATTTTGCTTTCTCATCAGGGGAACAACATTTCCCAATATTCACCATACGTGGTTGATTCAGAGAGCCTAGATTAACTTGATCTACTTCTGATGAGGAGGTGCCTTCAGGCTGCCTTTTATTATGGATAAAATCATCATGTTTATCAAACAAACCTTCTATAGAAACCAATCCCTTGGCAATCTTATTACCTTTACCTGAATGAACTAACCATCAACCTCTTGATATGAATTCGAAACAGATTCATAGAAAGCTGATTCTAACCCTTGAAAATACAATTCACTAAAGTTATTATATTTTTCTAGAAAAGACAATATATGTTGATCATCATTAAATACTTGCCAATGGGCTGAGTTATCCTGAACACTAGGATGATATAAAATTTCAATGGTGTATGTGTCTCATTTGAACTGTGGATGAGGAAGGAGAAGAGATGTAGACACGGCTAAAGAATCATCTTTGTCATTATGATCCATCAAAATTGCCTTGATGGAAAAAGCATCAAAGCATTTTATGTTATCCCATACCTTATTCCTGTAATGCTTTAGGTGATCATTTTTCACTTGATAGATCCCTTTTACCTGGTTAACAATCAGTTCCACATCTCCTTGAACCTTGATATTTTGAATTCCCTTTTATCTGGCCATTTCTAATCCTAATAACAAGGCTTCATACTCAGCTGTATTATTAGTATTATCAAACTCCATCTTGAAGGCAAAGGGAAAGATTTCAGAATCTGGAGATATAAGAACTACACCAGCTCCTGATCTAGTAGTTGAACAACTCCCATCAAATTCAAGGGTCAAAATAGCATTAGAATCCTCTTATTTGACATCTAAAGTTGGTACCTCTGAGGTCATGAAGTAATTTCCCAAGCCAACATCTTCAAAAATAATTTGTGCCTTGGGGTCATCTGATTTAGTGACCAAATACTTCGCTTGAGGTTCAGGATGGAGAATGTGAGAAACTCCATTAACTAGGATTTTATCCTTGGTCTAGTCCATGTTGATCTATCCCCCAATGTCTTTAAAAAAACCTCTTCCTAAGAGAATACCATAATTAGCTGGAATATCAGCAACCAGAATGGTCATTTTTACTCTCTTCTCTGGGAAGGTGACGAATGCAAATTGTGCATCTTTGATTTGACCAATCAAGGGGACTTACTTGGTTTCCATGGAGTAACACCATTCATATGATTTATTCAAAGTAACTCCAAGGGCATGGGCTACCTTTACAGGCATCATGTTATCGGAGGCTCCTGATTCAATGATGCAATTATTGAGTTTGAATCCATTTATGAGTAAGGACAAATGAAATGGTTCGATCTTATCTGAATAAGGAGCAGAAGTCATATTGTTCTAAGGTGAAGGATAAATAGAACTTGAAAAAATGCCTTTTGAAGGTAAAGGAATAGCATCCTTGCTTCTAATGAATTTGGCAAGTTTCTCAAATTTCTCTGGGTTTGATTGAAGGTATTCTACATCTGACATTTGGATCTTGGTTCTTTTTGCTTGGTCAATGATGTCAAAATTAGTGTATGAAGGAGTGATGATAGGTTCATTTCTGATCACATGGGCCTGAATTGTGGTACTGGCCTTAGGAGAAGGAGAATAGGAGGAAGTTGTTACTTTTTTAGTCATCTCCTTTTCAATTTGTGCTGAGATAGGAGAGCCTCTCTTCGCTATGACCGTGGGAGCATCTTTACTCTTCTCGTTGGAGCTTTCCACTGGTTTTCTAGGATTTTGGGATTGAGATCGAGTGAATATCGTGAATGACTGACCGTCAGGTTTGCATTCATCTACTTTTTATTCCAAATACCCAATGCTAGATTCACCAGCTAAATCGTAATAAGACTCATCAGCATATCCTGAAGCTTCAAAAGCTTCGTGATAATTTGGATCTTCTAGTTCCTCATCATCTTTGACTATCTCTATTGTTGAGTTAACAGGAGGAGCTTCAATGGCCAACCTTGGTTGAGTAGTACTTAACAATGGTTTATCTCTTGTGGGAGTGCCATTAGTATTATTGAAATTTTGTCTAGGGATATCCCGATACGGAACAATGCTCACCTGTTGAGACATTTGATTTTTTAAAGTGATCAAGTCATTAGCCATCTTCTGAATCATGGGATCAGTAGTACTCTTAGAAGAACTCTGATTTTTAGGTTTGGATGATTCTTTTCTAATCTTTTTGGCCAGAATAAGGTTGTCTTATATTTCAGTGGCCATAGCTTGAGCGGTGGCCAAATCAAGGATAGCAGATCTTCTTAACAAAAAGCTCACATCCAGAGGTTGAGCGTTGATAAAGAAACATTTCTAATTATCAAGAGTAGGAATAACATGATCCAGAATATTGCAAATCAGCTTGTTAAATTTGGCTATGAAATCTCGCATGGGTTTGTAAGACTCTTTCTTCATGTGGGTAAGTTGTGCCAACAAGGCATGAGAATCTTCAGCTGGTTTGAACCTTGCTTCAAATACAGATCTCATGGTAGCCTAATTAGCAATGCATGTATATGGGAGATGATAGAACCATTATATGGCTACGCCATGAAATGTTTCAACAAAGATTCAAATAGAGACATCTCTGTGAGTGACCCTAAGAACACCACATGCAACAAAGAATGAGGCAATGTGTTCATCAGGATGTTGTTTCCCGTCACCGTTGAACTTAGGAATATTCTTCCATGATCCATGAGGTAGGTCATGCAAAGGTGGAGTAAGGGAAAGAGGACCAATAGTTACACCTTAAGGCATAGGTTGTGATGCCATTCTTCTAAATGAAGTGCGAACAAGAATCTAAATATCCAACAAGAATAATGCATGACAAGTTGCAGAGACTATTGGTTATTGAGGAATCTGATTCCTTCAAATGGATGAAGAACTTCTTACATGGCTAGATGCAATACTATTGGGTGAAAGTTTTAAATTATGTTGTTGAATCAGATCAAACAATAGATCAGTTTCACCCCATGCTCGGCTTGACCGAGTGAAGATATTTTTGGATAGCTTGAACTAGAAAATAGATCTTGTTGAAAATAAGGCAAATACGAAGTCACCAGACACCAAAAGGATAAGCTTTATATTATCAATCCGTATTCCCCAGCAGAGTCACCAAAAAATTTTGGTTGGATATTTTGTCAAGACAAAATATGAGGTTCAACCATAGTGCATGGGATAAAATCCCTCCTCAAAGACAAGTGAGGCTTCCTGTTTATTACTAATCTAAAACACAGTAGAAATAATATGTATAGTATTTACACTAATCTAACCATTGGGGTTGGGATAGAATCCCAAAATCCATATCCACCGTAAATGGAGATATTGTTGTTTTCAAAGTAAAATGGAATGGAAAGAATACACAATGGAAAGGAAATGATGAGGACGTATTTTCTTTCGAGCAAACACAGATCACAAAATAATCATAGGAGTTCTAGATAACAAATGTAATGTAATGTTTGAAACAATTAAAATTACTGAGAATGCTAAACAAAGAATAGCTTAAGATCCTAAACATAAGAAAAATATCTTAAGAGAGATGAACCTCACAACACAAAGTTTGCAAAAACAACATCAATTTCTATTCATCAAATTATTAAAAGAAAACACAAAGTTTTTCTCGTTCACAAAAGTTCTCAATATTCCAAAAATATCAACCCTTTGGAACGCATAAGCATCACTTATTTATAATAAAAAGAGCAGAGAGAAAATAGGATAAACCCTAGGAAATAGTCTTTTAACAAGAGTCCTATTTTTCTTGACTCTCACACAGGAGACCAAGTCAAAATATGCTTCCTATGTGACGAAACAGAAATGAAAAAGACATGTCGATTTCAAGATTTAAATGACATCTTGCATTGTGCCTATTCTAAATCGTCATCTTTCTCTTCCTCCAAAAAAGCTTGCTTGTTCCAAAATTCTTAGAATTTTTGGATTATAGCTTCCATTTTATTCTCATCAGATGTGGTGGAATGATCACTCAGAACTTCACATGTTTCTTGAGTATCATTAGCATTGCCAGGAAGCTTTTTCAATCTCTTATTGAGTTTCCTCAAACTCTTCAAAGAATGTTCAATTTTCACAAACCTGTCAATGATTTCCATGCTGAATCCGTAAGTTGGTTCATGCTTAATTGATTCTTGGATCTATTCATAAAGATCATCAACAGGTAGGATACCCGAGCTTGCACTCAATACTTTCACACAGATTTTGACCAGTTCTTCTTCCAATTCATTCTTTCCATCGACCAATTAATCTCTTGATTCTCTTAATTTTCTACAAGCTTCATTAAGAATCTTTATTTTGAATTTGATGGTTTTAGTCAGCTGAAAATGTTTATCCCCATGTGGAATGATGCCCTCCTTGACCAAGATGCAGGATGGGATCTGTTTCAGCATTTAGAGAGCTTCGAAAGTCAGCTCCAGGTTCCCAATTTTTGAAGAAAATTCATCATCCATTTTCTCTCCATCTTTCCTTATGTCCTCTAAAGATTGGTAAACTTCCATAGTATCTTTAATGACTTCTTTTCCATGTAGGAGCAGCCTTTGGGTCCATTCATCAACTGTTCTCCCCTTTTCATTAATCTTCTCGATCATGGGTACCAATGAAAAATCGAACACGATAGGAATAGAGGATGATGGTGTTGACTCATAGGGCTTTAAGAGCTTGAGTAATACTTTGGTCAACTACTCTACTTTCTGTTTAAGCTCATCCCTGCTTTCCTTTGTTTCTTTTAACTTATGACATATCATGTTCATAGCATATCGTGCATCTTGTTGTATTTCTTCTGCTGTCACTTTCCCTAGATTGACCCTGGTTATCTGATAGTCAGAGGCCATTATGTCCTCTCTTGTCTTGTCAGCTACGGGAGTGGAGATGTCTATAAGTTTGTGCCTAGAAGCATCCACTGAAACCTTTGAAACTGTTTTGGGTTTCTTGGTTGATTTAGTAGTAAAGGCCTTAAGTGAACTAAATCAAAGGCTGGTAGAGGAAATACCACCTTCCTTTTCCTCAGAGTCTAATCAAGTAACCATTGAGGTGTACCAGAGGAATTTGCTACTATTGTAGGAGTTTGGGTCACACTTGCAGGTGGAGGAAGACTTACTGGGGGAGTGGGAATAGCCACAATTATGGTAGTGGATTCAGTGAAAAGAGGTGTAGAAGGAGGAGGCATATCTATAGTCACTTTGGTTCTAGTAGAGAGAGGTGAGAGTCTAGATAAAATACTGGCCATGGATGGTGAAGAAGATGGAGAAAGAGGAGGTGGAAGTGGTTGCGAAGGAGGAGGTACAGATCCTAAAGCCAAAGCCTGGGAAGTGAAGGATAAACTTACTTTTGTTGGGAAATTAGAAAATGGTGAAATCAAAGGTTGACTCACCTCTACCTTCAAAGTGACTTCCCCTATTTCTGGTGGTGTTGGTGAATCTGGTATGCTCACCATATCAACTGGAGTGGAATTTGAAGCGGCTTCTTGTTCTCCTCCCTTCTTCAAGAATTTGAGCTTTATAGACCTCTTAGAAGAGCTCTTGTCCTTTTCCTTTTTAGAGAATCCCGCTTCTAAAGCAACAAACTTTGAAAAAATATTTTCTTTGTAACTCATTCCCCAAGAGGTGAGCCATGCCTTAGTGCATGTGAGAATCAGAGTTGATCTATCTACAATAGAAGCTTTTTCACTGATAGACAAATAAATAGCTAGGAAAACATATTGATCCTCATTCAATCCATCGTATGAAGCATCCATAATACTTTCATTATCACCAGTACCCTTTGGGATGTCAGCAACTTTGAGTGTCTAAATCACATCAAGTGTTAATATACTATGATCCTTTCTGCGGACAGTAACTTCATCATGAAGATCAACCCAAATGTCTTCTATGCTAGGCACGTGTGGGTACAAGGTTCCATATGACTTAAGAACTCCTCGAATAATGAACCCATCTCTGGGCTTCATGTGCTTATTTAACTTCTCCTAAAGTCCCTGCACTACATTCTTGGCTTTTACCACTATTGAGTAGGTATACATTCCAATAGAAATTAGGAAGGATATGGGATCCTTGTGCTTACTCTGTTGGAACTTGTGGAAATCAAACAATTTCCTGACCAACTCCATCAGGACCAGCTTGTCTCCTGGGTATCTAGGCAATCGGAAAGGATCACCCAGGTACATAACCACTCGAAGATACATGAAATTCATAAATTATAAGAAGACACAACCCCATTTTGAAACGTCAGCCCATGCCTCATCAGAGACTCTTGTTTTCCTCAGTTTAGGGTTCATCCTGCAAATTTTCTCATAAAAGAAAGCATCATTTACTCTTCTGAATTGGTCCTCAGACCCCTTCTTTGTTAGCTAAGAAAAATACCAATAAATGTGTTTAGCTACTTTGTTTCCCTTCGTGTCCAATCCAAGATAATTCCTCATACCAGCTGTTATGTAAGTGGCATATGAGGACATATAAAAATTTCTTGTAGACAAGACTGTTTTCATCTGGGAGTCTATCTCATCACTGATAAGACTACCCCAATCAATCCCTTGTTGATTCTTCTTAATGATGACCATGAATTGGTACATCCATCCTTGGAAAACATTTGACTTAGGAAATCCAAAAACCTGGCTCAACAAAGTAATGATATCATTGATCTCTTAAATGAAATCACATCTAGGAACAAATCTTGGAAACCTAGAGACAACATGCTTAGATCTAATCAGGAACTTCTTATTCACATGTTTAATACAGTCTTCTTGATCTTTGTCCCAAGCTTTCTAGGCTGACTTGAGATCTACGTCCCCATACTCCTCGAAGTTAGGAAATCTAAGAAGGTCGTCGAAGTAACCTCCTTCTAACTTAACTATGATTTCTCTGGCCTGATTTCTCATTGAACGAGAAGCAGAGTCATAATTCAAAGCATGTGCCAAAATGAACTTGGGGTACTGAGAAGACATGGGGAATCCTACTGCAAGAGGAAGGCCACTACCAAATATTGATTTCATCCAAGGGGTTTGGGAATAACTCTTGACTATTTTCCAAAAATCTTCCATGTCTATATTTCTGAGTTCTGTATCCCGAATGTCATAATTGCAATCAATGTAGGAAGGAGACTCCACCTTCCTAAATTTGTAATTCATCTTCCCTAATTTATCCGACTTATCCTATGATGGACCAGGATCCGACATGAGGAGTCTTGGAGGAGAAATGCCTTGATCACTTCTGGTTTGAACACTCGGGTTTGAGAACTTGTTGAACAACCCCACAGACCCGATGCACTGCAGAGCGTGTTGAAGGTTAGGATTTGTCAGAAACTTTATGAAACCTGACACACTAGAGAGAATGTGTCGAAAACTAGTATATGTATGACACTCTGAAAGTCTCGAAACACTGGAGAGAATGTGTCAGAAACCAGTATATGTCTGACACTCTGAAAATCCTGAAACACTGGAGAGAATGTGTTGGGTTTCGGAAGTCATGTGACATGAAGCATGTTTTTTTATCACGCATGTTCCGATGCTCTGTATTTTCGAAAACCTAACACAAGGGAGTTGAATCAGGTTTTGGGTTTCATTTACATGTTGTTGAAACGTGAAAACCTGAAATACTCTTCAAACAGACATTTTAGTAGATTTTTTCAAAAAATTCTATGGGTATCTTGATTTTAGTTGGAATCTCTAAAATGGGATAACATAGGGGAAACTACCCCTATATAAGTGTTTGACGTGGGTAGTACAAAATTTGCTAAAAATATATCTATAAAGAGTTGTTTTTGATCTTCTGGCAAGCACTGCATGAATTTATCGTAGTCACGACAAGTCCTAATATCGTGGCCTTTAATCTTGTGGAAGCCACAATACAAATTGGGATTATAATTTCGAGGTTGTTGATTTAAAACCTGTTGTGGTCCAAAATTATGATAAGGTTGCTAGTTGTTAGAGTTAAAATTTTGAGGTTATTGCCTTTGGTTTTGACTCTGATACCCAATTGGGTTTCGATTTGGACCTTGTGTTTGGATTTTTCATTGTTGTTGTTGTTGTGGTCATGGTGGATAATTAAAATCCACCAGATTTATTGTTGGAACAAAATTGTTAATTCGTTGATTATTAACAGGTGGCAAAATGTTTACAATGTTTGCTCTTTTAATTTGGTCAGTTACTCCATTTGTTGTAACTCCATGGTTCTTGTTATGGATCTTAGGTCCTTGATTAGCGTTCCAAGTGTTAGGATAGGCCGTGGTGTTTTTACTGGGAGTGTTTAATTTCCCATTTGTCCCATATGTCTTACGACCACTATCTATCACTGCTTGGTTGATTCGGAGAGCACTCTCTAGTACTTCATCGTAAGTTCTTAGTGGGAACTTTTGGACTTCTTCCTTTATCTATCTGTTGAGAGAATGAAGGAATAAATCACATAGTTCCATTTGATCCATGTTTAGAGCACTTGTTGATGAGTAGAAAACCATATGCTATCTTTGAATAAAATGAGCAGTGGATTCATTATGTTCTTATTTAATATGCAAGAATTCCCTGATTCCTATTCTTAATAATTTGTTCATATCAAAATCTTTGATAAACTCTGACACGAGTTGTTTAAATGAGTATATCAAGGCTTTAGGTATTCTATAATACCAATCAAGGGCAATACCCTCTAGGGTCTTCGGGAATATCTTAGCAACAACTCCATCCCAAGGGAGTAATTCCCATATGGGTGTGGCATAGGCTTTAATGTGTGCATTTGGATCTCCTTCCCCTTTATATTTGGGTAAATCAGGAAGAGGTCTTGGAAACATAACACTTTGTATGGTGAAGTCTAGGGCTTCTTTTAAATATTCTGAATAAGTCCCTACCACATAGGCCTCGACCATCGATGGTGCTTGCTGAGGGGGTGGAGGTGGAATGGGTTGTTGATATGGCATAGAAAATGTATTTACAGGGACATAAGGGAATCCCTGTGGTTGAACGAACATCCCTAGAGAAAAGAATATGTCTCTTTGTGGTGATTTTGAATAAGTGTTTAAGTAGGGAGGAGCATTGTCATGGTATGGGTTGTTTGGTGCCAAGTCGGGAGGTATCATAATTACAACCAGAGTGGCATTTGAAAATGTGGTCCTAGTTGGTGTTTGTTATGGGTAATTATGCGGATGTTGAGGAGGCATGCCTAACGTGCCTATTCCTGTAAGGAGGTTAACCTGACTGGGGTGATGTAGAGGGTTGGGGATTCCTACTTGCTCAAAATATGAATTTTGGTTTGCTTGAGCAAGTTCCAACCCTCTAACCTTCTCAACTAAGGCTGAGATGGCCATTATTGGTGAAGACACAGTGTTTTGCCTTAATGGCATTTGTTGTATGCCTTGAGGTTATAGAGGGGTATGATACCCTACTATGAATTGATCAGTACCCTGCCAAGCTTCATCGAGGGCATTTCCCATGAGTGGAGGAATGGGGGTGTTTTCTTGGAGTAGGGTATTAGATTGTATTTGCAAACTCCCTATAGGTGGGTACATATTTTGGAAGTGTTGTTTGCTTCTAGCATAGCGTGCTAAGTAATCCTCATCCAAAAATGGGAGTGGATCTGACTGTCTACTGATCTGTGGTATAAACAAGACCCAAGGAGATTAAATGGATTCTATAGTAAACATCATATTGTTAGAGCCTGAGGGCTCTGGTTGTTGTGTTTATGCAAGCTGATCTAACTCCTTAATTCAGAATGAATAACTGGAGCTAGTTCTTTGGGGGGAGTTTGAGATGACAAGTAATTACTTGAATAGTTATCAGCCCATATGGAAAGCGAGGGTGATGGTTGTCTACTTATTTGACAATAACTTGCTTCAAGACCCAAAAGAGGTCTACCATATGTGTTATATCCCGACATATTCTGGGGGTATATGAATACCCATAGAATAATTGGAAATAGTGAAGGTGGATGAAATAAATGAAAATAAAATGGGAATATTTTTTTGTTTCATGTCGGGTTCACTAGTTTTGTACGATGGAAAATAGATATGCAAGCATAGGAATCTACAAGTAACTCTTCCTCATACCCAACCTCCTGAGGTCATGCCGATATAGCTGGTGAATGTGGAATATATATGGATACAAACAAACTAGTTGGGTAATCTTATATCATCAACATGCAATAATGGAATCTACGAATCTAAGATGAAGAAGACCCTCCTAACCTGAATTGGTGTAATGGATTGTTCGGATATAATAGTTGTTCGGAGGCTCCAATCAATGTCAAGCTCTACCGAGATCCTGTTTATTGGTTGTTGGATACGTGGGAAGTGACCTGTGGGAGCTTCGTGTATATTTCCAAACAAGGTCATGAAAAATGGTGATGGGAGGTGTAGTGGATTTCTCTGGGGTTTTATGGATGATTCTCTGGTCTAGTCCAAAAATCTTTAGCTTGACTGGATGCTATGTTTAGTAAGGAGAATTGTGTAATAATTTCTAGTGGAAGTGGTGAGGACCTAAATACTAGTGTTTGTAAACCAATGTCAATGTTTGATTGATTAGTAGGCCCATTGGGTTGTGGGACCTATGGATGACAACTGTAAGTTTGTGGTTGTGTCATACCTCCTATGGCCATGTGAAGAGTTAATCTCTCCTTCCGATTATCCAATAATCATACACTTTTTCAACCTCTATGTTTAGAACTAGGAGTTGTGTAATTATCTCAGAATACGTTATAGGTGTTCTGGCAACTTGAATGCGTAAGCTAGTATCTATGTCGATGAGGAGGTCTCTTGCATTAGGTCATGGAACTAAAGGATCACAACCAAATACTTGTTCTCTTTTGAGTCCTTGTACAGTCATACAGATATCCTATCAAGGCAATCTATAGTTAGGGTGATTTGACCAAAATGTGTATGCCTTGTCATCTTCAATATTTAACCTTCTCAGTTGTTCACTAATTGCTTATAGGTTTTTCATTGCTCGAAAGACCTATATCCTAAGGTCTTGATCTATATCAGCTAGTGTTGTGGGTATATTTGGTTGAGGCACTATTGGTTCAAATATGTATTCTCTGGGCTCTCTAGGTCTTGTGATTATCATGCAAAATGATTCAACTTTTAACTAAAATTAATAAACTAATTATGAAAGATGTATCTACACTATGCATGCATTCTTTTATTTTTGTAAATTCGATGAATTATTTTAATGAAATTAAAGAGTAGTTATTCTAATATATTTATAAAATGGACAAATAATCTAGTAACAGAATTAAAACAAAAAAAATAGCCTAGTGTGGCTATTTGCCTGTGCAGTTGTGAATTTATCCTAAATATCTAAGCAACTAATTGTTTTAAATTGAAAGACTCTCGATCCTACCTCAGAAGTGAGGAATGAATCACATTTTCTCAGAAACTATCAATCCCCACAACTTCCCTAGTGATATCAAGAGTGAGCTTTTAACTGAAATAAAATAATTTACTACTCTATTTGATACATTGTAACTATAACTTTGATAGCTCAAACCTGGCATTTACAAAATAGTGGTAAATCCAGTTGTGTGTGACTTTGTCCCCTCAGTGTGATCTCCTTGTTCCTTCATGTTCTCTTGAATCTAGAAAAGCATATATATGATAGCATCGACAGAATAAGGAACTCGAACAATGGAAAATTTTGGATATAGACCGAATACAATGTGAGTAAGAGAGAGATAGTGCAAGTGAATAGAGCTTGAATATGCAATTCCTAGTGGGATTTATTGCGGGAATACAACACAAATGCACTGAGAGTTTTCAAAGCTATATTTTGTGACTAAACAAAACCTGTAACTCTAAATGGATCCCAATCTAAGAATGAAACTATCTTATTTTAAACTGACTTGCATGGAACATCAATGAAGCAAGAATGAAACAAGAAGATTGAATGACCTCTAAATAGTAAAGGAAGACCAACAATGGATGCAAAACATGAAACTATTGGAATTCTAAGCAAGAAACTCAAATACTGAATGATTAAACAGAGAAGGAGAGGGGCCATTTGTTTGAAAACAAGCTATCTATTTATAGCGAATGCATTCAATAGAAGGTATCTTGGAATGGAACTCTTTTAAAATTAAACAAAGTGAAAACACTATTCACAAGGTGGCCAAAACATAAATACAAAGCAAAGAAGCTGAAAAATGTGGATAGAAATTGAAATTTTACGTTTGACGCGATCATTGGAACTTTCTGGAAAATGCATACAGGACCGCCACCTTGTACAGAGCGATGATTATAGGATCACTACCCTATCTTGGGTGATGGTCTCATAACTAAAGACCAAAATACGAGAAAAGGGGGGGCAGAGGGTAGAACAAAGCACATGGAGGCCAAGTGAGGCACATGTGATACAAACATATACTTGGCAAGTTTTTATGGATCCTAAACACCTTACAAGGAGACCTGTATCATCATTAGGGCATGTGTAACATCTTTCCAGTGGTGTAGTACCCTATAATTTTGGGTACGTATAGTCACAAGCCTTATAAAACTCAATACAATCCTGGTAGATATTCTCCTACCAAAACCCTACAAGTAGAATCTTCCCTGTGGTTTCATTTCCTTCATAATGTCCTCATGTAATCCCACCATCCACTTGCTTCATGATTGGAACACGATCGTGCTCTAATATGCATCAGCGTAGAACCTCATCATGGGCTAACTTGTATAAATCTCCACTAATCAACATATAAGGCATGGTGCATATAACCAACTAGTTTCTCTTTGAATACTTCATTCCTTCCGACGCCACACCCATTTTAAGAAATACTACAATATCCTCTAAGTCCTAGGGTGTGCATTATGACCTAAATAGTTTCACGTCTTGCATGGTATCCTTAATTCTCTACCTTTCCTCCCCTGATTCAATTCTTAATAGATGATCAGGTCCTGAATTACTCTTTCCTAGTTTTACCATAACTGAAAAACTCAAATTCTTGAAATAATAAGACCCAATGTCATATGTGCACTTGCCAAATGGGATTGTTCACCAAGTACTTTAGTGCCATGTGGTTCATGTAGAATATGAAAGGTGTTTCCAGAAAATACTACCTAAATTTATGCAACGCGTAGATCATTGACAATGCCTCCTTAGTAGTTGTGTAATTATGTTCAGCTAGTGTCAACTTCTTACTGGAAAAACACAAGCGGTGATCAACAATCCCCTTGCCATATTGTGTTAGTACTACTCCAATGGATGTTCCTGAGGCATCAAGATGCACATGGAAGGGCTTATCCCAAGAAGGAAAATGTAATATGGTTGTAGTGATAAGCCTATATTTCAATGTGTCAAACGCCTTCTGTTGCACCTCTCCCTAGTGAAAGGCACTCTTTTGTTTAAGAAATTCCTCCAAGGGCGTGGTGATCTTGGCATATCCCTTAATAAATTTCCTGTAGTACCCTGTATACCCAAGGAATCCTCACACAATGCTCTAACTGGTAGGCTCCCCCTATCCCACAATAACTTCGACTTTGGCGGGATCCACCAAGAAGCCTTCCTTACATATAATATGCCCCAACAGGGTTCCAAATGGAGTAGTAAATACACATTTCATAATGTTGAGGGATATCCTCAACTGCAAAAATCTCTTAAACATCAGCCTCAAATTGTCATAATGGTCTTTTACTAGCCCATATACAGTCTAGTCATCCAGGTAGACCTAAAGAAAATTATGGACGAAGTCCTGGAAGGCTTGTACCATGATGCGTGAGAACACAACAGGTGCATTCTTCAGCCCAAAAGGCATGACCTTGTAGGAAAAAATTTACCAATCGGTGGAAAAAAATTTCTTCTCATGGTCTTCCTTTGTAATTATAACTTAGTGGTACCCTAAGAACCCATCCATAAAAGAATAGACCTTGCGCCCGACTACTCCTTCCAAAATTTCTTCAGTGAAGGGGGTTGGAAAAGGGTCAATACACACACTGCATTCAAGCCCCTGTAATCAATGATGCTTATCCTTCCATCCTTCTTAATGCTTATAACCATTAGACTCACCAATTCTTATTCCTCCACAGCCTCAATGATTCCTGATGTTATTATCTTGTCTATCTCCTCTTTAACTGGTACACGTAAGTTCGTATTCATCTGATACGGTCTCTTCTGAATTAGGCGCACACCTTCCTTCAAATTGATCCTATTTTACCCCAAGGAGTGGTGGACCCCTTTGACCTCGTGGTACTCACGTGGGAACAAATCTTGAAACTCACACAAAAGGTCAATGATCTTAGAAACCTCTTTCTCCGACCAATAATCCCCAATGATATCCTCCTTAGGTTCTACCTAAGAACCAATGTTAACCTTCTTTATCTTCAAGGGCTCATGGTAAGAATGCAATCACTCATCCACGCTATCCCTAACTTCACACATACCTTCAGAATGGTTAGCATCTAGACTCTCCATTTCTTCACCATCTATCTTATAGACCATTTTTCCTTTTTCCTTTTCTATGAACGCATGCCCAAGCTATGTCTCTTCTAATTCTCCCCCATCAAAACACATCTCCAAACCAGGTTCACCTAATAGCTCAAGTATCCTATCTTTTTCCATAGCACTATCTCCCATTATAAGGCATTTGACCACCTGCAACACCTTATCTAATGATGGCTTTGTACTCCGATACTCAAAATCTTGAATGAGATCATCCACCAACTCCTGCCAATTCCCTATCTGACGGAAAATCTCTGAGTGAATGTATCATGCATGTGCATGGCCTTGTAAGCTGGAATACAACTTATGCACCCATAGAAAAGGTGGAAAAGCTTTTGTGCCTTCCATCCAGGCCTTCTCACATGTTTATATATGACATGAGGTGGGTTCTTTGCCATGGTAGTCTTGTATGACAGTGGGCACATTGCTTCCAGAAAACCTAATAGAGAACATGGTTCTCATCTCGCACCAATCTCAAAGGCTTCCATGATGTGTCTCCCACCAACACACTGTAGTCCCAAGAAGGTTATAGCTGAGCATACCTCTTCTTTCGTTATCATTTTTCTATTGATCCTCCATTTCTCATAATAAATCATTAGAGTTAGATCCTCCAAAGTAACTTGGTATCTTCTTCCCTCCTAGGTGTTTGACCAAGTGTTATTTTGTTACCCTTATCACTGATATTCTCAATTGTCACCCAATTAATTCATGAGTCCCATATGACCAATTTTCACATGCTATGTTGGTTGTTTCACTCAAATACTGAGTGTCATAAAACTAGATAATTCCTTCTGTAGGATGAATTAATTCAGGGTCTCTAATAGAGCGCACATAGATTAAGTTAATGACTTCTTCTCCCAAGATCTTAGTATAGGGAATTGACTTCCCATCTGTCAAGGGGATGATGACCCATTCCTCTTTGTTCTCAAAACTAATATACCCCTTGTTAAACCGTAGGTCAGCATTGTTTTTGTAACACTAGGGGAACCCAATTAATGCTAGAAATTTATCTGCCTCAGCTAGCGCCAAGACTTTGAAGTCTCTAGTGAACTTGGCCCCTTGAATAGTGATACATGCATCCTTTAAGACACCAATGGGCATTTCCTTCATCCTGTTTGCCATATACAACACATTCTAAGATGGGTGGAATGTGGGCCTTCCCATTTGATTCCATACATCCAAAGTGAGAACATTGACTTCCGCACCCGTGTTGATCAAAATATTTCTCAGAATCCATCCATCTACAATAGCATTTAAGATGATCTCTTTTTCATATTCAAGGCTATGGGGAGGATGGTTAGCCTGCAAAATCTACCTTTCGCACTCTCTTCCAGTGTGTTGTACCTTCTATCCTAACCATTCTCCTAGAAAGGGAATTATATTCTCTTTCCTTAACATCTTGCATACTTTCCTAACCTCATCTAGATCCTTCTGTGGAGCCTCGACATGCTTCCTTTTCTCTGACTGTCTTGACTTATCCTTTAGACACTAGATCTCTCCTTGCAAACTCCAAATCACATGCATAGACTCTTGATACACCTCTTTTTGATGAGTAGTGTCTAAATACTTCCCATGTACCACTTATTCTCTTATAACCAGTGTTCTTTGTCTTGATATTTCCCTAGCATGTGTGGCCTCTGCTTACATCATCACTAGTATAGGTTCTTTTCCTAACTCACGCACCACTCTCGGCATCCATTGTGAGATGGCCTTATTTATACTTACCATCCCATTGCCCTTTTCTTTCCGGTGCTACTAGCTCATGTTCTCAAACAATTCAACGCACTCTTCATACTTATGTTTCTTTCCACACTACAAGCATTGCAACAGATAAGGACACTCACACTTATAATGCTCTGTAGACCCACAGTTATAAAAATTTCCTCGCGGGAACTCACCTCTTCCTCCACGGTTGCTATGACCATGAAATCCTCTATAGGAACCTCTTTTGCTTGCTCCTCCATCTGTGCACACCTTATAACGGTGATCATCATCCTTGGAACTACTTGGAATGTTGGTCTAGCACAAACCAAGATCAATGGCATCATGTGTTTGTTCAATTAGCCTATAATCTTTGGTGTCATGGGTAATAGAGGTACAAATATTATAATATCAAGACACATTCTTATATATCATGCACTATAGTAATGGGCATCTACTTGCATCATGATCCCCGTCGCTAATTTAACATTCCACCATCATGGTGCATACTGACCTTTGAGGACAACTATACTTTGTGTGCCCCTCTATCTCACAATTTATGCACCATAGACCACTACTAGTCCCATGTGTCGAGTTCACAGATAGCTTCACCAGCTGCTTCGTCATTACAATAATTTGAGCCTAAAGGAAAAGGCTAACATTGGTATCTACACTTCTAACAGTCTCAACACGTAGATCAGCCTCCAAGGCCTCACGTAGGTCTGTGAATGTCTTGTGCAAAAGCACTCTTCTAATGGTGTTATCAATCCTCCAACAAACCACTGATCATGCTAAGAAGGATGAATATCATAAGATAGATTTGAAAAGAGATTTTTTAACCATGTGTCATATTTCCACACACTCTCTACCATTCCTTATCATATCCCTTTCAAAGCGCTAATGCTCTTCTACTCAAATTCAGGGATGTACAATTTGAAGTTATAGAAAATGACTCCTTAACAATGAGGTTTTTTGAACTCATGGAGTTGGAAGAAGTTCAAGACAAGGCTATGAAAAATTTAAGCCAACATGAGGCTCAAGTTACAAAATCCTTTGACATGAAATCTTTTGATAGGAATTTTCAAGAAGGAGGTTTAGTTCTAAAGCGAGACAAAGACAGAGCCAAACCAGGAAGGCATGCCAAGTTTGATGCTCTCTAGAGTGGACCGTATATTATCTCAAGTTGCAAAGAGGAAAATTCATTTCTTCTATCCAGACTCAATGGAGAATAATTTCCCATTCACGTGAATGGTATACATCTCAAAGCTTTCTTTTGAGATTGCCCCACCCTTGTACAGTGTTTGTTTTTATTTTCCTCCAAGTGCTCTGCACATTGTTTTATTTTCTTTTTATTTCTTTTTTATTTTTTGGTGTCCTCTAAATGTATTTTTATTCCAAGACTCCTTTTCCCCAATGGTTTGTATAAGGCTATTGATCTGAAAGCTTTACAGGAAATCATTCCTTAGAGGTCTCCAAAAATGTTGCCGATTTAATCTACCTTGAGAAGCACACTTTGAAATCAATTAGAAATTTTTTGAAATAATATTCACACAGAAGATCTCTGCATCCTGAAAATTATCCAAGTCCCGAAGTTTGAAAATTCAGACTTTGGACTTTGGGGATTTTCCCTTTTAGGGTTTAATTGACTTAAATTTGAAAAAAAAAATTCAAGTTCCAAAGTACGAAACCCTAAAAGTCTAAAAATTTTGAATTTTTGGCTTTCAGGTTTTAGAACTCTAAGTCACGATTTTTAGGAAATTCCCTTCGGATTTCCAAATTTCGAAACCCTGAAAGTCTGAAATTTTAGACTTGCAGGCTTTCAGATTTTAGAACTCTAGGTCGCATTTTTTAGAAAATTTCTTTCAAACTTCTGAAGTCTGAAAGTATAAAATTTAATACTTTTGGGATTTTGGGTTTCGGAACTCTCCCAATCATTTTCAAGTCAATTTATTTCAAACTTCCAGAGTCTGAAAGTACAAAAGTTTGAAATTTTGGAATTTCAGGATTTCAAGTTTTGGAACTCTTCTGAGCCATTCCACGATTTTCATCTCTTGATCTTCGAAGTCTGAAACCACAAAATTCCAAAATTTTAGAATTTCAGGCTTTCATGTTTCATACTTTTGGGGCTCTCTATGCATTGAATCCTTACCTACTTCCATACAAATTGGAATTTTTCCATATATATCACGTTTTTTCTATTTAAATCACATTTTCACCTAACACTTTGCTCTGACGACCTGATTTTTACTATATCTTGAAATTTTCAACATCATTATCAAGGTATTTTTTTGGTCATTTTCTTTTTGGTTTAAGATCTTTTGTTTTGTTTTCTCCTTGTTCATTTCTTTCTTTCCTCCTCTGCATACCTTGGAAAATGACAAACTCATTTCCCTCCATGTTTTCATGATTTAAGTTTCTACATGCATTCAAAGTTTGTAAAGATCCTATCAAGTTCTTAAATTCACCCTCTCATCACCTCTTATTTTTTAGAGTTTGGAGATTGGCATTTTCAAGGAACTCTCTTTTCAGAATTTAGAGCTTTGGTTGTTTGGGTTTCTCTCTTTTGGGAATTGTGCCATTCAGACTTCGAAATTCTCTTTTTCAAGATTTTGGAAGTCCCTACATCAGAGTTCTCTTTTTCAGGATTTCAGACTTCTCTATTTCAGAGGTTTGGACTTTGGGTTTTCGGAACCTATCATTTCAGAATTTTCCAATTCAGGTTTTCAAACTTCTACAATTCAGGTTTTCAGACTTCCTCCAATTCAGGTTTTCAGAGGTTTCCACTTCGGGTTTCTAATTTTCAAGTTTTCAGAGGTTGGAGATTTTCATGTTTTCGGATTTCTCTTCTTCAAAATTTTAAAACTTAGAATTTTATTTCTACCTCCAGATCTAAGGGAAATGAAAAGATGAAATATTTGTTCCTCAGGGTTTCCTCTCACTCTTGCTTATCCTTCAACCTGGGAAACATATGGGACACCGACCTTGGACAAACTGGTTTTCTAGACTTCTGGGAAAGGGTGAAGGCCCCAAATAATAAACATTGGAAGCAAGCCATGTATGATAATAGGCTTGTTCTTGTTGTTTGTTTTCCCATATCCATGCATTTCCCAGAATTTGTTTTGGCTACAACAGCCCACTATAATGAAGAGTCTATGACAATTAAAGATTTCGATGGAAAGGTTATGATCCGCTTCAACTCATATTTCTTCAAATATTTTCTTAAACTCCCTGACGTTGATTATTAATCCGTAATTTCACCAGATTCAGTGGTGGAACATTGGAACAAAGAAGCGGAATTGTGCAAAAAGGTCGTGTTGAAAAGTTATCTGGCCAAGAGTTTTTGTAACATTCCCATTTTAAGACTTTAGAAGAAATGGATTTTTTTTAAATATATATGATGTTCACTATTCTAAATAAAGCATTATTTAGAACAAACATTCCATGCCAATCGAATTCAAATAGATAACCATATGTATATGTAATGACTCAGAGTGATCCACCGATCTATTCATTTTATAACTCAGTAAGCTACCAATCTATTTATGTTATCTTATGTATTGAATACATATTGTATACTTTGTATACTTGGTTTTCCTACCCTACACTGGGTACTGAGTGATCTATTTAAAGAACATATCTAAATATTTGTTCCCAATATTCATCTGATATCACGTTGTTTTAAACTTGATGAAATAGGACAACACAACTAGCAGCTTGTGATACTTTGGCCAAATATTTACAACATACTATGTATGTCACTATTCCTAGATGGCATACTCGTCATACTAGAATACATCCTTCACCTCACTCCTCTATTATCTTGATTCGTCTTTACTAACTAACCGTTAGTCCACTTGTCCCAGGTTTAACCCTAGCCCTAGTTAGGAACATAACTTATTATAGGAAGAAACTCAAAATTGATTAGGGTAAATGGGCATACTCGGTTAACCTAAGTTAACCGGATGTGCTAAGGTACCCTGAGCCATTAGAGGATAATTCCTATCCTAAATATTCCCCTAACCTGACCTAGATAGAAACTAAGTTCAAATCCAAGTTCTTATTGTGTGTAGATTTGGATAATCAATGTGGAAGGGTGATGCCACATGTCAACTACAACACTATATTCTCGAGAAGACCCAATTCTTCTCAAAAGTATAGCCCTGTAGTTGGACATGTGCCAACATCCTACTAGAAACTACCTCATCAAGATATGTACATACCCCAACAAGATCATTAATGACATTATTAATTTGGATTAAGTCTTGATTACAACAACCCTACTAAACCATAATCCAATACTCCATAAGTTCTTTCCTAAATTTGTTTCATTTAGTCCATGAAGAACTTCATTAAACTTATGGTTGTTTTTAATGTTTGTTTTATCTTAGTTAAACCGAAAATTAACCAAAACAGGAAAACGATACCATAGGTTTCATTTAAAATTTACTTTAACTTTCAGGAAGGTTTTAACATCCATATATATCTAATTAAAGTAGACTTCTTTCAAAATGAATTCTAATAAATAGTAATCATACCTCCAAACCTTTTAGGTTTATATTCAATTGAGAGAGAGAAAGAGTCTTTCTCTACCTAATTAAGTATTAGGGTATATCATTCCCAATATCCATATTTCTTAATGCATGTTCATTATGCATCACATTATTATGTTAAATTGTTTAGATAAAACACTCCATATTATGAAACTCAACAGGTTGCTTTATTATAGGGGAAATTGACCTAATTCCCATTATCCATTTTATCACAGATAACAAGATAAGCATAACATAACATAAAGAATATCAACAAGATGGAACTTTAATCTTCTTTATAAAAGTATGAGATAATTTTCAACAACCCATGCAAATAAAAAACAACTCGCAATTAATCATTACAACTTATAAAATTTAGAAGACTATGCTCTTTAGGTAACTGCATAACAACAACCTTCATTCTATAAAGTATAAAAATTTTCTTTTACAATTCAACAAAAGAATGAATCGAAATTCCTTACTAGGAATTAGACATATATTAGCCAATGCATCATATAAGTTTTTTTCCTTCTTTTACCACTTAAGTCATCCATCTGTAAAAATAGCTAGCACGGGTCAGTTCAATGAACTGATTATGATAAGCACTAATCATTAAAATAAAGTGCATTCCACTTATTGTTTCATTAAAGCAAAACTGCTTTAATGAGATAATTAAATCATCATACATTACCATAAGTGATAACAAATAGAAAGGAAGTTCATTTATAAATCTAGATCAAATTTAAAGAGAAAAGTAGAATATAATAAACAATATCTACCTAAGATCTTAAAGTTCTAATAATTCTATCAATGGCTTGTAAACAGTAATATATCTTGCCATCCCATTGTATCATAATTCTATCCTAATAGAATACCACGATTATATTTTCTAAGAGACATAATAAAGGTACACAACATGGTTCCTTCAAGGATGATTCATCTAAATTATAAGTAAGGAATATAAAGAACCATTTTGAACTCAGCCCAAACCTATAACATCAGAGAAACAAACCAAATTATAACATAAGTTACCTATTCCTTTCCAGGATCACAATATTATACATTCAATCATTAGAATATGCATTAAATAGAATTCCCTAACCAAACAAGAAGGTAAGGGAAACCAGAACAGTCCAACTGCAACTCCAATTCCAACTGTACATAGTTAGAAATTATCAATCAAATGATAAGAAATCAATGCTCATAAACAAGGTAGCACTGAAGAGGAGATGATATATCTCTAATCAATTTCTTCACAAAGGATAAGGCGTACAAGAGAAAACCTACTCCTATCCATATAAACTGGACAAGAATAGTCAACAACAATCAAACCCATAAGTATCAATTTACTTAATCATCAGAACTTTCCTAGTTACTAGCTCTCAACATTATTTCAACCAATGATTTGAACAAAGGTAGACCAATAGGTCATGAGAAATCAATAGCTCGAAATGGAATCGAGTACTAGAAAAGTTCAAACGATTGAGCCTGTCCAAGGACAGAGATAAATTCACTCTAATAAGGAAAGGTCTATTTGATAAATTATTTCGTTCAACTAAACAAGAGAGTTCTAGTTTCAAATCAATTCAGGATGAAAGCATACGATAGACCTGAACCAATATACTATTCACAAAAGAATACACATTTATATAAATCACTTTCATGAAGAGAAACCAAAGTCTTATTCACTGTTTTAGTCAAGAATAACATCCCAAAACAATAAACGATAAGGTTCAGAATTACCCATGAACCCAAGATTGGAGAGTTACAAATGCCTCTACACGAATACAAAAGGTACGTAGTTTGAAATTCAAAATAATCAAACTCAATATAACTTAACAGAGAAGGAATCCTTCCTGATTATTTAAGTGTCCAAGGTAATATCCTAAATCTTCCAGTAAGACCCGATTCATTCAAAGATATAGAAGAGAGGGAGATCTAGAACCCAAAACGCCCAATACAGAAGCTATCTCAGTGTTAAATTCCAAAGAAAAAAGAGCTGAACATCAAAACAGAACCTCACAACCATGAAATTACAATAGTGGTGCCTTAGTACAAACTAATATAGTCAAACCAGAACATGGGTTTAAAATTTCCTATAATTCCCACACTCATACTATCTTAAGAAGTTGATACAGTCAAAAACAAAATAGAAGTTCAACATTCCTTAAGACGTTTCCAGTTCCAAAGGTCAAAATATTTCAAACAACTCAAACAAGTTTTCACCCAGTCTCCTAGTGAGTGAGTTACAAAAATAAAGAGTTATAAGCTCAATGTTTTAATTAAATAACAACCCAATTCAAAAATGGTTGAACATAATTGAATATATCGATCAAAAAATAATCTCATAACACTCAAGTGTTAAATCAAAGTTCGGTGTCAAACCCAAGCTTCACGAAAAATGTTCAAAACTTCAAAATCAAAATAATGAGAGTACAATGATAAATATGAAGTCCAAGTAATAGTTCAATAATACATAAGATTCCAAAATAGTGGTTCTATTCAAACAAAGCTCCAACACAAGCTTAAATAAAACACAAAGTTTCAACTCGAGTCTGCATCCAAAGAACGCAACCCAAAAGTAATATAAAATAGAACTCAAGTTTCCCTAAGCTCATATGCTTTTAATGTTACAAAATTCAGTTCAAAGCACATAACCACTGAGTAAAAGATCAAGAGAGCATAACAGAGATACAAAACAAGTTCTAATACCATTTTTACTTGCATGCAGGTCGTAAAACAAGCATAGAAAGCCAGTTTCCAAAACAATACCATTTTGCCATGAATTCAAATCAAACACACAAGGATCCATAAAACCTAGCAAGCAAAATAACTAGATAGGCAAGAAAACAAGAATATCATGAGAGCAGAGTTGTTCTAATGATTCATTTAGAAGAATGCAAAGAATTTTAATAGTTAGAGCCTATCATGCCTGATAGTGCTTCCACTAAATTGAAGGAGACTTCCAACCGAGCTGCTAAATATTTTTCTCCTCCACGAAAGATAAACATTCAAACTTATTTTCCTCCTACGCCTCATATACTTTCCTTCGATCAAAAATAGGCTGAAGAAACCAAAAATAGATTTGAAGTGAAGGTTGAACTGCTGGTTGGAAGAACCGGTTAGCTCCATGCAGAGCAAAATCCGCCATGCAAGAAAAACCAAATGACCTCCTACAAACCCGCTTCCTAAGTTTCCAAGATAGTTTGCATGTGAAAAATGAGGCTCATAAATGCCATAAATGCTATTCAATCCAAAATTCTTGCTTATATTTCCTTTCCACCGCCTCCTAAATCTGGCGAATGCCAAATCAACACAAAAATACAATTCCATCTATTAGTGGAGCTTCCACGTAGGCCTCCACCAAGTCCACTGCCCCCCTACCAAATCTGGCAGTACCTTATCATTTAAACCCCTTTCAAATCATTTAAATTCTATTGGAATCATTTCCCTTATGTCATACGACCCCCTTTAGGTTCCCTTTTATAGTTTAGGTTAGATTCAAATAGACTTAGGTTAGTTTAACAATTACTAACATAGGTCTTAGAACATTAGCCATTAGAATTCCCACCTTAGGTTAGGTTCAATTCATAACCCTTTAGTTATTAGGTAATAGCTAAAATATCCTAGTATCACTTTAGTAACCCTTCCCTAATCCATTTAGCACAATGCTTAAGTTAGGTCACCAATCCCAAAATTAGAATAAGAGGCTTGGGTTAGAATAAAATTCCAATAAGTAAACATAGCTAGAACTTAGTTGTTCTTACCTAGCTTAGGTTACCATTAGGATAGTCCTTATATTTTTAGGACTCCAAGCTTCTCATCAGAGATTTGAATTTTTCTTAAGTCCTTAATGTCCTACCAAGATCAATCACCAAAGACCCGGGCACAAACATACAGTTGAATGAAAACACATTGAAACAAGACTAAGAATTAGTATCATACAAAATTCAGTCTTCTATGTCCCTTAAACTAATGAATGTCAATTTTACCATTCAATGTATGAAGAAGACTTGAAACATTCCTTGGATCACTGAAATTGATCCAAGGATGAGTCAAAAGAAGAAATAAGTCTGCAACTCTTAAAACTAGATTACAACTCCTCCTTCTAAAGTGAAAATGAATTCTTGACAACCATATAATTTCAGTCTAATGATTTTAAGAATAGAAAAGATTTATCCTTATCAAGCATGATCTTCAACAGTCAAAACAACACATCTTTGTCCAGAAAATCACATGTCAACACTTGAATGCAAGAAAGGAATATATTAGTTGTCGAGGGTATTACATGCTTCCCTCCTAAAAAGAATCATCATCCTGATGATTATCTCATTTTTTTTAACAGATTTCATCAAGGAAAAATCATCCTATTCACTTTTCTTACCATATTTCAAAAACATATCATCATTAATTAAGTTCCAAAAATCAGCATTATATAGCTATTTATTCGAAATAAATAAATATCTACCAAAAACTAGAATACTTATTGTATTAAAAATATAAAATCACATGTTTCTATTAGTCAACAAAATCAATCCTATTCAAATAGATATGGAAAAGTAGTTTTTATATCGTCAAGGTTTTCCTAGGTTGCACTTTCTTCATTAAATTTGTCCCATTTGACCTTGCATTGAATTATCTCATGATTTATAAAATGCAACTAGTGAGTTTCAGGCACTCGTATGGGTTTAACCATGATTATTCCTGGGTCTTGGACTTGCAAGGAATTCCAATTTAACACATGTGATAAATTTAAAATGTATTTCTTAAGTAAAGAAATATGGAAAACATCATGCATTCATGAAAAATTAGGAGGTAATGCTAAATGATAAGCTACAAGGTTGATTACTTCAACTATCTCAAAAGTTCCCACATAACAAGGTGATAAATTGGTAGCCTTGCCAAAATTTATATAACTCTTTTTCAGTTTAACCCAAAGAAAGACTTTCTCACCCAGTTCAAATTTCCTATCAACCCTCTTTAAGTCAGCATAACTCTTTTGCCTATCTGTTGCTTCTTTCAAGCGTTCATGAATCAATTTAACTTATTGTTCCATTTCAGTAAGAATTTCAGGTCCAATTACCTCTCTATCCTCTATGTTGTCCCAACTAACAGGGGTTCTACATTTTCTTCCGTATAATGCCTCGAAAGGTGCCATCTTAAGAGAAGCATGATATGTATTATTGTATGCGAATTCAACTAATGGAAGGTACTCTTCCCACTTATACTATTGATCCATGCAATACATCCGTAACATATCTTCTAAAACTTGATTTACTCTTTCAGTCTGTCCATCCATTTCCAGATGATACGCAGAACTGAAATTCAGCTTAGTCCCTAAAGCTGCATTAAGCATTTGCCAAAATCTTGACGTCATTCTAGGATCTCTATCTGAAATGATTAATTCAGGTACTCCATGTAATCTGAATATTTCATGTACAAATCTTCTTGCCAAAATAGGAGAATCATCCTTCAGATTCCAAACAATAAAATGTGCTACTTTTGTTAGTTTATCCACAACTACTAAAATAACATCATGTTTATTTCTTGACATAGGTAACCCTTGTACAAAATCCATGCTTATTACTTGCCACTTGTACTGTGGTATGCTATGAGGATACAAAAAATTGGCTGGGTGCATATGTTCCTCCTTAACACGTTGACATTCAAGGCAATGTGTCACAAAGTCTATAACATCCTTTTTCATCCCTTTCCAGAAATATTGTTGTTTTATATCAACAAGCATTTTTGTAATGCCAGGGTGTCCAGAAAAAGGTGAATTGTGAAATTCTGCTAACAATTTCTTTCTCAAATCATTTAGCGAAGGTACATAGACTCTGTTTTCAAATCGTAAGATTCCTTCTTTATCAAAGTGAAAACCTTTATACCTCAAATCATTTGAATCTGTAGCAAGTGCTGCTTTTACTTACTGAAAGTAAGAGTCAGATTCCATAACACTTTTTACTTCATCCTTAAACTGAGTTCTTAACGTTATAAGAGCAAAAATGTGCTTCCTATGACTTAGAGCATCAACCACTCTATTTTCTTTACCCTTAATATAACTAATGTCAAAATCATATTGAGACAAAAAATCTAACCACCTTCGTTGTCTTGCATTAAGATTTGGTTGAGTGAAGATATACTTCAGTCCAAGGTGATCAGTTTTCAATTCAAAAGGTTTACCAAGCAGGTAATGTCTCCAAACTTGTAGTGCATGAACAATGGCAGCAAGCTCTAAATCATGTGGAGAATAATTCAACTCATGTAACTTTATTTTTCTACTTTCATATGCTATGACATGACCATTTTGTAACAAAATACCTCCTAGACCTTCACCTGATGCATCATTTACCACCATAAAATCTCCATTAGGGTCTGGTACTGCAAGAATAGGTGCTGAAGTTAACTATTCCTTCAAGGTTTTGAATGCAATTTCACATTTCTCACTCCAAACAAACTTTTTATCCTTCTTCTGTAAGGAAGTTATTGGTGCAGCTATCTTAGAAAAATCTTTTACAAATTTCCTATAATAGCCAGCAAGTCCCATGAAGCTTCTAACTTCATGTACATTCTTAGGTGTAGGCCACTCTGTTATAGCTACAATTTTTGAAGGATCTACAACAATTCCATTCTTACTTATTACATGTCCCAAATAGTGTACTTCTGTGTCATAGAAAGAACATTTAGACAACTTACCAAATAACCATCTCTTTCTTAATATTCCCAAAACTATCTTCAAATGCTCATGATGTTCCTCAATACTTTTTGAATATATGAGAATGTCATCCAAGAATATGAGCATAAATTTGTCCAAGTATTCTTGAAAGATATTATTCATTAAATTCATAAATGTTGTAGGTGCATTAGTTAATCCAAAAGGTAAAACTGTGAAATCATAATGTCCATACCTTGTTTTGAAAGCTATTTTATGAATATCCTCATCCTTAATTCACAATTGATGATATCCAGATCAAAGATCTATCTTAGAATATACCAATGCTCCATGCATCTGATCAAATAAATCATCAATCCTAGGGAGTGGGTATCTATTCTTGATTGTTGCTTTGTTTAACATTCTGTAATCAATGCACAATCTAAGTGTTCCATCCTTCTTTTTCACAAAAATTACAGGTGCTCCCCAAGGTGAAACACTTGGTCTAATCAAACCTTTAGAAAAAATTTCATGCAACTGAGCCTTAAGCTCTACTAATTCTGTAGTAGTCATTTGATATGGTGCTTTAGAAATAGGTTCAGTTCCAGGCTTGATCTCAATTGTGAAATCAAATTCCCTTTTGGGTGGAAGACATGGCAATTCTTCCAGAAATATGTCACTGAAGTCACGTAACAATGGATATCGTTCCATAATATCGCTGCTCTCTTCTGTTGATTTAGTAATTTTTACTTCATATAAGGTACATCCTTTATTTTTGGCCTTTTTAAGTTGCATAGCTGACAGTTTTCTAACAGAAATCTCATGTTTCACACCCTGAATCTCTGTTGTTTTCTACAGGTCATCTAAACAACTAATGTGTTTTTCAAAATAGTCCACTTTAGCCTTATGTTCTGCTAACCAATTAACACCTATGATTACATCATAAGACCCCAAAGGTGCAACATAAAGATCAACCTCAGTGGAAAAGTTAGGTAAATCAAGGACTGCTCCAAAAAGACACATACTAACTATATGAACAACATTATTCCCATACTATACAGTCCATGTTTTATCCATGTTTCTAGCTTTTCTTTTTAGTTTTGATGCTAATTTACTAGAAATAAAACATTCAGTAGCTTTGGTATCAAAAATAATAGTTATAGGTAAGCCAAATAACTTACCCAAAACTTCTATGGGTGTGGCCTATTTCTCAGCCTGCTTGTCAGCTACTGCAACATGTATCTTGTGCTGCTGATTACGATCATCCTTCTTCAAAGGACATTGATTCATGTAATGATCTTTTCCACAGTTATAACAGCCTCCTATAGGTCCCTTCCTAGGCTCGGGTTTATTTCTAGCCTTAGAGTTATCATTCTGACCCCCATAGGACTTCTGTCTATTATTATTGTTCTTAGCAAAGTTGCTCCATGCATTACCAGCAAACTTGTTTGTTGTTGCTTTCTTATTTGTATCAGATGAAAACTTACTTTTCATTCCAAATTTCTTCCATGGTCCTTTCTTAGGTGCAAGAGATGATGAAGAGGAGTTGGGATTTTTCTTCCTTACTTCCTCCTTGTGAGCAGAAATTGCCTTTAATTTATGTTCCTGCCTTATGGATTTTTCAACAACCCCTTCCATCATGGTTGGGCTGTGAACATCCACCTCTCCCCCTATAATGGGATTTTATCCCATGATGAATTTTTGTATCCTAAACTTCTCATCAGTTTGGTACTGAGGTACCTACTTAAGAAGTTTTGTAAATCACTCCAAGTACTCAGTTACAGTTAGCTTTCCTTGAGCTAAGTTCTGGAATTCAGTCATTTTCTATCATAGTAAATTTTTGGTAACCATCGTTACCTAAAGGAACCTTTAAATTGATCCCATTTGATATTAGCTTCATCAATATTCAATTCATCCTTACGGTTGTCCCACCATGAAGATGCTTCATGAGAAAGTTGATATGCTCCCCATATCACCTTTGTTTCTTCTGAGAAATTCCTTATTGCAAAGTATTTCTCCATTTTGCTGAGCCAATTCTAAGATCCATCTCCTAATGTGGTGCCATCAAACTTAGGTGGACTTATCCTTTTTATATCATTAGTGAGTTCAAGCTGCTAGCCTAGCCTTTTTGTTCTCAGGCTGAACAGGTATGTTAGCATTGTTATTATCAACACCCACATTGGCGTTGTCCCCTGGAGGTGGCTGATTATTGTTATCAGCTTCTTCTTCCTCCTCATTACCCATTACTTGTTGTTCAAGTACAGCCAAATGATCTCTTGTGTCCAATAGGGCAGCAAGGATCTCATCGAGTTTCTGGGAAGTTGCTGCTCCTTCCTTAGGCGGAGGGTTATTTGCAACATTTCCTCTTGTTCTAACCATTTTCTGTTACAAGAAAATTTAAGTTTCATCAGATTATGGACACAATAGGTCCAAGAGCTGCAACCTTCAGCTCTGATACCAAGATGTAACATTCCCATTTTAAGACTTTAGAAACAAGGGAATTTTTTAAAAAAAATATATAATGTTCACTGTTCTAAATAAAGCATTATTTAGAACAAACATTCCATGCCAATCGAATTCAAATAGATAACCATATGCAGCTGTAATGACTCGGTGATCCACCGATCTATTCATTTCATAACTCAGTAAGCTACCGATCTATTTATGTTATCTTATGTATTGAATACATATTGTATACTTCGTATACTTGGTTTTCCTACCCTACACCAGGTATTGAGTGATCTATTTAAAGAACATATCTGAATATTTGTTACCAATATTCATCTGATATCACGTTGTTTTAAACTTGGTGACATAGGACAACACAACCAGTAGCTTGCGATACTTTGGCCAAATATTTACAACATACTGTGTATGTCACTATTCCTAGATGACATACTCGTCATATTGGAATACATCCTTCACCTCACTCCTCTATTATCCTGATTGGTCTTTACTGACTATCGTCAGTCCACTTGTCCCAGGTTTAACCCTAGCCCTAGTTAGGAACATAACTTATTATAGGAAGACGCTCACAATGGCTTAGGGTAAATGGGCATACTCGGTTGACCTAAGTCAACCAGATGTGCCAAGGTACCCTGAGCCATTAGAAGCTAATTCCTATCCTAAATATGCCCCTAACCTGACCTAGAGAGAAACTAAGTTCAAGTCCAAGTTCTTATTGTGTGTAGATCTGGATGATCAATGTGGAAGGGTGATGCCACATGTCAACTACAACACTGTATTCTCGAGAAGACCCAAGTCTTCTTGAAAGTACAACCCTGTAGTTGGCGTGTGCCAACATCCTACAGAAACTACCTCATCGAGATGTACATACCCCAAGGAGATCATTAATGAATTATTAATTTGGATTAAGTCTTGATTACAGCAACCCTGCTAAACCCTAATCCAACACTCCATAAGTTCTTTCCTAAATTTGTTTCATTTAGTCCATGAAGAACTTCGTTAAACTTATGGTTGCTTTTAATGTTCGTTTTCTCAGTTAAACCACAATTAACCAAAACAGGACAATGATATCATAAGTTTCATTTTAAATGTTCTTTAACTTTAAGGAAGGTTTCACAACCGTGTATATCTAATTAAAGTAGACTTCATACAAAATGAAGTCTAATAAATAGTAATCATACCTCCAAACCTTTTAGGTTTATATTCAATTGAGAGAGAGAAAGAGTCTTTCTCTACATGATTAAGTATTAGGGTATATCATTCCCAATATCCATATTTCTTAATGCATGTTCATTATGCATCACATTATTATGTTAAATTGTTTAGATAAAACACATCATATTATGCAACTCAACAAGTTGCTTCATTATAGGGGAAATTGAACTAATTCCCATTATCCATTTTATCAAAGATAACAAGATAAGCATAACATAATATAAAGAATATCAACAAGATGGAACTTTCATCTTCTTTATAAAAGTACGAGATAATTTTCACAACCCATGCAAATAAAACACAACTTGCAATTCATCATTACAACTTATAAAATTTACAAGACTATGCTCTTTAGGCAACTGCATAACAACAACCCTCATTCTATAAAGTATACAACTTTTCTTTACAATACAACAAAAGAATGAATCAGAATTCTTTACTAAGAATTATACATATATCAGTCAATGCATCATATAGGTTTTTGCCTTCTTTTACCACTTAATTCATCCATCTACAAAAATAGCTAGCACAGGTCAGTTCAATGAACTGAGCATGATAAGCACTAATCATTAAAATGAAGTGCATTCCACTAATTGTTTCATTAAAGAAACACTGCTTTAATGAGATAATTAAATCATCATACAATCAGCATAAGTGATAACAAAAAGAAAGGAAGTTCATTAATAAATCTAGATCAACTTTAAAGAGAAAAGTAGAATATAATAAACAATATCTACCTAAGATCTTAAAGTTCTAATAATTCTATCAATGGCTTGTAAACAACAATATATCTTGCCATCCCATTGTCTCATAATTCTATCCTAATAGAATACCATGATTATCTTTTCTAAGAGACAGAATAAATGTATACAACATGGTTCCTTCAAGGATGATTCATCTAAATTATAAGTAAGGAATAAAAAGAACCATTATATACCCTACCCAAACCTATAACATCAGAAAAACAGACCAGATTATAACATGAGTTACCTGTTCCTTTATGGGATAACAATATTGCACATTCAATCATTAGAATATACATTAAACATAATTCCATAACCAAACAAGAAGGTAAGGAAAACTAGAACAGTCCAACTGCAACTCCAATTCCAACTTTCCATGAAGAAATTATCAATCAAAGATCAGAAAACAATGTTCACAAACAAAGCAGCCCCAAAGAGGAGTTAATCTCTACTCAAGTTCTTCACAAAGGATAAAGAGTACAAGAGACAAACCTACTCCTTTCCATATAAACTAGGCAAGACTAGTCAACAACAGTCAAACCCATAAGTATCAATGTACTTAATCAGCAGAACCTTCCTGGCTACTAGCTCTCAACATTATTTCAATCAATGATTCAAACAAGGTAGACCAACAGGTCAAGAGAAATCACTATTTGAAATGGAATCGAGTACAAAAAAGTTCAAACATTGAGCCTATCCAAGGACAGAGAAAAAGTCACTCTACTAAGGAAAGGTCCATTTAATAAATTGTTTCATACAACTGAACAAAAGGAGTTCCAGTTTCAATTTAAATCTAGTTAAAAGCATACTGTAAACCCGAACCAATATACTACTCACAAAAGAACCAATACACTACTCACAAAAATAATACATACATATATATATATACTTTTGTTTCTCAAAGAGAAACCAAAGTCTTATTCACTGTATCAGTTGAGAATAACATCCCAAGATAGCAAACGATAAGGTTCAGAGTTACCTACGAACCCAAGACTGGAGACTTACAAATGCCTCTCCATGAAATACAAAAAGGTAAGTAGTTTGTAATTCAAAAGAATCAAACTCAATACAACTGAACAGAGAAGGAATCCTTCCTAATTATTTTAGTTCCCAAGGTAATATCCCAAATCTTCCACTAAGACCCAATTTTATTCAAAGAGACAAAAGAGAGGGAGAGCTAGAACCCAAAACGCCCAATACAGAAGTTGTCTCAGTCTTAAATTCCAAAGCAACAAGAATAGAATATCAAAATAGAACTTCACAACCATGAAATTATGATAGTGGTGCCTTAGTACAAACTAATACAGTCAACCCAGAATGCGGGTTTCTTCCAAACAGTGGGGAGAAGAACTTCCTCCAATTCCCATGCTCATACTATCTCAAGAAGTCGATACAGTAAAAAAATAAAATAGAAGTTCAACATTCCTTAAGACGTTTCCAAGTTCCAAATCTCAAAAGATTTCAAACAACTCAAACAAGTTTTCACCTAGTCTCCTGGTGAGTGAGTTACAAAAATAAAGAGTTATAAGCTAAACCTTTTAACAAAAGAATAACCCAATACAAAAATTCTTGAACAGAATCGAATATATCAATCAAAATATAAGCTCATAACACTCAAGTGTTAAATCAGAGTTCAGTGTCGAACCCAAGCTTCACGCACAACATTCAGAACTTCACAAGAAAAATAATGTGAGTACTATGATAAATGTGAACTCCATGCAACAGTTTAGTAATACATAAGTTTCCAAAATAGTGGTTCCATTTAAAAAAATCTCCAACTCAAGCTTATTCCAAAACACAAGGTTCCAACACAAGTTTGCATCCAAAGAATGCAACCCAGAAGCAAAATCAAACAGAACTCAAGTTTCCCTTAAGCTTAGATCCATATATTTCCATGACATTCAGTTCAAAGCTACATAACTTTGAATAAAAGATCAAGAGAGCAAAAAAGATGTACAAAACAAGTTTCTAATACCATTTTTAGTTGCATGCAGGTTGTAAAACTAGCACAGAAAGCCAGTTTCCAAAACAACTCTATTAAGCCATGGATTCAAATCAAACACACAAGGATTCACCAAACCCAACAAGAAAAAATAACCAGACAGGAAATGAAAACATGAATCTCATGAGAGCAGAGTTGTTCTAATGATTCATTTAGAAGAACACAAAGAATTTTAATAGTTAGAGCCTATCATGCCTGATAGTGCTTCCACCAAATCGAAGGAGACTTCCAGCTGAGCTTCCAACTCTTTTTCTCCTCCAAGGAAGATCAACAATCAAACTTATTTTCCTCCTATGCCTCATATATTTTCCTTCGATCAAAAATAGGCCGAAGAAACCAAAAATAGCTTTGAAGTGAAGGTCAAACTGTTAGTTCAAAGAACCAGTTAGCTCCATGCAGAGCAAAATCTGCCATGCAAGAAAAACCAAATGACCTCCTACAAACCCACCTCCTAAGTTTCCAAGATGGTTTGCACGTGAAGACCGAGGCTCATAAATGCCATAAATTCCATTCAATCCAAAATTCCCACTTATATTTCCTTGCCACCGCCTCCTAAATCTGGTGAATGCCAAATCAACACAAAAATACAATTCCATCTTTTAGTGGAGCTTCCATGTAGGCCTCCACCAAGTCCACTAGCCCCTACCAAATCTGGCAGTACCTTATCATTTAAACCCCTTTCAAATCATTTAAATGTCATTGGAACCATTTCCCTTGTGTCATGTGACCCCCTTTAGGTTCCCTTTAATAGTTTAGGTTAGATTCAAATAGACTTAGGTTAGTTTAACAATTACTAACATAGGTCTTAGAACATTAGCCATTAGAATTCCCACCTTAGGTTAGGTTCAATTCATAACCCTTTAGTTATTAGGTAATAGCTAAAATAGCCTAGTATCACTTTAGTAACCCTTCCCTTATTTTCTTAGCATAACGCTTAGGTTAGGTCGCCAACCCAACAATAGAATAAGAGGCTTAGGTTAGAACAATATTCAAATAAGTAAACATAGCTAGGACATAGTTGTTCTTACCTAGCTTAGGTTACCATTAGGATAGTCCTTATATTTTTAGGACTCTGAACTTCTCCTCAGAGAATTGAATTTTTCTTAAGTCCTTAATGTCCTGCCAAGATCAATCACCAAAGACCCGGGCACAAACATACAACTGAATGAAAACACGTTGAAACAAGACCAAGAATTAGTATCATACAAAATTCAGTCTTCTATGTCCCTTAAACTACTGAATGTCAATTTTACCATTCAGTCTATGAAGAAGACTTGAAACATTCCTTGGATCACTGAAATTGATCCAAGGATGAGTTAGAAGAAGAAATAAGTCTGCAACTCTTAAAACTAGATTGCAGCTCATCTTTCCAAAGTGAAAATGAATTCTTGACAACCATATAATTTCAGTCTAATGATTTTTAAGAACAGAAAAGATTTATCCTTATCAAGCATGATCTTCAACAGTCAAAAGAACACATCTTTATCCAGAAAATCACATGTCAACACTTGAATGCAAAAGAGGAATATATCAGTTGTCTTCCATAGGATCAATGATTCCTTCTTTGTTGTTATTCTTTACCATTTCGATAGGGAGCTATATAATCATAGGATTTCTGACGAAGCCTTCAAATAAGTGTGTGAGTGGGGAGCTATCAACCTTCATTTCCCCACATTTACTTACATTTATATTCTTGGCTTCATAGGTGTGCCCAACAACCTACCAAGATGTCCCACTGATAAATGGGTTCTACTAGAATTGGTTTGAAAACTATTGGACTACCATAAGATCTAGAACAAATGACACAAAGTGAAAGTTCAATTCCCTATTTCAATTGGTAGATACACTTGCCCAAATATTTACAAGGCTAAGAATGTGAATGCAGAAATGGCAAAGGTAACTTTGTGGACTTTCCATCCATGGACTAATTTGACTGTTGGGGTAAATTCAACAAAACAGGTCAGTCCAGTTCCCATGTGCCCTAGTTGGAAGATATTTTCATTCATTGTCAATATGAATTCATCATCCGACAGAGAGAATATGAAAGGATAACTTTGGATGAGGCTCGCCAATTTGGAATAACCAACGTCCCAAAAGACATGCAACATGATGATGAGGCTTTGGATGAAGTGTATAAAAATAATAATATTGCCAATCAACCATTGCCATGGATTGATTGGTATGTGGAAGAATGTTCCAAAACAAAAGAAAGGGAAGGACCCAGTCTGTAAATAACTCATAGTTGGTTGGTTTCCTTGGGAGTCTCACCCAAGGGATTAGAGAAAAGTACAAATACAAGAGCCCCATCAACCATGAGGCAATAAACACCCATAAAGGGGAAAAGGTAAACCTAAAAGACCCATATAGTTCCAAAAAATATTTTATTTGTTGTTGGGAGCTCATCTCTTCCTGAGGCTCATGTTCCCAAAGTCATGCCTCCTACAGCACTTGTGACAAAAATAGTTGAAGTCAGTGACTCTCCTACTGTCCCAAAAGACCCATCATTTCCCTTTTCTCTTCCATTATCACTTCCTACATCAGTTCCTTCAACTTCTTCGATAATTTCTTCTTTGCCATCTCCTTCCATAGCCCAAGTATTCTCATCCTTTCTAGTTCTCTCAACTAGAGAAACTATTGGGTCACCCATTTCTTCTTCACTTCCCTTGACACTTCCATTTCCATCCATCTCATCTCCTAACATCATTGTATCAACTCATATGGTCTTCCTCACATCCACACCATCCATTACTACCACTACCATTCAAATGCCAGCTAATGTTGTTAGTACCCTTGTTGTGGCTAATGTTTCAGTTAATGAATCAACTATTCTATCTTCATCAGCATCATCCATTCTAGAATGGTTGTTTTGGAAAACTCCAAATCAAAAGAAGAAAGTACTTCTGACGGATGTAATAGATCTGAACATATTAGAACATACCCCAAAGAGACAGTCCAAGAAGCCAAATATTGTTTCAAGTCTGATAGTGAATGCATCTCAGGAACAAGTTCTAGAGGTTGCCACTCCCATTGAGGGAAAAACTAAAGAAACAATTACAGCTGCAGATTATCAAATTTCTAGATTATCATTGGGAAAATCCACTCGTGAAGGAGAAAAACAAGATATACACACTGCTCTTGGAAATATGCTCGAGAAATATGATAAGGATGAATCTTCTAAGGATGAGCTTAAGGTTAAGGTCAAACAACTCACTGCATTGCTACAAAAAGTAACAAATCCAAATCCAACTACTAAGTCTCAACTACTATAGCTATGAAATTTCCATCTACTATTGATAACATTTCTTATCACGATATCGAAAATATAAGCTAGAAAGGAAGATCAGTGATGGATGGATGGAACGTATACTGCAGGAAGTTAATCCTTTAATTAAAGAAGCTATTGAGATATACAATGATTTACAAGTTGGAAAAACTACCACTTGCAAAATGGATGAAGATTTTTCAGAAGACGATCATAACCTGAATTTGGAAACATAGAGTGAGACCAGAGAGGAAAATTCAGATCTAATCCTCTAGGAGGATGTAATCGATGATGCTACAAAGTTGTTTGAATTTCAAAAGGCCATCGAATTTTAGTGTCAGGTGTTGCAAGATTTAATTAATAATTTGGATGATAAACGAGTGGAAATTATAGATGCATTGAATGACATATCAAAGGAATTTGATATTGTTAACTACAAATTATTTAAAAAAAACATTGATGCTCTTCCAAAGGAGAAGATCAAGAAGAATTTAGGATATTTGGTGAAGCATGATGATGAGGCTACAAAAAACATTCGGTAGTGAATCTATTGACATGTTGGTTTCATGCCAAAATTTCATAGGAAGATTAACGAAAGTTTTGAGTAAACTAAGGAGATTTCCAGCTAAGATTACAAGGAAAATTGAGACATTAGATGTAGTGAATCACTACGCATGTGGGCCAGGGGATTTGGAAATTCAAGGAGTCATTAAATGCTTCATCAAATATAAACATCAAAAGGATGTGTGGGAGGAAACACAACAAAAACCTATAGAAGATTCCTTAGTATAGATGATTAGCTTGCTTTATATCATATTGTCTCGTTTCATATTATGGAAAAGTGATATAACCATCTTTTATGTCAGTTGTGAAAAGAGTGTTTTCCTTCTATTATTAAAAGTTGTGTTATCATTAACCATGATTAGTGAAATGAATGTTTGACATGTGCATGTGATTATCCTTATGGTTGGTTAATTTTGTGTTCAATCAAATTTGATCTCTCTATTTCATATGATTCAAGTTTTAACAAAGAAACGTATTCTTCTAGTTTTTGGTACTTTGTCCCCTTTCTAGGTTGCAATAGGTGAAGGTGACTGACGGTGTTTACATCCTAATCACATTAACCCTTCCTAAGATTCAACATATCCTTTTATTCGGTGCATCACCATCCCTAGTATAGTTTCCTTTTGCAAATATCTTCCCTAAAACCCAAAAAAAATAGCCTAGGATTAGATAGCCATTTTATTGCACTAGGAGTAGTACAGCACTTAGTTTAGGAAAAGGAATCCATCCTTCTCTAGAGGTTCACCTCAAGCCCAAGTCCCATAGCTTGAGAGGTGGTCCCATGTGTCCCAATCACACTAAATGACCTGCTTATAGCCTAACCATTCGGGTGGTGCAGTGATATGGGGACAACAATTTTTGGCACGCCCGGTGGGACAAAGAGTTGGTACTTATCTTCTCATTTACACAAGTCAAAGTACCTGACGACTCTATATCTCTAGATTCCAAATCTTATTGTATTAACTTATGCGAAGAATTCAGATAAGAGATTCTTCAAAGTAAGGAGGTTATCAGCATATCAAACTTTCCTTGTCTCCTCCAAAGAGAAGAATCATAGGTGTTTTAACTCCACCATCTGTAACCTTATCTCATAGGGGTCATTCAACTCCTCCATACAGAAGGTTTCCTCCACCAAAGACCAATCAACCTCTTTCTGCTATGGCGAGGAACCAATTTTTTCCCCCTTTCAATGGAAGCAGTCCACTTTTGTTGGCTCAACAAGACCCTATACCTATTGGAGCACTCAAAATTTTACCCTTTTACATAGGAGAAACTCATGTTACTCCAGTAGAACACATTCTTGATGTAGCCAAAATTTTTGCAGTACATAACATCATGGAGGATAATGTTATTATTAGACTTCTAGCCACTTCCTTCAAGGGAAAAGCACTTCAATGGTTTCGAGGGTTACTTGTTAACAACATAAAAACTTGGGATGAGTTAGGATAGAAGCTCTGTAAATAATTTGAAGACAAGAGTGATCACCTGTCACTCTTAGAATAACTTTCTACCATAAAGAGATATCCCCAAGAGTACATGAGTGATTTCAACTTCTGATTTCACAGAACTTGGAATAAGATTCTGACACTTGTTAAGCCCTCTCCAAATAATGCATTCTTATACTATTTTCGAGCTTTGAATAGTGATGTAGCAGTTATGATTCAATCCATTGGGGGGCTATATTACTTTATGCTTACGACATAGCCATAAATGTGGAAAATTCCTTAATTCAGGCTAGAAAGATAGCTCCTCGACCACCAATGCCATTTTCTCTGGATCTTACAAATAATCAGCCTATCATTGTGCCTATTCCAGCAGCCTCTAATCAGCCAACTCAATCTGCCCCGACCTCTTCAAATTATCTATTTGAAGTCAAATAACTGTTGCAGACCTTTGGAAATGAGCTTGTAGCAATTAAAAGGCAACAGTCCCAATATGCTCGAACATTCCAATCCCAATATCAGGCAAGTCATCCTCCTTTTAAAGGAAATAATTGGGCCCAAAATCAGGCCATTAGTAGAGCCGCTAGCGTGAAGCCTTTAAAATTCAGGAATCCTTCTACCACCAATTCTTCCAGAGCCATAATACTAGTCCATAATAACCTCATTCAAGATTACGAATGGTGTTATCCTTGTTCTCAGCCTCACAACCAGAATCTTTTCCCAAATGGAGTTCTAAGTCAGGCCCTTATGGTCCAAAGCATATCCGCCCCACCTGAATCATCAGCTGGACCATCCACCCAGGAGATCCAAGACCAGCCTTCTGATGAAACTATGCTACTAAATTGGAAAACAAAATAATTTTATGGTTTGAATACTAATGCCTCCATTGTGCAATCCAACACACGTTCCAAGAAGAGGGAAATAGACCCGTAATCTCCCAAAACTGATTAGGCATCTATTTCACAACCTCAAACACAAACATCAGATGATAAGGGAATAGGAAATAAATCACCAAAAGTATCCACGGATCATTCTACAAAGATGGATGGGACTTCACGTATCAAAGTGCCCAATAGGTATTTTCCAAAATAAGACTCTAATGCCCAGAAAGGTATTAGCAAATTTGGGGCAATTCCATTTAACATTGTGGAGAAAATGAACAAGACCAATTTTAGTGTCACGACGTGGGATGCGCTCTTAATCCCTTCTCAGAGGAACTTGCTATGAAAGGATTTGAATAGTTTTGGTACTACCAATAGATCACCAGGTCAGGAAGTAGCAGTGGCAGCCAACCTGTGCCAACCAGAAACAAAAGTTTTTTCTAAGACCAGAAAACCACCACCATTCTATATCTTGTTGATTATCGGTGATCATTTGGTGCACAATTGTATGAATGATTCTGGAGCCAGTACTTCCATGATGCCCAAGTAGATTGTAGATGTGTTAAGAATTCCATATACTCCAATATCAAGAGGAGTTTTCCAGTTAGACAGTACTATATTCCAAACTATGGGAGTCATTAAGGGGCTTCAACTTATCATCCATGTTTGTCCTAGCTTTCCATTCACACAAGACATATCTGTTATTGATCTCCCTCCCCTCTTTTCCATTTTCTTATCACGTAATTTCACATCCAAAATGGGTGGTTATTTTCCATCAGACTAGTCACACATGATCCTTAGAACTTGGTACAGGATGAAGGTGACTATAAGAGCAGAACCTATTTTTCATAATCATGTGGAACCTTACACTGCTAAACCCATAAATGGGAATTATGCCATTTATGATCTAGATGAGGATGATGCAGATCATGATCCAACTACTCTCACAGAAGAATTTCCTAACACAATACTTGATGAGGTAAGTATCAATCACTAGTATGATCCCTATGTTGATTTATCAGCAGATGAAGAATCGGGTTTGTTGTTTTTGGAAGAGACTGGAATAAGTACATACTGGATACAAGAAAAAGGTATAACCATACCTCAGTTGGTTAAAACATACAACAATTTTGAGGGACTATGAAAACTATTCTTTGATGTTTCAAGGAGTAAAAATGGATCCGGTGTAGGAGTTATGTTGATTTCTCTAGAAGGAGATAAATATTTATCTTCCTTTTGGTTGTAGTTTAGTTGTACTAATAACGTTGCCAAATATGAGGCTCTCATACAAGGAATTCAGCTAGCCCAAACAAGAGGAATCCAAACCTTGACCGTCTTTGGTGATAGTGAATTGGTTGTGCATCAATTAACAGCCCGTAGTGCATCAAAAAATGATCTATTGAGATCGTATAAAAATCAGGTTTGGGACCTGATACAAGATTTCAAAGCTTTTGGAATTCACGCAATTCCTAGAAATCAAAATCAAGATGCTGACAGACTTACTACTATTGGCTCACAGTACGATGTACCTACGGACATTATGAAAGAAGGGCATCAGATGGTAAAAATGGTGGTCCATCCCAGCAGTACCAGATAACGTAAGTAGTTGGCAGGTGTTTAGTAGTGACCAAAAGATTGTCCTCTTCCTAAAGAAAGAAGCGGAGTTCGTTGACAAACATCAGGATAAACTTCAAAACTCTTACAGTGACCAAATTATACATCTAAAAGGAAACAAGCTGCCAAAAGGCCTAGTTACACTTGAATCCATCTTCAATTCAGATGATCAGGCCAAATGGCAGAGAACTAATATGGTGGTCAAGGAAGAGGATTTTGAATAAGTCGAGGTGGAAAGTGAAAAAGTTTTAAAAATATGTAAGGTATGCAATGCTCAAGAGAAGAAATATTTCATTGAACTATGTCAAGAATATCGTGATATTTTCATATGGAGTTAAAAAGATCTACATGGTTTTTATCCTAGCCTAGCTCAACACACCATTAAGTTGGATCCAAATTCTAATCCAATTCGTCAAAAACAAAGGCCAATTAATCCCAAAATTGAGCCGTTAATGACGAAGGATCTAACCAAGCTTATTGAGGATTGCATAATTTTTCCTATCAAACATTCCTTGTGGGTAGCCAACCTGGTGCTCATGAGGAAGAAGAAGGGAGAGATTCAGTTGTGCATGGACTTCAGGGATTTGAACCATGCCTCGTTGAAAGATCACCACCCTCTTCCATCAATGGATAAAATCTTCCAAACAGTGGCAGGAGCTCAAAGGTTTTCTTTTCTCGATGGATATTTGGGGTACAATCATATTCTGGTCCAAGAATCTAATCAATTCAAAATGGATTTCACTACTAAGTGGGGCACATATGCTTATAACAAAATGTCATTTGGGTTGTCCAATGCAGGGGCTACTTTCCAAAGAGCCATGGACATGGCATTCAAAGGACTCATTAATTATATCATCTTAGTTTACCTTGATGATATAACTGTGTATTCCAAACATGCTGAGGACCATATCACACATCTACGAATTTTTTTCGAAGATCTAGAGAATTTGGGGTGTCACTGAATCCTAAGAAGTGCATTTTTGCAATTCAAGAATGAAAATTGTTAGCACATGTTGTTTCCGCAGAAGGAATTTCTATTGATCCAACTATAATTCATTCAATTATGTCCTTATCTCTTCCAAGTCACAAGAAAGGTCTCCAGGGTTTCCTAGGAACCATAAATTTCCTACGGAGATTCATTCCTCAATTTGCAACATTGGCTAAAATGCTCACAGCCATGCTGAAAAAGAACATTCCATTCTCATGGATGAAATATGGGAGGGAGAGTTTCAAGGCTATCAAAATGGCCATTTCCCAAGCTCCCACACTGGTAAACCCCAGGTTCAACAAATATTTCATTCTCTATGCTTTCGAAGGTCAGGAAAGTATTTTGGGGATTCTCACCCAGTAAAATGACAATCTGATGGAACAACCAATTTCCTTCTTCAGTCATTCTCTCAAAGAATATGAGATCAAGTATTCCTTCATTGAGAAATAGGTCTTTATAGTCATTCGAGCTCTGAATAAGTTTAGGCACATGTTGTCCAACAACAAAGTTCACTTGATGGTTTCTCATCCTGGTGTCAAGGATTTTTTGTTGAACAAAGAAATGAATGAGAAGCGTGCAGGGTGGATCATGAAAGTAATGGAGTATGACGTACACATTAAATTAACTAAACTTGTCATGGGTAAAGGGTTATGCTAGTAGTTGGCTACAGACATGGAGACCAAGGATGTAGAAGATGCTACACTCCTAAACGTCGACAAAAGTGACTGTCAAGTTGATTGGTTAACAAAGATGTAAATTTTCCTCCTCTCAGGGGCATATCCTTCAAATATGGATAAAGTCCAAAGATGTAATTTTTTCCTTCAGTCTATTACATATGTCTTGATCAATAATGTTCTTTTCCAAAAAGACTTAAACAGTGTTCTTCTACACTGTATCAAACCAGAGCAAGTAAGTAGAATTCTGGAAGAATTCCACAATGGTTTGTCTAGAGGGCATTACTCTGTATGAACAACTACTACCAAGATTATGCGAGTAGGTTACTATTGGCCATATTTTTTCAAAGATTCCCATCTCTGGGTGAGGAAATGTAAAGAATGTGCCTTGTTCACAGGCAAACAAAAACTGGCAGCTCTTCCCCTACACCCCATTCAGGTAGATCAACCTTTCATTCAATGGGGGTTAGATTTTATCGGGATGATCAACCCTCCTTCCAATGATGGAGACACAAATGGTTTCTTACTGCGATAGATTATTTCACTCGATGGAAATATGTGGTGGATTTAAAGGAAAGTTATCAATAGGAGGTCCTTGATTTCCTGGAAAATATAATGATAAGGTTTGGAGTTACATTTACCATTATCTCCGATAATGCAATGGCCTTCCTTGGTTTAAAGTTGAGTGAATAGGTGGTTACGAATGGGGTCTATCCCAAGACTTCATCCAATTACTATCCATAGGGAAATGGATTGGCTGAATCTAGTAATAAGAATCTCATAAGGATCATCAAACAAACAATGAAAGCTAACAAAAGGACCTGACATACATGACTTAAGACTACCTTATGGGTGGATAAAATCACACCTAAAAAGGCCATTGGAAGTTCACCTTTTATGCTGGTATATGAGAGGGAGGAAAAGCTTCCACTCTCCTTGGAATTACCTTCTTTGGAATTGGCTCATCAGCTCGAAGTTATGGAAAATGACTCCTTAACAGTGAGGTTTGCTGAACTCATGGAGTTGGAAGAATTTTGAGACAATGATATGAAAAATTTAACCCAACATCAGGCTCAAGTTAAGAAATCCTTTGACAAGAAAGCTTTTGATAGGAATTTTCAAGAAGGATATTTGGTTCTCAAGTGGGACGAAGACAGAGTGAAACCAAGCAGGAATGCTAAGTTTGACGCTCTATGGAGTGGACCATATATTATCTCAAGTTGTAAAGAGGTGAATTCATTTCATCTATCCTAACTCAATGGAGAAGAACTTCCCATTCATGTGAATGGGATACATCTCAAAACTTTCTTTTGAGATTGTCTCACCCTTGTAGTGTTCATTTTTCTTTTCCTCCAAGTGCTTTGCACATTGTTTTGTTTTGTTTTTCTTTCTTTTTGATTTTTAGGTGTCCTCTGAATGTAGTTTTCTTTCAAGAATCCTTTTTTCCCAATTCTTTGTATAAGGCTAATGATCTAAAAGCTTAGCAGTCAATCATTCCCTAGAGGTCGCCAAAAATTTTACCAATTTTATTTACCTTGAGAAGCCAACTTTGAAATCAATCAGACAAATTTCAAAAGAATCATTCACACAAAATATCTCTGCATCTTGAAAATTCTCCAAATCCTGAAGTTTAAAGATTCAGACTTCAGATTTTGGGGATTTTTCCTTTCGGGGTTTAAATGACTTAATTTTGAAATTGTGTTTTTCAAGTTCTGAAGTCTGAGACCTCGAAAGTCCAAAATTTTGGAATTTCAGGCTTTCGGGTTTCACAACTCTAAGTTACGATTTTTAGGAAATTCCCTTTAGAGTTCCGAAGTTTGAAAACCTGAAAATTCTAAAATTTTGGACTTTTGGGCTTTCGGGTTTTAGAACTCTCCCGATCATTTCCAAGTTAATTTCTTTTGGACTTCCAAAGTCCAAAAGTCCAAAAGTCTGAAATTTTAGACTTTCAGGTTTTGGAACTCTTTTGAGCCATTCCACGATTTTCATCCCTTGATCTTTGAAGTCCAAAACCCCGAAATTCAAAAATTTTGGAATTTCAGCTTTCGGGTTTCAAACTGTCGGGGCTCTCTACGCATTTAATCCTTACCTACTTCCGTACGGATTGAAATTTTTCCATTAATATCAGGTTTTTTCTATTCAAATCACAAGTTTACGTGTCATTTTCACCTGACACTTTGCTCTTACAACCTGATTTTTATTGTATCTTGTACTTTTCGACATCATTCTCAAGGTATTTTTACTTTGGTCATTTTTTTTGTTTAAGATCTTTTGCTTTCTTTTCTCCTTTTTTCGCTTCTTTTGTTCCTCCTCTACATACCTTGGAAAATGAAAAACTCATTTCCCACCATATTTTCATGATTTAAGTTTCTATAGGCATTCAAATTTTGCATGGATCCTCTCGAGTTCTTCAATTTTCCATCTCGACACCTCTTGTTTTTCAGAGTTTGGAGGTTGGCATTTTCAGATAACTCTCTTTTTGGAATTTGGATATTTGGTTGTTTGAAGTTTTCTCTTTTGGGAATTGTGCCATTCAGACATCGGAGTTCTTCAAATCAGGTTTTTGGAACCTGTCACTTTGGAGTTCTCTTTTTCAGGATTTCAAACTTCTCCATTTTGGAGGTCTCCAATTTGGGTTTTTGGAGGTTTTCATTTAAGGATTTCAGACTTCTCCATTTTGGAGGTTTTGACTTCGGGTTTTTGGAACCTTTCATTTCAGACTTCTCCAATTCGGGTTTTCAAACTTCTCCAATTCGGGTTTTCAGACTTCTCCAATTCAGGGTTTTGGAGGTTTCCACTTCGGGTTTCTAATTCTTGGGTTTTCGAAGGTTGGAGATTTTTAGGTTTTTGGACTTCTCTTCTTCGGCATTTCAGAACTCAAAATTTGATGTCTACTTCCACATCCAAGGGCAAGGAAAAGATGAAATATTCATTCCTCGAGGTTTCCCCTCACTCTTTCTTATCCTCCGACTTGGGAAACATAGGGGATGTTGACCTTGGACAAATTGATTTTCAAAAATTCTAGGCAAGGGTGAAGGCCCCAAATAAGAAACCTTAGATGCAAGCCATATATGATAGTGGGCTTGTTCCTGCCACTGGTTTTCCCACATCCATACATTACCATGAATTGTTTTTGGCTATAGTAGCCCACTATGATGAAGAATCTCTGACAGTTAAAGATGTCAATGGAAATGTTATGATCCGCTTGGACCTAGATTTATTCGAAGATTTTCTTAAACTCCCTGATGTTGAAGATTATGCCATAATTTCACCAGATTCAGTGATGGAACATTAGGACAAAGAAGTGGAATTGTGCACAAAGGTCATGTTGAAAAGTTATCTAGCCAAGAGTTTTGCCAAATTTCCAAAGACCATGTATCGGTCAGACTTCATTTAGGAGGTCAATGACATCATTGTGCTACTAATCAGAGTCTCAGGTCTTCCCTCTGTGAAGGAATTCCAGGAGTGGATGTTCTTATATATCGCTACCATAAAAAAATAAGAAATTTATCAGATGGGGGAGCATATTAGTAGCTCCATTTGTTATCAGTTGAGTAAAGTACATTCTTCAAAGAGTTTCTATATGACATCCTTCTTGGTTTATGCCACATCTATTTTGGGAGATTTCACTGGGTTGAATACCAAGGGTATTCGAAGCACCTCTCAAATTTATGATTTCTATCCTCAACTCACACTAGACAAGGGAAGCAAGCACTTCCGTAGGATCAACGATGCCTTCTTTGTTATTATTCTCTACCATTTCGATAGGGAGCTGTATAATTGGAGGATTTCTGACGAAGCCTTCAAAGAAGTGTGTGAGTGGGGAGCTATATACCTATAGTTCCCCACATTTACTTACATTCAGATTCCTAGCTTCGTAGGTGTGCCCAACAAGCTGCCAAGATGTCCCGCCGATAAATGGGTTCTACTAGAATTGGTTCGACAACTGCTGGACTAGAATAAGATTCATAACAAATGCCAAAAAATGGGAGTTCAATTCCCTATTTCAATTAGTAGATACACTTGCCCAAATATTTACAAGGCTAAGAATGTGGATGCATAAATTATAAAGGTAACTTTGTGGACTTTCCATCCATGGACTAATTTTGACTATTGGGGTAAATAAAAATAATAATATTGCCAATCAACCATTGTCATGGATTGATTGGTATGTGGAAGAATGTTGCAACACAAAAGAGAGGGAAATACCCATTCTACAAAGAACTCACAGTTGGTTGGTTACCTTGGGAATCTCACCTAAGGGGTTAGAGAAACCTAAAAATATAGGATCCCCATCAACCATGAGCCAATCAACACCCACAAAGGGGAAAAGGTTGACCCAAAAGACCCATACAGTTCCAAAAAATATTTCATTTGTTGTTGGGAGCTCATCTCTTTCCAAGGCTCCTATTCCCAAAGTCATGCCTCCTATAGCACCTATGACAAAAATAGTTGAAGTCATTGATTCTCCTAGTGTCCCACAAGACCCATCATTTCCCTTTTCTCTTACATTCCCACTTCCTGCATCAATTCCTTCAACTTCTTCGATCCTTTATTCTTTCCCATCTCCTTCCATGGCCCAAGCATTACATCCCTTCCAGTTCTCTCAGCTGGAGAAACTACTAGGTCACTGTACGGATGAAAATAAAGATGTGATCTTTAACCCAACTCGACCCCCTGAGGTCGTGTCAGAACAGCCAATGTTGAATGCGTGTGGATAACTATAGGAGGATCAGTGACTAAGATCTAGTAGTGTGATCTCCCGGTAGCCGAATTGGCAAAGGAGAGATTTAGATGCTATGAATGGGTAGCGTAAATTCCCTATGGTTTATTTTCCTAACTTGGATCTATGTGTTAAAATAGTTTGAAGTGTCCATGTAAACTAAATGAAATTAATAATCTATGCTACTATTGAAAGGAAAACTAATTTAAACAAATCAAAAAAATGAAATATTATAATCACAAACAATAATTCACTTCTACACTAAGTAATTAAATCTACTTTTACACTAAAACTAAACAAGCAAGATGACCCGGTGTGGTTATTCACCTGTGTTGAGTGTCATGAATCTAAACTAACTTAATACACAAACTATTCCAAATAATCTATGATGTGTAGACAACATCCTACAGATATTATCTCCTTCAGATCCACAGGGATGGGAAGAAGAGGATCTATCACCAGGGATTTCTATGAAAGATTTAAACCCTCTTGGAAATTAACTAATTACTTGAAAATGAATGGAAATTGATTTCTACTCTATTTGATATAATATAACAATGATAAATTACAAGAATGAAGGAAATCAAACAACACATTCAACTTGGAATTCACAGAACATATGTAAATATAGCTCTGTAGTAGTATGCCCCCTCAGTTTTTTCCTTTCTTTCTTTGAATGTTCATGTTATTCCAAGAGATTGAGAATGAAATAACAACAGTAGGAGGATGGCACTTGAGCAATGGTAGCTTGATGGTAGTTTAGATGCAATGTAGGTAGAAGAGAGATAGCACAAGAGATCAAAGCTTGGCTATGCAATTCCAAGCAATATCATAGCAGCAATATAATGCAAGATACACAAAATTCTTAGGACCCCTTTTTGTTGAATACAAGCATGTAATATATAAGAATGGATGATGGGAAGTGCCTTCATGCACAAGGCAAGAAGGAGTAGTTCCAACCCATTAAATATATTTAAAAATAGGAGGAAGGAGAACCAAGAAATAAAATCTAATTTTAGAAAATTGAGCTCATGGATGCATGTTAAAACCGATGCTAAGTGAACTATTGCATGTTAAAACATGCTTGAAGAATTCTAGAAAAAGCGGGCAGGATTGCCACCCTATGTAGGGCGGCAATTCCAGAACAACTACCCTATTTTGGGCTTTGGTTTTAGAACCATCTCCCAAACAAGGCGGTGATCCATGAACTGAAGGCCAAAACATGCACAGAAAGAGTGGGAAGCTAAAAGAAAGTTTGGAAAAGCTAAGGATGTCTAGAAAACAAATCTATACTACAAATATGTGTTGGAGCTTGCACACCTTCTTGAAAACACCTGAAGCATCATTGGGGACCTTTGTAACCGTTTTCCGACAATGTCGCACATTTAATTTTGGGTGTGTACATATTTCCCCCTAAGAGAAGTGGCTTAGCCATGAAAAGGCATAAAACGTAGAGTTTGAGTATGGCATTCTTGAAATAGGGAGTTAGAAGCTATAATTGACATGCCCGTGTGTCAAAATTTCCCTGCCCAAGATCCCACTACCTACAAGAGTAAAAGAAGACTCACGTGCATATAGATAAAATATTGAAAAATAAACCCTAGATCAAAACAACAAGAGGACTTGCCATCTATGTGGGGACATAGAAATATACCTACGCCAACACTCTAGCCCTATGAATGTAAACACTCAAAACAAGGTTAAAAAAACATATACATATATATATATATAAACAACTCATAATTCAATTCATTTGTGCTATTTGATTTGGTGAATTTAGAGGTCTAGACCCATGGTGATCATTTTCAATGAGAGTATAGCTGATACGACCATGACGAGATCATGATCATGCCTCCACATGCGGGAGATCAACTAGCATGGTCAAAGGTTGGTTATTTTCACTTTTGTCTTTTTATACCCTAAATGTAAAAATGTTAAAAATTTCACCTAGGGGGGATTATTGTCAAAAAAATCATCTTAAATGATTCTCTAGGGGGGGTGCCCATAGGGCATGCTTTTACTTTGTCAAAAATGGTATTTTTTAATCTTTTTGAGCATTTTTAGGGTTAAAAACGTGTTTAAAAAATCAATCCAAGACCGCCGCCAAAATCAAGGCGGCAGTCATGGAACCGTGCCCTGCTTGGGTGGCAGTCCTAGAACCACCACCCTATACTGGGTGGTAGTTCTGAATAGAATGACCAAAACATTCACTAGTTTGAATTTTTTGGATTTTTCATATTTTGTGATGTTTTTGGTGAGCTTATTATTTGCTATATGTTACTAACTTGCTCTTTTTCTGTGTTTTGGTGAATGCAGAAGAAGGAGCAGTACATTAGATGGAGTCAGGAGAGGGAGTGTAATTGGCTCCCTGGTATCCTGGATCAACTACCACATGATAAGATGGATCTTCTCCAGAGGGTCGGTATTTGGAGGATTGCATGGGTTCCTCACGTTACTCCTGCTAGTCACATTCTATGTGACTTGTTTTCCTATTGGGATGTAGACCAGAACACTTTACAGTTCCCAAGTGTCCAGGGTGAGTGGACTATCACCTTAGAGGATGTATACTGTATTATTGGGCTCTTGATACTTTGGAGGAGACTGACTTTGGAGATAGCAGGGTCTACGGACGTGATGATGCAATGGGATACATATATGGGAGAAACCATTGTCTCATATGGCTTGATGAAGGGGATGAAGGTTTGGTCCATTACCACCACTCCCATTCATGTCATACACAGAGCCATCATGGACATTTTTCCTCCCAATTGATCAAGGAAAAGGGTGGTGATACCCTCTTGTGTTGTTGGGCTCCTATCATTAAGCAGATTGAGAGGCATGGCCACAAATATGCTTGGGGCACAAATATCTTGGGGAATACCTACCATGATTTATACAAGGTGAGTCAGATGACAAGGGTAGTCATTGAGCCACCCCACTCTTGTGATGAGTTGGGTTTATGAGTGTTTCATCCCCTATGGTAGGGGAGTACCAATATCAAACCTAGGGGTTGTTTAAGAAGCTAGATGGATAGGTATGTCAGTACTTAGGTCGCCACATCATCCCGAGGCCTCCCTAACTACAATAGATAGGATTACCACACCTTATAAGGACATAGCATGGATATGGGGACTAGAGGTGACTACCGTAGTAGCTTTCTCTTTGATAGGTCGGCTGGTTGACATAGCAGGGAAACTTGAGGTCCACCCATTTGATCGAGTCCTCTAGGAGTTTGGCCTTCCATACATTTATATGCTCCCTCCCATCACTCCAGTTTAGAGGACCATTCAGGAATCTTGAAAGGGCCCTAGAGGGGATCCTAGTTGGACAATGGTCATTCTGGGTGTGCCATTATAGTTAGATGGGTGGTTTTCATGATCACCAGATAGTTGGTGCCCCTTGAGCACCCTTACTTCATATTATGGCCGCTCCTACTCACAGTGGGGAGCAGGATGAGCCTATTGATATAGACTCCAACTTTAAGGAGGATATGGGGGATGAGACAGAGGATGAGGGAGTTAGAGTTGGGACTAGAAAGACAACCCATGTGGAGGAGGAGGAGAGTGACCCTGAGTGACATGACACTCAGGAGATGTTGAAAGCAACATACGATGAAGACCAGTGCTGAGAGAGAGACCTTAGTCTTAGATTCGACGCTTCCTCATAGTGGAGAGGGGGTGATGATTCCATCGTAGGATATTGATTCACTTCCGGCATTGGGGAAGCCCCACAGCCAGCAGCAACAACAGCAGTTACCAATCCTACCTGGATGCCCAGGGACCCGAGTAAGTTTAATACTCTTTTTTTTAGTTAGGAATGTTGACTTGTATCTCTTTCTTTCTTTTATTTTCCTAACTTATCACTTCTTTCTTTCTTCTTGTAGTGACAAAATAGGAGTGGTGAGAGCTCATCTGTTAGGTAAGTGTGGATACTCTATTGATCCCCTCGAGGAAGACCCAAGTTGAGCTAACTGTAAACTCGGGCCAGCCATTAGTCGCAGGTAGACACACTGACATGTTTTCCCTTGTGTCGACGGTAGCAGAGATAGTGACTTCCCTCCATACCCAGATGGTCGGGTATGAGAATGTCAAGCACTTGATGATATAGATCCAATCTCGCAGTGAGGCCACAGGAATTAGACATCACCATGAGCACTCACATCATTTTGTTCACTCCCAGCATTGTCGTAGCTGCAGTAGGAGCCCCAGACATGGTCAAGCACCATCTGAGGGATCTCACAGGGACTGACAAGCCATTGGGCCATTTTTATTACTTTGATGACATTTTTTTGGTCATTTATATGATTTTTTTGTATGTTTGGGCTCAATGCGAGTGTTTTGACTATGCCTAGTGTATGGTGAGATTGTATACAAACTTGATTCACCATGATATATACAATTTTTTTTTCAATTCGGTATCCCAATGTATCTGAGTTGACTTTATTTTGGTTTATCTCTTATATGTACTCTAGATATTTATAGCTTCCACTTTTCTATGCTTTTCATAATGTATGCAGTGGATGTGAAATGATAAGAGAATGATTTCTTTTTGTATTTCATAATGTTGATATATGATGATGTGAACAAAATGTGATATTTGAACTTTAGCTTCTCTAAGAAACCTTTGATACTTCATATTGTCTTGACAAAATGTGATAATATAACGATCTGATAAGAAGATGTACTTGCCCCACTCTTGACTCCACATAAACAGTAGGATGCGAGGACTCAACACCAAGAGCTAGGAAGGGCACAAGTTACGATTTTTTTTAATGATAGTGATGAGAGAAAGAAAAAGGTTTGAAAGAACCAAATTGAGATGTTACAACCCTATCCTACTCAAGCTACATCATAGTTTAGAATGTGAATTGCTTTGTAGTTTATCTAGAATTGGATCCGTAGATGGCTACTTGGTTGACAAAATTTGGGTTCGTGGTTTTAAACTCTTTTGGAATTTTTGACATCTAACTCACTTTGTTCTTGACTTATGAACTCACAATATTTGAGTGAATTATTTGTAACTTTCAAGTTTTTCAACAAGACCCCCTATTCCTTTCCCCATGCTACCAAGAGGAAGCATGGGCTCATCACCACAAATAAGGAATAGGTGAGTAAGGGCATTTCTCTCCTTTCCCAACCCTACATCACCAGTAAGAGATGTAGGATCAACACCAAAGGTTGGTAGGGCAAAGAAATGTGTAAAATAAAAATTTTATGTGGATTTGCATTTGACTTACTTATATAGGCAAAATGTTTAGTATGTTCTTATTTCCAAAGATTTTTTACGAGATAGATGTGACACCATGAAGCTTTTAGAATAGACTATAGGAAAATACACCTAATCTAGAAAGAAACTATAAGAAGAACCAAGTATGTAGGCCTTGGTATGATCACAGTCAAAAATTTGTCTTATCTTGCTTGAAATAATGAAATGATTCAGAAATAATTGATTATAATATGAAGATTTGAAGAGATATGATTTGAATGTTTTGCCAATTTTTTTTAGAAGTTTTTAGGAGTCGCTATAAGAATAATTCCCTTGATCAAAAATTTACGAAATTAACTGGCAGATGAAAATGCAATACAGATGCAGTAATGTACATATGGAAATGCAGATGAAACTACATGTCATGACGCCTAAGGTGAATAAAGTTGACAAATATCAAATTATTCACCCCTAAAAGTACACAATAGAGAACCATTATCCTCAAAAAAAAAATCTCTTGATAAGGGCCTTACATTCTGGGTTTAAATTTACAACCCTTGCTCAAAAGTGTATATGTCCAATCATTAAAATTATTTGTCTGAGAGAGGCATCTGTCCACCTCTTTTTCACGTTCTTGAGACATGGTGTGTGGGTGAGCATGACTATACTACTTAGCCTTGTTTCCTATGTGGAGCATTGTGTTTATTTGTGACTCTTGTTAAATGATGAGGCCTTGTCCCATAGATATGGAAAGCTTTGTTTCATACACACATGGGTTTAAAATGGGGTTCAAAATAGAACAACCCTTAGAGATGATTTTTATGGGCATCATTTTAATCTCAAACTGACCTTCTTCATTTGTTAATTCTATCATGTTCACACCTAGACCTAGGTCGTTGGAGGGAAGAGATGCTAAACCAAGAAGACTACCCATTCCCTATGGTTTAAACGAAAGGAATATCATATTGTCACTCTCTAAGAGTTTCATAATTCTTGTTTTGGTTTTAGTGGATATTGTTTCCATAGATATTGATTTACACTTATCTTTTTTTTCACCTCAAATTTTTTTGGGTCAATGACTTCAACCTTTGGAACGTCTGGGGTGATCGGGACTAACTCTTTTGTTGGAGGTGGTTTGTTCAATTGATTCATAGGAAGTTCATACTCCTTATGGACTCCTTTCTTATTCTTGAGGTTTTCTAAGTGTATATCAAAGGACTTAGGATCCCCTTGAGCGATGAAGACCTTCCCCAAATGGAGGAATCTAATCTCCTAGAATAGGGTAGAAGGGATAGCCTTCATTCGATGAATCCAAGGTCTCCCAAGGATCATGTTATAACTTGTTTCCCTGTCGATAATGTAAAGCTTTGTTAAGATGGTTTTTGGACCAAGCGTTACAGGAAGAACAATGGTTCCAATCAAGGTCACTTTCAGACTATCGTACCCATGTAACATGTTTCTTGTAGAGGAACAATTCATCTCCCCATATCCCAACTTCTACAACAAAGAGAAAGGTACCACATTTACAACATCCCCGTCATCAATCATCGCTCTCTTAATGCAATTGTTATAAACCCAAACTTGTAAAAATAAGGAAAAATCATCTCTTTGGGTAATTTCAATGTCAAATGGCATCTTGTCTATATCAAAAACAAACCTAGTGTCCCTATCATTTTATCCCAGAGGATGTATGTCAAAGTCAATATGATTTATTTGAGTGCTAGGAGGTGGCATAACATAGATTAGATGACCAAGACCTAATTCATTGAGAAAAGCAAAGCAATGCACGGGTGAATTCTTTAGCAAATATAGGAATGAAATGTTAGAAAAGGTCTTATTTGAATCTAATATTAAATCATAGGCTTCTACTGGTTTTGTGATAGTAGGAACATCATCCTGTGGGAAGGAAATATCAGGTAGGGGTTGTGAAACATACTCCTTTGTCTGGTTTTTTACATTAATTTCATGCTCAACCTCTAGCTCAACTAATCCCAAGATTTTTGTGTTATCATTTGAACCAGGGTTAGGAGCGACTCGAGAGTTATTGGAATTTGATGCTTCATGGTCATTGTTTCTTATAGGAATGCATTTTTTTGTATTTTGTAAATTCACCTTGAAATTTTTAGGATGTGTACAGAGCAGATCTTGAAAATATGTTCACATTAGCGTTCTAAGGAGCTACAGGTCCTGTATAGTCAGATTGCGAGTTTGTTTCAGGATTTTCTAGGAACATGTCTACAAAGAATTGGCTTTGGTTTTTCAGGAAGTCTTTGTAGAAATTTTTTACAATCATGGAAATTCCTATCATCATGACCTCAAACCTTATGGAATCCACAATATAGTTTAGGGTCCTAATCTCTTATTCTTTGATAAGCATATTGTTTTTGTTAATTATAACCTCAGTTGTAGTTTTGAAATTGGTTTTTATAACCATGATTCATTGCCCCTTGGCTAGAGTTTTGATATTGGTTTAGGCCTTGCGTTTGATTTTGTTTTTGTGTTGGACTATTTATATAAACTGTGTTGATAGAAGACACACTGTTAGTGTTAGTGTGAGTTATCCTATGTGTTCTCCTCTCATGTTAGAGGGTCATCTCACATGGGTTAGGTTTAGGGTTAGGTTTAGGGTTTCATATGTGTCATGCACTAGGGTTACTCAGCACCCTATATGTATCCATTTTCTATTCATTTATGAGCATGCCAAGACACTCCACTGTCTTTCCTCTATGCTAGCTTTGTTTCTGTTGAGCAATTTCTTCCATTACTGATCAATTTTTTCCTTGCTATCGCTGGAGCTTTCACGATTCCTTTGGAGTGCAACTACTTCGTGGTGCCTCGTTTCTGATTCGATTCTCGCAAACTCTTTTCATGGTATCAGAGATGAGATCAGGTAAACATGCACTCGATTTTTTTTTTGTTGCTATTACTCTTACTTGGTTTCATTATTTTACTCTGCATGCAAGTCTTTTGATCACTATTTTCTGGAAATTATCTTGCTAATACCTCTAACAAGCTTTCTCGGAAAGTTTTTTGTGTTTTTTTTTCTTGTGCATGTTTTTTGTGGTTGTAGGATCCTTGAGTTCTTCAGTCGTGGTTGCTACTCAACGAACTGCTATCCCTCTGGCATTTTTTTTTGCTTCCCAGACATTTTTAATCACATTTGCCACGTTTTTGGGTGTGGGCAAGCTAAAACGTGGCTGCTCAAGCGTTTTTTGGACTCTCCAAGGTGTTTTTTTGATTGCATAGGCATTTTTAAATCATTAGCCACGTTTTTTTTATTACACAAGAATTTTTTAATCATTTGCCATGTTTTTTTTGCTTCACAGGGTTGTAAAAATCATCTGCCTCATTTTTTTGCTTCACAGGGTTATAAAAAATCATTTGCCACTTTTTTTTTGGCCTGCTAAAACAAAAACGGCCTGGCAGAAGAAAAAACAGATTGTACACTCTCTTGACGTGGCTAGGCAACATTTCTCTATGTTTTTTCACCCTTGGCGCAGCCATGCATCATTTCCCTGCTGTTATTTATCCTCGGCGCGGCCTGTTCCCTTGTTTTTTGGTGTAGGCAACATAAAACGTGACTATTCATTCCTGTGCGTGGCTGTACCCTTACACTAGTCAGTTTTGGTAAGTTTCCTTCCTTTCTTTTTAAAAAAAACTTACTCAATCTCTGCTTTTTTATAAAAACGACCCATGTAAGTATACATGCTAAGTTTTTTTTACAATCAAACTTCTTTTTAGTAAGTTTTTAAAAACATTTCTAACTCTAATAAGTTTCTTAATTAGAAACATTTATCTTTTTTTTTTTAAATCTTCATCTAAATCTTCATTAGATTAGATCTAATTAGTTTTAAATTAGATCTAATTTTTTATTTAATTTCACATTATTTAAAAAAAAATATTTCCTTGGCATTATAATTTGGTCTTTGGATTGTTGTATTTCTAACCTTCTATCGAGTATCGAAGACGAAGGGTGAGGTCCGGGATTGGTAGGTGGCTAATTCCCCCTCGCAATACAAACAAACCCTATCTCAAATTTCGTGCCATTTCTAATGAGCATACATACAACACCCTTTGCATGCGTTTAGGGCACTTTTTTAATCCGTTTGCAGGCTTATTGGCTTTTTCTCATCAAATTACGGGAATTGGTTTTTGCTATAACTTTTGACTCGTTGCTCAGTTTTGAGAACTTCTTTAGTCAAAGTTGCATGTTTTTTCACACTCTAGATGATGGGATCATTAGCTTTGTAAACACACTAATTTTATAAAGTGCCGCATTCTGGGGGGTGTCTTTGTTTTGCTTAATTTCAGCTCATTCTTTTGAGCTTTGTTCTATTCCTTTATTTCATGGACTTGTGAGTGCGTCCACCATAGTTTTATGACAAAGGGATTATTTCGTGTGACGTGAGATGATTTTTCTCACCACCAGGGTTGGCTTTCGCCTCCTTTCTATTTTTTTGCTTGTGCTTGTTTACGGTGTTCCTCTTTTGTTGCGCTCCACAAAACACTGTTGTGGTCTCCCCTCTTGCACGTTATTACGCTAATTGCAAGACGAGTTACCAAGTGTTTCAAACTACATGCACGGACCCGATTGTAATCAACGCACTAAACTATAAAGTGCCGAAAGTAAGGGGGTTGTTATTGTCCTGGGTGGTTATGTTTCTTTTCTGCATTTATTTCTCTCTCTCACTATGGATGCACTTTCAATTCCTTTGTTTACACTATTCAAATTTTTCGAATGGAGATTGAAAATAATAATGAAACTAAGGGGTAAAGGGTTATACCGCATCACCATGGGAACTGAGACTAAACCAGACGACGAACCAGAAAAATCTAAGTGGTTAAACCGTAGTGATGAAGCTTTAGGTCTTCTCTGCATGTCCGTTTATCCCGACTTGCTCTTCCACATTGAGGCGTCTGAAACACCTACATCTACGTGGAAAATGTTGGACGCGATGTTTGGACAATTAGATGACATGAGAGCACATGAGTTGGAAAACGAACTACTAGGGTTAAATCCTAGTGACTTTGAAAACCTACAAGCCTTCTTCTCAAAATTTGTCCACATTAGATTATTGTTAAAAGGATGTCAAGTAGAAAAGAAAGATTCTCAACTGATCTTGTTGATTCTCTCTAAGCTAGGTCCCAAATATTTTGTCTTCGTGTCAACTTTCTATGCTACAAAAGCTGCTTTGGGAGATACTTGGATGATGCCCTCCTTTGACTGTTTTTCATCCCAACTCATTCAAGAACAAGACAAACTCATTCAAATGGGGTCTCTCAAGTCCAAGTCACATGCCCTTGTAGCAAGTACTAGCAAGGGAAAGAAGACTGAAAAGAAGAAATAAACTAAGGATCAACCTAAGAAAGAAACCAAGATCAAACCTAAAAATGACACAAACACTTCGACTTCTGAGCCTAGAGCGCAGAAAAGCAATTATTTGTGTTTATATTGCAAGAAGACTGGTCACAATGAGCAACACTATTTTAAGAAACAGATTGATCACTTATCTCATTTACTTGAGAAAAATAAAATAAGTGTTTCTGAATCAATAAAACAAAGTGCTCAGAAGGCCGAGTCTTCTGCTGCAAAAGGTGCTAGAAATGATAAGAAGAAAGGAAAGGCCCATGTAGCCAAAGTTTCTCCTTCATCAGCATGGATTATAGATTCCGGTGCCTCGCACCACATGGGTTCTTTGCATGTTGAGTTTTCCAACATCAAATCTTGTGGAATGTCCCAAATCACGATGGGTAATGACACAACAGTGTCAGTTTCTAGTAGTGGATCGGTAAAGATGGATGGGGGAACATTTAACCAAGTGTTGAGTGTTCTTGATCTCTCTACCAATCTCCTATCAGTTTACCAAATTACTCACCTTGGTGAAGGAATGCGAGTGGAATTTGGTCCTAACTCAGTGATAATTCGTGAGCTTAACAATGACACTACAGTGGCTGAGGGAAAGGCAAATCACCGTTCACGGTTGTACACCTTCTCCCACTTTACTTTTGATTCTACGCCCACTGCCTTGCTCACTCATGCAAATGAGGTTAGTAAGCTATGGCATGAGCATTTTGGACATCTAAACTATCGCTACCTTGAACAATTGAGTCAAAACAAAATGGTCAACGGTTGCCTCACGTCAAGTTTTCTAAGGGTCTTTGTGAGAGTTGTACCCTTGGAAAGCATCCTGAAAAGAACTTTGACAAAGGAAAAGCCTGGAGAGCCACTCATCCCTTGCATCTTGTTCACAGCAATGTTTCTCATCCATTTCCTTCTCCTTCATTTACTAGATCCCTTTATGTGCTAACCTTCATTGATGACTATTCACGATATACTTGGGTATTTTTTCTTAAGCTTAAGTCTGAAGTCTTTGAACATTTTCAAGAATTTAAGGCTCTTGTTTAGAAACAGGCAGAACGGTCTATCAAGGTTCTCTGAACTGACAATGGTGGTGAATATGTAAACAATAGGTTCATGGATTTCTGTACTTTTGAAGGGATCTCTTTACAACATACAGTTGCTTATAGCCCTTCGTAGAATGGAGTCGCAAAAAGAAAGAACCATACTCTAAAGGAGATGGCCACTTGTATGATACACTCGAAGTCTCTTCCACCGCAGTATTGGGCCGAAGCAGTGAATTGTGTAAATTACATTCAGAACCCTGTTCCACACAAGGTAGTAAGAGGGATGACACCCTTTGAAGCCTGGTTTGGACGCAAACCTAATGTTGAGAACTTTCGAGTCTTCGGATCCAAGGCTACGGCTCAGATTCCCAAGAAGAAATGCAAGGCCTTGGAACCACAATCCAAACCTTGTATCTTTGTAGGGTATCCTAATGGCGTGAAGGGATATCAATTGATGAATTCTACTTCTCATGAGATATATATTGAGAGAAGTGTTAAGTTCAATGAGTCTTCTTCGACTTCTACTTCTCCACCTATAGAGGTTCTTCAGCTCACTGATTCGGATTTTGACTCGTCAGATGATAATACTGTTGAGTGTGCTCCTCTTCCAGATCCTATTGACCATCAGATCTTTGAGTCTTCTGATTCTGACAGTAGTGATGATGAGGACTATGTCCCTTCTCACTCAAGTGAAGAATATTCCGACTCTGAGCCTGATCCTCCTAGTCCCCTTTGGGCCAGGAAAATTTTGCAAAGTGCTGGAGATTTAGTTGGAGATATTTTGGATATGAGACGTACTCGCTCAGATTTCATTGGATCCCACTCTTTCTTCACCTCTACTTCTGATCCACAGCCTTTCTGGGAGGCTTCTGGTATTCCTGAGTGGGATTCTACCATGGATGAGGAGTATTCCTCTCTTATGAAGAACGATACTTGGGATCTCACCACTCTTCCGAAAGGAAGAAAAATCGTTCAGTGTAAGTGGGTGTTCTAAACAAATTATGGAGTAGATGGAGACATCAAAAAGTTTAAAGTGCGATTAGTAGCTAAGGGTTTCTCCCAGATAGCTGGGGTTGATTATATAGAAACTTTTACTCTGGTTGCGAAGATGACTTCTATTTGACTAACCCTAGCCATTACTACAGCAAACAGATGGAAAGTCCATCAAATGGACGTTAAGAGTGCCTTCCTTCATGGTGACCTAGAGGAAGAGATCTATATGGAACAACCTCCAGGTTATGTCCAAGATTCCTCCCTCGTTTGTAAGTTAAAGAAGTCTCTTTATGGACTTAAACAAGCCCCTCGGGCTTGGTATGCCAAGATAGACTCCTTCTTACTTACATCAGGGTTTACTAGGTGTATATGGGCACCTTATCAGGCCTTTAGTTGTCGGGCCCCATTGAAACATCTTTCTTAGTTGTTTAGGAGTGTCTTCCTCTTCCATCTGACTCATCACAGCCGCTACCCCAGCTTCGATGAAGGGGGGGTGTTAGTGTGAGTTATCATATGTGTCCTCCTCTCATGTTGGAGGGTCATCTCACATGGGTTAGGTTTAGGGTTTCATATGTGTCATGCACTAGGGTTACTCAGCACCCTATATGTACCCCTTTTTATTCATTTATGAGCATTCCAAGACACTCCGCTATCTTTCCTCTATGCAAGCTTTGTTTCTATTAAGCAAGTTCTTCCATTACTGATCAATTTTTTCCTTGTTATCGCTGAAGCTTTCACGATTCCGTTGGAGTGCAACTACTTCGTGGTGCCTCGTTTCCAATTCGATTCTCGCAAACTCTTTTCAGTTAGGGCCTCTTTGATTTCCTGGGTTGTTATTATTGTTAGTGTTTCCATTTTTTGGAAGACCAACATTCTTGGCTTGATCAGTAGCATTATTCATGGTAGCATCATGATTACAATTCACACCTTTAGGTCCTTGGTTATTGGCACCATTGTTTTGATAATTTGTATTACTTTGACTTGGGAATACCAATTTCCCATTGGGACCATAGATGTTACGCCCACTGTCTATAGAGGCTAGATCAATCCAAAGAACTCCTTCCAATACTTCCTCATAACTACAGAAAGGAAAATTTTAGACCTCTTCCTTAGTCTCTCGATTGAGTGAGTGAAGGAAAAAATCACAAAGTTCCATCCGGTCCATTTGGGTGCACTCGCACAGCAATAGAGAACTTGGCGCCATCTAGATGAAATGGGTGATAGATTAATTTTTCTCCTATTTAATATGTAGGAACTCCCTAATCCCTATACACAATAAATTGTTCATGTCAAATGCTTTGATGAACTTGGAAATGAGTTGTTTGAAGGAATGTATTGAAGCTTTTGAAATATGGTAATACTAATCCAGTGTGATTCCTTCAAGAGTCTTTGGAAATATACTAACCACTATAACATCACAAGGAAGCAATTCCCTGATAGCATTAGCATAGGCCTTGATATGAGCATTTGGGTCTCCTTCTCCCTTAAATTTTGGAAGATCTAGAAATGAGCATGGAAACATGACACCATGTATGGTGAAGTAAAGAGGCTCCTTTAAGTACTTAGTATATATACCCATTGCGTAAGATTCCACCATCGAAGATCCTTGATGAGGAGGTGGAGGAGGAGGATTTGGATAACATGCATTATAAGTGTTGACAAGAATGTATAGGGTTCCTTAATATGGCACGTAGGGAGAAGGAATGGTATATGGGTCCATCTGGGGAGCTTTTGAATACATATGCATGTAATGTGGGATGGTTCTAGGATATGGACTAGAAGGAGTAAAACCAGGGAACATTGCATTGCCTGCTATGGCGGAATTTGAGAATGCACTTCCAGCCAACCCTTGTATAGGATAAGCTTGTGAAGGATGAGGACCCATCCCTAGTGTGTCTAACCCTATGAGGAGATCACCTGGATTTGAATGAACCCAATAACCTTATTTTACAAGATATTACATTTTTTTTTCATTGGAAGGGATGTATCCTTTTCTGTTAACTAGATACCCCATGTTATGCCCTACTGCATGTGTTGGTTGTGAGGTCTGAGCACTTTCTAATTCTCTAATCCTCCCCACTAAATTAGAAATGTGATCATTGGGAGAGGATTGAATCCCTTGTTGGGGTACCTATGGCGTATGGTTTGGTTGAGAAGGCTCATGATACCCTATAATCAAAACATTAGAGGTTGAATCCCTCATTCTACCCAAATACTCGTCTATCTGACAAAGAGGATTAGCTATTCATGTAAATAGATCATCCTTTTTTGATTGCATGGCAATGTGAGGTCTTGACAAGACTTTATGGTAAGAACCTGTTCCATTTGTGATAACAACGTGGTTTGCATTGGGTTGACCTTATTGCATGTCTAATGGTTGATCAACCTCCTCCATCCTTACATAGATAATGGTGTTTGAAGTGTAACTAGGGGAGGTTTGGATGTTTCTTGTGTAATTATCACCCCATCTTGAAAGAGAAGGGGACTATTGTGGTTGCACATTGGTGTAACATCTATCAAATCCAAATGGTCCACCAAAATCTCTTCCAAACATATTTTAGAGAGTATAAAATACCTAGAAAAATAGGGGAAGAAATGGAGAGGAGAGGTAATAGCAATGAAAGAAAATAAAACAAGAAGTAATTAATCCTTCACATCAGGTTCACCAATTTGTATGGAGGAAAATGAACATGTGGTCTTCAACTGCACTCAACCCCCCGAGGTCATGTCAGAGCAGCCAATGCTAAATTCATGTGGCTAACTATAGGAGGATCAATGACTAAGATCTGGTAGTGTGATCTCTCGGTAGCCGAATTGGAAAAGGGGAGATTTAGAGCCTATGAACGGGTAGCATAAATTCCCTATGGTTTATTTTCCTAACTTGGATCTACGTGTTAAACTAGTTTGAATTTTCCATGTAAACTGAATGAAATTAAGAATCTACGTTACTACTGAAAGGAAAACTAATCTAAACAAATCACAAAACTGAAATATTACAAACACACAACAATTCACTTCTACTCTAAATAATTAAATCTACTTTTACACTAAAACTAAACAAGTGAGATAACCCGGTGTAGTTATTCACCTGTACTTAGTGTATTGAATATAAACTAACTTAAAACACAAAAATTTTCAAATAATCTATGATGTGTAGATAACCTCCTATATATATTCTCTCCTTCAGATCCACGGGGATGGGAAGAAGTGGATCCATCATCGGGGATTGCAATGAAATATTTAAACCCTTTTGGAAATTAACTAATTACTTACAAATGAACAGAAATTGATTTCTACTCTATTTGATATTATATAACAATGATAAATTACAGGAATTAAGGAAATCAAACAACACATTCAACCTGGAATTCACAAAACAGAGGTAAATCTAGTTGTGTAGTAGTATGTCCACTCACTTCATTCCTTTCTTTCTCTGAGTGTTCATGTGAGTCTAGGAGATTGGGAATGCAAGAATAGCAGTATGAGGATGATGCATGAGTAATGGCAACTTGATGACAGTCTGGATGCAATGCAACCATAAGGGAGATAGCACAAGAGATCAGGGCTTTGCTATGCAATTCCTAGCAAAATCGTAGCAGAAATACAATACAAGATACTAAAAATTCTCAGGCCCCCTTTTTCTTGAATACAAGCATGGAATATATAGGAATGGATGATGGGAGGTTCTTTCATGCACAAGGCAAGAAGGATCAATTCCAACTCATTAAATCTATTTAAAAATAGGAGGAAGGATAACCAATAAATCAAATATTATTTTAGAAAATTCGGCTCACAGATGCTTGCAAAAAGTGAAGCTAAGTGAACTGTCGCATGTTAAAACATGGGTGAAGAGTTCTGGAAAAAGTGGGCAGGACTGTCACCCTACACAGGGTGACAGTTTAAGGACCGCCGCCCTATTTTGGGTGGTGGTTTCAAAACCGCCATTTAGACAAGGCGGCAGTCTTGGCACTAAAGGCCGAAACATGCACAGAAAGAGTAAGAAGCTAGAAGAAAGTGTGGAAAGCTTAAGTAAGAATGTCTAGGCCAAAAATATATACTACGAATAGGTTTTGGAGCTCAAACACCTTATTGAAAGGACATGAATCATCATTAGGGACTTTCATAACTGTTTTCTGACAATGTAACACATGTAATTTTGGGTGTGTACAGTCACACATTTCTTCTTCACTTCCCTTAACACTTCCATATCCATCAGTATCATCTCCCAACATCATTGTATCAACTCCTATGGTCGTCCTCACATCCACCCCATCCATTACTACCACTACCATTCAAATGCCAGCTAATGTTGTTGGTACCCTTGTTATGGCTAATGTTTCACGTACTGAATCAACTATTCTATCTTCATCAGCATCAGTCATTCCAGAATGGTTGTTTTGGAAGACTCCAAAGCAAACTAAGAAAGTGCCTCTAAGGGATGTAATAGATCTGAGCATATTAGAACATACCCCAAAGATACATGACAAGAGGCCAAATATTGTTTCAAGCTTGATAGTGAATGCATCTGGGGAATGAGTTGTAGAGGTTGACACTCCTGTTGAGGGGAAAAATAAAGAAACAATTACAATTGCAGATAATCAGATTTCTAGATTCTCATTGGGAAAATCCACTCATGAAGGAGCAAAACAATATGTACACATTGCTCTTGTAAATCTGCTAGATAAATTTGAAAAGGATAAATCTTCTAAGGATGAGCTTACGGCCAAGGTCGAGCAGCTCACTGCATTGCTACGGAAAGTAACAAAGCTAAATCCAACTTCTAAGTCTCAACTACAATGGCTATAAAATTCTCATCTACTATTGATGAAATTTCTTATCACCAGATCAAAAATATAAGCCAGAAAAGAAGATCAGTAGATGGATGGATGGAACGTATACTGCATGAAGTTAATCATTTAATTAAAGGAGCTATTGAGATATAAAATGATTTGCATGTTGGAAAAGCTACCACTTGCAAAATGGATGAAGCTTTTTCAGAAGACAATAACAACCTGAATTTGAATTTGGAAACATGGAGTGAGATTAGAGAGGAGGATTTAGATCTACTCCTCCAGGAGGATGTAATCGATGATGCTGCAAAGTTGTTCAAATATCAAAAGGCCATGGAATTCCGATGTCAGGTGTTATAAGATTTAATTAAGATGTTGGATGATAAACGAGTGTAAATTAAAAATGCTTTGAATGATACATCAGAGGAAATTTATATTGTTAACAAAAAATTCTTCAACAAAAACATCAATGTTCTTCCAGAGGAGCAGATCAAGAAGAATTTCATAGATTTGTTGAAGCATGACGATGAGGTTACCAAAACATTCGGTAGTGAATCTATTGACAGGTTGGTTTTATGCCAAAATTTCACAAGAATATTGAAGAAAGTTTTGAGTAAACTAAGGATAGTTCCAGCTAAGATCACGAGGGAACTTGAGAAAGCATATGTAGTGAATCACTATGCGTGTGGGCCAGGGGATGAGAAAATTCAATGATTCATTAAACGCTTCATCGAATAGTTCTGTGGGAGGAAACAAAATAAAATCTACAGAAGAAGAAGGATTTACAGAACAAGGCCAAAGTTGAGCGGCCATGAAAGGATAGATCCAAGCTCTAGATCAGTTAGATTTGCAGGGTTTACTGAGTCAAACCCTTGCAACAAATTTTCTATTTTCATGGGATCCTATTCCCTTGAATTAATGACATTTCTATTTTTAGTAAAATGTTAGTTGAAGGCCCAACTATAATGGCTCAGCCTATAGAAATTATAAATAGTTAGGTGTATGAATTCATTTGGACGGAGATAGATCATATTTTTGTGAAGTTTTTCTTCAAGCTTGGAAGAGTGATTCAGAGATTTAAAACCTTTTAATTATATTCAAAGAGATATCTTACCTTGAAGAACCTGATTTTTTGTGCTAAATCGTTGATTTATATATGCTTTGTGAACGTATGATTCCTTAGTATAGATTATTAGCTTGCCTTTATTTCATATTATCTTGCTTCATGTTATGGAAAAGTGATATAACCATCTTTTATGTCAGTTTTGGAAAGAGTATTTTCCTTCTATTATTAAAAGTTATATTATCATTAACCATCATCAGTTAAATGAATGTTTGAGATGTGCATGTGTTTTATCCTCATGGTTAGTTAATTGTGTGTTCAATCCAATTTAGTCTCACTATTTTGTATTATTCAAGTTTTAACAAAGGACTGTATGCTTCAAGTTTTTGGTATTTTGTGCCCTTGCTAGGTTGCAATAGGTGAAGGTTACTAACGGTGTTCGCATCCTTCTCACATTAACCTTTCCTGAGATTCAAAATATCCTTTTATTATGTGCATCACCATCCCTAGTATAGTTTCCTTCTCCAGAGGTTCACCTTGATCCCAAGTCCCACAACTTGAGAGGTGATACCATGTGTCCCAATCATATCGAACAACCTGTTTATAGCCTTACCATTTAGGGGGTGGAGAGATTTGGTGACAATATTTTTTGGCACACCCAGTGGGATAGAGAATTGGTACTTCCCTTCTCATTTACACAAGTTAAAGTACCTAGTGACTCTATATCTCTGGATTCCAAATCTCAGTGCATTAACTTATGCACAGAATTCAAACAAGAGCTTCTTCAAAGAAAGGAGGTTATCAACATATCAAACTTTCCTTGTCTCCTTTAAAGAGAAGAATCAAAGGTGTTTCAACTCCAAAAGCTACAACTTTATCTCATAGGGGTCATTCAACTCCTCCATACGGAAGGTTTCCTCCACCAAAGGACAATCAACCTCTTGTTGTTATGGCATGGAACGAAGTTTTTTCCCCCTTTAAATGGAAGTAGTTCAATTATGTTGGCTCAATGTGACCTTATACCTGGTGCAACACTCAAAATTGTACCCTTCTACATAGGATAAACTCATGTTACTCTAGTAGAACACATTCTTGACGTAGCCATCATTTACGCAGTACATAACATCATGGAGGATAATGTTGTCAGACTTATGGCCACTTCCTTCAAGGGAAAAGTACTTCAATGGTTTCCAAGGTTACGTGTTGGCATCATAACCACTTGGGATGAGTTAGGAGAGAATATCTCTAAATAGTTTGAATACAAGATTGATCACCTATCACTCTTAGAATAGATCACTACCATAAAGAGATCTCCCTAGGAGTACATGAGTGATTTCAACTTCCGATTTCATAGAACTTCGAATAGGATTCCCACACTTATTAAACCTTCTTCAAATAATGCATTCTTGTACTATTTTTGAGCTTTTAATAGTTATTTAGCAGTTATGATCTAATCCATGGGGGGTCTATGTTACTTTATGCTTACAACATAGCCATAAATGCAAAAAATTCCTTAATTCAGGTTGGAAAGATAGCTCCTTGACCGTCAATGCCATTTTATTCAGATCTTATAAATAATCAATCAGCCAGCTCAATCTTCCCCGACCTCTTCAAATGATCTATTTGAATTCAAATCACTGCTACAGACCTTCAAAAACAAGCTTATAGTGATTAAAAGGTAGCAATCCCAAAATGTTAAACCATTCCAATCCCAATATCTAGCATGTTGTCCTGATTTTCAAGGAAATAATTAGGCCACTAGTCAAGCTACAAACGTGAATCCTTTAAACTTCTGAAACCCTTCTTCCACCAGTTCTTCTAGAACCATAGTACCAATATAGAATAACCTCATTCAAGATTATGAATTGTGTGATCCTTGTTCTCAGCCTCATAACCATAATCTTTTCCCAAATGGAGTTCTGAGTCAGGCCCTTATGGTCCAAAGCATATCAGCCCCACTAGAATCATCAACCAGACCATCCACCCAAGAGAGCAAAGGCCAACCTTCTGATGAAACTATGCTACTAAATTGGAAAACATAAGACTTTTGTGGTTTGAATATTGACGCCTCAACTGTAGTATCCAACACACATTCCAAGAAGAGGGCAATAGACTCGCAATGTCCCAAAACTAATCAGGCATCTATTTCACATCATCAAACACAAATATCAAATGATAAGTGCATAGGAAATAAACCACCTTTAGTATCCAAAGATCATTCTATAAAGACAGATGGGACTTCACATATCACAGTGCCCAGTATGCATTTTATAAAATAAGACTCTAATTCCCAAAAAGTTATTAGCAAATTTGGGGCAATTCCATTTAGCATTTTGGATAAAATGAAGAATACCAATTTAAGCATCATGATGTTGGATGCGCTCTCAATCCCTTATCAGATAAACTTTCTACAAGAGTCTTTGAACAGTTTTGGTACTACCAATAGATCATCAAGTCAGGAAGTAAAAGTGGCAACTAGTCTGTGTCAGCCAAAAACAAAAAAAAAAATCTAAGACTAGTAAACCTCCACCATTCTATATCTAGAAAATTAGCGGTGATCATTTGGTGCACCATTGTATGATCGATTTTGGAGCTAATAGTTTTGTGATTCCCAAGCAGATTGCAGATGTGTTAAGAATTACATATACTCCAATCTCAAGATGGGTTGTCCAATTAGACAGTAGTATAGTCCAAACTATGGGATTACTTAAGGGGATTTAGCTTACTATCCATGCATGTCCTAGCTTGACATTCACACAAGACATATATGTTATTGATCTCCCTCCCCTCTTTGCCATTTTCTTATCACATGATTTCACTACCAAGATGGGTGGTTATTTTTCATCAAACTGGTCGCACATGATCCTTAGAACTCGGTACAGGATTAAGGTGACTATAAGAGTAGAACCTATTTGTCATAATCATGTGGAACCTTACACCACTAAACCCATAAATGGTAATTATGCCATTTGTGATCCAAATGAGGATAACGCATTGTGTGCAAGTGTTTTTTTTAAACTAATGCTAATGTAAACAAAGACTAATACCTAAATAGTCTTAATTAGCAAGAATTAAACAACATTATAAACACCATCATCATAAGAATTAATCAAGGGTTAGATGCTAACATTTATCAATACAAAACTATGAAATTAACTATGTTAAGCACCTAAATATCCTCTATTCTCTAACAACATATAAATGAAGGAACCTAGGTAGGTTCCATGGCTATCAAAAATAGTTGTCCTTAATGTTCCAAGAACCTAGGAATGAGGGCTAATCAAAGTTGGGCTACAAGACCCTTTTGAAACCTCCCATATGAACCAAGCACTTTAAGAAAGAGGTTTAACTCTTCAAGATGATGAACTCTCAAGAAAAAAAGGTGCAAGCTCTTAGTCTTTTTGCTATATGCTTTGCATTTGCTCTCTAAGGATTTTAGGTGTAAGTAAAAAGGTAGGTGGAGGGCTCTTTATATAGCCCAAAGGATAAAGGATTCAACACATTCTCATGAATGTGGGATAAAGGTAAACCATGATTAGGAATGGATAAGGTTGCTTTATTAAAGGTAACCTTACTTTAGAAGGGTTTAATACATGTTTAGCAAGTCATGGGAGTTGGGGGGTATTTTAATTAATCAAAGGTGATTAATTAATAAGTAAGTGTAAGCTTATAGAAGTAATTTAGAAGAATATTAGTGCGATTCAGGCTATTAGAAAGGGATTAAATCAATTTAATATCGATTTACTAGTTTAAATGAAGGGGAAGACTAATTAATTAATCAAGATAGAGGAAGTGATCATTAACGAAAGGTTGTTAATTAGGCTATTAGATGGGTAGGAAACTTAATCAATTAGTGTATTGTAATTAATTGATGAAAATTAGAGGGAATATGAGTGCTTTTGACGATATGTTGTCTATTTGCAGAAAAAGGAGATAATTAGCACAATTTAAGTATTTAAAATGCTTGGGTGTAATTATAGGTGTCTACATTTGCCCCTCTTTGGGGTGGCGTAAGTGACGTCACTTCAAAGATAGTAGACAGAAGAAAAATTTTGAAGGGATACAAGAAAAATTAGTAGTAGGGAGAGATGCCCCCTCGAATGTCGATGGGGTGATGAAAGAAACTGATCGACAATCAAAAAAGGTGAGATATAGATAGAAGAATGGGAGGAAGTAGGATGCCCCAATGAGAGTGAAAATTAGGGGTGAAAGGGAAGTGAAGTAGAAGAAATGAGGAAGAGGGGAGAGAAGAGCTTAGCCTCAAGCCACTTATTTATTTGGAACAAATTTGATGTCATCATATTGCCATAGGAACTACATCATCGGTCCTTATGAAAAATATAAGCATGCGAAAAAGGTAGAATGACATGAAAAGCCATAGTACGAACAATTTTCCATTGGTGAAAAAATTAACTTCATGCAACATACAAAATGAAATGCAATACGAGAAATTAAATAAGCTAAAATAACATAGAAACATAATGTAATGGTTTTATTATCAAGCTTCAGTGATGACTTGTGTGAATTAACGACAAGGGTTGATGATGGTGCCCCAAGCAAGGATACATGTGAGGGGAATAACAGAGGACACTTGGGTCTGATGGAAAAGCAATGTGCACTATGAAACAGTACCAGGTAACTCGTTGTGCCCTAGAGTACAGACGAAGTAAGTAGCCTAGCTTTTGCTGATGGAGGTAGATCAAGATGATCCACAAGTCAAACACATTAACAAGTGAGAACCAAAGAGTGACGTTTTGTAGGATGATTTTCAATTTTTAGAAGTCTTCTGAAACATATTTGAATGTTTTGGATGATTTTTCTAACATATTTGAATGTTTTGGTTGATTTTAAAAGTTTTATGAAACTATCTACAGGAAGACGAGGAAGCGTGGATACCCCCAGTGATATACGGGATGTACAAGGGCATAAGGCCACGTGCGTATGAGAAAGGTGAAGATGAAAAAAAAATCCCCAATGATTAGGTGGGATTATGCAAAGGTAAACTCTTCACAGGTAGAAGTGGGACCTAAGTCCATTATGGATAGGTTCAACATGATGGTGAACGTAAACCAATGAAGTGCTAGGAAGAAGTAAGGATGCCCCAGCGTAAGTTGGCCTACAAGCACATGATAGAAAGGAAGGAGGAGATTGTTTTTGTGAAAGGGGAAAAAGGTGTCTGAAAACATGGCAAAAAATTAATCTTATACACATGGATGTTCTGAACAAAGTATAAGAACGATGTGAATGATATGAATGTAGCTTAGATGCCTCGCGAGGAAGAATTGATTAGACAAAGGCACAAATCATGAGACAAGATATGGACTAGAGTAAGAGTCTGAACAAGGTCCAAGAAAGAAACTTAGTAACATACTAATCCTATTTACTCATAGAGATCTGGTGTGTGCATGTGGAATTTATTACCTCTTGAAGGGAAGATTTAAAAGACAACAAGATGACCACACCTTAGCCAATGTGTAGGAATGATTTATTATGAAAGGAAATTTTGTGAATTAATGGTGAAAGGATAGTAATACATTGCTCCGCTGCCAGCTAGGAATTCATAGCCCCGACGGAGATGTCTTTAATTCTAATCATAACATTTCTCTACTACCAGTCAGGCGTCCATAGCCCTGATAAAGATTATTGGAAATACCCCAAGAGAGAGTTATATATCAATTTGCTTTTGCTTTGTAGCTTTTAGATTTTGATGTTTTTGTTTATTTTGTTGTCTGAAAACTTATTTCAGCTCTCTTGTTTGACAAGGGGTTAAGAACCACTGATGGCTTGATGGAAGAAGGTGGAAATGCTTACGATGATGACGTTGGCTAGTGTCAACAAATATGTCCAAAATTTCTTCACAACAAATTTATTAGATATTGAATGCGATATGATCTCTAAGAGGTCAGTCGTTCTTTAATTTACCAAGGCGACAAAAGACCAGGGTCAAACAGAGACCATAGAGATAAATGTCACAAAATGCATGTGAATAAGCTAGCCAAAATATCACCTAAGGGATGAAAATGGTAGGGAGACTTATAGAAAAAAAATAGCAAGGGAAGAAAGAAACATCCATGAGTACACAATACCTGATTGCAATGTTTGATCTTTATACATTTGATTTTTGTTGTGTTTTCTCAATGTTTTTTGTATTTTTGAATTGTTTTTTATTTTTAGATTTTTGACAGTTTTAAGAGGTTGGGACCAACAAAGTCACTCTATGTGGTAAGATCCAACAACAATGTTTGAGACTTCCTTAATAAGGGAGACTGGGCACGTTTGTTTATCGAGAGTGATATTATCCCTGATCTTGATGATTGAGGTGAGTTCACACTCAATAAATGACTGTGATTTGTTCTGAAACATGGATTTCGTATGTGGGAGATTTAATTCCCCATCTAGAGGTTTACACACTTTGCACCATACTTGATGGTTACGTTGGTGTGCATTCTTGAATCACGATTGATTTAGAATTTTGAGATTGTTTATTTGTTGGGAGCTATAGAGCTCTTTGCAGTTTTGATCTGAGCTTGATTCAGAAACTGTTTGGGTTTCTTATAAGATAACGCATGACTTGTCTGATCCTGAGAAGGAGAAGAAAGTGAATGTGGACGTTTAGAACTTATGCGAGAAATGACCATGGGCTTTCCACCATCTTTGGTGGAATAATAATGTGATGGATGAAATGGATATGGTCCAAGAATTAAAGAGGAGGGGCTACCACGAGGTGAGCTACTGATAGAAGATGATGAAGGGCTTATAGTATGTGGCCCAAGAATATAAGAAGAAAGGATACTAGGATGTGACCCATAAATAGAAGACGAAGGGCTACTAGGATGTGGCCCAAGAATAGAAGAAGAAGGGCTACTAGGATATGACCCATAGATAGAAGACGAAGGGCTAATAGGATGTGGCCCAAGAATAGAAGAAGAATGGCTACTAGGATGTGACCCATAGATGTAAGATAATGGGCTACTAGGATGTGGCCCAAGAATAAAAGATGATGGACTACCCGGGGGTGATCCAAACCTAGAAGACAAGGGGCTAGTTGGACATGCCCCAAGAATAGAAGATAGTGGGCTACTCAAAAATGTCCCAAAAATAGCAGAGGGAGGGATACTAGAATGTAAACCACACCTAGATGAAGATGAAGGGCTACTTGGCATTGACCCCATAAGATATTGTGATTGAGGAATTATGATAGACAAAGAGTTATTGGGTGATGAAAAGATAGGCCATGGATCAATGTAAGACCAAGGATTTTCATTACATAATGAAGAATGTGAAGATGGAAGAATAAGAGGAGGATCAAGTTGCATGATCTAAGGCTCTTCCTCCATTTCTTGATAAAAGGAATCAACCTTTTCCTCACAATACACGAATGCATCAAAGTCTAAAGAGAAACCTTCCTCATAATCTGCTAGAGGAATATCTTTATGTGCCCCTATAAATGCCCTGATTGTTTCTTCATTCTAAAAGAGGTTAATCGGTATGAGTTGTTGATCGATCCCTAGGGGTTGATTGGAAGAAATAGGTTCACTTGGTGTGGAATACTTAGAATATGTTTGATGATTATTGATAGAAGAAGATGATGTGGGGGACGAAGAATATGTGTAGCTAGATGGCTCAGGAGTAGAATAAGGTGGTGTGGACCTACCTATACAATGGTATGTCATATGTAAAATAGTAGGATTAAGTCCAAAGTCTATAGATTGAGATGCATGGGTCGAGTTAGATGTTTGTCTCGAAGGAATTTGAGTCACACGAATCTTCAAAGAGGGAAGATTCCATGGGGGTGATTGATGAAGAAGGTCTTGCAAAGAAGGGGAGGACTATGATTCAAGCATCGCATTAGATGAATGATGAAAAGGGTCTTGCGAAGAAAGAGAGGACTGTGACTCAAGAATTGTATTATACTTCTTATTGGAGGGATTTGGAGTTGTGTGTATCTTTAAAGGAAGAATATGTCATTGGGGCGACTGATAAAAGGGGTCCTGGAAAGAAAGGGAGGACCACGACATAAGAGTCGCATTAGATGACTTAGGAGTCGAATTAGATGAATCTGAATAGTAGTTTAGATCTAAATCCTCAGAAGAGTTAGAGGAAATATTTGGATTGGAATCCTCAGAAGAAGAGGAAATGTTTCGATTAGAATTAGAGAAGAGTGGGGGGAACTTGAATAATAATTTGGATCAGACGTGTCCAAATCATACCATTGACTATGAGATGAAGGTGGGGAATGAGTTACCCGTATGGGCTCTCTAGCACGAAGAACCAAACAAGGTTTAGTTGTAATGGGAATATTTTTCTTTGAATTGCTAAACCTAGGTTCCATATTTTTCTAAGTATGGGGAACCGCGTGATAGTCAGTCATTTTTGGCATTGTTTTAAGCACAAATGTCTAGATATAGATAGTGTGATGGAACTCCTTCAAAGGGAAGGAAGTGACATGTCAATTTAGGTAGCATAAGGACGACCAGGTAGACATTATGTAAGTATGGGGATGTGTGCATGATTTTCTAAAGAAGGTCTAAGGAAAATAGACATCGTGACGATGCAATATCGATGAGATAAAAAGGGATTGTCCTAGAAAATAAGTTTTCTGAATGAATAATCACAAGGAACAATCATGCGAGTGTGAAATCCAAATCCAATCAACAAGGAAATACACTATATGAAAATGCGTATGTAAAGTGATAGTCTGATGCAAAAATGATGAACACAATGTCAATATTTATGTTAAGCTTGAAATGAACAAGGCGTAAATATTAACAAAGGGTAAATGTGACTCCCAATCAAAGGATACCATGACAAGTTTAACAACCAACCAAGCCCAAATGTTAAAGGGTGAGGATTACAAACGTAAGCCACGTAACCACACAAATTGGACATGTTAATCAAGCTTTACGAAGAAGCGAGATATTAGTGTCAAATTGGTATTAAAATGACACAAACAAAGTAAGCGACACTCTTCAATATTTTGGACAATGTTTGAAGCCAAACCAAGTCAAGGTATACTAAGGATGTGTTAAAATGTGCACAACGTAATGCCAAAATGTAGATACTTAGATCACATTTATGAAAAACACGACATAGTATCTTAATTGTGTCGAGACAATGCACACAAGGTAACACGTCAAAGGGAGATCAAATGATGATTTAATTTGAACTATGATGATGATCTTGACATGGGTATCAAGATCACAAAGGATACCAATGATATAAACACACCTCCGCAAACTTTAGACATTTAACTTACCTAGCCGTAAACATGGATGGGTGTAAAGGGACAAAAAAGTGGCAGAGACAATCGGTTGGTTACAAAAAGGTAGTCACTCTCCTTCTGATCAACAAAGTGTCAAAAGAATGTGAAGGAAACAAATCAAAAGAATTACAAAAAATTCTACCTTCACTTTGGCAGAGTTTCACCTTGCCCTAAGGTAAGTAAAAACTAGGCGAAAGTAACGCGCCATAGGTTTCTCAATGAAAATATGATTCACAACTCAACACTATTTTAGATTGGTCAAAGTGGGCTCCTGGCCAAAGTATATTCTCCTAGGTGGTTCTCTCGCCCTAGGTGTTACAAAGTTGCCACGAGTGAGTGCGATTTACCCAAAAATTTATACTGACTAGTTTGGGAGTATCTCAGATTTACTTTACCCCCTTCAAGAACAGTAGGCAACTAGTGCGTCTACGTGTACCATCACTGGGGTCGCCACAATGGACAACCTGTAACGCTATCTCACAAAGGAATCACTAGTCAAGTAGGTAGTGCAGAGCACTTCCCATTTTGTCCACAAGGTTCCCTCTTGTGTGGACTACTTTGGGGTTCTTGGAACCACTCCCATTGTTGTAGCTTAAGGGGTTATGTTCCAGTTGAGTGGAGAGGGACGTACACTTTTCCAAAACCTGCAATACAATGTTTTGAATATGTTGTTCTTTTTGTCTTGTTTAATTAGGTGTGGTTTGCTTGAAAACCTTTTGGCAACCTGTATAACAACTATATTAGTAGTTTTTTATTTCATTTTTATTCCTCCTTTCTTTGACAAGTGTTTTTAGGTCCTGCACTCAAGCGTTAGTAGTTCTCCAAGAAAATAACATTATTTAAAAGAGGATTAAGAGTTGCTTTTGATTCTCAAGATCATACAAGGATGCAAGAGAATAGAATACACAACAAATAATCCAACTAAAAAGTAAAGAAAATATTTTCAATCAATGAACCATACAAAATTCTTGATAAATGTTCATTCCCCTAAACCAAAAGTGAAAGATGAAGCTTCCAATTTACCAAATGTTATAAAATGAAGACTAAAGTTGCTTTTGATTCTCAAGATCACCCTAAGGTGCAAGAGAAGAGCATACATAAACTTTATCCCAACTATATACAAATGGAAATCTTCAAATCAAAGGACCATTGAAAAATACTTTGTAAAAGGTTCATTCCCTTAAGCAAAATGAATAATCAAATTTCTAAGTTTAATCCCAATGTTAAAAAGATAGAGATCAAAGTTGTTTTTGATTCTCAAGATCACAAAATTGTGCAAGAGAAGATCATACATATGCTTTGGTCTAAATCGAGTAAGAATGGAAATACAACATTCATCAAAACATTAGACATGTTAGAAAATGATCAGTTTTAAACTAACAGAAAAACCTACAATTTTTGTAAGTATAAATCCCTAATTTATGCTTTCATTGCATAGTTAACTTCAATACCTTTCCAATGCAAAAAAATGGAGTCATTTCGAGTTTGGGAGAAAAAGTTATGGCCTTCGGAAGATGGGTTACGCATATGCTCTTATGCTCACGGGTATGCACTTGACATGCACTCAAAAAATGTCAAAAAAAATGTCTCTTAATCTACAAAATGGGCAAATTTTTCCAACCAAGATTCAATTTTGATAACAACCCATCACATCAATATATGAATAAAATACTCAACGCTATCAAACATTAACATACATGCTCAAGAATTTAAAATTTTCAAGAAATTGACAAAACTAGCATGTAGAATGATGAAAAAGTAAGCTCTAAAAAGGAAAACATGATGAAATCTTGAAATTTTCCCATCAATTCCAATTTTGACAGTGTTTCACCTCCTTTATACCTACAAGGAAGACTCAACACATGTAAACTCAACAAAACAAGTTAAGAAAAACAAGTTAGATCAACATGTGTAAAAGAGGGTTAGTAACCAAAAATGAAACTTAACAACAAAAACTTGAAATTAAGTGCAAAGGACAATAGAGTAACTCCCACCTGGTGCGCCAAATGTGTGCAAGTGTTTTTTGTAAACTAATGCTAATGTAAACAAAGACTAACACCTAAATAGTCTTAATTAGCAAGAATTAAACAACATTATAAATACCATCATGATAAGAATTAATCAAGGGTTAGATGCTAACATTTATCAATACAAAACTATGAAATTAACTATGTTAAGCACCTAAATATCCTCTATTCTCTAACAACATATAAATGAAGGAACCTAGGTAGGTTCTATGGCTATCAAAAATAGTTGTCCTTAATGTTCCAAGAACCTAGGAATGAGGGCTAATCAAATTTGGGCTACAAGACCCTTTTGAAACCTCTCATATGACCCAAGCACTTTAAGAAAGAGTCTTAACTCTTCAAGATGATGAACTCTCAAGAAAACAAGGTGCAAGCTCTTAGTATTTTTGCTATATGTTTTGCATTTGCTCTCTAAGGAGTTTAGGTGTAAGTAAAAAAGTAGGTGGAGGGATCTTTATATAGCCCAAAGGATAAAGGATTCAACACATTCTCATGAATGTGGGATAAAGGTAAAACATGATTAGGAATGGATAAGGTTGCTTTATTAAAGGTAACCTTACTTTAGAAGGGTTTAATTTATGTTTAGCAAGTCATGGGAGTTGGGGGTTATTTTAATTAATCAAAGGTGATTAATTAATAGGTAGGTGTAAGCTTATAGAAGCCATTTAGAAGAATATTAGTGTCATTTCAAGCTATTAGAAAGGGATTAATCAATTTTATATCGATTTACTAGTTTAAATGAAGGGGAAGACTAATTAATTAGTAATAATTAATTAATCAAGATAGAGGAAGTGATAATTAATGGAAGGTCGTTAATTAGGCTATTAGCTGGGTAGGTGACTTAAACAATTAGTGTATTGTAATTAATTGATGACAATTAGAGGGAATATGAGCGCTTTTGATGATATTCGTTTATTTGCGGAAAAGGAGATCATTAGCGTAATTTAAGTATTTAAATTGTTTTGGCGTAATTATAGGTGTCTACATGCATATCATGAGCCAACTACTCTCATGGAAGAAGTTCCTAACACAATGCTTGATGAGGTAAGTATCAATCACCAATATGATCCCTATGATGATTTATTGGCGAATGAAGAATCAAGTTTTTTGTTTTAGGAAGAGACTGGATTAGGTACATAATGCATACACAAAGAAGGTACAATCGTACCTCAGTTGGATAAAACATCCAGTAGTTCTAAGGGACTATGGAAACTTCTCTTTTATGGTTCGAGGATTAAAAATGGATCTAGTGCATGAGTTATGTTGATTTCTCTCGAAGGAGATAAATATTTCTCTTCCTTTCGGTTGCAGTTTAGTTTTACTAATAATGTCACTGAATATGAGGCTCTCTTACAAAGAATTCAGCTGGCCTAAAAAAGAGGAATCCAAACCTTAACCTTATTCAATGATAGTGAATTGGTTGTGCATCAAGTAAGAGCCCATAATGCATCAAAAAATGATCTATTGAGATCATATAAAAATCAGATTTGGGACTTGATAGAATATTTTAAAGATTTTGGAATTCACGCAATTCCAAGGAAGCAAAATCAAGATGTTGACAGGCTTGCAACTATTGGCTCACTATACGATGTACCTATGGACATTATGAAAGAAGGGTAGCAGATGGTTAAAATGGTGGTTTGTTCTATAGTACTAGATAACGTAAGTAGCTGGCAGGTGTTTGATAGTGACCAAAAAATTGTCCTCCTCCTACAACAAGAAGTAGAGTTCGCTGCCAAACATCAAGATAAACTTCAAAACTCTTATGGCGATCAAATTAAATAGTTGAAAAGAAACAAGCTGCCAAAAGGCTTAAATACACTTGAATCCATCTTCAATTTGGATGATCAGCCTAAACAACAGATCACAAATATGGTGGTCAAGGAAGAGGATTTTGAAGACTTCGAGGTGGCAAACAAAAAACTTTATAAAATTGGTAAGGTATGCACTGCTCAAGAGAGGAAAGATTGCATTGAACTATGTCAATAATACCATGATATTTTTTCATGGAATTACAAAGATCTACATGGTTTCAATCATAGCCTAGCCCAACACACCATTGAGCTGGATCCAAGTTCTAAGCGAGTTCGTTAAAAACAAAGGCCAATTAATCCTAAAATTGAGCCGCTAATGAGGAAGGAGCTAACCAAGCTTATTAAGGCCTGCATAATTTCTCCCATCAAGTATTCCTCCTAGGAAGTCAACTTGGTACACATAAGGAAGAAGAACGGAGAGATTCAGCTATGTGTGGACTTCAGGGATTTGAATTTTGCCTCATTAAAAGATCACTACCATCTTCCATCAATGGAGAAAATCCTACAAACAATGGCAAGGGCTAAAATGTTTTCTTTTCTTAATGGATATTTAAGATACAATCAGATCCTAGTCCAAGAATCTAATCAATTCAAAATGTCTTTCACTATAAGTGGGGCACATATGCTTATAACAAAATGCCATTTGGGTTGTCCAATGCAGGGGCTAATTTCCAAGAGCCGTGGACATGGCATTCAAAGGACTCATTAATGATATCATTTTAGTTTACCTTGATGATATAACTGTGTATTCCAAACATGCTGAGAACCATATCACACATCTACGAAAAGTTTTTCAAAGATGTAGAGAATTTGGGGTGTCACTGAATCCTAAGAAGTTCATTTTTCCAGTTCAAGAAGGAAAATTGTTAGGACTTGTTTTTTCCTTAGAAGGACTGTATATTGATCCATCCAAAATTCATTCAATTATGTATTTATCTCTTCCAAGTCACAAGAAATGTCTCCATAGTTTCCTGGGAACCATAAATTTTGTGCAGAGATTCATTCCTCAATTTGCAACATTGGCTAAACTGCTCACAGCCATGCTGAAAAAGAACACTCCATTCTAATGGAGGAAATATGGTAGGGAGATTTTTAATGCTATCAAAATGGCCATTTCCCAAGTTCCCACATGGGTAAACCCCAATTTTGAAAAAGATTTCATTCTCTATGCTTTCACAAGTCAGGAAAGTATTTCTAGGATTCTCACCCAGTAAAATGAAAATATAATGGAAGAACCAATTGCCTTCTTCAGTCATTCTCTCAAAGAATATGAGATCAAGGATTATTTCTTTGAGAAACAAGTATTTGTAGTCATTAAATCTCTGACAAATTTTACGCACATGTTGTCCAACAAAAAAGTTCACTTGATGGTCTCTCATCCAGGTGTCAAGGATTTTTTGTTGAATAAAGAAATGAAGGAGAAGTGTGCAGGGTGGATCACAAAACTAATGGAGTATGATGTACACATTAAAATCACTAAAAATTTTAGGGGAAAAGGGTTATGCCAATAGTTGGTTACAAACGTGGAGACCAAGGATGTAGAAGATGTTGTGCTCCTAAACGTTGACAAAAGTGACTGTCAAGTTGATTGGTTTACAAAGATGAAAAATTTCCTCTTCTTAAGGGCATATCCTTCAAATATGGATAAATTCCAAAGACGTACTTTTCACTTTCAGTCTATTCCATATGTCTCAATAAAAAATGTTCTTTTCCAAAAAGACTTAAATGATGTTCTTATGCGCTATATCAAACCAGACCAAGTAAGTAGAATTCTGGAAGAATTCCACAATGGTTTGGCTAGAGGGCATTACTCTACATGAAAAACTACTACCAAGATTATGCGATCAGGTTACTATTAGCAATATTTGTTCAAAGATGTCCATCTCTAGGTGAGGAAATGTAAGGAATGTGCCTTATTCATAGGCAAACAAAAATTGGCATCTCTTCCCATGCACCCCATTCAGGTAGATCAACCTTTCATCCAATGGGGGCTATATTTTATCAGGATGATCATCCCTCCTTTCAATGATAGACACAAATGTGTTCTTAATGTGACATATTATTTCACTCAATGGACAAAGGCTATGGCTTTAAAGGAAAGTAATGAAAAGGCGGTCCTTGATTTCCTAGAAGATATAATGATAAGGTTCGGAGTTCCGTTTACCATTATCTCTGATAATACAATGGCCTTCCTTGGTTTAAAGTTGAGTGAGTGGGTGGTTACGAATAGGATCTATCTCAATACTTCATTCAATTACTATCCACGAGAAATGGATTAGTTGAATCCAGTAACAAGAATCTCATAAGGATCATCAAACAGATGATGTAAGCTAATAAAAGGATCTGGCATACACAAGTTAAGACTGCCTTATGGGTGGATCGAATCAAACCTAAAAATGCCATTGGAATTTCACCTTTTATGTTGGTATATGGGAGGGAGGCAAAGCTTCCACTCTCCTTGGAATTACCTTCTTTGGAATTGGCTCATCAACTCGAAGTTATGGAAAATGACTCCTTAACAGTGAGGTTTACTGAACTCATGGAGTTGGAAGAAGTTCAAGACAAGGCTATGAAAAATTTAACCCAACATCAGGCTCAAGTTAAGAAATCCTTCGACAATAAATATTCTTATAGGAATTTTCAAGAAGGAGATATGGTTCTCAAGTGGGACCAAGACAGCCAAACCAGGAAGGCATGCCAAGTTTGATGCTCTCTGGAGTGGACCGTATATTATCTCAAGCTGCAAAAAGGTAAATTCATTTCTTCTATCCAGACTCAATGGAGAATAAATTCCCATTTATGTGAATGGTATATATCTAAAAGCTTGCTTTTGAGATTGCCCCACCCTTGTACAATGTTTGTTTTTCTTTTCCTCCAAGTGCTCTACACATTGTTTTGTTTTGTTTTTCTTTATTTTTTGTTTTTTGGTGTCCTCTGAATGTGGTTTTCTTCCAAAAATCCTTTTTCCCAATGGTTTGTATAAGGCTACTCATTTTTAACATTAGCAGGGAAGCTTTCCCTAGAGGTTGCCAAAAATGTTATTGATTTAATCTACCTTGAGAAGCAAACTTTGAAATCGATCAGACAAATTTTGAAAGAATCTTCACACAAAATATCTCTGCATCCTAAAATTTCTCCAAGTCCCATTGTCATAAAATTCAAACTTTGGACTTCAGAGATTTTTCCTTTCAGGGTTTAATTGACTTAAATTTGAAATTGTGTTTTTCAAGTTCCAAAGTCTAAAATGTCGAAAGTCTGAAATTTCAGACCTTCAAGCTTTTGGGTTTCAGAACTTTAAGTCGCAATTTTTAGGAAATTCCCTTCAGAGTTTTGAAGTCTGATACCTCTAAAATCTAAAATTTTGGACTTTCAGGATTTTGGGTTTTGGAACTCTAATTCATGATTTTTGGAAAATTTCTTTCAGAATTCTAAAGTCCAAAAGTCTAAAAGTTTGAAATTTTGGACTTTTGGGCTTTCAGGTTTTGGAACTATCCCAATCATTTTTGAGACAATTTCTTTCAAACTTTCAAAGTCCAAAAGTCTAAAATTTCAGACTTTCAAGCTTTCGGGTTTTGGAACTCTTCCCATCCATTCCATGATTTTCATCCCTTGATCTCCGAATTCTGAAACCCCAAAATTTTACAATTTCAGGATTTTGAGTTTCAGACTTTCGGGGCTCTCTGCGGATTGAATCCTTACCTACTTCCGTATGAAATGAATGTTGCCATTAATATCAGGTTTTTTCTATTTAAATTACATTTTCACCTAACACTTTTCTCTGATGACCTAATTTTTACTATATATTGTACTTTTTGACTTCATTCTCAAGGTATTGTTTTTGGTCATTTTCTTTTTGGTTTAAGTTATTTTGTTTTGTTTTCTTCTTGTTTGTTTATTTTTCTCCTCCTCTACATACCTTGTAAAATGACAGACTCATTACCCACCATGTTTTCATGATTTAAGTTTCAACATGCATTCAAATTTTGCAAAGATCCTCTCAAGTTCTTCAATTCGCCCTCTCAGCACCTCTTGTTTTTTAGAGTTTGGAGATTGGTATTTTTAAAGAAATCTCTTTTCAGAATTCAGAGCTTTAGTTGTTCGAGTTTCTCTCTTTTGGGAATTGTTTCATTCAGACTTCATAGTTATATTTTTCAAGATTTCATAATTCCCTACGTTGGAGTTCTCTTTTTCAAGATTTCAGACTTCTCCATTTCAAAGGTTTGTACTTTGGGTTTTTAGAACCTGTCATTTCAGAATATTCCAATTTGGGTTTTTGGAATTCTCCAATTCAGGTTTTCAGACTTCTCAAATTCAGGATTTCGGAGGTTTCAATTCAGGTTTCTAATTTTCAGGTTTTCAAAGGTTGGAGATTTTCTGGTTTTCAAACTTCTCTTCTTCGGCATTTTAGAACATAGAATAAGATGTCTACTTCCACATCCAATGGCAAGGAAAAGATTAAATATTCGTTCCTCAGGGTCACCTTTCACTCTTGCTTATCCTCCAACCTGGAAAACATAGGGGAAACTGACCTTGGACAATCTCAAAGATTGTTGATGGATTTACAACTGAAACCAACTCAACATGATGAACATTTGATGCAAACTGGAATCAAAAATGGCTCTCAGGCAGTTTCTCCAAAAGGAAATGGACTTCTTCCAGTTTTTCCTGTGAAAATTCTTCTCTTTCTCTCCAAAATTCTCAACAGACCTACAAAATGTTTTTAAACTACATGATATACCCTATGCCAACTTGGATCCTTGTATCCCAAGTAAATAATATGCCAAAGGGATCAAATTTGTTACAAAACCCTATCCATTTGATGAAAAATGATATAAAACTGTGAAACAGCTCGCCAAATGCCAGAGATGCACAAATATTTTAAAATATTACATGAACTCAGATCCTTATCCATCCCAAGGTCATGCTTTTGGCATTCTACCATGCTAGCATACATTTGCAATCATTTTTCACCTTTTTCCCTCACCATTTTTAACTCTGCAACTTTTTACTTTCACCTTTCATGTGTTTTTCATGGGTTAAGGAAAATATTTCACAAAAAAACACTATAGCGCACTGAATAAGCTCAAAATAATAGTTCCATTGTCTTTAGAAGGTCGAAGGGATGTAGATTCATATAAAATTTCATGTGATTCGGTGCAAAAATGACGATTTCAAGCATCTTGGAGCCCCAATAGCGCCCAAAAATGAAAATGCATAGCAACCATTGATTAAAATCAACTTTAAAATTCTGCCCTCCACGTGTCTTAATGAGATTCCTCATGTAGACCAAGAAATATCTTCTTTGACACATGTCCAAATACCATTAGACTGATCCTCCACCCTTAAAAAATGTGTTTTGAATCTTTTTTTACCTTAGTAAAATTTTGAAAAATTTCCCCATGAGCCCCTGGATGCGCCACGTGTCCTCCTGTGGACGCTGTTGAAAACCGTAGGCCAAAATGACAAATTTTCTCCCTTTTGAAAAAAGGAAAATTTTCTCAAAATGTTCCGCGCCCCTGAACACCCGTTGTTTCTCTGCCACATGTCACTCTCCCATTGGATGCGGAACCTGACTCACCAAATTTACCTTCATTCCTCCACGAGCACAAAATCCTCTATGGGCCTGTGCTCTCTTTTTTACCTTTTGAAATGTTCCATGTGTCTCTGTCCTATTGAATGCGGAGATGAACCCCCAAATTTTTCCGCGGGTTTATTTTTCACCTTGAGATTTTTCGCTAAAATTTGGAAAAAAAAATTCTTTCTCTCCACGTGCTCCACATCTCCTGCCATCTCCTGGACACGTGTCCCTCTTTCATTGGTGGCGGGAGCTTGGCCCCAAAATTTTCTTTTGGCATTTTGAAGCCAAAAACTTCAAAAAAATTCCAGCTATCTGCCTCTCCATAATGACTCTCATAGACACGTGTCACCATCCCATTGGGCACGGGCTTTCGGGCCGAATTATTTCTCTAGCGTTCTAAAGCCAAAAAATTTCAAACTCTTCCAAGTCCCCGCCTTTCCGGTTGACCTCCTTGGACACGTGTCGCCCTTCCATTAGGCGCGGGCCTTCAGGTAAAATTGTAACTTTAACATTTTGAAGTTAAAAGACTTCAAAATTTTCACAAATTCCGCCCATCCATGCTAACTTTCTTGGACACGTGTCCACTTCATATTGGGTGTGGGCCTCCAAGTTAGAAATTTTCCTTTGGCATTTTGAGAAAAAATTTGAAACATTTTCAACTCCACGCGCCGCCTGTTTGATCCTCCTATGCCACATGTTGCCTTCCCATTAGGCACGGGCATGCGGGCCAAATTTCGACATTTGAGAATTTTTCAAAAATTGAAGATAATGTTAAGTGACCCTCGCCACCCACCTAACCTTCCTGTGACACGTGTCATCCTGCCATTGGGCGTGGGCTCATGGGCCTAATTTTTCCTCTGACATCTTTGAGTCAAAAACAATAAAATTTTCCCAACTCCCACGATGTTTGTTTGATCTCCCTGTGCCACGTGTCACTTCCCCATTGGGTGTGGGCATTCGAGAAAAATTTTGGATTTTGAGAATTCTTCAAAAATTGAAGAAAAATTCTAAGTAACCCCCGCCACCTAATTATCCTTCAACCAATTGTATCATGCCACATAGGTGCACCATTGTAACACTGTCGGGCCACGTTCAAAATTTTTCCCTTTGCAAAAAACTCAAAAAAGATAAGTTGGCAATGTTTTTTCCGTATATCCCAACCAATGAGAGCCTGCCACGTTAGCATAAACGTTGTAATGATAAATTTAACGGGTATAACATGCCCATATGCCTGTCAAAATGCAAAAACGTAAGGGAGGCCTTTGAAATCAAATTTTCTCACAAAGAAGACAGATTTTTTGGTTTTGAATCCAACGAAACATGTTTTGGGGATGATTTAAGCCTCGAGAGTGAGATTTCACCTTCGTGAAAATGGAATTCGATCAAACATTGGTTTCTTTCATGCTTTGGCCAAGGAAAAATAACACATCCTGTGCAAATGAAAAACTAGGGCACAATAAAGGGGAAACTTGGATTTTATTTGAAAATGGGGCCAAATAACAACATTGAGGGTATTCCGGAAGGCATTTGACTAGAAAAAATGAGTTTCAGACCACCAGATAAAACCAACAAACATTTTGGAGCAGGAATTGGTCATGGAAATTAAGGAAAAAATTGCAAACTCAGAATTTGCACCAACATTGGATCCTGCTTGGGGATGGGCACTCCCAGCGAGTGCCACAAGATCAAAATGTAGACCAAGTGCTAGAAATCCATTGGGCAAGGAGTCAAAACATGCAGAGCATCCCAAAACCAGAATTTTCACCAAAAACAGACTGAGAAAACCACACCAACAATGGTTTCCAAGGACAAAAGGGCAAACCACGAGCCAACAATAGCAAGAATAAGGAAAAGACAAAACAAAAACAAGGGCTATACAAAATGTACAACTTGTGCATACCTCACATGGGGATTTAATTCAAGAAATGTTTTAAATGTCTACCATTAACCGGTAGCTCCAGCAAATCCCCATCCAAATCCTTGAGAAAAAATGTATTTTCTCCAATCTTGATATCAATGGCATAAGGGCTCATCCATAGAGCATAAAACTTGCCATGCTTGCCCTTGTCTTCATGCCTACTATCCCATAACAAAACCAGATCTCCAACACTAAAAGCTCTAGGGGTGACCTTCTTATCAAACAACTTCTTCAATTTCTCCCTAAACCTGACATGCCTTTGATGAGAAGCTCTCCTTTCTTCATCTAACTCAATGATCTGATTGATTCTTGATTCATATGGGCCATGCTCTTGATCTTCCAACTGCTGAGCAAACTAAAAAGTGGATAATTGCAAGTGTAATGGCAGCAAAGCCTGAGTTCCATACACCAGTTCAAATGGAATTTTACCAGTTGCTCTTTTTAGAGTTATCCTATCAGCCCAAACTGCAAATTTCAACTGTTCTCCCCACTTTTTCTTTTTGATTTCCAAGGTTCTTTTAATGATCTTGAGCAAGTTTTTGTTACTTGATTCAACTTGCCCATTCCCTTGTGGGTTGTAATTTGAAGAATAGGTCAGATTTATCCCATATTCATTACACATTACCATCAAAGGGTTGGCTCTAAAACTCATAGCATTATCAGACACAATCTTAACAGGAACCCCAAATCTACATATGATATGATTCAGCAAGAAATTCATTACCACTTGGTGTGTTGCCTTTCTAGATGGAATTGCCTCAACCCATTTTGTAAAATAATCAGTTGCTACAAGGATCCATTTATAACCAGCACTAGAAGGATCTGAAATCTCACCAATAAAATCCATTCCCCATTGTTTGAAAGGAACTTCAACTGATACAGGCTGCAAAGGAAGGGAACCTAAAGCTTTCAATCTTCCTGAAAAACGTTGGCACTTATCACACCTTCTAACTAACTGGTTTGTGTCTTTAAAAAGAGTTGGCCACCAATAACTAGCTCTTTAAATCTTATTTGATGTCACTCTCCCAGAAAAATGTCCTCCACAAACTCCCCCATGGAAATCAGCAATCAACTTGGGAGCTTCATCTTCAGTTATGCATTTCAAGAGGACACCTTCAGGGTTCTTCCAAGCCAGCCCAAGGTCTATTATGACATATTTCTGAGAAGCCAGCTTGAGAGCCCTTTTCTAATTTTTATTTAAGTGACTAGGATAGCATAAGTGCTTAAGGTAATAGACCACATCCTTGTACCACTCAGAATTCATCAATTTGTTAAGGAGATCTACCCTTTCTTCCCCTAGCTGATTCACTTCTACATTCTACAAATTACTCTCAGCCATGATTTTGGCAAGACCTAAACCTTGTACTAGCTTTGTTGTTTGGATATCCATATCATACTCTTGTAATTTGTTAACCCATCTACATCTCTTGCTTGATATCTCCATGTCAGATAAGATGTCTTTAACCATGGTGTGGGGAACATAAGCAACAACCTTTGAACTCAAAATGTAGGGCCTGAAAATCTTTGTTGCTTTTACTAATGCAAATGCTTGTTTCTCTATAATTGTGTACCTCAATTTAGCTACTTGTAAAGCCTTGCTAAAGAAATCAATAGGCCTCTCAGCTCCATTTTCATCCTTTTGTAGCAAAACTGATGCAATAGTAAATTCAGATGCAAAAGAGAAGATTTGGAAAGGCATCTTATAGTTTGCAGCTACCAAAATGGGTGCATGCTTGAGTGCATCCTTTATCCCTTCAAAATCTTGGATGGCAGCCTTTTCCCACTTAATAACTTGGTCCTTTCTTAGCATGCTTATGATTGGAAGAGTTAACTCAGCAAAATTGGAGACAAACCTTCTAATGAAATTGATTTGGCCAAACAAAGATTGAATACCCTTCTTGGTTCTTGGCATAGGCACCTTGCTAATTGCTTCCACTCTCTCAGGGTCTATCATAACACCTTCTTTGGGCACAATATGCCCCAATAGCTTGGCCTTTGGCACACCAAAATGACACTTCTTTGGATTAAGTGAAATTCCATACTCTCTACATCTTATCAACATTTTCTCTAGGTGTTGCAAATGGTCTGCTCACTGCCTTGAAAAAACAGTCACATCATCTTGGTAAACTACAATAAACTCATTGATATAACCAGCAAAGGCAACATCCATTGCCATCTGAAAAGTAGCACCAGCATTCATCAATCCAAAAGGCATCCTTACAAAAACATAAGTCCCCCAAGGAGTAGTGAAGGCTGTCTTAAGTCTTTTTGATTCTTTGACAACTACTTGATTGTATCTAGAGAAACCATCCAAAGTAGAAAGCATTTTTGACCCTGTCACAAGCTGCAGCATATTCTCCATGTTTGGCAAAGGATAGTTGTCCTTCATGATGCTTTTTTTAGATTCCTAAAATCCACACAAATTCTGATATCTCCATTCTTCTTTCTAACTGGCACAAGGTTTGGCATCCCAAGAAGAGTATCTAGTAGGCTAAATGATGCCGCCATCTCTCAATTTCTTCAACTCTTCTTGCATTTTCATGGAAATTAGTGGGTTAATAGGCCTTTGTTTTTGTCTAAACGGCTTAGTCTTGGCCTCAAGGGGAATCTCATGCTGAAATAAATCTTCTCTATATGCCTTCAGCTCTAAATAAGACCAAGCAAGGCAGTCTTGATATTTCTTTAAAAGTTGGGCATAGGACTATTTTTCTTCTTTGCTGAGATGACTTCCCAACCAGATCTTCCTTGGTTTTTCTTTAGTTCCCAATTTTTGCTCTTCCACATCCCTTGAAGTAGACATCTTTCTATCAATGATGTAATCAGCATTGCTAAAATTGGATTCAAGTGCAGCAAGACCCTTAGGAATCATATTTGTTTTCAATTGTATAATATCCTTGTCAAAAAAAAATTCTCTACCTTCATTCATGCACACCATTGGTTCCCAATCAATATTCTGACTAGAAAACTCTCCTTGGCATTGCAAGAATCTCAACACTTGTGCATCATCATCAAAAATATGCCAATGTTTCACATTATCCGAGATAGCTGACCTTGTTAGCACTTCAATATCATATTCACAAAAAGGTGAAATTGTGCAATTATCAAATTTAGAACCAAGAACATCCAACTTATCAGCATTAGCATTAAGACTTATATCATGGTAAACAATGTTAAAGGAATCAAACATTTCAATCAAGTCCCAAACAGCATGCTTATATTGTTTCATACACTAATTTTTTGTGGCATACAACTTTCTTACTTACTTGACAACCAGTTATGAATCTCCTTTAGCAACAATATCCTTCACTCCATACTTCCATGCAATCCTTAACCCCAATAATAATGCCTCATACTCAGCAATGTTGTTAGTACATTCAAAATTGAGCTTGAAGGAAAAAGGAAACTCTTCTAAACTAGGGGAAACCAACACTATACCAGCACCATTTCCAACTTTGGAGCAAGCTCCATCAAATAGTAATTTCCATGGAGAACCTACCATACCAAGGCATTCTTATTTTTCCATCTTATTCTCTTTTCCATCAGCAAAACCAATGAAATTGTCAACATCTATATCAGTAAACAACACTTCATAAGAAGCATTGTTGGGATCTTCAATCAAGTGTAACATCTTCTTTTCACCATAGAGTTTGACAAGGATGCTCTCAATGCGAATGGTGGCATAGGACATGTCCATTTGAATACTACCACCAACACTTATAGCCCACTTCCTTGACAAAATCATACCCCATTTGGCAGGGCAGTCAACAATTACAACATCAAGTTTTAAATTCTTACCCAGATAGGCTGCAAGTTGCACTACTAAACCCTTCACACATCCAACAACTAGCACTTCCCTTGAATCCATGGTTGTACACTTCCCATATGTTGTTGTCACCTTGATATCTAACTCATTCATAACTTCTAGAGGCATAACATTACATGATGCACCAGAATCAAACATGCAATTGTGAAGCAACCTACCTTTTATGAGCAAAGTTGTGAAGAATGGATCAACATTCAATTGGGAATCAACCAAGGATGTCCCCAAATATACTTCAGGTGCCTCTCCAAGATATTCTATTGGTGGTGGTGTTTCAAGGCCAACAATGCTTTGAAGAGGATTCTCAACAACATTTACATTTCTGTTTGGTATAATCTTTTCTTCTCTCAATCCCAAGTATTCAAAAGCTCTTTTCTTTTGTTCAGGAATTCTAAGTAATTCGATAATGGGAACACTCACTTTAATTTGACTCAATACCTAGGCTATATCATATGGAACATTCTTTGGCAAAATAGCATTGGAAGGGAAACAAGAAGGTTCATCAGATGGAGAAGTATTCTTGGCAGCCTAGGCATGGAGAGGACTGATATTTTTACATGGGACAGCAGGGTTCTTGGCAATTGTTTCTCTTCTAGGATTATCTTTGGGAATGCTTATGAGAAAGGGTGTCTTTGGCTTGGCTTGAGGACCAGCTCCCCTAACAACTTTACTTCTAGTATTGTACTCTTTTTCTTGACCAACCACAGCATTCATTAACAATTGTCTATCTTCCTCTAAAGGAATACCACCATCATACTTCTTGATCATTAAAGACCTTAGATATTCAAATTCATTATTAGGAATTTCAAAGGCCTGAACTACATCTACATCATGAGTTTGAGGAAGAGAAATAAATGGTACCCTCTTTATGCAATCCCAAAAGGTTGCAGTAGTCCTTGCACTTATCACATCTGTTGATGTTGCTGCTTGTTGTGAGCCTAAAGAGCTGCCCACCATACAAATGTCATCATCCATTTCATTCTCATTATCATCATTAATATCTTGATGGTCCATTTCACATGGAGGATGAGGAAGAAAACATCTGTCACACCAATCCATATCAGCAACTTCTTGAACAGTAGCAACTCTTGCAGTCAGAGGGTCAAGCACCACTTTATTTTCACGTGCTTGGGGTTGTCTATTTGCAGATCCAACAGGACCTTTACCTCTATCATCTTGTCTTTGATCACCCCTAGGATGATTTCCAAACCTATCATGGTTTTGATTTTTTTGCTGTCCTTGTGAACTTTGCCCAATTCCTTTCTCATCCCGGGTTAATTTGTAGGAAATTTCTTTGACAACCCCTACCAAAGTCTTGACAACATCTTCCAAATCAGCACCTTTACTAGCCTGAGGCTTCTCAGGGTTTATCAGCTTCACACCATCCCTCTTAAGTGGTTTACCAACAGATTTAATATTATTTTCAATTTGAAGTGCCATGGTGAAAGCTTACCTCAAGTTTTTAGGATTTTTATCTCTCAAGTAATAGGCTGCTTTTTTATCGAATGCATCTGCATATTTGATCAAGCAAGATTCATCACAAGGCCTCAAAATTACAAGCAGCCTTCTCAAAGTCTTATTAAATCTTGTATTGAAATCGTGAACAGTCTCATTATGGTTCTTCTTGATGTTCTCAAACTCAGATAGAAGGAACCTTGGATCTGTTTTGTTTCCATATTGTAATCTGAATGCATTACTCATCTTAGTCCATGAATCAATAGAGTTATTAGGCAGAGCTTTGTACCAATCTCTTGCATCTTCCTCAAGTGTATGGATAAACAACTTGATATATACATCCTCAAATTCTATTTCAAAATCTTCCATCATGTTAACAAAGAGTTTGAGGTGTTGATCTCTAGTTATGGCATTGTTCCCTTGGAATTTTGGTAACGTATTTCTCACATCATATGGGACAACATTTGAATAACCATCCATTCCTCCAAAATTTATAGGACCAAAGGTATTTACAAAAAATGGACGTCTAGGTTGAACCATATTGTTCAGTGGGGGTGATCTTGGAGGTGAAACAAGCTGATGAGGAGTAATAATGGGTCTGATTGGAATAAATGAATGATCTTTAAAATCACAACCCCCCAAAGGCTCTCTCTCTTGATAGAATTTAGCAAACTTAGAAACCACAGGAGCAGATTTAGGAGCAAGTTTTTTAAATACACAAGAAGGTCCCTCACCTAATGGAGAATGAAAATCAGTAAGAAGATTTCCTAAATCAGATCTACTTGAAGAGGAATTCTAATCTTCAATGACAAGCTGCTCTCCTTCAAATTCAATTATAGGGATTCCTTTCCTTGCAACCAAATCGCCAACCACTTTCCACACTCTTCTTCCTTCTAGTTTTGATCTTCTTGATTTGGTGAGAAACTTCTTAGAGGAGTCCTTGGTGAAGAGGGATCTCCTTCCCCCCAGTTTGACAGATTTAAACAACAAGTTTCAAATGATAAAAATGTGTTAGAAAACTGGTATTTCAAGATCCCAATAGCATGGAGTCACCACCAAGGATTTTCACCTTAGTTGTGCAAGAAAGCACTAAAAAATATTTTGTCAAATGCATGCTATACTAAAAACTTGCAGGGATTTACGAATCAGATTTTATTCTTCTTAATTCAACCAAAAATAGTGCATCCAAATCATATAAACTGTTGGTAGATGAGGAGAGCAGGATAAGTTTGAATTCTTTCTTACCCAAAACATCCAGATCTGAAGTATGAAATGATATCTCAAGAATGTAACAGCTCAAATACTTGATCACACAAATGCTCAAACCTTTCAATTATTTCAAAACCACCAAGCAATTGTAAGAAGTCCCCGATAATGGCGCCACTCGAGGGTTGGTATCCAGATTTAATCTCCTTCACAACTTGAACAACATCATAAACTTGCACAAGACACTCAAGGATAGATAGATGGTTTGTATGTCATTTGTAGCCGGGGAAGCACACCTATCTGAATGTTTGCATTTAAGAATTGAGGGAGTGGATAGCACCTTCAAGAGGGTTTTGATCTAACCCTCACTATTTTAGGTTGTGCCTATCAACCAAGGCAAGAGAACATGTATTGCAACCTCTATGTGGTAAGGAGATGGAGATGTCCTTGTGTTTTGCATATAATATGGAGGAGGCTTTGTGAAAACATGATCAAATATCCATTATCCAAACTCAAAGGAGTTGTCACTACTAAATGATGGAAATTTTTTCAAAACAAAGCTAGAGCTGCTAAAGGCATGATAGAGCCCTGATCAACTTTGTGCATTTTCGTGAAAGGATTGATTTATTTTGTGGACACACAATGCAAATGTAGGGGGTATTGTAGGTAGGATGAGTTAGTTTAAAATTAAATTATGATGAGAGATCTTGGGACAAGAGTAGCTAGAAATCATCACCTTCTTTGGGAAACTTTGCAAATGAGTTACAACACCTAAACAATAGAGATGTTTCAATGAATTTGAAGTGCTCTTTCAACTAGGATGTGTGCACAATGGATGCCCAAATCTGCACTATTCCATACAAACTTTAATAACCTGCCACAAAGGCTTGAAGAAAAATATCAATGAATCATTTAGGAATCCTTGCTAGATCATGACCTAAGGTACACCCAAAGGTTTACAAACACCCTCACTTTACAAGGAAGGTAAGATGAATTTAAATTTGTTTATCTTCACTCAAATGAATACTCTTCTAAATGGAAGATTGTAGATGCCTTCAAACCCTCTACAAGAAATGAGACCATGCATGACCAACAAAGATCCCAAACACAAGATTGCAACATGGGCATGAAACACAGATTGAAAACATATTGAAATACAGGTGTATGCAAGCTTTGCCAAGAGATAAAACCAATTAATCCAAGGATTAGATCAAATATATCAGCAAGGGAATGTTATTTAGACAATCGCAAAGCTTTTTGATGGCTTTACAGCTGAAACCAACTCAACATGATGAAAATTTGATGCAAACTGGAATCAAAAATGGCTCTCAGGTAGTTTCTCCAAAAGGAAATGGACTTCTTCCAGTTTTTCCTGTGAAAATTCTTCTCTTTCTCTCCAAAATTCTCAACAGACCTACAAAATGTTTTTAAACTACATGATATACCCTATACCAACTTGGATCCTTACATCCCAAGCAAAGAATATGCCAAAGGGATCAAATTTGTTACAAAACCCTATCCATTTGATGAAAAATGATATAAAACTGTGAAACAGCTCATCAAATGCCAGAGATGCACAAATATTTTAAAATATTGCATGAACTCAGATCCTTATCCATCCCAAGGTCACATTTTTGGAATTTCACCATGCCAGCATGCATTTGCAATCATTTTTCACCTTTTTCCCTCACCATTTTTAACTCTGCAACTTTTTACTTTCACCTTTCACGTGTTTTTCACGGGCTGAGAAAAATATTTCATGAAAAACACTATAGCGCACCAAATCAACTCAAAATAATAGTGCCATTGTGTTCAGAAGGCCGAAGGGATGTAGATTCTTATAAAATTTCATGTGAGTCGGTGCAAAATGACGATTCCAAGCATCTTGGAGCCCCAATGACGCCCAAAAATGAAAATGCACAGCAACCGTTGATTAAAATCAACTTTAAAATTCTGCCCTCCATGTGTCTTGATGATATTCGTCATGCAGACTAAGAAATATCTTCTTTGACACATGTCCAAATACCATTAGACCGAGCCTCCAACCTTAAAAAATGTGTTTTGAAGCTTTTCTGACCTTGGGAAAATTTTGAAAATTTTCCCCACGAGCCCCTGGATGCACCACGTGTCCTATTGTGGACCCTGTTGAAAACTGCAGGCCAAAATGACAAATTTGCTCCCTTTTGAGAAAGGGAAAATTTTCTCAAAATGTTCCGCACCCCCGAACACCCGCTGTTTCTCTGCCACGTGTCACTCTCCCATTGGATGCGGAGCCTGACTCACCAAATTTACCTTCATTCCTTCGCGAGCACAAAATCCTCTGTGGGCCCACACTCTCTTTTTTACCTTTTGAAATGTGCCACGTGTCTTTGTCCTATTGGATGCAGAGACGAACCCCCAAAATTTTTCCACGGGTTTATTTTTCACCTTGAGATTTTTCACTAAAATTTGGAAAAAAAAATTCTTTCTCTCCGCGTGCTCCACATCTCCTGGACACGTGTCCCTCTTTCATTGGTGGCGAGAGCTTGGCCCCAAAATTTTCTTTTTACCTTGTGAAGTGAAGTTTAAAAACTTCAAATTTCTCCAAACCTCTACGCCTCCAATTCATCCCCATGCACACGTGTCATTTTGCTATTTGATGCGGGCCTCTAGGTTGAAATATTTCCTTTGGCATTTTGAAGCCAAAAATTTTCAAACTCTTCCAAGTCCCCACCTTTCCGGTTGACCTCCTTGGACATGTTTCGCCCTTCCATTGGGCACAGGCCTTCGGGAAAAATTGTAACTTTAACATTTTGAAGTTAAAAGACTTCAAAATTTTCACAAATTCTGCCCATCCATGCTAACTTTCTTGGACACGTGTCCACTTTTTATTGGGTGCGGGCCTCCAAGTCAGAATTTTCCTTTGGCATTTTGATCAAAAATTTGAAACATATTCAACTCCACCGCCGCCCGCTTGATCCTCTCATGCCACGTGTCACCTTCCCATTGGGCATGGGCGCACGGGCCAAATTTCGACATTTGAGAACTTTTCAAAAATTGAAGAAAATGTTAAGTGACCCTCACCACCCACCTAACCTTCCTATGACACGTGTCATCCTGCCATTGGGTGCGGGCTCGCGGGTCAAATTTTTCCTCTGACATCTTTGAGTCAAAAACAATAAAATTTTCCCAACTCCCACGCTGTCTGTTTCATCTCCCTGTGCCACGTGTCGCTTCCCCATTGGGTGCGGGCCTTCGGGAAAAATTTGGATTTTGAGAATTCTTCAAAAATTAAATAAAAAGTCTAAGTAACCCCCGCCACCTAATTATCCTTCAACCAATTGTATCGTGCCACATAGGCGCACCATTGTAACACTGCGGGGCTGCGTTCAAAATTTTTCCCTTTGCAAAAAACTCAAAAATGACAAGTTAGCAATGTTTTTTCTGCATATCCTGACCAATGAGAGCCTACCACGTTAGCATAAACATTGCAATGATAAATTTGATGGGTAGAACATGCCTGTATGCCCGTCAAAATGCAAAAACGCAGTGGAGGCCTCTGAAATCAAATTTTCTCACAAAGAAGATGGATTTTCGAATTTGAATCCAACGAAACATGATTTGGGGATGATTTAAGCCTCGGGAGTGAGATTTCACCTTCATAAAAATGGAATTCGATCAAACATAGGTTTCTTTCATGCTTTGGCCAAGGAAAAATAACACAGTCTGTGCAAATGAAAAACTAGGGCACAATAAAGGGGAAACTTGGATTTTATTTGAAAATGGGGCCAAATAACAACATTGAGGGTATTTCGGAAGGCATTCGAATAGAAAAAAATGAGTTGCAGACCACCAGATAAAACCAACGAATGTTTTGGAGCAGGAATTGGGCATGGAAATTTAGGCAGAAAGTGCAAACTCATAATTTGCACCAACAAGACGAGGGAAGCAAGCACTTCCGCAGGATCAACGATGCCTTTTTTGTTGTTATTCTCTACCATTTCGATAGGGATCTGTATAATCATAGGATTTCTGAGGAATCCTTAAAATAATTACATGAGTGGGGAACTATCTACCTACAGTTCCCCAAATTTAATTAAATTCGGATTCCTTGCTTTTTAGGTGCACCCAGCAAGTTTTCAAGATGTCGCACTGATAAATGGGTTCTACTAGAATTGGTTTTACAAGTGTTGGACTATGATAAGATCCAATAAAAATGACACAAAGTGGGAGTTTAATTCCCTATTTCAATTGGTAGATACACTTGCCCAAATATTTACAAGGATAAGAATGTGGATGTAGAAATGGCAGGGGTAACTTTGTAGACTTTTCATCCATGGACTAATTTTGACTATTGTAGTAAATTCAGCAAAACAAGTCAGTCCAGTTCTCATGAGCCCCATTTGGAAGATATATGGATTCATTTTCAGAATGAATTAATCATCTGACAGAGAGACTATGAAAGGATAACTTTGGATGAGGTTCAGCAATTTGGAATAGCCGACGTCTCAAAAGACATGCAGGACGATGATGATGTTTTGGATGAAGTGTATAAAAATAATAATATTTCCAATCAACCATTGTCATGGATTGATTTGTATGTGGAAGAATGTTGGAATACAAAGGAGAGAGTAGGACCCATTCTACAAATAACTCACAGTTTGTTGGTTTCCTTGGGAATCTCACCCAAGGGATTAGAGAAACCTAAAAATATAGGAGCCACATCAACCATGATCCAATCGATACCCGTAAAGGGGAAAAGTTCGACCCAAAAAACCCATACATTTCCGAAAAATATTTCATTTATTATTGGGATCTCATCTCTTCCCAAGGCTCATGTTCTCAAAGTCATGCCTCCTACAGCACCTGTGACAGAAATAGTTGAAATCAGTGACTCTTCTAATGTCTCACAAGACCCATCATTTCCCTTTCCTCTTCCATTTTCACTTCCTACATCAGTTCCTTCAACTTCTTCAATCAATTCTTCTTTCCCATCTCCTTCCATGGCCCTAGTATTCTCATCCCTTCCAGTTCTCTTAGCTAAAGAAACTATTGGGTCACCCATTTCTTGTTTACTTCCCTTCACACTTCCATTTCCATCTATCTCATCTCCTAACATCATTGTATCAACTTCTATGGTCGTTCTCATATCCACCCCATCCATTACTACCACTACCATTAAAATGCCAAATAATTTTTCTAGTACCCTTGTTGTGGCTAATGTTTCAGGTACTGAATCAGCTCGCTCTACTACGGCTATGATAGTTTCATCTACTATTTGATGACATTTCTTATCACGAGATCAAAAATATAGGCTAGAAAGGGAGATCAGGAGATGGATGGATGGAATGTATACTGCAAGAAGTTAATCCCTTAATTAAAGAAGTTGTTGAGATATACAAGGATTTGTAGGATGGAAAAAATGCCATTTGCAAAATGGATGAAGCTTTTTCAGAAGACAATAGCAACCTGAATTTGAATTTGGCAACATGTAGTTAGATCAGAGAGGAGGATTCAGATCTACTCCTCCAGGAGGATGTAATCAATGATGTTGCAAATTTGTTTGAATATCAAAAGGCCATAGAATTATGGTGTCAGGTGCTTCAAGATTTAATTAAGAAGTTGGATGATAATCGAGTGGAAATTATAGATACTTTGAATGACATATCAGAGGAATTTTATATTGTTAACTTCAAATTCTTCAACGAAAACATCGATGCTCTTCCAAAGGAGCAGATCAAGAAGAATTTCATAGATTTGTTGAAGTGTGATGATGAGGTTACCAAAAATTTTGGTAGTGAATCTATTGACAAGTTGGTTTTATGCCAAACTTTCATAGGAAGATTGAAGAAAGTTTTGAGTAAACTAAGGAGAGTTCCAGCTAATATCATGAGGGAAATTGAGACAACATGTGTAGTGAATAACTACATGTGTGGGCCAAGGGATGAGGAAATTCAAGGATTCATTAAATTCTTCATTGAATATAAACATCGAATGGCTGCATAAGAGGAAAAACAACAAAAACCTGTAGAAGAAGAAGGCATTGTACAACTAGGCCAAAGATGAGCGGTCATGAAAGAAAAAATCCAAGCTCTGAATCAGTCAGAGTTGTAGGGTTGACTGAGTCAAACCCTTGCAACAAATATTCTATTTTCATAGGATCCCATTCCCTTGAATTAATGACATTTCTATTATTAGTAAAATGTTACTTGAAGGCCCAATTGTAATGGCTCAGCCTAAAGAACTTATAAATAGTTAGGTGTATGAATTCATTTGGAGGGAGATAGATCATATTTTGGTGAAGTTTCTCTTCAAGCTTAGAAGAGTGCTTCAGAGATTTAAAACCTTTTAATTATATTCAAAGAGATATCTTACCTTGAAGAACCTTATTTATTGTGCTAAATGGTTGATTTATATATGCTTTGAGAATGTATGATTCCTTAGTATAGATGATTAGCTTTCCTTTATTTTAGATTATCTTGCTTCATGTTATGGAAAAGTGATATAACCATATTTTATGTTAGTTGTGGAAAGAGTCTTTTCCTTCTATTATTAAAAGTTATATTATCACTAGCCATCATCAGTGAAATGAATGTTTGACATGTTCATGTGTTGTATCCTCATGGTTAGTTAATTGCATGTTTAATCCAATTTGGTCTCCCTATTTTGTATGATTCAAGTTTTAACAAAGGAACATATGCTTCTAGTTTGTGGTATTTTGTACCATTTCTAGGTTGCGATAGGTGAAGGTGACTAACTATGTTCACATCCTTCTCACATTAACCCTTCCTGAGATTCAAAATATCCTTTTATTTGGTGCATCACCATCCCTAGTATAGTTTCCTTTTGCAAATATCTTCCCTAAAACCCAAAAAAAATTAGCCTAGGATTAGATAGCCATTCTATTACACTAGGAATAGCACAACACTTAGTTTAGGAAAAGGAATTTGGCCTTCTCCATAGGTTCACCTCGATCCCAAGTCCCATAGATTTATATGTGATCCCATGTGTCCCAATTACACCAAATGACTTGCTTACATCATGGCCATTATGTGGGTGTATTGATTTGGCGATAACAAGTTCATCCATAATAACCAAGTTGTCACTATTCAAGGTGTCCCTCCATGCACACAATGGCCTTTACCTCCTATCAAGGAGGCACTTTCACTCACTAGAGAATCTAGGTCCCATAGAACTCTGAAATATAAAACACAATTTGTTTCTAGCTCTCCTACTTGTGCACGACACACTCATTCTCATAGGTCTGCTAGTACATCTCATCATTCTATGTCCATTTCTCAGATGGTTACTTCATCTAGGTGCACATCACCTCATAGGAATCCTCTATTTAGGTCACATCACCTTGTAGGTCTTCTTCACCTAAGTGTTCATCACCTCCTAGGTATCCTTTGTCTTGGTACACACCACATCAGTCTCCTAGATGCATGTTTCCTTTGTTATCTCCTTCATATAGGTGATCACCACCTTGACTCTCATCACATGAACATCATCAATATCCTTCACCAGAACCTTTAGAGCATGTTAACAATTCTTCATCTATTCATACATTGGGTGGGGGACCCTTGCCCTTCACTTTCATCAGATATTTGCACATTCTCATACACTCGGGGGAATCATGTTTACTATTTCCCCTCCTTATAGCATCATCATGTGTTTTTCATTTCTATCCTAGCACTTAATACTTCACATCTCATATTTCTTCTTTGTCACATAAAAATTGATTCACTACTTTATCATCATTACCCAATGATGCACTCTCGTGCTTTGGTTTACATTTGACTATTAAGGGCATACTATATACATGAAACTCACCATTGGGTCCTGAAATATTAGCTAAGGATGAGATGGTGTGTGAGCGCGTGGGACCTAGTTGAAGAAGGACGCGTGGGATTGAAGGTGTGTAAGGAAGGGTTCTAGCACTGTTTTGTAGAACACACGTGTGTGTGTGTAAGGAAAGGTGGGTTTTGTACTTAGCCACATTTAGCATCCCAGGCAACACACTAGAAAAGCATGACCCTTGTGGATAAGGTGTCATCCTGACAAATGTAGGATCTAAAAGGGAATATTCTAGGCATGTGATAAGAGTTTACAGAAGAACATCATTTCAAATAATGGATATCTCATATTTGAGAAGGCATGCTCCCATGGAGGACCACTTCGACACTTGGAAACCGATCTATAACTTCATAAAGGTATGGTGTTGGTTGCTAAGGTTATAAATACAAGCACTCGATAGAAGAAAAGAATAGATTTGAAGAGAGGTGAAGCTCTACAGAAATATAATGGAGATTTCTAAGGGTTAGGGATTAGGAGAACCCTGGGAGTGATGGCACATATATAGGGATGGGTCTATAATCATTTTTGTAATGTGATTAACATAGTGTAGTTCTGATGCATGACTTGGCTCTGCATTGTAGTATAAAGGTCTGTAATGGTTTCATGGAATGTAATGTGGTACTTAAAAATGTTGATATGAATATAAGGTTCTATTGTAAGCCATATACGCATTCATGAGTATATTCCTTATGCATTTCCTTTATGTATGAACCCTTTTCATGTGTTGTTTGCTATTACTCTTTTCTAGATGCAATGAGATGAAAACTCATTTTAGGTTCTTAGAATGTTGTATAGTTCCTTTCTATTCTTCTACATTTGATTATCTATCATAAGATGATGCATTCTCACAAGACTCGCATAAAGGAGAGGATCAGTGCCTGCGCATGCCTTAGGTGACCGCCCAACGCCTGCTAGGTGATAGATCACTATGCATGTGATTAGACTATTGGTCTAAGGGTATAAAATATGACTACATCTTGGTTATGTTGTCGGGACCTCTTTTTGAAGTTGTTGTGAGAAATGGCATGCATCTTTGTCCCTTTGATGTGTGATGACAGAATGTCTAACCTTGGAAAGTGTTGAAGGATGGTTCAAGAGCACGGAGGATGAGTTTTCTCAAAGATCCAGCACTAGACCTGAGTTTAATGCGCGTAGATGGGTAGAAAGGAATCTATACCATGAGCTTTATGAGACATTCTTTTGTTGTTTTCCAATAGAACTATATGAATGGCTTTCAGCATATGCATCCAGAACAAGTTGGTACTACAGATCATGCGTATGGACCCAAGATGACTATCAAAGGATGCAAGATGCAGATCTGACTTGGACGTGTGTTGTTGATCACTAGTGGAAAGGAGTGCTGACCATTTACACTATTGAATATGCCATTTCTACGTATTATTTCCTAGAATTTACCGAGTTCAAGTTTTTGAGGGAGCCTAGAGGATCATTTTTTCTTTTTATTCCTTTCGCTATGAAGATCTTGGTCATTACCTTGAGTTTAGAGGCATTTCCCATGGCCAGCTAAGCTTCTCTGAGCACTAGGAGAGGAAGCTAGGGTGGAGGAAGATGGCAAAAATTCTGGATGAAAAGGAAAGGGAGGAGATATGACTCAAGTATAACAAAGCTTGTGAAATGGAGATGACTAGATAGTGTGAGGTTACAAGTGTGATGGATCTATGGAGGAAGATGTTACGTGAAGGAGTTGAGGTTCACGCAGAGGATGTGGAAACTAAGTAGTTTATGCTACCCCATCTTGGCAAGCGTAGGAGAGAAGCCCCTTCAGCTTCTGATGATATTTCTTTACATGGAGAAAGGAGATCCTTCGAAATGCATCTGAACCCACCTAATGCAACCAACCCCTAGCGCTTGGTTTTCTAGATCAAGGGAGAAGTATTGCTAACCCATTTGGCATCGGTGGGAGTAACTGATCTGTGCCAAGGAGATATAATTTCTCATTTGGAACATCCATGGTTACACAATCCATTCCTGTATTTGGAAGAATTTTTTAACAAGGTGCTATGCAAGGTTTAGGTATCACATTTGGGAGTGGCATGGGACATACAACTGGAAGTGGGACAGTAGCACAAACCATTAGCATGTAATTTAGTGGGACATTTGGAACCCTTGGCACGACCACTTCAAGCCCTTTGCCAACTGCATAAGGTGGATCTGGTGGGATAAAATCCCCTTTAGCTTCTAATGATATTTTTTTACATGATAAAGAAGAGTCGTTGGTGTGTATTTGAACCCACCAAGTGACCAACCCCTGGCGCTTGGTTTTCTAAATTAAACAAGAAGTATTATTAACCCAGTTGGTATTGGTGGAAGTAACCGATATATGCCCAGGAGATATAATTTCTCATTTAGAACATCCATGGTTGTGCAATCCATTCATGTATTTCAGGGAATCTTTGGATAAGGTGAAAGTACGCAAGGTTTGGGTATCGCATATGGGAGTGGCGCAGGACATATAACTGGTAGGGGGAAAATGTCACAAACCATTGGTGCGTAGTTCAATGGGACATTGGGAACACTAGGCGTGACAACTTCAGGTCCTTTTCTAACTACATGAGGTGGATCTGGTGGGTCAAGAGGAACAAGTCCTAAAGGATCCAGTGGATCTGGTGGAGGAGAAAACACCGAAGGGAACCAAGGCTCTGGACCATGAGGACATGTGCCTCAACCACCTCCATAAGTATTCTTTGAGATGTTTTTGCACTTACTAGACTATAGGGGTATTGAATATGTTACATAGCATGTGCACAAGTGTGAATTACTATGGCGTGTGAAAGGGATCACTACCCTGGAGCAAAGGCAAGTCAGTTGCAACAACATTGCAAGGACGCATGCATAGTTGGTATAGGAAGTATGACTCCCATCAGATGGTGGTACACTACACCACATTGAAAAACCCCTTCCTAGAAGATTTGCATATCCCTGAGTTTGATCAGAAGATCATCAGCACTCTGAAGGACATTTAGTAGGGAATGGCAGAAAGTGTGCAGGAGTATGAAGCATGTTTCAAGACTCTCTTGTCTAAACTATCTTATGACATTCATCCTTCTCAATATGCTCAATGGTTTTCTATAGGATTGATAACACCATTTAGAAGGGCTTTGTCACACAAGACTTTCACAGACCCGCGCGAGGCGTTGGAAGCTACCCTACGCAATGAAGCTATTGGGAGCATTGATATTGGTGTTAGTCCTTTTCTAGAGGCTCAATTTGTTACACTGATCAAGTAGTTGGAGAATTTTTCTGTAAACTCATTGCATGAGGTTCACAGTGGGCTTTGGTTTACATACTGCGAAGTGGAAGGGCATGCAAAGGATAGATTCCCTTGGAATTCGGTACGCGCTATGGAAGTAGATTGTGAGATTTTCCATGGGGATCATGATGCAAGTAGGTACCCTATACTATAGCGCACAATTCGCAAGGATTTTTCTTGCTATTATAAGATTTGTGCCTCTATAACCCATGATACCAAGGATTACATATTGATTAATTAGATCCATGATGTTATTAATCTGGGTGTCTGTCAGACTAGCCTTGCAAGAAGTTCTAAGGATGATGACCGTCGTTATGAATGGCATGCAGATGGAAGAGCGTGTAAAAGAGGTTTTCATGGAGTATTTTATGGTCATGGTAACCATGGTAGAGAATGAAGTGAATTCCCATGAGGAACCTATTATAATTGGGGATCTATATAGCATTACAAATGTGAGTGTCTTGGCTTGTTATGATACTCATGGTTTGCAAAGAAACATAAGTATAAAGAGTGTATAGAGATTTATGAGCATATGAACTAGTAGCACTAGAAAGACAAGTACATTCAGATGGTGAGCATCAAGAAGGATGATTCACAATAGATGCCATGAGTGGCACATGATTCAGGGCTAGAACATGTACTAGTGACAATGCGAGAAGAGGTTGTGCATGCCAGGGAAACACTAAGAAAAATGACACTGGTTTCAAGAGAGGAAGTGATACATGGAAATTATCTGGACCCTGCTCATCAGAAAGAGGTGTATCAAGAAACTATGGACGTGATTTAGAGTTTACAAGGGGAGATCCAATGTCTAAAGGAGTAATCAAAGTAGTTAGAGCAAAGGAAGAATGTCGAGGCTTAAAAAGGTGACTTGGATGAAGTCAAGGAGGTATGTCAGATATTAAAGCAAGAGAATATTATTCCCTTGCTTGTAGAATGGTTGGGGGAGAAGGTACCATGCATTGGAGCAGAGTGTGAAAGGTAGGTTTTGCATGCAAACCTTCCTCCTCACAGCCTTGACTATGACAAGGAGATTACTTTGAATGTGGTTGTTGATGGATGGATTTTGAGTAATATCCTCATCAACACGGGAGCAGAGGTCAATGTTCTTACCTTAGATACCTGACATCAAATAGGAAGGCCCGCATTACAACCATCTTTGAATGTGTTGTATATGGAAAACAAGACTAAGGAAATGCCCATTGGAGTCTTGAAGGATGTAGTTATCATCATTCAAGAGGCCAATTTCAATAGAGACTTCGAAGTCTTGGCACTCACCAAGGAAGACAACTTTCCAATGTTACTTGGGCACCCATGGTGTTACAAGAATAATGTCGACCTGCAGTTTAACAAAGGGTATATCAGATTTGAAAACAAGGAAGAAAGGGTAATCATTCCTTTAACAGATGGGAATTTAGTGCCCTATATCGAGCCCTTAGGATAGGAAGTCCTTGATAGAATCTATGTGTGCTCCATCAGAGATCCTGAGATAATTCATCCCACAGAGGAAGTCATCCAGTTTGAATATGCTCAGTCTTTGAGTGATACCACTAGTGTGGCATGAAAAAATTGGGTGCATGGGACCTATGAGTTAATTGGGTGACAGTTGAGAGGATAAGTAACAAGGGTGAAAAATAAGTGCTCAATCAAGTGCCTAGGAGGAAAAAGTTGCCAAGTTACTCTGGAGGAGCATATCCTGAAATTTTCTTATGGGAAATGGAAGCTCAGTGGAAGAATGAGGCCGAGAGAAGGGGGATGCTCAATTATAACCTACTTGGAACTGCAACATGTTGGTGGGCTAAACATTGGGAGAACCTCCTAGAGTGGCGCGAGGTAAGAATCACATTCTATGTAAGGTTCTCAAGGAGCAATGCGCCAATGGTTATACAAGACTACCATGGTAAAGAGACCGCCTCATTTCATATCCAAACATGTGAGAAGGCCTAGATGGGAAGTGCAAAAGTGTTATCACCTTCGTTATGGGTGCATAATTTGTATTCCATCTTATAAGGTTGTGCGCGTACATGGCATATTCATTTAGAGATGTGTCTTTAAACATGTAATTGGCAGGAATTGGCGGCTGATATCATTCAATCTTTCAAGTATAGGAGCACCAAGCCATCAATAGATAAGGTGTTGCAAGTAATCAAGCACATTACGATGGGATATATTGCTATGAAAGAAGATAGTCTACTAGAACTATTGGGTGATCCTGATATGGAGACGCACCTCAATGAAGAAGAATCAGAGGAAGTACAAGTTGAGCAATTTTTGCATGGAAAAAGAAAAGGGAAAGATGGTCTATGTAGTAAATGGAGAAGAAATGGAAACTTTGGATGTTAGCCACTCTGAAGGTATGTACAAGGTCATAGATAGCACTGATGAGTGATGACGCCCCTATCATGAGCCCTTGAAAACAAATAAGGTTAACATTGGGAAACAAATAGAACCTAAGGAAGCTATCATTGGGGACTATTGGTTAGAAAAATAAGTTTCAAAGGTCATTGATCTGTTCTGCAGTTCCTAGGATTTGTTCCCTCATGGGTACCATGAACTCAAAGGCATTCCACCATTCCTTAGGGGGAGATGAATATCAAGTTGAAGGAAGATTGGAAAAAGGCCTTATCGGATGAATCCAAATTATGCATGCGGGTCAAGGAAGAAATAGACAAGATGATAACATCTGGTATCATTGAGGTAGTGGAAGAATCAAAATGGATCATCCCAATGGTTATCAGTATCAAGAAGGATGGGAGGATAAGGTATGTGTTGACTACTGGGATCTGAATGTAGTGTGTGTCATCGACCCCTTTCCAACCCCCTTTACTAAAGAAATTTTGGAGGGAGTAGTTGGGCACAAAGTCTACTCTTTCACGGATGGGTTCTTAGGGTATCACCAAGTCAGGATTGTAAAGGAAGACTAGAGAAAGACAACTTTCACCACTAAATGGGGAAGTTTTTCCTACACAGTTATACATTTTGGATTGAATAATGCACCTACTATGTTCTCGCGCATTGTGGTACAAGCATTTCAGGACTTCATCCATAAGTTTCTTCAAGTTTACCTAGATGACTGGACTGTGTATGGATTGGTGAAAGACCATTGTGATAATTTGAGGCTGATGTTTGAGAGATGTCAACAATTGAGGATATCCCTCAACATTAAGAAATGTGTCTTTGCTACTCCATTTAGAACCCTGTTAGGACACATTATATGCAAAGAAGGCTTACTAGTGGATCCCGCCAAAGTTATAGTTATTATGGGATTAGGGGAGCCTACTAGTCAAAGTGCAGTGTGTGGATTCCTTGGGCATATGGGGTATTACATAAAATTCATCAAGGGGTATGCCAAGATCACCGCGCCCTTGGAGGAATTGTTAAAACATAAGAGTGCCTTTCATTGGGGAGAGGCACAATGGAAGGCATTTGACACTTTGAAGGATAGGCTTGTCACAAAATTCATATTACATTTTCATTCTTGGGATAATCCTTTCCACGTGCATGTTGATGCTTTAGGGAAAACTATGGGAGTAGTACTAGCACAACCTGGTGAGGGAATTATTGATCATCCCTTATGTTTTGCAAGTAGAAAGTTGACACCAACAGAACATAATTACAAAACTATTGAGCACGAAGCATTCTCTATGATCTATGCACTGCATAAGTTTAGGTAGTATCTGTTGGCGACACCATTTATATTCTACACTGACCACATGGCATTAAAGTACTTAGTCAAGAAGCTCGTGTTATAAGGGTGCATATGTCGTTGGGTCCTATTATTTCAAGAGTTTGAGTTCATCGTGGTCATAAAACCAAGAAAGATAAATTTAGGGCCTGACCACTTATCAAGGATTAACTTAGGGGAGGACGTGCAAAGCATTGAGGATACCATGTTAGATGCACAACTGTTTAGGTTGTGGTGCACACCCTTAGACTTGGAAGATATCATAGTGTTCTTAAAAATAGGTGTGGTGCCAAAAGGGATGAAGGCTCTGGAGAGAAAATAGTTAGTTATACGCACCACACCCTACATGTTGATTAGTGGAGACCTATATAATTTAGGTCATGATGAGGTTCTGCGCCAATGCGTATTGGAGCATGAGTACATGGAAATTATGGAGGAAGCACATGGTGGGATTGTAGGAGGAAAATATGTAGGAAATGCTACTGTGCGGAAGATTTTATTAGTAGGGCTTTGGTGGGAAACCATCTACAAGGATTGTATTGAGTTTTGCAAGTCCTGTGACCATTTTCAGTGCCTTGGAAAACCTAGAAAGAAAGATGAAATGCCCTTGCAACCAATAACCAGTGTTGAACCATTTGAAAAATGGGCAATTAAATTTGTAGGGCAGATTTTTCCAGCTGCGTGAAGGACTATTTTGTGGTATATCATCACTTGCAAAAATTACTTGACAAGGTGGGAAGAGGCAATGCCTACAAAGGATTGCACCATAACGACAACTGCTATATTTTTATGGGAGAACATAATCAACAAGTATGGTTGTCCTTTAAGTTTAACAAGTGATAGAGGTACACACTTTCTCAATGAAACGGTCAAGATCCTGTTAGCAGAATTTATGGTGGCCCATCACAAGACTACCCCTTATCACCCTCAAGTAAATGGAACTGCTGAGGCATTTAACAAAATACTAAGTCACACGTTGACTAAAATCTGTGACGTTGGAAGACAAGATTGGGATGACAAAGTATCAGTCATTCTATGGGCATACAGGACAACCTACAAGAGGTTGAACAAGGCCACACTGTTTTCAATTGGTGTTTGGCGCGGAGGCTATTTTACCAGTTGAATTCATGTTACCATCGCTATGTATAACACATGTAGGAGGGTTAGCTGATGAGAAAGCACTGGAAGAAAGGATTGATAAGTTGATGTAGTTAGACGAAAGGTGATCACTTACTAGATGGAGTCAGAAGATAGAAAAAGACAAGACAAAAGGCATGGCATGATCATCATATCAAGAACAAGAAGTTTGAGGTTGGGCATATGGTGTTGTTGTATGATTCCAAGTATCTGCGCCATCCTGGGAAGTTGAAAGTCCATTGGTTGGGACCCTACACCATCTTGTACATTCTTGATTCAGGTGCTTTCTAGTTACAAGCACTGGATGGGATGAGATTACCAAGTCATTTCAATGGGAGTATGCTGAATCCCTACTATAAATAAGTCTTCTTGGTGTTTGTAATAAGGTTGTATTTCCAATTAGTCTAGAATTTCCCCTTATACTTTTCCTTTCTTGTGTTTCCATTTCTCGTTACTTGTTCCTTTCTTTTTGTTTCGTTTTGTGCCCTGTGCACTGGTAACCATATTATTTTTTCCAAGGTTGTGTATGCGCAAAGGACCATGCATCTATTTTAGTGTGGGGTGGAGTAATGCAAAGTATAAGCCTGCAATACAAGTTAAGTGGCCCAGTAGAAGGAAGTGTGTAAGGTTGAGAAAGCACGTGAGGAAATGGTGGATGATGAATTTTGGTGTCGAGAAGGCTGTAACAAAGACCATGTATAAAGGATGAAGAGCGCAGGAACAACATGAGGTAGGTGAGGGAAAAAATTGGGAAGAGGACAGAAGAAGTGCCTTCGGTTATAGATGCATGCGTAAGAGTCTTTGGTTGGATTGGATTTTTGCGCGCCAGAAGGTTGTAAAGGATTTTTTACACAAGGATGTGGCGTGTGGGTAAAACACGCTTGAGGTTGGTTTTAAGGAAAAAGCCACATTTAGTGTCAAGTACGGGGTAGGTGGTATATAATTTAATGCTGGAAAGAAGGAAAATCTATAAATACAAATTCGGGCACATCATTATTTTACCTTGCAATTACGAAGTGAAAGAATCTCTCATGAACTAGGGCATCTAGAGAGATTTGTGCGAAGAAGAATCAGAGAGATCTAAAGTGCATGACTAGAATAGATCTGCAAACCAAAGTGGAAGGAGTACATAGGTGTGGGGAAAGTTGGTTGAGGAGCACCATCTTGTGGAAGGATTTCCCAGTTAGGGTTTTCCAGCTAGGGAATGAACGAAAAAGGATTTCTTCTTCGTAAGAGTGGGCTTTGGATTGAATAGAGTAGTAGAGAAGAGAAAGGGGAAGGAGTTTTAAGTTTAGCCCAACCAGAATAATGGCACCAAAGAAACCAACCATTTCATTGAAGAAAACAAAGAGAAAAGGAAAAGGAAATATAACCACTTCCATCGCAAGCTCCAATGAAGAATGGTACGCATATGGGGTATTGCTAGGAAAAGAGTGGGAGTCACACTTGCAAAAGATGGCCGTGAGTGATTATAACCATCGCACGAGAACAACTGAGAAAGAAATGGCATTAGAGTTGGTTCACCCAACTAACAAGAGGATGCCAGACAAAATGCCTATTTATAGTGAAGAGGTGAAGGTCAAATTGGAGAAGGCTGGATTATTACAACTATATGAGTTGCCTTACTTTGGCAAGACTGAGCTCCTTTATCAGTGGTTGATGTCATGCGTACATGAAGATCACTTTTATTTTGTGGGACATAAGATGCACATAACACCACAACTGATATCCAAGTTCACATGCCTTATTTGTGAAGGAGAGAGTATAGATGATGATCTAAGCAACAAGGAGGCTATCAAGGAGACTGTAGTCTCTGCGTATGACTACAAGAAGGGGTCACAATAATTTGACATCGCTGAGATTCCAAACCCTATTATGAGGATGGCCGCGTGCTTGGTGATCAAGCTTAATGATCAGGAATGATGGACACAAGTGAACAAGGCATGGCTATATGTATGTCAGAAGATATCATAGGGAACAATCTATAACTTGTTTGCTTTCATCGCGGATGAGATCATAAGCAGTGCGTAGGAGGGAGAGAAGATATTATTCGGTAATGTCCTCCTCACCATTATCTTTTTAGAGATTGGAGTGCCTGATGGGCTAGAAAAGTTTGGGAGTATCCAGAAGAGGATCCCTCACCCATAAAAAGGTTTGTGAAGTACACTTGTGAAACCATGACATCCGCTCACAAGGCGTGGTTAGAAAAGTGGTACAAGTGAATGCACGATGCATTTGGAGTAGAATGGAGGATCCCAAAGTAATTACCAGTGCTTGTGGATGGAGGGGCAAAATTTTTAGTGTACCAACACTTATACATTGAAAGATTTACATTGACAGATGGGACTATGAGTCCATGGTGCAAGCTACCCTTCTCCTTCACCACGCAATACTTCCAAGCCAGAGTCAATTAGTTCAAGGAGGCCAAGAGACTAAGGTTCGACCTTAGTGAGGTAGATCTAGACCACCACGAGCTATGCCGAAATCTTGTCTACCCAAAGAAGAGCGCATACATGGAGAAATATGTCTCCCACGAAGTACAAATGATGAAGCCTTTAATGTTGTCAATTGTAGGGAGGACCGCAGCAAGGGTGTATCTATGCATAAGGCCAAAATTTGAAAAGGGTGCTTACTTAGAGAATGATGTCTCCATTCCAGAAGACCCTACATGAAGGAAGAAGGCCACACCTAAGGAAGAGAGAAAGAGAAGAGGTGCAGGAGAAGAAGGCACCAAGTGTTCAAACCGCACAATCGGTGGGCACGTTGGAAGCAAGCATTAAGCCTAGTACTTATGCGCGAAGAAATAAGTCTCCTATCAAAGTAAAGAACCTTGAAGAAGAGGTTCCAAAACACGAGGATCCCCTCACCCATGAGGAATTACCAAGGAAGACATCACATGTCAAAGATAAGGAAAAGGAATAATCTCCTATACTAGAATCCCTAGTAAGGAAGAAGCAGAAGGTGATAGATGAGGTAGATTCCGAAGAGACGGAGAGTCTAGATGCCTACATCAGCGATAGGGATGATGATGACGATCCTGAAGGAGGTGAATACCATCCCTTCTATGAGGTGCATGATTCTGAGGAAGAAAAAGATGAGGAGTATAACAAAGAGGATGAGGAGAAGAATGACGAAGAAGAAGTTGAGGCTCAAGGAAAGGGAGTGAGCGGAGAAGTAAATACAAAGGATCAAAGGACCCCAAGCCTCATAAAGGAATAGGTATAAGAGGCCATGGAGAGAGAAGTGGCATGAATTATTAAGAAGCTGGTGGAACAAGAGGTAGAACACGGCGTGGATGAGTTGCTAAAGGAATTTGAGGAGGAAAGCGTAGGAAAAGAATATGGCAGCATGGGGGGATCATAGTTTGGCTGTAAGCTTTCCAAGGGCCAAATGCATAGGGAGGAAGATCACAGAAGTAGCATAAGGCTAGGGAATGGGCTAAATCAATGATCCAAACAAGGTGTTTTTTGAGCGCTTTCATAGCACCATACCAAAGGAATAACTCTTGGCCATGGCTTCATTTGATGAGGAAGGTGCATACCCTCGGATGAGGAAAATGCTATCATGGGAATTTGAGTCCCACATTGATGAGCCTGAATTTGAAATAAGCCAAGGAGCATTGATGAAGGTACTAGAAACAAAAGGAATAAACCCCTTGGTGAATTCTCAGCAATTATCAGATGAGAAAATTTATAACATGTTCAACAAAGTTTCAGTTGAGGTTGAAGCCATATCTTCAGAAGAAATGACAAGGTGAAGTTCCTAGAGGCAAGAGCTAGAGAAAAAGGAGGAGGAGCTCCTTAAGAAAAGAAAGGACCTGAAGTGAGAGGAGTCTAATCATCACTCAGTTAAGGTGTGAGTTAAAATATGAGAAGGAAAGGTGTGCGAGGTATACAAGAAAATAGATATGATAATAGATGCCATTGTCTTGAAGCATCTAGACTTAACACCGTTCACGTAAAAATATGGATCAAACTTATAGTGCCTAGATGACTTGACCCGCATACTCACTATGGAGAGGTGGCCACTTGCCTTAGAATCCACAAAAGAGGCCTTGGGTATGCTAAGAAAAAGAGGATAAGATAAAGGTTGTAGAAATTTTTTCTCAGTACAACAAGATCCTCACCGATGTAAAATTTTCCGTGCAAGTTATTGAGGCTGCCTATGATAACTGTGTGGATAGGGATAGAGTGGAAAGTATCTTGGTTGCCACCCATGAAGTGGAACTCAAGGATTTCTAAGAAAAAATAACAAGGGGAATAGGGCTGAGTGAGAAAAAATACTAGCCAAAGTGGAAAAGAAATTAGAGGCCATTGAGACATTGCGGGGCTCAATCAAGAACCAACTGAAAGAATTGTACCCCTAAATCACTCAAAGGATGGAAACACTCAAGGATTTGGGGAAAAAAATGGAGGAGATCAAAGAGACAATGAACACTAAGGGAGAAGGGCTAAGGTTTGATGAGGTAAGTGCCCTAGTGGGTGACCTCTGTTCAGCAAGCTCAGAATGAGGTCAAAGCTTGGGGAAAGTTAGAAGCAGAATTAGGGAAGGATTTCCCTCTCCTCCTCTAGTGATAACAAGTTCCCCATTATTTCATTCTTTCCCCCATTTCTTCATTCCTTTATTCTTCCATTCCAACCATTTGTAAGATCCCATTCATTCTTTGATTCATTGAAGAAAGTGTTTCCAAGGACGGAGAACAGGCGTAGTGTGGGGTGATGTTGGGCCCCGGAATATTAGCTAAGGATGAGAAGGTGCGTGGGCGTGCGGGACTTGGTTGAAGAAGGACGTGTGGGGTTGAAGGCATGCAAGGAAGGGTTCTATCAGTTTTTTGTAGAACACATGGTGCACATGCACAAGGTAAGGTTGGTTTTAGACTTAGCCATATTCAGCATCCCATGAAGCACACAAGAAAAGTGTGATCCTTGTTGATAAGGTGCCAACCTGATGACTGTAGGATCAAAAAGGGAATATTCTAGGCATGCAATGGGAGGTTCTAGAGGAACATCATTGCAAAGAATGGAGAGCTCAGATCTAAGAAGGCATGCTCCCATGGAGGACCACTTTGACACTTGGAAACCGATATATAACTCCAGAAAGGCATGGCAGTGGTTGCTAAGGTTATAAATACAAGCACCCGATAGAAGAAAATAACGGAGTTGAAGAGAGGAAAAGCTCTCCAGAAATATAATGGAGATTTCTAAGGGTTAGGGATTAGGAGAACTCTGGGAGTGATGGCACATTTAAAGGGGTGGGTATGAAATGATTTTTGTTATGTGATGAACATATTGTAGTTATGATGCATGACTTGGATCTACATTGTAATATGAAGATTTGTAATGTTTTCATGGAATTTAATTTGGTACTTAAACATGTTGATATGAATATAAGTCTCTATTATAAAGCATATGCGTGTTCATGACTATATTCCTTATACATTTCCTTTATGTATGAACCATTTTCATATGTTGTTTGTTATTACTCTTTTCTAGATGCAATGAGATGACAACTCATTTTAGGTTCTTAGAATGTTGTATAGCTCCTTTATATTCTTCTACATTTGATTATATATCATAAGATGATTCATTCTCACAAGACTCACATAAATGAGAGGCTCAGCGCCAGCACGTGCCTTAGGTGAGTGCCCAGCGCCTGCTGGGTGATAGGTTGGTGCACATGCGATTAGACTATTGGTCTAAGGGTCTAAACTATGACTACACTCACACACTACACATTGCATACTATATGCATGTTTGACATCTTTTTCTCATAGATTTTACCTCATACTATGTGAATTATTCACTTTATATCACTTTTGCATCTACCTTTACACGTTGCACTCATTACCCTATGATGCACTCTAGTTCCATGGTTCAAACTTGAATGTTGAGGGTTTGAATATGAATTGAAACTCACCACACTTGCATCATTCTACATTTTACACACTCACATATTTCTACATGTTATGCTCCACATTTCATGATCAATCTCCCTAGTGTCTTGTTCAAACTTTCTAGCATCTTTCGACATTTCATGATAAATCTATTTTAGTGTCTCATGCACATCTTTATACATCATATGCTCCACAATAAATTCTTCTAATGTATCATTCAATCTTTCTATCTTTCACATCACATTACACCATTCTAGAATCTATACTCTCTACTCTATTGATTGAATCTCTCTAGTATACACATCATTCAAACCATTTCCTAATGACTCACTCTTGTTCTATGGTTCATTCTTGACTTTTAAGGGGGCATGTATAAATGAACCTCATCTCATGCATACACATCCACTCAGGGGGCACGTGGCTCCTATCATACTCACACTGCATTCCATTCCATCTTCACTCCCTAGCATACTGCATATCTTGGTTGTATTTACTATTGCTTTCTTATGCTTACATTTAAAAAATTTAAACATGTTAGACAGATACATTGTATTTCATTATCTTTTATTTATGCATATGTGCATTCACTTACCTTTATAGTTGTGATCACATAATTTACACATATCATTACATGCAGCCTCAATGCTCAACACTGTACCTTTTACCAGTCCCACAACAATCTCCTAGGGGATTCACTTTCATACACACTAAAGGTGTTATCATTTCATCTTATACTACTTCCTATTTCTACTAGCACACTACCCTATCGGATCATACATGCTTTTGGACATACTTTATATCTTTCTAACATGTTAACAGGTGATTCATGTGTAGAATTTTCTTTACAAGAACTATTTTCCACCATGGTTGTCTAATGATTTTCTTACTATTGTTTATCTCTGTTTACTAATGTATCTCATTGTTTGTGGGCTTTTCCCTATCTATTTTCTTGATCACTACTTGTATGATTTTGGTTGCTTCAGCCCTGATTGTCTTGCGACATTGTGACTACATTGTCTTCTTGTTTGCTAGCTTACACTATTTTCAATATGCATGCTTGTTTGCACTAACACTTATTTCCAAGCCATTGTTTGCATGTGTTGTGGTTTCTACTAAGCACATTCCCTCCTACATATCGGTATCATTTCAGCATGGGGTCCTCTTTTGGGACGCATCCTCCTAGCGACATCACATGTAATACAAATGAGGGGGCATATATTAGGTAAATCAGTTACCCCATTCAGCAGTCTGCAGTCACATTATAACATAGATTCAACATAGTCTACAATCTTAGATAGGGCTCATAATCATACTTGGGTCCTTATTCTAGCACATAAACTAGCACCCAGATAAAGACTTGGGCACCTAGGTGCTTATGTCACTTCTTGGATGCCAATGACTAGGGAGTATATATACATTTTTTCTCATATCATCATGGTTGTCACCAATTCACATAGTAGGTGGCACAATACAGGAATAGTCCTCCAACAATCAATTTACAATGCATCTTCCTTTTTCTTTGTATCAAAATGGATCGAACTTAAGCAAGACATGATCACACCATCTACAATGGTGTATAAATTTTGGGAAGTAGTCAAAGGATGGAGAATGAAACTATCCCTTTCTCTTAACATCACTTCTGTTATGGCGTGATATCGCCTGAAAAACTCACACTTGGCATGAGATCGCCCAAAAAAATCATTCTTCTACAATATGTTTAGGATCTTTTCTATCCATTTTACTCATCACGGATCAAGTGCACAAGTTTCTTTTTCTATTTTCAACATTTTTCACACTTTTTACATGTATTTCATACATTTGGATCGAAACTTTTCTATATACACATATTTGACTACTTGTTCGTTCTCCTCTTTTATAGGTCCTTCCTTATGGGAAGTAGTAGTCACATCAATCACACATCAGCAACAATCAACATCAACAATAGGTACAAACTTGATATCTACACATACACCCTCACCTTACTTTTACTTCCCCTTCTTTGGCTTCCACTCTTCAATTTTTTAACACTCCGCACTTTTTCTTGTCTCTTGGCACAGTCTTCATCATCGATCTACATGGTTTTCAGGTACACATCTTTATCTACTTTATGTTATCAAGATTTATCTCAAAAACATAAAGTGGGGGAAAATGTAGACACTAAATCACGCACTTGGGTACATTTCCATGTCTTAGTCACATACATTGCATTCATATGATTCCTAAGCAAGAAGACTACTAAATGACCATTTTCTTTGGCCTCTTTAGGTTTCTTTCTTAGTCTCCTATCTTTGGCCCATTGCACACCCTATTGACCAGTCTTAACTTCGTCACTTCATTTTTTCTGAGTATAGACACCAGCACCCAGGCAGGATGCTAGCGCCCTCATCCTCCTCGGTACCTCCAACCTCTTTGTATCTTACTCGCCTCTTTTGGGCTTCTTCTAGAAATTAGGTATCTTGATTTTTTATGGGCTGACCTTTTACTGGTTAATTACAAAAATTAGACAAGGAAATCATATAAATACAATGTTATGTGATCAAATTAAAGGACAAAATCTCTAAGCATCTACTATCACCACCTAAGGTTACATGAAAAGGCATTACTAAGAGAATCAAATCATCCATCTAGCTTCATTCAAGGGACAATGGATTACATTTTAATAATACACTTCATATGAGGGGAAGTTCATTTTTCCATGCACACATCTACTTACATTGCTACATCTAGCTATTACTTGATATCAAGTGCATCTTTCACAAGAGCCTCATAGGGAATTATTATTGCACACACAAATGAAAAATACATAGCTTTTAAAATGTAGTGCAGCATCTAGATCATAAATTCACTATGTCGGCTGATCTTCGTGGTTATTCCAACTCCCCATTTGTATCTTTTCATTTTTTAATATTTGATGTGTTTTGGGGTTTTGCAGGTTATAGGAGAACTCGACGATCTTCCAGCGAATTATAGGTTATCAACATAAAACATTAGTGAACATCTTGTGACATTGTAAAAATAATTTTCTGAGGTTCTGCACAATCACATGCAACTACAAAATGTCTCTGGTGCCTAGGTTCCCCTTACCCAGTCCAGGCACCCTAGTCCCATAATTCTCGACAATTCTACATTTTTTTAGGTTTGGTTGCAACAGTTTGTGTTCCTATTCCATCAGTCCTTCGGATTGGAATATCTTAAGGATTATTTTGAAATCATCTAAGTCTCTTATTCTATCTCTTGCACTTAGGTTTTTAATTTCCAATTGTTATTTCTTAGGTCAGGGTTCTACTTTATTGTTTATCATTGCCTTTTGACTCTATAATTAGGATTTCACAAAATCCAGATTTTGTTAAATCAGGTAGTAAATCTTAAACAGAATGTTGTAAGGTAATGGCCAATAGATGATAATGTAATATATTAATAATATGCTTCCCTATTCTACCATATATACATGATAAATAGGAATAATCAATCAAATATGAAATAAAATAAATGAAAAGATATGTTAGAGATGTTGACATTAATGTAGATACCATTGGAACATTAAATTCCCGTTAGTTTTACCATTACCTTATAAGAGAGATGGTGTGAGGGAACATAATATGTATATAATAATACCTAGGTAAACAACTTGTTAAGGACTCTAAAGGCTTGCTAGACTATAATAAGTGCAAATCCCATTCTTGAGTGTCCTAGACCCAATGCTCCAATAGTAGACTAAAAATCTAAATAAGACCAACTTCTAAATCATTAAGACCTTTAATACCTTGGAAAATAAAAGAATACTAAATGAATGATTATGATGTGTTGTTAAATTCATTCAAATGATACCTATAAATAGGGAACATAATTAACTATTACAAATCCATATTGTTGACGACATCAACCATGGTTGATGTAGTTGTCCACTAGGAATGAAAGTTAAATGATATTACCATGATCAATGTCATCGGATCTATAATAACCTCTCACGAGGTCTTGAATTTGTTTTTACACGAGATGGAGGAAGATACTATAGTTGATAAAAATTAATCTAACTGAGTCTAATGGTGGTGTAAGTGGATATGTGTGTGATCGTAAGAGGATAGTAAGATGTCTTAGGGAGGTTGTAAAAAGATTACTGAGAGGTGTAAAGGATGGGATATGTAAAGAATCATGGATTACACATCAAATATCTTGCAAAAGTAGTACCACTAACCAACCAACCCCACTTTGATGATGTAGCAAAATATGTCGCTAAGGGGAGGTTAATTTGCCAATGGTTCTTGTGAAGAAAAAGTGAGTAATAGTGAAAAATAAGGTACATACAAATTTCACCAAAATATATATGAGAAACATATTTTTATATTAATAATTCACTAAAAATAACATCATATTAATGTACAATTAAAGATCTAACTAGATTTATTCAAGTAAAATAGTAAAATCAAACCTAATTATATAAAGGAATAGTGTATAATTGTTGAAAATTGTAAAGAAGGGGTTAATAAGAGTAATAGTTATTCAAAAATATGGATATAAATAGAAAAATAACCTGTAAAACAAATCTAGGAGGGAGATGAACAAAATCGAGAAATTTTGGAGCAATAAGAGAAATTTTCGCAGAGAGACAAAATTACACTATTAAATTGACATAACTAGATTCATACAATTACTAAAATTAAACTATTTGTAACTACTGAAAAAATTGGAAAAATTCTATCACTTTCTCATGTGTTCCACAAATATTTCTCACATTTCCATAGTTTTATGTGAGTTAATCATAAATCCTTCTCCCTTCTCACAACCCTAATCTAACATTAACACCCTGTGAAATGGTAAAAAGGGCTTAGATTTAGGGACATTTCTCAATCAGACCCCCTTTGAGGAAAAAGTTCTGAAATCAATAGTCAACATAAGCTAGTATGTAAATTGATATATAAAAGTGTCCATGATCATTATATTTTCAAAATGGATGTAACAAGTAGTAAATTCTTCATGATCACTAAATGTTTGAGCTATAATTTTGGCATGTGCATGTTTTAGAAATAAAATAGATCGTCTAACCTTTTAAATTCCATATAATTCAATTGGAATCATCCTTTGTCGTTGCATGCACACTAATTTTAGACTTCTTAAATTCAAACTAGCACTATTTACATGTATGCCGAATTGGTAAAAAAAGGTAGAAAAATAAGGGCCAAACCCTTGAGACCCCAATTCATGGTTCAAAAAGGATTCACAACACAAATAATAATAAATGTACATGTACAAAGCTGAAAAAATGAATAAAAATATGGAAACATTGTTTTTTATATTTTTGGAACACTTAGAGTGATAAAGGTATTCGTAAGAGGAAGATTTGAAAATTTTCACATGCTTAGTAGGCGGGATCCATTTTACATTATAATTGTAAATGGGTTCCAAAACGATACAAATTAATATTTTGTATGAATATTATTTTACAAATCGAATATCCATTTTCAATTTGAATTTTATGCTTTCTTATATATTTTTAAGACATTATTAATGAGTCTCGTTCCATAGTGAGATACTGGTGAAAATATATATGGGAAAAATGCACAAATTTAATGCATGCCCACATTTTACCTTTCTTGGTGCATCATCCATTTTTTAGGTAAAAAGGTTTCCGAATAAAATAAAATATCATTATGTTTCTCAAGACCTTGCTTAATAGGGAAATATGTAGGTTATCTATTTTTTTTGTATTATCCATCCCCAAGACTTGACGTAGTATTTTGTTTGAGGGGGTCATATAATAAAGAAACATTTTGAAGTTAAATGATATCCTTTTATTAGTTGTCAAAAATATTTTTCTGTTAAGGGTAACAATAGGCTAGGGCATGAAACATGGTAAAGTTGTGGCCTTATAGAAATTGATTGGGCATATAATCTATATTTATAATGTCCTAATTAGAGGTTCCCCAAAAATTAAATGTAGATCGAATGTACTCTTAATTTAATCAAGAATGAGTTCTAGTAAGATCTTTCCATAAAGACTCACAATGGTCCTCTTGTGTGAGTTGTATAACGTGGCATTTTAGATCTCTAGGGTAGGGTCAAGGAGAAAATTGAGTATTGTAAACCTTTGTAAGTAATCAATCTAATGTAATTTATAGAGGAACTTTTATGTCTACAATCTCAAGAATACATGAACAAATAGGTATATGTAGCTGGTTTATTTTCCCTAATACTGTAGATAAATAGGTCCATAATGTCTTGTAATTATTTGCTAAAGTAACTTGATGGACTATCCTCATTATTTGAAACCTTTCTAGTTGGGAAAATGGTTGATTTTTTAATAGAAGACTCATTATACCTATCATAATTCAAGATGAATATAAATGTATAATTAAGAGGGGGAATCAAGTTAGAACATGAACTTATTTTCCTAGAATTTGTAGGATTTTTCCTCTCACTATATTTCTTAGGATTCATATATACTTATGTTTCTGGATTGGTGTACCTGAGATTTCACCCTGAAATTTGGGACTACCCCTTTTTAAAAATTTCATTCTTTTCAAGTAACGGGTTGTGTTTTGTGTTTGTTTTGTCTGCAGTTGTTTGCATTGCTCTAAGGTATCCCTAGAGAGTCATAAAATCCAAATTTCCCAAGTACCCACATGTTAAAACTCACTCTATCCCTTGGCCAGGTTTCGTCTGAGAGAATTTTATTTATTTATTTATTAAATAAATAAATTCTTTTTAAAATAGATTGAGATAAAATTGGAGGATTTAGGTTATATAAAGCACTTCACCCCATCATTATTACCACAAAACATTCACCGAAGAGGAAGAATTTTTGCAAACCAGCTAATTAGAGAAATTTTTTGAGCAATTGTCCACAGCTTCTTTTGTTTTGTTTTGTTTTTTTTTGTTTTTTTTTCTCCAGAAATTCTTGTAGCCTATTCATTCTTCCTATCATACCTTTTCCCGGGCCTAGGGTTTTGAAAATCTATCCATTATTTTTAATTACTAATCTTTCTAAAGGTGATCAGAGCTCAGGATTCTGAGATTGTAAGAGGTTGTTTGTTCCAAAAAGGTACAATAATGAATTTTATGAAAATAAGAAAAATATTGCCATTTATGTGTAGAGCTCTAGAAAATATGCACATTTAAAGAAAAAAACACCTAAAATGGAACCACAGAGTGAAATTCATGGCACTTACAAGTTTTTGTTGCTACATCTTCTCAGATCCTTTCCAAAAATGGAAAATTTTATTCTTTGCTTGTGTTTTCTTTACTGAAAATCCAAAAATAGAAATAAAATGTTGTTAATGAGTTTTCAGGCAACTTTAAAGGCAGAAATCATGCAATTCGCACTTTTTGGGAAGAAGCTTTCTTCCATGCAAGTCTCATTTTTTGGAAGGATGGTTTTTAAGTGCCAATGGGAATTTTGGTGCTAGCACGAAGGTGGGAATTTGGAGCCTTCATGGAAGGTTTTTTTTCCATTATTAAAGTCAAATAATTAAAAAGTGCCAATGGAAATTTTGGTGTCAATAGGAAGGTGGGAATTTGGAGGCTGCCTGGAAGGTTGTTTTTTCCCATTATTAAATTCAAATCACTTAAACCGCCAATGGGAATTTTGGTTTTAGCATAAATGTGGGAATTTGGAGCCTTCTTGGAAGGTTGTTTTTTCCCATTATTAAAGATAAATCACTTAAAGTACAAATGGGAATTTTAGGGCTACCTAGAAGGGTAAATATTCCCACCAAAGAAGTTTTATTCACCCATGCAAGTCACACTTTTGGAAAGAAGATTTCTTCCATGCAAGTCACATTTTTTGGAAGGATGATATCTAAGTGCCAATGGGAATTGTTGTGCTAGCAGGAAGGTGGGAATTTGGATCCTTCCTAGAAGGTTGTTTTTTCCCATTATTAAAGATAAATCACTTAAAGTACAAATGGGAATTTTAGAGTTGCTTGGAAGGATAAAAATTCCCAATTCCTTTCCCTCTTATTTTTCACACAATTCCTAGCCAAAAAGTGTGACCCATTTTGGCATAGCGAAATGCCTAAAAGCTAACTTTTTTTAATCGTAGGGAAGCATCCAATTTTGGCGTCTAGGGTTGGAAAGGCTTCCTTTTATTATTTTGGCTATCTGCATGTTGATGTGAGTGCACAGGGGAATTAAATAATATATTTAGCTTGGTTGGCATAAAATCAAATTCTAAAAATAGAGGGCAGTAGGCTATATAATCAGGTCTCGATGAAGAAATTAGATATGCATGCTATGGACTACATATTTGTATAAATTATTTGAGGAATACTTCACTTGTGCTCATATTGGTGAAAAGGAGGCAAATTCAATGTCAAATACATTGAATATATCTTTAGAATCAGAAGGAGAAATTTCATGTTCTGCACAAATAGATGTAACTCTCATATTTGCAAGGTCTTATGGCAGAAATTTAAAAAAAAGAATATATCAGACAAAGTTTGATTCATGAACAGCGAAGGGTGATGAGTTTTATCTAAACTGTTTACAGAAAGCATTGCACTGGTGCACATACTGGAGAAGAACTATGAAATCTTCGAGGATAAGAGGGAAGACAGGTTAGAAGGCAGCACCCACAAGCAAATCACAGTCAGTTGCTTCCATATCCAATTTGGTGAGAATAAAAGGAAAGGATTCAACAACATATAGGAGAAAAAAGCATCTCATATTCAAGGAAGATATATCATTCGGATCATTCATTGCTAAATTTAATGAAGCAAAAGTGCAATACAGGTTGGATCAGTATGCAAAGTATGGAAGAAGAACAAGACTAAGAGTGTTGCATCTTTCTTCTAATTTATTCTCCTCTTTCTTCTTCTTTCTCTTATTTTCTCCAACAAAGCAATTGAGTAATTAATTAAAATTGTAAAAATTAGGTAATTGGCTATAAAAGTTATTACTTCAAGTTACTGGAAGAAGTTAATTAATTGGAAATAGGTGGCAGACATACAAAATAGAAGGTTTTATTTTCAATTATAAATCATGCATGTCATGCAAAGAGGAATTCTAGGAGGAAGATTGCCAGTTACTTCCCCTTTTCATAGCTTGTTGCAATTCATTGAAAGATTCCTATTTGTAATTTCCATATATACACTATAAATAGAGGAAGAGCCTACAAGTTAAAGGATCGCGATTTTTTAATCAGCATTCTTGAGGTCCAGACTTTGTGTTGCATCCCTTGATTTCATTTTTGTGAAAGATGAGTAATTGAATAAAGGCATAGTTCTGAATAACTTTGTGTCCATGGAGCATTTGCTTCTTACATCTGTGTGGATCTTTAGATAAACTTTGTGTTATCTGAGATTTAGATTAGAAGCTTTTCTTTTCCTTTACTTCTGAATATTGTGAGATCTACTTGTTTATTTAATCCATGTGTATTAAACCAACTCTGTAAACTATTGGTTGAATTACATATCTTCTTTTCTTCTTTCCCAAATTCTATTATTTCCCCCTTCTGAAAATACGTCACAAATAGTTGCTTACTTGTTGCATAATTACTTAGCTATGGTTCATGAGCTTTGTAATTAAATTAAAACCCCACAAATATTTATTATGATTCATACCCACTAAATTGATAAACATCTTACACGGGAGCCTCATCAGTAAATGAGGGAGATTTATCTCATGACTGCCTAGATTTTTAGCTGTGCAAAAAATCTAGCCAACACGGATATTAAATTAGTGCTCGATTTGTTATAGAAAACAAACTTAACTCACATAATCCAAAATTTGATTGTTTATTGACCTCAATTAATGAATTCCCCTACTCTAACAACTCAAATACACTTTTCCACAATTGAAATTTTTTTAATGAAATTTATAAAAAATCTTGGTAAATTGTGGTAAATTCTCCTTAAAATTATATGAAATCTTCACTAACTGTAGAATACATGTATAGAACCACAACCTTTATATTATCATGTGTTACATCCATAAACTTTCTATTGCATCAATGGTAGACATTCAAACTTGATAAAATCACCCTTAATTAGATAACAAAGACCATCACTCATGGTAATTCAACTAAATGCTAACATTTAGATCAATGTTTGAGATTGAATCAACCTTAATATCTATAGAAATTATTAGAATCATGGGCCTTTCTTATTTAGTAGACAACACCTTAAATTGTAAAATTGATGTCTAGGATAATGTGTAGAGATAAACATCCAATATTACAATTAGGATCCACTGCCTTTTACCACTTCACAAATCATTTTATAATATTTTCTAAAATTAAATCTTGAAGATAAAAAATGAATCTTATAATCTTACACCCTTCAAAACACACAAACCACAAGCAAGATAATACAAAAATTGATGGTTCATATAAATCAACGGTCAATCTGGAAATCAAGGAAAGCCTCTATCGTTACACACACAATAAACTACAATATTTATATTTAAGAAAGAATGGTGAAGATTAACTCAATGTTGTGATGTTGTATCCTTCAATATTTATATACATCATCTCAAATCATAAGATTGATGGTCCAAATTACACCATACTGATAAATGATAAATACTATAATCTAAATTCATAAAATACACCTAAATAACATCCAAGATTTATAAATTGGTAGTCATAATCAAATTTGATGATTAATGGTAAGTCTTATAGTCTTGATTCTAACACTTGTCACTTCATTCATCTCAAATTACATATTGATGACTAGGATTAAATATTAAGGATCAAACATCAATATGATAATATAAGGTATTTCATAAACTTTTTTTCACTATATCGATTCTAAGATTGATGTACCATATTAACCTACAAAGATCAATTACCAAGTCTTATAATCAAAAATCATTTTTTTAAATAATACTCACTTCCATGATCTCAAGATTGATGTCAATGATATGTTTTACAAATACGAGACCAAAATTCAAGCATGATCATAATCATTGACATTATTCAAATAATAATAACAATTACCCACCAAAGCATTTCCATTACTCAAGTAGCTCAAAGAAGCATTAAAAACCTTGAAATAATGTATTTTAATTGTTGTCTTAGGACAATACGCATTGTAATACCTTTATAACTTGATTTCACCATTAAACATACCTTGAGGATATTTCTCATGATAAACATTACAAAAATAAACACATAAAAGATTTTACACAAAAAGTAGTCAATTGATGCGTCAATACAAGAAAAATGAGTGCAGTCACAAATTTTAAAAGGTCATATTAAACAGAGAACACACAAAATTCATGGGATTGAATCAAGACCAACAAAGTCAACCAATTCACCCTACCTATAATCCTTTGTAGATTGATATTTCACATGGAAGAAACTGTTTTTGCAACCCGTGGGGGTAGGGAATGACACAATCCCCCCATGTAGTACAAAGTAGAGGTAACAAAACTATCCCTCATAATACTCCTTAAAATCTTAGAGCCTTTATCCAAGAAACTAAGGATTCTGATACTATGAAACAAATTAAAAATATTAATGTAAATTTAAAAATATATATCCTAGAATTGTAAAAAAAATTATAATATATAAAGGCATCCATTATGTAGTCTTATATAACAAAACCATAAAAAATGATATTGGGATTGCTTATTTTTCATATATTTTAAAGAAATTGAGGTGGAGTGGGGAAAATATTTTTTTGGAAAATAATACCTACATCCTCAACATATCATTAACCAACACCTACCTATATGCATTCAAGTAATAATTATTCATAAAAGGGTTAAGTGTGTTCTTGTGTATAATGGATCAGGATCAAACATTTTTAATATATCATTTCTCTATGTACTTGGTGTGGGAGTGAGAGACCTTAACTATTCTATTATAAACGTTCAAGGTTTACATAACATATAACAATAACTATTGGATCAAATTACACTCAACATTACAGTAGCACCAATAACAATACCAAAAAAGTGTCAAATCATACTTAATGACTTGAATCACAATGTTTTATTATAAATGTCATCAATTCACGAAACAAACATAGTCACATTTACATTACATGTATGTGTAAATTTATCCATGAGGACTACATATACATTTGTGTAACGTACCATGAATCCTTATAATTGGTAAAAAAAAATTACATTCCCCATATTGAGACATTAAAACCTTGAGTGGTACCTCCTGCACAAGTTATACAAGATGACAACATACACATCCTATGAGCTAAAAATAATAATAAAGTTAATAATTACATGGAACAACGACTACATATTCCTAAAACTATAAATACAAAACACCATCAAAAAGATTAATTTGGTCAAGAGCTTAACACAATACTAACACAACATAGACTATTTTTTATTCATTTTTTAATTATCCAATAAATTACACATATAAAGGTAAAGTAGATAATATGCTTAAGGAGCACCCTTATCAACAAATCCCAATAATCACTCAACCTACCCTATTAGCTCTCCACATCCCTAATATCACCCATAATACCTCTCAAACCTATTTTACGTAAATTGTTAGTACAACTCACTAATAATTTATTTGCACACTCCAATATTCTTACTCTTAACATGAGTTCTTATAATTCATTCACAGTTATACATATTATTTTATTTTTACAGAAATATTTCCTAACATTCCCCCTTAGTGTGAACATGGGTGAAGAGAGCCATATTTTGCAAAATATTCTCTTTGAAAACAATCTTTGGAAAAGTTTTATCTCCATCAAGTTGTCTCGTAATCCTCATAGAAGTGTAGCTTCCGATTTGAATTCCTGAGTTTCCAAATTTCACCTCCCCAAACTACCAAACTATTTGGAAAACAATCCATGTTGAGTTTACCTTTGATCTTTCCTTGCTCTTAAAGAGTGGGTTTTCTTAAAATATGAATATTTTAAAGATGTTCAAAGTATAGGACTATTCACACAAAACATCACATAAAAACATGAAAATATTGAAAATAGAAATAATGAGGACTCAATACTCATTGTCTTTGTATATAGCCATCATTATGAAGTGTACTACAACTTAAATCATGAATTCCATAACTATTATCCACTGGTGTAGTTACCAATTTTGACCTTAGTCGATTTGGCATAACTTTTTTGTTAGTAATGTAATTTGCAACCCTGTTACTAGTGACTAATGAGAGGTCGTTGATCTAACTCCAACCTCTTATACCTTCATTCTCTAATTAGTGGTTTCTCACTTGGCGAGTTCAACATTGAGACTTAGCTATATGTAATTTCTAAGAGAGAATAACCCCCATAAGATAGACACACTCATCAGACATTGGATTCCATTGAAAATGCATCCTCGAAACAAATTATTTTTTTTATTTTTAATTTTAATATTTCAAACACAATAGTGACACAAAAAGTGAAACCAAATTTCTAATACCAATTTATTTACAAACCTAAATGACAATTATTTAGACATTATAACTAAAAGCACTAGCATAGCTCACTTTGGAACAACATATAACACATTCAGCCAATGACAAACAAAGGAATGTAGATGCTATTAAAATACACAGAGAGAGAGAGAGAGAGAGAGAGAGAGAGATGATGGTGGATCTATCATTCAGGAACATCATGTGAATTGTGGATAGCAATGCCAAAATGGAAAGTGATTTTAAAAACTAACCAAATCAAAAATATGTATGACTTCAAAGGATAGTATGATCTAATGAATGCCTACAAAATAACTTAACTATTATGAACTTTCAAAAGTAAAGTATGCTTCCATTTGGGTACCAAATGATGAATTTGGTTGAGAGCTTAACACAATATTAACTCATTAATTTTTTTTATTCTCTAATAACTTACACATATAAACATAAAGTAGTTTCTATGATTAAGGAACATCCTTATTAACGTGTTATTAACAAATCATGTGATACTACTATGGATCTTGGACATGTTCTATTAGTAGCAATGATGGGGGCTGAAGACGACAAGTCCTTTAGAGATATCAACTCCTCTATAGTACAAGTTTATAATATTATTGTCCATCCTAATGTCAAAGTGGCTAATAAAAGCAATTAGAAAAATGAATCTTAAGGCATGTTTAGTAGTTAAAGAAAAAAATCAAAAAAATGGTATATGCATGTGGTTTACAAAACTTATTATTTATTCACCTTAGATTATAAATATTGTGTCAGTTTCTAAATCTGATGGGAGAACCAGGATATGCATGGACTTACATTAAAAGTGATATGATTATTGACTATATGGTTAGGTATGTGATGTTATCCTTCACAGATTAATTTGCATGTTGTAATCAAATTAAGATAAATCCTAATGACTAAGATATGATAACCTTTAAAACACCACGGGGCACTTTTTTATGTCGTTCGGTCTTGCAGACTAAAGAACACCGAAGATACTTATCAAAGATCCATGATGCACATATTTCATGATCTTGTACATAAGACTATGAAGAATTACACATTGATGACTTATTGGAAAAATATAAATATCAAAAAGATAATTCTAAATATTGTTGAAATATATTTGAACAACTATAAAAATTAAATGTGTGATTGACTCAAAAAAAAAACTGTATTCAAAGTTAAATTAGGTAAGTTGAGAAGCTACATAATATCATATCATGACATTAAAGTTGATCTTAGAAAATGAAATCCATAGTCGACATGTCTCTGCCTAAAGGATTAAAACAATTAAGAAATATATAAGGATGCCACTTATTCATAGAAACCCACTTCTTTACATTTCTATTCTTGAGCATACATTAGGAAATATATTAGCACAAGATAATTAACTATTTATTACATCATCATATACAAGTGGATTATAGAATCATTTTTAATGCAGCCGAAAATATTTTCTCAATATCATACGTACAACACAAAAGTGAGACATTGCATGCTTAACACTCAAGCACGTTTCATAGAAAAGGTAGATTCATTTAAGTACATTGTGTCATAACTACGTATATTAAGAAAAATATCCAAATGGGTCATGCTACTAATGATTTATATGAATTAAATCTCATGTTACAAGATAAGTAATTGCTAGCGAATTAATGGCAGCCACATAATTTGACGAGTCCCCTTTCAATGATACTTTTATAGATGACTTTGCTGCATATATAATAGAATAAATATACATATCTAAATGGTGTATTTTAATGGATCCAAACACACCTTAGGTGCCGAGGATGGTATAGAATAAGTTATTCCTTAGGGGTAGACTATGCCATTATCATATCACTTGGTTTTTCATGTTTTTCATTGAGTACAACGCTTAGATCTTAGAATAATGTGCCAAAAAATAAAAAGGATAAAATCTATTAAAGTATATGGTGATTCTCAACTCTTGGTTAACCAAGTGATAAATGTTTACCAAATCAAAGATTAAATAACCCCGTCTCAATATATAGTACAATCTTTGGTTACTTTTTACCAAATTAAAAAATAATTAATCTCAAGATATGGTACATTGTTTGGTCATCTTTTTTCTTTTTACACCTTTGAGATTGATAACATTTCTAGAAATAGTAAAAAAAAAAATACATGATGTCAGGGATAGTGTGGCATCCACTATCCCTATTGATATTACTAACGATCAATTTATTTTGACTATTTAACAATTACAACTACTTTCCATTATATCAATTGATTTGAATAAGTTAAAGGTTAATGATGGAGAATTTGATTTGGTAGGTGTAATCAGGGGAGAGATATTTTTGGCTGCAAATGGTTACTAAACTACGACTATCAATGTGCACAAATATGTGCAAAGAATTACAACATCTCAGTTGGCGAAGGGGAAATCTAAAATACAAGGTTATATCAACCACTTCCAATACCTGAGAAACCTTGGGAGCATCTAAGTATGGATTTTATTTTGGGATTTCCCATAATGAAATAGTCATGATTTTTTCTTTTTTGTTGATAGATTCTAAAAATAGTTCATTTTATTTCTCATAAGAAAACCAATCGTGATAACTAGTTTTCAGGGAAGTTGTGAGATTGTGTGGATTTCCACACACCATTGTATCTGATAGGGATACCAAGTTTGTGGGACACTTTTGGTGCACGTTACGGAAGAATCTCAACATGAAGTTAAAGTTTATGTTTGCATATCACCCGTAGACAAATGGCCAAATAAAAGTTGTCAATATGAACCTTGGCAGTTTACCGAGATACTAAAAGGAACGATAACCAGATCGTACCAAGCCAAGAACACAAATGCTAATCAAACACCACGATCAATAAGATGAAAGTAATTCACCAGAATAACTTTACATAAACCTTTGCAAACAAATGAGCAGCAATATCATATATTATTATGGAACTCAATGAAATACAATGAGAACGGGTCTTGCTTATATAGGCAAGGAATAACAATATAAAAACCAATCAAGGTAGTAGATCAAGCCATAAATCAAGGAAAGAACTAGTCATCAAAGAACTAGTCAAGACCATAGATTTATGAGAGAACTAGACATCAAGGATCTAGTCAATACCATAGATCAAGGAAAAAACTATACCCTACAACTAGATAATATCCCCCTAATATCTAAATAAATAAAAAGAAATATCCACACACATAAGTGGGTGAGGATAAATACAATAAAGGTAAATAAAGTACCTAGGTGAACATGAACTAAGGTAAATATCTACTCTAACAGATATCTGGTAGGAGAGAAGGCATGAACATGGGTTTAGTTCTTGCAAAATGGAGTTTGCATATAACAACTTTGTCAATAGGAGCACTAGGAAGTCACCTTTCTAGAATGTGTATGGAGCAAGTCCAAGAGGAGTTACAAAGTTGCGAGAATTGTCACAATAATAAGGAATAAGTGTAGAGTTTGAAGACTTTGCACACCACATGAAGGAAGTGCATAAGAAAGTGTGCAAACAGTTGGAGCACAACAATGCACAATATAAGGAGCACACATGTGTGAGGAGAAGACTCTTAGAGTTTAAGGTTGGTGATTTAGTTCAATGCACCTACACAAAGAAAAGTTCCCATAAGGAATGCATGAAAAATCAAATGGAAGAAGACTAGCGTGTGCAAGGTCCATGGGAAATTTGTGGAAAACACATATGAGATAGAGCTACCGGAAGGGGTAGACATCTCACCTATGTTCAATATAGTAGATCTATACCCATATCTTGAGGGGAAGACAAGTGAAGAACCAAACTGCATAGAAATCGATTGGAGACACAAACAACAAGAATATATGTGCACAAAAATTGAATGCATTTTGGAGGACTAGGCATTAAAAAACGTACAAAAAAGGATCAAAAAGAAAAATTTAGTGAAATAAAGGGGTAGTGAAGTTGAAGATGTGTCTTGGTGCTGAAGCAGAAATTTCTAGAATTTGTCATTCTAATGTAGACCCTTAAAAAGCTTGCGTCAATAGTATCTCAATTTTATTCTTAACTAGGGTGTTTGATGCAAGAGCATTTGGGTTCATGAGAAATCCTACATTAGTCACAAATAATTAGAGTTAGTAATGAATAATCGCACAATGTCATGCCATTCTCAAGATATCCATGCAAGAAAACATTACTTTAACCATTTCTTATAGAATCTGCAGAAGCTTGTCCAAGTTGCGCAAACCTTTAAGGCCATAAAAAATGTCAAATTTTTGCAACATTACGCCTACCATGCAAGATTTCCCATGTTATGCATAACTACCATGTTGTGTAACACCTTTAAAAAGCACCTTAAGCCACATAACACTACCTTGTGTGATGAAGCCACCCACACCTTACATAGTGAAGCCATGCATGCCTTGTGCAAACTATGGATGCTTATAATTTGATGTTGCAATGTAATATGGAAGTTTCCTAACTATATCAATACTGTGAAATGCCACATTCTTGCAGGACCACTCCCATTCATCTTGTTGATGAAACCTCCATTTTTCAGGATCTCCTGTCAACATCGATACAATTAAGGGGAGGCATAAGTGGTTCTTGATCCATCTTTCACAACTAAGGACCAAAAAATGATCTAATTGAGATCGATCATAGGGTCAAGAAATTCCATAACATATTGATGACAGGTAGAGGTGACTCGAGGAATATTCTACAAGGCACATTTACTTGCATGAGGCATATTATTCTCTCTCCTTAGCACCTATCAAGTCTATGAATAGAAGGGAGTTACAAGCATAAAACAACTTATCCTCCATATTTGGAAGGTGTCTATTGACATATTTTCAATTTGAACTAATTTGGTTATGCATAAGCTTTGCAGAATCTATAAGCTTATGATAGGTCTAGAATTGAGTTTCTTAGAAGAATTCTTGCAAAGTCTTGTTATAAGAATCTAATTAGGTGTAATGTCATTGTGCCTAAGTTGTAATCTTTCCTTATACATAAATAAAAAAATCTTTCATTGTTTCTTGTTTAGAGTTGTGACTAAGATCTTGCTTTGGTGAAATATAACTCTGATAGAACGTGTGTTGTGGAAGGCATCCATCCATTGAGAACCCTAACCATGACTACATCATCACACCACCTCTTTTATGACAAGGCACACACTTTAAAGTGATGAAAAGTGTAGTCTCTTCAAATGGTCCCACACCCTTATTTATAGTAATTTATGTGAGTTAAGAACATTTATCTTTGCATTTTAATTGTTTACCATTCGAATAATATTGGCACTCTTGTTGACTTATGAAGCATCAATCCTTGTCTCCAAATCTCTAAGGCATGCTCCATTTTATCTTTTTGGAACTCTTGTCCCACTATCTAATTTGACATGTATAGTCCAAGCAATTCTTTTTCTCTCCAATTTTTATGAGGATACGCCCATATGATCCTTTCCAATCTTTTCGTTTCTAGCCATTGGAAATAGGAAATTGAGTTGTGCACTAATATTATAAAAATTGTAAATAAACAAATATTCAAAGTGATTTGATGGACAAACATTATCAATTAATCTCTATCTAACATTCTATTTTGAACCAATTTTGACACACATTCTGAAATTGTTTCCTTTATATTTAATTTATTGTTTTCTACATCTATCTCTCACCTAGTAGGCCGATAAAAGTCTCCTCAATAACACTCTAGGGCGTAACTAGAAATGGCCACTACACAAGGTGAAATGTAACTAATTTGGAAATTTAGCGTTTTTTTTTCGTTCATATTTTTTTTTGTAAAAGTTGGAAACATTTGCATAGCGGAAGCTATTCTCCCAATAGAATGCACCGGCTTAGATACATGCCCACAAAAAAAAAGCATAAATGCACCAGCTTAGATGCATGCCCACAAAAAAAAACATAAATGCACCATAAACCACATGCATGCCCATGCATGCATGGGACCTGCCATCAACTGTTAGATCATGGGCGGAAAATTATTTAAATGAATAGGTTTCAAATGATGTAGTGGCATGTGGCAAGTAATAGCAAAAACAATGGGCACGTGCGTTGTTAATGCAGATGTCTTCAGTTTGAATCATGGAAGCAACTGTACAAGTTTTTACAAGAATATTGAAAAACACAGTGTGTCTGTGCATTTTATCGGGAGAACAGCCTCCACCAGCGGTGAGAATGTGTTAACTTGACTCCTTTTAAGTACATAAGGTCATGTGATTCCCAAAGGATAATACAACATGACCCAGTGGCGCACGGGTACAACATGTCAGCATTGTCACTGGAAACTCCTTCAGTGTGCTCATTCACGTGTCACTTCAAACTTCCAACTATAATGCCCAGGTCAAGTCAAAATCTCAGACAGACAAATCACAAAATTTTTTGGAACTTCATATGAAAAAGGAATGAAGCTACCTAACTTTCAATGGCACTTCTGAAAATTTCAGACTGAAAAGTATTGCAGATGAAACCAGAAACTCTTTCTCCATTCCACAAACAAATTAAAGAAATAGATTAATTTTTCATTAATATTTTTTTATTTTTTAGGTAAATTTTCAGACTTTTATTAATAAGAAATGTATAGTACAATTCTAAGGGTAGAGAATTCACATCCGACAATGCTGATCAAATCAAATTATAAAGAGACCAGCTCATGTCAAGTGAACATCACAAAAACTGGATTACATAATAAAAATGCAAGTTTCAATTAAAATAACGCAAAAAACGAAAGCACCAGATAAAATAAAAGACCATTTAAACACTTTTAAATAATATCGAAACTTAGATTTGACGCCTCTCCCACCCTTTTTTACATATTTTAAACGTCATTTTCAAAATTTTAAAAAATAGTAAACCATCCACTTATAAACTAAAATACATCATGAAAATTTACTCTCACAAATAAAATGGGCCGCCAAATATCATCCTTAAAGGGACCGAACCTTTTTAAACTATTAGACATAATTATAGTGTTGCAGTCAACTGGCTTATCAGAAGGTAATAATGTACTATTATGTTATTACTTTATTCTTATAGATTGAATGAGTAAGAAGAGCATATTTTGAACATTGTTGGATGGTTTCATGGAACAGGTTATCTATAATTTCATGGTTATGTTTTTGAAAAAATTATAAGTCTTTTGATTTTTAGGTGCACTTAAAAGATATATAGAGATTTGGTAGTAATCTATATATTTAGAAGTATTTAAATATGATATTGTTTTTAGATTATGAAGTTGTAATAGAGAAGAGGAGAGTGAGTGAAGATTTTTAGATTCGTATAACAAATTAACTATTATGTTGGTGAGAGTGTCACTTCCATAACAGTGTCACCTCTATAAACACAAAGATTTGAATATATTCTAAGTTTATATATTACCCGAAACCAAACTAACCAACTAATATAAGAAAAATGATTTTGTTTTTGTAGAAAACAATAAAAACATTATACCATCATTTTTTAATAAAAATGTCAAATAAACGAAAAATATTCCTTTAATAAGTGGGAAACTTTCAACTTCTCTGCTCAACAGTAATTGGAAGTCAAAAATGAAGAACACTTACTTTTACAAGACTTATTATGAATAAAGATTTTTAGATTCGTAGAACAGTGTCATCTCTATTAACATAAAGATTTGAATATATTATAAGTATATGTTACCCAGAACCAAACCAAAAATTAATGGAAAACTTTCAACTTTTCTGCTCAACAATAATTGAAAGTTAAGAATGTAGAACTCTTACTTTTACAAAACTTTTTTTATTTTATATGTGTAACTGAATTTTTCCAACTCTGCAAACCCATCTTCCAATAAAAAGAAGAGCTGAAACCCCTTTCCATCCTTCCAATAGAATGAATACCATGTGGGCCATTAATAGAAAATTGGTCATTAAAAAAATTGGTATATTACATACATTAACCCCAATAAATGATATCTAAAAATCTCTATGATCTTTTACTTAAGAAATGGATATGGTCAAAGGCTTATCCATTCATCTCCATCAACAAAGCTGAGAGAAATGAAGGGCTTAGCTTCTTGGTCTGTTAACTCCCTGCACCAGGACACTCGACCTTCATATTTGGCCCCTGGTCCACTGCACTTGTACTGCCCATAGAACACAGTCCTGCACACACCCAAATCATTTACAAACCCATAAATAATTGAATAAATTTTTAGAGAAATCAGAAGAGTAAGTAATAATAACTTACAGTTCTCTGCTGGGATCCCCCCAGTTATACCAGCCCTTGGGGACAATAATGTTGTCCATATAAGTGTAAGCAAACACAACACGGGAGAATGTTCCCCATGCCCTTCCAAGGTACAGAGTTCCTGATCCAGTCACTTTGCATTTCACAAAGGAGAAGCCTGAGTCATCCAGCAGGCTCTCTCTCTTTTGGGCTGTCACGGCTCCATAGCTAGTTGATATTGCATGCAGATGACACCCCTGTATTTTAATTATAATACAATCATAAGGCCAAAGAGAAGATTATAGTCCTTTTGAATGAATTGAAATAACCCAAAAAATCTCTATGAAACCACTTTTAGTTGGTCAATATACCTCATACATGGACAGAGCATCTCCAAAGATAAAATCAACAGATCCTTCAATATAGCAGTCCTTGAAGTAATGCCTGCCCTGATGATCATAAAGAGTATCCTGTGCTCCCACAAACTTACAACCCAAGAAAGCTGCATTGTCTCCTGATATTCGGAAGGCCACAGCCTGCTTTCCTATTGCTCCAGGGGAAGGCAATGGAGCTGTGTTCTGCAGGCTTCCAGTCATTCTCAAATGAGTTCAACTTAGAATGGCTCTAGCTATTGAAAAAGCAAAAATAAATATCACATTGTGTAGGAAATAATGCTGTGATGATCAGGACCTTGAAAGTAATGTTCTTTGCTATGAAGTATGGAGAATCCACTGCAAAAGTTGCAGAGTTTCTTGTTCCATAGGGCTGCCCATTTGGCCCTTTAGTGTCTGCAGAGTCTCCCCATTCTATTACTGTTCTGTCTGATCCTGCTCCCTCCAGAGTTATGAATGCTCTGGTTGAAGGGATTTCAATTTTCTCCCTACACAATGTAACTATGAAACTTAATTCATTTTTGCCCCTTTATACCAATGACACGGTTCACTAAAGCAAACAATAAAATGACAGATAAATAGTAGAAACAGATTTGCATAAGGAAAATTAAAAAGCATACTTGTATACCCCAGGATTGATCTTAATTACAATCCGGACAAAATTTATGAGGGGAAATGAATTCAAAGCTTGCTTCACACTGGTGAAATCCCCCACTCCAGGAGTCTTGTCCACAGTTATGTAGAATGAAGGGATGAGCTTGTTCTTGGCTGCTTTGAAAAAGGAATGTCTGAGAGTCCCCACCCACAACACCCATTTCATGAATTGATGCTCAACCATTTGAGATTCAGTGGCATTCCCATTCACACTAGGAATTGCAGGCAAGATCCCCTGCCTGGGACCAACTCTTCTTCCCTTTGTGTGACCTTCACAATGCCCTATATAATTAACCCCAATCATCATAACCACAATTAGAATACAAAAAGTCTGCTGCTGCTCCTGCTTGAACTGCATTGCACCCAAAAAAGAAAAAAAACCAGAAAGGATTGATATATATACACAGAGATCAATACTCTGTCTCCCTTTCCTTCCAGTTCCCCCTCACACAGACACCACAATCCAATGTGTGTATATATGATTAGAGGGAGAAAGCTATTCAATGAACCATGTGGGTATTACATTATTAGGTGCTATAAACATCATATTCATGTATGAGTACAAAATTCTACATAAATCTCGTGTACCCATGAGCACGCAGAATGGAAAACCTACAGAAATCACAGGCCAAAATTTGAAAAATGTAGAAGGAATCAAGCAAGAAAGCAAGCAGACAGACTTTATTTAAAACAAGGCAGATGACACAACATTCCATTGTACTTAATTTTGTTTGTACACAGAAAAGTTGATCGAAAGAGTGGAAAATTGAAATGGGTGCTCGTGAAGGTGGTGGACAATTACTATTCACACTTCACGGGTTTCATCTGACATTCCCCATCTCATGCTTTTGCAACCCGTGAACCCTTTTTACACCTAAACTTTTTGACCGCCATTATTTAAATGTAACAGTTTGCTCCAATATTCTCCTGGTTCTTTGTATATATATTTTTGTTGTCCAGCACTCTCTCTGCCAAGTGTGGTTTGTGGCAGGGAAATTTTCATGCAAGGATCTTACTATTATAGAATATTAGAGGTTTCTTTTGTCTTTCCTCACACCCAAAAGCCATTCGGGATCTTGATTTCCAGCTGCTTTTTACCCTTAGTTGTGTATAAGGGACTAGTAGTCTAGTATATAGTCCTCCATTGTATATTTAAATCAAAAGTATTTATGTGACACATTATTAAACAAATTGACGTCAGAAATCATGTCACAAAGTGTAGATGCACAAAGTGGCTTTGCACTAACTCACCAATTAGACCTAAGTTGATATAGATCATACCTAATTACAATGATGCGAGGAGGGCAATGTCCTGAAATTTTGAATGCAAATTGGGCGGGAAAATTTGCAGGCAGGATTTGTGCAACGGCCCACTCCAACAGAGTATGGGGATATGCTCTTGTGCATCAGAAGAGATCATGGGCATACCTGGCAGGTAAGGCCCATGTTTCTTCTCCCCTTTGTTGTCTTATACAGACCTATGACAATGATGGATTTCATCTTGAAATACCTAATCCAATTGTGGATAAAGCTTCTTCCATTTTGGAAAACTCTTTGATTGGGAAATTTTGGGGTTTGAGACCCAATATTGATACATTCAAAATCTGGGCAATGAGGAAACGGAAACCCAATGGCCATATGGAAATCAAGGCTGTGGTTAAGGGTTCTTTTTTATTTCTTTCTCTAACCCCGATGACTGCACTCAAATTTTCCTAGGAGGGCCTTGGTTTCTTGGGAAAACATGTCTTCTTTTGAAAAAATGGTATCCAAGATTTGACCCTAAGAGAGAAAATCCTCAATCAATCCCTACTTGGATTAGATTGTCTTGGCTACCACTTGAATGGTGGGCATTGTTAAAACCTTTGGGAATCTTATTATAGTTGGCTCGATTACAAATTCTAAGAAGAGCCTAGTTACGACTAGAATATGTGTGAATGTTTATGTGGATTTGAAGTTTCCTTCTTCTATCACCTTATCATCTAAGCTTAGTAAATGGGTGCAATGTATTGACTATGAAAATGATTATCTTGTTTGCCAATCATCTTGATTAAAAAATGTCTCTCAAAGACCAAGGAGCAGCCAATCAGGGGAAAAACCATTTCCTTTTTAAAGACTTTGGAACAATAATTTTGGAGTAAAAAGGAGGCCCAATCCATACAACATGAAGCAAAACACAAGTTGAAAGCAAATGAATTTGAGGACTCTAAATCCTTGTTGGGCCCCAATTTTGTCAAAGTAAAATAGGATTTTGGCCAAGTATTCCTTTCCTCGATGCATAAGGAACTTCTTTTATGGCGCACACACCTTTTGTTACTTGCAAAGTTTTGATGACACATACCTTAATAATCACAAAGGAACCCAAACCCACATGCGTAGAGGGTTTAAATGGAGACTATAAGTTGATGTGTGGGGTTTCAATAAGGTTTACAATGCTTGCACACGTGAAGGAATCATGATACTTTCAACAGGGATTGCATGCAAGAATTGTCAAAGAGATTCAGTTAAGAGGAAGAACAAGGAAAGTTAATCGTCGGATGAGGGCCTAGGTCCCCCATCTATATATGGCCCCCTTCTAAAGTCTCAAATGATCTTAGGGGATCAAATTAATAAATAAGCTCACACCCCGCATGTTATCCTCAAATCTATGGGTAGGGAAGGGGTCCTCGTCCTCCCGAGAAGAACTAAATGGGCATCCCTATCTATAATTTGGGATTGGGCACCCTACACATACACACACACACCTTGAGGGATTAGTGTAAGGGGGGTTGCCAAGAGTTGGTTAATCCAGTGTTGAATTAATAGTGTTAAGCATTAGAACTAGTTAGCCTTGTTTAAGTGTAGATAGTGTTTGAGGTATGAATGCTAAGAGACTATCTTGATGATATTAATTGTAATGGGGAACATTGTGACACCTTGTTCATGAAATACAATTTTTTTATTATTATCTTATGTTTATTTCATTGGTTAAGAAAACACGGTAAAGGTGTGTATTTACATTTCCACGCAACAATATTAAGGATCGCTTTGACTCAATTGTAACCCTGAGGAAGTCAAATTTTTGTAAACAATTAATGATACAGGTCAAACTCAATAGGAAATAGTTTACTCTCGCACCTTGGGTGAGTGTAGTCACTGAATCATGCACTTTATACAATATTTTGTCCTGGTCTCATACTACTATTTAGAAGGTTTTTAAGAGAAGAAAGTACTAATTAACCCCCATCTTTTGGCCATCTTGCTTTGTTTTATTTCATCATTCCCGACCTTCACCATGCATATTCCCAGTAAATAGTCGTCATTTTCCTTCATTTTAGCTTTGAATATTCCCAGTAAAGGGACCATGGGCACCTTGGTCCCACCATGGGTGCCCTAATCCTTTTTGAACTTTCCTACCACTTTTTGGGCTCTTTCTAGCCATTTCAGGTTCTTATCTTTTTGGTGGTCAGCCATTTCGGGGTTAATTATGAAATTAGATCAAGAGAACCCTATAAATATAAAGCTATGAGACCATAATGAGGGACCAAGCACTAAGCATTACTACTCCACCTAAGATTTCATCCACTCTATAGGAATTTAGGAGCTCACTTGCATCCATCTAGCTCCATCATAAGAGATAAGGTTGGTTCATCTACATCACACTTCATAGGAGGGGATTTCATTATATTCCATGCACCATTTATTACATTTCTACACATAGTTATTGCTCACTACTTCACAAAGTGTCACTGGAACAAGAGAAACCTAGGGCATGATCTCTCTCTCTCTCTCTCTCTCTCTCTCTCTCTCTCTCTCTCTCTCTCTCTCTCACACACACACACACACACACACACACACACACACTCACACACACACACACACACACACACAGAACCTACATCGGGTTTGAGCTGTAGTGCAACTCTCAATTAGTAAGTCCACTATTGTGGCCTCTAAGGACAATTTGACCCCTTCATTTGCATTTTTTATTTTTTAGGGTTTGATGCTTATTTTGTGGTCTTACAGGTCTTTCTTTCATCTTGGATTACCGGCGACATTTGGTGTTGTGCAACAAAGTTAATGTGACACACATCGACAGTCTCAGACCACCTTCTGGACCTGTGAAACTCAATTTTGTACCTTTTGCACAGACTGAGGTGCCCATTCTATAGACCAAGGCACCCGCAGGTGCTCCAATCAAAGCTAGATATCCTAGATCCATCATTTTCGGGGTCTTTGTATAGTCGTTCCTGCTTCTTGTTTCTTCAACCAACTTTGTGACATAGTCCCACAAGCTCATCAAATCAGCTAAGTCATTTCCATACTTTTCTTACATATTAGGGTTTCTATTTTCATTAGGCCAGTTGTTTGGGTTATCTTCTATAGTCATTTACTACATTTATTTATTGTATTTACATGTTGTTCTAGATCAGATTAACTATCCACATATTCCTAATTTTAGTTAATCAGTGAGCACACTAGGGGTATGCCTAGGGTGATATGCCAACACTGGATGTTACAATAACCCGCAATGAGCCATAATGGGGTAGAATTTCATGCACGACACTAAGTGCGAGGAGTAGAATTTAAATGTGCAACATTTTAGTTTTGTTATTGCGACCCAATGAATTGTACTAAGATGATGAGGTGGGAGACCAATGTTTCAACTCGCTCAAGAAAACATTGAGCACTGGTTGGATAGGGTGGAAGAAATTTTTACATAAAAGCACCCTAGTCATAGGTATTGCTCACCTATGACTTGGGTAGAAAGACACCTATATGACTCACTTTATAAAACATTCTTTAGAGAGGTCCCTATAAATTTATACATGTGGTTAGCTGCATATTGCATGCACAAAATTCAGAATCTCTACGCTTCTTCCACATCCCAATTTTTTTGGGTCACTGTCTAACGGAGACGATCCGAAAATTATTTTACAAATTGGGAGATCAACATTGAGCCAATACTTTTCATGTCATAATCCATAGTAATCCCTATTACAAGACCAAAATTCCTAAATAGGGTAGGGAACCTAAGCCAAATAGGCAAAGGATTCAATAAATAAATGAGTTCACCAAATGATTTACCCAAATTAAAGTGTGAACACCCTAATTGGGGATAGAGATCTTAGAAACTAATATGTGATCAAATTAATTGAGATAAATGCTCCAACATTCAAATATAACAACACATGTAAAATGATATCGATGAGTTGCATTCAATTAAGACACATGATAAATATAGTAAAACATAAGGAAATGGGTGCACTTAGTTTTTTTACTAGTATGTATACTAATTGTTTGTCTTTGATTATAATATTGCATTGTGCTTAGGGATGAAAGTTTTATGCACATGACTGGATAGCTAGATGGTTTGGTTCATATTGGATGGTTTGGTATGCGTTAAAAATGAATCTATAACTTTTAGAACCTATATGAATGACTGGTATATGGCTCATTGTGATCTATTAGATTTTGATCATGTGAAAACCCATTTGATATCAACCACCTTGACACAAAACCCTAATATTTGGTAAAAAACATTACAAAAACTATTAGTGGGAATATGTACACCACCTACATTGACAATACTCTAAAGAGGCCTCAAATCATATGTAGTTCTCCATCTAGAGATGTGACATAATATTGCATGGATACGACTATATTTGATAGCTTTGAACAATTCATTATAATTGTTTTGAATTGAATTGACTTGCATGTGTTTGATTTGGATTTGTGGGTTCTTGATTTGGGGAGGTTGACTCTACGACCTAGTTTAGAGTGCATCAGTAAGGGTTTCTTTTAATTTCTTATTTTTCTTTAAGGAATATTATAAGAGTTTCACTTTCCTTTTGAGTGATTTATACTTGAGGAGGTCTTGAAAGTGTTAGGTGAGTAAATGAGTGTCTTAGACTTGTTTATATAGGGTTCAATAGATACAATTTCGCATTAAGATCAACTTATGGTGGAGATGTCAAACTATAAAATATTTATACAAATTTCAAAACTGAGCATTATGTGGCCCAAAATGGGATTGTTTAGCCCAGGGTCAAACTGTGTGGACATTTCTACCTACCTTAAAGTATAGAATGAAACAAGTGAAAACAAAATACAGAGTTTCCCTACACTCCACGCCAATGACACATCACTTGGTTTAAATTACAACATGCCATCTAAAAATGCTGCAATGAAAGACATTTGAATGTAATAGTCCACATTGAATCAGGCGTCAATGCATTTCACACGACAGATGCATATGGTAGAATTTTCTGTAATAACATTAATGGAGGAACCCTTCACTTGTTGGTAGTGCATGTTAGACCAAAAAAAGTTCAAATTTCATCAGACGACGACCATGTACTAAAATACCTAAATGACTGTTGATTTTCATGTCATGTGTCAACCAAGGAGGTGAATTTACCAGGGAAAATTCCTTTTGGCATAATAACTAAATAAGAAGAAAATACAATTATATGGTGGATGATTGTGGAGTTGGCAACAAAAAAAAGGACTTTGGATGAGTTAAGCAAGTATAGAATGCATAATATCACTACTTCATCCTCAAATATCTATGAGTTAGTTTATTGTGATATCGAAACAAAATATTTGAAAAAGTTTGTGCTCCTCAAATCTAGAGAGCATTTGGTTTTTGTTCATGATAAGGAACATACTAGTCTCAACTTGTACATGGTCCCAAATCTAGGGCCACCTACAAGAGGGAAGAATTGTATTCACATATTTCGAAGAGGCTTTGATTTGGTAGATTTTAATGAACATGCTGAATTTCTAGCTCTCTTTGATGATGATGTAGCAAAGATTCAAATTTACAAGTTCAAGTTTTTTTGTGTCACATAGATGGGATTGGTATTGAGATCATGTTTAAGTTTTTCTAGAAGTACAAACACAGTGTGGTTGTAGTTTATTTTGGGAAAAGTTGAGTGGTAGGTAGAAGACTGGGAAATGTAGAAGGAGAAGAATATAATTGGAGAAAAAGGATAGATTCTTAGTAATTATGAAATGTGAGTAAAAAATGAGAGTGAGAGTGAAATTAAAAACTAGTGGTTTGCCACATGTTATATTTTTCAATTAAATAGCTCTTGATTTCTATGAAAACACCCAAAAAGAAAAGGGCATTCAAACAAGGAAGACACAATTTAAATTATGAATTGGTGGTTCACCACATGCTAGGTTTACAATTGACACAACAATCAACTCATTTCACAACAAAATTTAGGCCCTTAAAACTTTATTGTCAAAATTAAAAGGAAAATTAAACATTGACGTGTTTCCATTAAGAGATAACTAAACATTGACATCCCTTCTGACATATAGTTAAACGCACATGCAATTTCTAGTTTTAAAGTGTGAAATACTATTCTTCTTTAGTACACTTGGATTGTGCATGAGAGGTACTTAAGTAGTGCAATTGTGTCCTTGCACACGAGTGTGAATATTAATATTCAAATATAAAAGCACAATGAAGTATGAGTTGATAAAATAATTGTGTGGTATTGGTGCATGATTTTGTAAAACCCATACAACTAAATACCTTTGATTCTAATGTGACCACTTACGATAACATTATATTACTATTTTTCTAACATCACTTATTTGAACATAGAATTCCTTTCACCCTCACTCACACCATCGTCAAATAGGAGCTTTAATTTTACATCCATTTGGTCATACATGACAAATATAATTCATGTCGAGGTTAGCACAAGGTTGTACAAATAATATATCAGATCTAAGCATACATGCAATAAAAGTGGATATTCTACCAGAATAAATATACAAAACAAGAGATATAAATCAACACCAGATTCAACGCGGTTCACCCAGTGTGGGCTACATCCACCAAGAAACAAGCCAATCTATTATCCAAAGCTTTCAGAAGATATACAATGAAGATTTACAATCTTTCACACCTCTCATATGTACAGTACTTTCTTTCTCTCAAGCTTCTCCTTCTTCTCCAAGAATTCTCTCTTACACAATTATTCTCACAATAATCATCGATTCTTATAATCCTCTTACTTTTAAACCCTATCTTTTATGCTTATATAGACATATACAAACTTAGGGCACTTAGCCATGCAATTACAATCAATAGATCTACTTTAATACTAAAATTAGATCTAATTCCCGTGAGTTAAACAAAGCACCCACGCACAGGTAACCAACGTCGATTATCCCTAACCGATGCCAATTCCTCCTTTCCTGACTGATGTTGGTCATAGGTGACTGATGTCGGTCCCTCCATAACTGATGTTGGTTACTGTGCTTTCTTGCAAGTTTAATATAGCATGCTAAACTGAAGTAATTGAGCTCCACAACTCAACAATCTCCCACTTGGAGATAAATTACTGCACTATACTTGTACAACATCATTCTTAGATCCTTTCCTTAGCTTTGTTTCTTCCTCTTCAAGTATCAAACTTGAAGACCAACAAAAGTGGAGTGTAGCTCCAACTTCTCTTTTGCTAATGGCTTTGTTAACATATCCACAGGGTTTTCACTCGTATGAATCTTCTCCATTTTCAGCTGCCCATCCTCTAATATCTACTGTATGAAGTGATACCTCAACTGAATGTGTTTTGTTCTAGAATGAAACACTGAGTTCTTTGCCAAATGAATTACACTCTGACTGTCACTGAACAATTTGTAATCATCTTGCTCCTTTCCCAACTCTTACATGAACCTTCTCATCCACATCATCTTTTTGCTAGCCTCTGTAGTTACAACATAATATACCTCTATAGTAGACAAAGCCACAACCTTCTACAATATTAAAATAAAGCTATTTTTTTCCCACCTACTATGAAAATATATCCAGTAGTGCTTCTTCTACCATTCAGATCTTTAACCATAGATAAATCAACATAACCACATAAAGAAATATTCAAACCTCCATAGCATAACTACATGCTAGATGTCCCTCTCAAATACCTGAGAATCCATTGGATTGCTTTCCAATGCTCTTTACCTGGATTGGCCATAAATCTACTCACAACTCCCACTACCTGTGCAATGTCTGGTCTGGTACAAACCATAGCATACATGAGACTCCCAACTACTAAAGCATATGGTACTTGTGTCATGTATTTGACCTCCTCATGTGATGAAGGACACTGATCTTTTCTCAATTTGAAGTGTCCATCCATAGGTGTACTCACTGGTTTTGAATCTTGCATGTTAAACCTTTCCAACACCTTATTGATATAAGCCTCCTGAGACAAATACAATTTCTTGTTCTTCATGTCTCTGTGTATTTACATGCCAAGGATTATTTTTGTAGCTCCTAAATCCTTCATAGAAAATGTGTGAGCTAGTTTTCCCTTAAGCTCACCAATGTCCTGCATACTAGATCCTGCAATAAGCATATCATCCACATACAGTAACAAAATAATATAGCTCCCATTTTCAAGCTTCTTGAAATAAACACAATGGTCAAATTCACATCTCAAATAACCATGCTCATGCATGAAACTATCAAACCTCATGTACCATTTCCTTGGAGCTTCATTTGAGCCCATATAGACTCTTTTTCAACCTGCACACTAATTTCTCCTTACCCTTGACTTCATACCCAAGCGGCTGCTGCATATAAATCTCTTCATCCAAATCACCATGAAGGAAAGTCATCTTCACATCTAGTTTCTCTAAATGCAAATCATGTACTACAACTAAACTCAATACAGTACGTATGGAAGTCATTTTAACAACAGGAGAAAATATTTCACCAAAGTCAATACCTGCTTTCTGTGTAAATCCCTTTACTACAAGCCTTGCCTTGTATCTTTTCTGTCCACCATCTTCTTCCTTGATCCTATAAACCCACTTGTTCTGCAATTTCCTCTTACCTGTTGGCAACTTAACCAAATCCCAAGTCTGGTTTTGTTCCAAGGAGTCCATCTCCTCATCCATGCCATGCTCCCACTGCATGTGGGTCTTATCCTACATTGCTTCTTCAAAACTTTATAGTTCACCATTATCAGTCAATAATAAATAAGATAGAGAAGGTGTAAATCTTTTTAGAGGTTTACTTACCCTTTGTGACCTTCTCACAAAAGTTTGGGGTACCAGAGGCTCATTCTAGACCTCCTGGACATTTGTTTCCATTTCTGACAGTGATCGACGTTGGTTCTGCTAACCAATGTTAGTTTGGCTCTTCTGTAACCGATACCAGTTCAGCTGACCAATGTCGGTCAGGGTTCAATGACATCGGTTATTGTGTAACCCTGTAGGTATGACTTTTGAATCTAAGAGTTCATTTTCATTCACAAACTTCTCAACCGGTTCATCCTTGGGTACCAAAATTTGATCCTTGTACATTCTCTTTTCATTCCATTCAATGTCACAACTCCTAATAATTTTAGAATTCTCTAAATCCTAAAAACGGAATCCGAAATCACCAGATCCATAACCAATGAAAGTGCATCTCTTGGATTTTGCATCCAAATTTTTCCTATTTTCCTTATCAATATGCACAAAAGCTTCTGAACCAAAAAATTTAAGAAAAGAAAGATCTACCTCTTTTCTGGTCCAATATTCCTCTGGTATTCCTCCATTTAGTGAACTTGAAGGCCCATGGTTAATCAAATAAATAATTGTATCAACTGCTTCTGCCCAAAACTGCAAGGGAAATCCAACATGTATCCTCATACTTCTAGCACGTTCCATGATTGTCCTATTCATTATTTCTACAACACCATTCTCTTTTGGTGTTCTTGGAACCATCATTTCTCTACGTATTCCATTCACTGAACAATAATCATTGAAATCCTTGCTACAGTATTCACCACCATTGTCAGATCTAAGGCACTTTAACTTTGAATTTGATTCATTCTCAATAAGGGATTTCCATCTTTTAAAAGTCTCAAAAACATCATATTTATGTTTAATACAATAAACCCATACCTTTCTTGTAGCATCATCAATGAAAGTAACATAATACTGGGATCCTCCATGAGAAGCTACCTGGGCTGGTCCCCACACATCTGAGTGTACAAGCTCCAATTTCTTCTCCTTAGTTGCCCCAACTTTGAGAAATCTCACTCTCTTTTTCTTTCCAAAGATACAATGCTCACAGAAATCAATATCTAAATCTTTCAAATCTGATAACTTACCCTTAGCCTTTAAGATTTGCATTCCTTTTTGACTCATATGGCCCAGCCGATTATGCCACATGCATGCATTTGAATCTGAAGTAGATAACACAGAAAAGGAATCAATAACACAGGTAGATAAATATAACGTTCCTACCTTCTTACCTCTTGCCACAACAAAAGCACCCTTGGTGACTTTCCAAGAGTCTTCTGTGAATGTAACCATGCAACCAGATTCACCTAGTTGCCCTGCAGAAATAAGATTCCTCTTGAGGCTTGGCACATGCCTCACATCTTTCAATACCCATGTATTTCCATTTTGTAATTTTAGATGAACTTCCCCTTTACCAGTAATACTGCAAGGTTCATCATCACCCAAATAAACATGTCCAAAATTTCCCTGGACATAATTTCTAAAATAACCCTTATTAGGGGTTGCATGGAAAGAAGCTCCTGAATCTAAAACCCATGATTCTATTCTATTATCCAAAGAAAGAATAAGAGCATCTTGCATTACCTCTACTGCAATATTTTCCTCTTTATTTGACTCTTTACCTTTGTCTGGGTGTTGGTTCTCTTTATCCTTTGACCAACAATATTTCTTTGCATGTCCTTTCTTTCCACATTTCCAACAGGTAATTCCCTTACCTCTGGATTTAGATCTACCATCCCTTGACTTTGATTTCTCATTATTCTTACTCTTGGATCTCTCCTTCTGTCATGCCTCTTACTTTCTACATTCAAAACATTCCTAAATGATGATTCCTCTGTACTTTTCCTGTGAATTTCTTCATTCAAGATTATACTAACCACATCATCAAACTTCAAAATATTATTAGTAGATGTTGTATTACTAACATCCATTACCAAGTTATCCCAACTATCAGGCAAAGAACATAAGAATAAAAGTTCTTTCACTTCATCATCAAATGGAATATCAACCGATTTTAACTGATTTACAATAGATCATAAATCATTCAAATGACTAGATGTAGATCCACCTTCATGCATCTTAGAACTAAATAGTTTCTTCATCAAATAAACTTTATTTGAAGCACTAGGTTTTTCATATAAATTAGCAAGAGATTTCATTAACTCTACCATAGAAGTCGCTTCTATAATATTGGAAGCCACGAATGCTGTCAGGCTCAATCTTATAGATCCCAAAGCCTTTCTGTCAAGAATTTTCCATTCTTCATCAGTCATCTTTGTAGGTCTAGACTTTTCATCCAATGATAAGTACAAATCTCTTTGATACAGATAATCCTCAATCTGCATCTTCCATAATTGATAATTTCGGTCGTCAAACTTTTCTACCTTGTATTTGTTTTCTTCTGTCATTTTTGTAGCTCTCACTCAATTAAAAAACCATTTGTGAGTAAATATTTCAACACATAAAACCCTCAAACAAAGCTCTGATACCAGTTGTTGGGGTTAGCACAAGGTTGCATAGATAATATATCAGATCTAAGCATACATGCAATAAAAGTGGATATTCTACCAGAAGAAATATACAAAACAAGATATATAAATCAACACCAGATTTAACGTGGTTCACCCAGTGTGGGCTACATCCACCAAGAAACAAGTCAATCTATTATCCAAACCTTTCAGAAGATATACAATGAATATTTACAATCTTCCACACCTCTCAGATGTATAGTACTTTCTTTCTCTCAAGCTTCTCCTTCTTCTCCAAGAATTCTCTCTCACACAATTATTCTTAGAATAATCATCAATTCTTACAATCCTCTTACTTCTAAACCCTAGTTTTTCTTCTTATATAGACATATACAAACTTAGGTCACTTAGCCATGTAATTACAATTAATAGATTTGCTTTAATACTAAAATCAGAGCTAATTCCCGTGAGTTAAACAAAACATCCATGCATAGGTAACCGACATCGGTTATCCCTAACCAATGTCGATTCCTCCTTGTCTGATTGATGTTGGTCATAGGAGACCGATGTCGGTCCCTCCATAACCGATGTTGGTTACGTTTCTTTCCTGCAAGTTTAATATAGCATGCTAAACTAAAGTGATTGAGCTCCACAACTCAACAATTCACAATTTTAATAGAGGGAGAGATTATGAAAAATGGGGTTTGTTTGAAATTAAATAATGAAATAGTTTAGTTCCTCAACATTTAGGTTTTCAATCTAGTTGAGTAGAAATACATAAACATGTTGGATAAAATTAAGTAGAATCAAACCATTTCCTAGATGGAATATTGTTATTTAGTTTCTAGAAGAATTTATTGAAGGATAATCTCGCCAATCTATCAAGAAGAGTAATCGAATATATGAGTGCAATTTCTGTTAGGAATATCTATGTTGTAGTGTGAACATAGAATATTATGTAAGTGATCTGATATTATCTAGGATAATATAATATGTGTTGTAATGAATTAATTACATTATTGTAAAAGTAATTATGAGTGGGTGAGTAAATATGTTATGATTTGTTGAGTAAAAAAATCATTAACAAGAATTAGTTTTGAAGGAAAACAAAATCTCACGTAAAATAGCATGGAGTTGTTTTAGGAGTTATATGTCTAGAATTTAGGAGATTATATCTCCTAAAATATAGGAACAACATCTCCTATTTAAATGGATGTAATACTTCCTATGAATGTAGTAATGAATAAAGAGTAGATTTCGAATATTCTTTATGCAATTAAAATATTAATCATACAAATTTGTGCACAAACAGTTGCAGGTTTGATGCAAGAAATTTCAGTGCTTTCATGATCAAATCCGTCTCAAAGAATATATCATAGCTTTCATTTCCGGATGTGATTTTTTCTATAATTTTTCTTGCAGAATCATGTGCTGGTCAAAAAACTACAGAAGAAATTTCAGCAGAACCCAGTACGTAGTTTGGAATAAATACAGATTGTTACAAGATCTAATCAAATTAAGCACATCAATTCTTCTACTGAAAGTTTTTCTAATTTTCAATAATGTTGAATGTTAATACAAGTTCTTGACTAGCTTGGAGGTTAAAAGGTATTCAATATAAGGTTTTAAAGTACTTGATGGAATTTTGTATTTTTTATCAGGTATTGAACAACCTATAATGGAGAAACTAATCTGATTGAAATGTTTGAAGGACAAGATTTCCATACATGGCAATACAGATGCAATTACCTTTAATATGAAAAGGATCTATGGGATGTGGTGAAATTAATTCAATCCACCCATTTGGAATGAATTGGCTTTAGTGGAATGCAAAAGCCTCAGAGAGCATGGGACCACTGGTCTTAGCTTATCAAAAGCCTATCTACATCATGTACATTTACAAAATCTGTAAAAGAAATTTGGGAGTCTCTTAACAAATTGTTTGGTTCTAAAGCTGAAATGTACAAAGACTGCACTGAAGCAACACTTGTACGGGTTAAATGGAAGAGAACTCAAAAATGGTAGATCATATAAGTAAGTTTCGTTCTTTGTAAGTCAACTAGCTGGAATTAAGAACATGTAAACAATGATGATGAAAGCTATTCTTCTTAATAGCATGCATTAACAACAGAAACTAGTTGTATTTACTTTGAGTAAAATTAGTATTAGTCTAGAAGGAGTGATTTCTACATTGTTAGAACAAAGCAGTCATGAAGTTACATGAAGAAGTACTATATGTAGGAAACAAGTTAGCTCCTCATCTAAGAAGGAAAAACATAAACCAAAGAAGGTTCCTTCACATGGAAAAATAACAATGCTTTTAGTGTAAATTGAGATTGGGCATGTAATACTGTTGTAATCCTCATTAGTCAGGAAAATTTGATGACAAGATAGATCAGAAAGCCCTTCTAGCTGAATAGGTCAATTGGGAATAGTACTCAACTGATGAAGAACTTTCATGTCCTAGTGATGAGGATTTCATCCTATGTAGACTCTTTTCTTGTTGGAGGATGTAATGGAGGAACCTTAAATCAGGAACCTCTCATCATAATAAAAACTAGGGATTTGGGGAAACAGACAGATGTGGTGAATATCATTTATTTGAGTTATGTAAGTGTTTATACACAAGGCGTGTGAAACTACATTCATGTTTTGATTTTAATGTGTTCACATAGACTAACAACAGTTCCTGATCTATTTGGTGTGAAAGAAGCAAACTGCTGTGACTTTCAGCTTACAGGGGCAAATCATCTACGTACGGTGGGCTTTGACTGCCATACTTGGGTGGAATAGCATAGCAGGAATTGCAAGGTGAATCAGAGCTTGAATTTTGATGTTCATTGACAAGGATGAAGAGAGCAAGTTTGGTTGATGGGAAACAAGTAACAATGGCTACTCTGAAGTCCTTGTAGGGGGATGTTGGTACCACCGAGCTACTTCACATGTTCACTAAGTAAGAGGGGCAAATGTGGATTTTTAGGAATGTCTATGTTGTAGCTACCCACACAAGAAATTACTTCTATAAGTATATTAGTCATTAAATTCTACCAAATTATAATATGTGTTGTAATCATCATTAATTCATTTGGAAAATGTAATTATGAGTGGGTTCGTAACCATGGTTATGATTAGGCGAGTCAACAAATCAAGAACAAAATCAGTTACGTCAGATAACCACCGAAGCTCACATAAAATAGCCATCCACCTGTTCTAGGAGTTATGTGTAGTCATATTTATGGAGATTATATCACCTTAAATCTAGGAACGAACGTCTCTGGCATAATTACAATGGATCTAGGGCTTCCTGATGAATGTATGAAACGAATAACATATGCCCCAAGATTTCGAATTCCTCATTTATGCAATTATGATGTTAATTTGCCTAGGGTTGTAATGTTTCATTTATTAGGGCTTCAAAGAATGAAATTAATTTCCAAATAGATCCATCCCAAATATTATATGGACAAGTATGCGATTAATTTTTAGTTCCCTAAAACTTCCATGAACATGGTCAACATTACATAATCTTTTAATTTGTATGTGTGTGAATTCACTAACAATTGGGTAAATTCACGACTCGCATTAGAGAGTGCACTAACCATTGTGGTAAATGTTCTCTATTCATTTTTATTTTGTTTGTCTTAGATATCTAGACATGTAGTGTGCATTATTATAAGTTGTACTTTTAAAAAATAGTAATTGCACACAAGTTGTAAAGTACGGCAAAAGGGATGTAAATGTTGAATTCTCATACTTTGTTTCCATATGTTAATTTTTTATATGTTATAATATTTAATACAATACATCTAATTTAGGTGTATTGAATATAAAGCTTCGCACAGATGAAATGCACAATGTCATCATCACATTTTAGTTGTAATATGTATGAATAAATTTGGCAAACAAATCACGTGTCGTGTGTATGCTTCCAAATTTTGCATACATGCCTATTAAGATATTCACAACTACAACATTTGACAAACACCCAATTTCAATTATGTTTGTATGAATGTCCATATCCTAGTTTATGCTTCAATATTAGTGTCCTCTTTTATGGAAAAAACCATTAGACCTATGGTTTCACATGTACGGTGGAATAAATTAAGCCCTCCAGTTATGTCGAACTATACATATATCTCTCCTAGAATGTGATCAGATAATACCTAATTGTGCACGTTATGTATTAATTATATGCCATGAAAGTTCAGCAAATGATACTCGGTCTATGGTATGACAAAACAATGAATCATTCAATGACTAAATGTCAAGAACGCCATTTTTCGCCTATTGTGTAATCTTCACATTCCATGAGCCCATATTTATTTTAGGCATTTTTCAAGAACATCATGTGAACTATAATAGTTGACAAAAGCCTCATTTTCATTATGTTGCCATGAATGTGCATAGCATATTCCAAATATCTTATTTTGGCACAATTATGAATTGGTCGGATAAGAAATTTGGTGTTTACATTTGGTGGAATGATGCAACCACATGCTATGTTCAAGGGATGGACATGTCAATATATTAAGTTGCTTCATTGGTAGTATTTGTTACATAAACTAGTAAGAAAGGGTAGAAAGCGATATATCCCAACCATCCCATTAACATCCGCACAAATCCAACATTGACAAGTGCAATTCTTTAAGTCAATGTGATAAAGACCTTCACTCTGTAATCATAATTACATTGGTTCACACATTCCTTTGACTACATAAATTAATAATAATAGTGCTCCAAGACTAGACTGAATCATGCATGAGAATGTGCTTATTTAATCACTTTCCAAATCAATCACAATTATGTCCACATAAATCAAGTTTGTATACATTGAGAATGTACGAAACTTGAGTTACATGTTTACTGTATTCAAAATATTAGTAAGATGTTCAAAATTCCATTATTGAAACCAACATCCATAAGCTCAACATTTTCCCTGAGGCACTTGTTTTACCATGGTGACATATAACGGGTTAGTAGTTTACAATTGTATAGGTTTTCTGGTTTAAGACATGTCATTATTTTCACATTAAAAAAAGCATAACACTTAGCATATAATGCATGTGAATGTTTGTGATAGAAAAATTCAAACTATTGCATATGTTGGAAACCATACGACGTGTTTGGAAATCATGATAGGCGAATATATTGAGAGGTGCCATTTATAATGGCATTTTGTGAAAAGGTGGGTTATCAATGCACTGAGTGTGTTTATTTTTAATTTAAATTTTAAATGTTGACGTCTATTTGATCAGTCACTTAGAAATCGTTATAATATGTTAGATACATCATGTCAATTGAAAAATTATAATATCTTGGTGATTACAATACTCAATTTTGGAACACATTAGTGTATCTAAATATCACACTATTTGTAATGACAAATAATATCGATAGTAAGAAATAAATTTATTAATAATTATGGTATGTGAATACAGTCAAATATATCAGTAAAATAATATACATAAAAATTTAAAGTAACAGACACTAAATATGAATATGGGGCCTAAGTAATCGCTGTGATATTAGTGGTTTATTAGTGAAGTAATTATTTTGTTGACTATGTGATATAGTTAATTACCATAATATTTATTTTTTTAAATGCTTTGAAAACACCTACTCTGATGTTTTTTCATCCCATTCCACAATCACTAAATCTTGACCATAAACAATCAATAAAATTTATTATGATGATCAACACTTTTTCCATTATATGATAATATTATATATTAAAAAAATAACACTTTTTCTATTTTATGACAATATTTAATATTTTAAAAAATATGTTTAAATACTTCACATTTATTTATTTTTTAAATTATAATATCTATTGTGCACCCTTAGAGTAATTACGTTGAAAGGCGTATCTCACTTGGGTGGAGACTAGTAGGTTTTGAAATTTATCAGAAAACGAACGACAGAGATTGGGTAAGGCGATGCATTGAAAATTAAACAGTGGAGGATGGGTCAGGTGCTGTGTTTTTCAACGATAGTGCCATTAATCTTGGTGGACTGTTTGCACTTTATGTACATCTCTGGCAATCATTAATGTAATATAACTGTTGTGGCTGCAATACGTAAATGCCAAATGTCTTTACACAAGAATTAATTTCTTGAGCTTCTAGGGGAGAGGGGCCAATAGGTGAACAAGGTCCAATAGTTTATATGACTATTGATCACACAATACCCAATAGTTTTCATAGTACTATGTAGTAGTAATTTATTTTTGACATAATAATTATGTAGAGTAGCCAATCACATCATGACATGGAAGACCTTTCACCCATGTACAAGTACAAAAAATTCAATGTTCAAGCAATTTCACCTATATTCAAGTATTGGTTTCCACCATGTTTGTAGCATTTTCACATATATTATTTTAAATCAATTCAAAATATGGTTTTCCCTCCAATTGAACATTCCAAACAAAAACTATAAGTTAACACAAATCTAAACTGCATATTAGTGAAAAAATCACAATCCCATATCATAAACAATTGATTTTGTGGGCCCCTTAACTTAGGGTGCACCACTACTAGCCCCTCTCTCCTACTTATCTGCTAGATTGTTGTGTGATTATGTTGCCTCGTGCATGTTCAGGGAAGAATGACCAAATGACAGTTGCTCGGATCTATCTTTTTCAATATATGGGCTTGCGTTTTGTCATTTCGAGTTGTGTACTATTCCTTATGGCTTGTGTACTTTAACCCTTTTGTACGAGTCGAGCTATGCATTCGGCCAGCGGATACCCTCCACTTATTTTTCACCTATGTATGGTGCCTTGCCCCTCATGGTCTCCATGGCCCATGCCCCATGTGTGTAGCCAAATTTATGACGTAATGCAGGAAACCACTTACCGAGACCACATCCCCTAATGCCCGAAAGATTAATGTGGCATTAACGTGTATGGGGAAACACACCCTAACGTGGATAGTTTGACATGAATTTAAGCAGGTGAGATCAATTTGAATTATTAAACTTAGTGCCCACCCACCTCCATGCCAATGAATGATACCCTAGTACCTCTGAATCATTTCCAATTTGCTACGGGAATGCACTGAGAAAATGACACCTGATACCTCTGAATCATTTCTTGCTACAGGAAATCATGAGAAAATGACGCTCGATAACTAGAAGCTCAAGCCACATAGAAGACATCATCAGTCACGCGTAAGTGGGAGTCGCTCACAGAAGTGCAACCTTCATTTGTGCCTTCATTTGTTGTATCACTTTGTCGTACAAGGACGAGGAGCAAGAGCTGGATTCCATTCCATTCGCATTTTCCGTAAGCGCTCATACCCAATTTTTTTTTCGTGTTTTCAGTATGGGTTTCACCTTTTTGAGTTTGCATTCTTTCTGTACCAGTATATCATTGAATATGTATCCCCCCTCTTGGCCTAAAATCCCCTAACCATTTTTTTGTTTAATATTTCATGTTTTCACAAGGTATTTTCATAATATGCAATATGAAACCCTTACAATTCTTAGCCAGATGCTTCCTGCTTGGAAACCCCTAACTCGTCGTCATGCCATTTTTGTTTCTGAGCTCGATTATTTGGCTCGATTTGTTTGACCTTGCAGTGGGTGCCATTGTTTTCACTCTTGAGCTCATGTTGGCATTTTGATATGACATGGCCTGGTTTTGATAATACATTTAGGGATTTTGTGTTTGATATGAAATTGTTTGACAAAATTCCTTGTATAAAACCATACCTATTGAGAGAAAATCAGTAGCACTTCTCAAACCTTTGACATCTAATAATCTAACATGGATTACTTCTTGGCTTGAATTGCATCATCCTTGTATTTCTCATAAATTATTTGAAAAGTCTCGTGAAAAGCCCATATTAGAGGCACCATGATAAAAAAAATGTGTGAACCTAGAAAATCAATGAAATAGTAGTCATATAGCCCAACTATGCTCATAAAAAGGTCTTCTGCAATGTACTTACCCTTCTATATCTTAGCCTAATATACTTCTGAACATAGACAATTATTAAAAAACTTGTATTTTTCAGAGAAAGGTCCTCCTTTAAGAGGGTACTTTGTTCACCAAATTTACTTCCAAACTACGTTGCAGTCTTAGTAGTAGTTTGGGACCTTGTAGGTGGAAATTTGTACTTTCAAATTTTCATAACATGACTAAAGGTTTTGATGTTTACTTTATGTGACCCAAACCACTTCAAATATATTCAAAGTCAAGTCCTGTGGATTTTTAAAAATTCCCTGTCATTGTTTTTCCCACTAAACTAGGAAATTTTCAGTCTCTATGATAGCAGAGAGCATAAATTCCTAATTTGGATTGAATTCCCTCAACTCACAATCCTATCATGGGATTCTCTTCACTAACTTATTCATCCCATTAGATAGTTTATTTGTTTCAACCCTTACTAATTTTAGCCTTCTTGCCCATGTAAAAGGATTTGTGTCCAAGTGGATTTAAGAAAATAGGTCAAAAAATCCATAGATAAAGGGGTAACTTCTCTTTTTCACATAGTTTTTAATATTAACCTGTCTAACATTGTTCCCATACTATTATAGATTTTCCAAGCTTGTTCCCAAATCCACCAAATTTTAATACTTATCAAGAGACTCAAACTATGAATATTTTGCACAAACTACAAACATTTGATCCCAACTATTGTTGGAGAGATTAAAAATGGAATTTTTGTACCCTGCTACTAAAAAATTTATATTGGTGTGATTCAACAACATGCTCTATCAAAGGCACCATTACAAATCTATATTGTCATCTCCTTAACATCATTGTCTCACTTCAACACTTAGTGAATAACTAGAAAATGAATTGTAGTTTCAAAGAAATCAAGGACATAGATGGTGTATGGAAAGATAAGTATGAGTAAATATGTTAAGTATTCTGATTTTTAACATATATATATTTATGGATGGATAAAATATCATAATTGGAGAACAATTTAACTTATTGCAGTCCTAGTAACATACCAAACCTGTTATTTATGCTCTTAGAGATATATTCAAGAAGAGGGTGCATGCCATTATAACTTGAAGCCATTTAAAACAATAAAAAAATGAAATTATATTACTATGATCCACAAATGGCCAAATGATTTAGTTTCCCTCTTATTAATAGAATGATTTCGTATACGTATCACAATGTTGTGATGCTAATGTAGACACCAATTTTTGGTATGGCGCCCCTCCGTCATCTCATGTTCATGCAATTTCCTATCTCACCTTTATTTTTCCTAAATTTCAATAAACCTAATCATCTATTCAACAAAATTTAATTAATTATTAAATAGGCTCCATATAAACCCATTTAATAATTGACTTTTGGCATTCTCCCCCATCTCTCACAAATTATTCAATCCATGGGTATTAATACACCCATCCGACACCCCTTTCTAAATGGAATCTATCATCTCACCTACCATGCCAATCATGCTCCCCACTCCATCTAATAATTCAAGTCATGGTCCCCACATGATCACATCATATCTCTTAACTCAGGTTACTCTACCCAACCATGGTTACTTGTTAACCCCAATCTAACCTCACATCCAAGCTATAAATATGGGTTTTCCCCCATATTTCAAGGAGGTTGGACGGAGATAGATTTTTTGAGGACCGTGACTAGATATTTTTCAAGAAGACCTAGAGAACCTAGGCCTAGAGAGGAGAAGAAAGAGCTTATTCAAGTTCTACAAGTTTGAGGGAGAAATCTTTGCCATAGTTCATTATCTTACCATCTTGATGCCCAGTTCATCTCTGTAGTAGAACATAAGCTAAGTTCCCTCATCATTTTATTTATTTTTCATTTTATATTCCATTAATACTATTCATGATCTATTATTATCTTGTCTGACACGGGGGTTAACATCCTCCAAGGGAGTTAAAATCCTCTTGGAACTGGCAATGTCCAGGCAACCCCACATATTGTGATCTAATCTTATCTGTTTCAGTTTTACAAATATAGCTTCTTTATATCATGCATCTATCTTATTTGTGCTCGTAGATCCACATCTAGATCTGAGGTCCTAAGCCCTCCATCATTCGAATTTGTTGGTGGCTCCCAGTATCAGCCTTTACCCTGCTCGAGAATAAAGTTTCTTGTACAACATTATGGCATGCCCGGTGGGACCAGATCCTAGATCAAGTTGTTTTGTTTATTATTTTACTCATCTTTTCTAACTTACTTGTTTGCACTATTTTAATATTTTGTCGATTTCAGGTCAGTACGATCATTCATTGAAATCACCAGGAGGTACGTGCTCTACTTGTTTTCTATTGACATCTACCCACATGGAAAGCAAATCTGGAAATTAACCTTATCATTTGGCTGTGTTTTCAAATTTAATTACGTAATTCAGTATTCTCCTAGTGGTCATCACGTGATAGATTTTGTGAATATTTCATTTGTAAGCTTACTCATTTACAAGATTTAATGTGATCCCGCCATGTGATGTCCTTTGTACATGTGGTCATTTTTTCCGTCTTCAAGGTACGTCATTGTGTTGTGTTCATAAACTTGTCATTTGGTAGTTCCTAATTAATATCAAGTTTGTTTTTATTATTAAATAAATAATATTAATTAAAAATTAATAAAAATATATACACATAATTATTATTAAATAAAATTAAATTTTAAAAAAAATTATTAACTAATTTTATTTTATTTTTTAAAAAACAATATTATCCTAACTACCCATTCCCTTAGCATTCTACCTCACCTCTGACCCATATCCTAATACCTACCTAATCCTCAACACCCCTCTGCTTACCACTCCACCCTGACTTCACTCACCTCTCTCCCAACTCTACTTCACTACCTTCTCCCACTCGACCACCTCACATCCCGTCCCGATCTCTACCCAAATTCCTTACTCTCTTACTTCTCAAACTCGTTCCCCATCCTAACCACCTCCCTATCCAACTCGACCTCCTCTTCTTCCCGAGATCCATCCTCCACACCCCACAATACAGTGACTCCCTACTCACAAGCCCAATCTACCCCATCCACACACCACAAACTCCATGACACCCAATCTTGCCAACCTAATCTCCACCACGTCTCCCACTGTCATTTTACCTCTCCACTGCTCCACTCGGCTCATTCCACACAACTCCCCTCAACTGAGCTTCTGCCCACGCACTGATCTCTCCACATCCATATCGAGCTTCATCCCCTTCTCCACTCCACTTTACATCCAACCTAAGACATCCTTTGCATCTCTCAACCATTCACCATGCACACTCCACTCTTCCTTCCCTCTGCCCATGTGATATCTCCTGTCCACCCGTCTCCCACACAGATCCTTCCCTCTACTCGAGCTCCTTTTCCCTTCCACATCTCATCCTCACCCAGCTCCCCACAACATTTGCTTGAGACTACACCAACATTCATTTGCCCCGATCTCCATCTTCCTCTGCCCGAACTCCCGTCCAGCTTCCTCCCATGCAGACCCTCCAACACCGCTCCACACACACATGCGTCCTCCCTCAAATTGGAGAACTCCCATATGAATTTCCTCCCTCACGAGCTTTTCCAACCAATGCCCCTCCACTCGCAACTATCCAACTGCCTTACCTCTCCCTTTTTCTCGAATTTGTTCCACTCATCCCACATATGGCTCGACCCTATCCTCCACCCCCAACTGACATACACTGACCCACGTGGTTTGTACCTCTCTCCATGGACACTTTCCCCGACGAAGAGGACCCCTCCATGCGAACTCCACATGGCTCGACCACACATGCACTACATCTTTATTTAATAATTTTTAATTTCGAATCACTGAGTGCATTTCTTCTTTATTTAATAATTTACTTCATAAATTAGTCTTATAGTTTTTTTTAGTTTATCATTCTATAGTCCATTTCATAACTTATCATTTCGAATCTATTGATGCATTGTATAGTTTATCATTCCATCATCTCTCATTTCGGTATGGGTTGAACATTTATTAATTTATCTTATACATTTATTTCATAGATTAAAATTATAATTTTCATTTTCGCATCGTAATTACTCTAATTGACTAGGAATGTTGAACTACGATTTTATTATTTTGATTACTTATTTTTCTATGATGATGCTCTTTAGACGTTGGCATCATTTTCCTTAACAACATCAACTAATTGTTTTATTTGTTTCTGCAGGTAAATTCCACAACATTATGACCAAAACAATAACGTTGTTAAAGACCAATGTTTAAACCAAACACACCACACAAAATACTTTTACCAACCTTATCTATAAACATAAACGGTGCCATTTTAGGGTACCTGAGAATTTCAGGCCACTAAACTCAAAACCACATCGGTAGTCACTCAACCTCCAGTCTCCATGGTCTCACCTCACGAGAACCATGTCATACAAAATTATCCCCACCTTGACACCAACCCTCATATCCCTCATCAAACCAGTCTTCCTAAATCGACCGCATCACCATCTCCCGCTCCTCTAGATACACTCGAATCTCCTCCTAACCCCTTATATGACTTCTTACTCGAAAAATCTCCTATAATCTCTCAATCCTCCCAATCTCCAAAATTGGTGGATCACATTCCACCCACCTCCCATTTTGACAATTCTATTTCATCCACCATTAATAGGCTTTTCCAACCATATCAACCTCTTCACACTTACATTCTTTCCCATTGTATGCTCCAACCATCTCAAACTCTTAACACACATCCCTATTTATCATCATGCCCCTATTGCTCAACACCAGCCTATGCAACAATCTCAACCCATGACACATGCTCCCCAAATACCTACATATCCACAAATTAATCAACTGTCTTATCAAACCATTCCGCAAACATCCTATCCATAAACTTATCAACCACCTTATCAGATGCTTCCCCAATTACCCACACATCCATAAACACATCATTCCCCTTATCGAACTACTATTCAAACCACACAACCAATCCAATTCCAACCTTACAACACCTCGAGTGATTCAATTCATGCCTTAATGAATCGGTTGGCCAGTTTAGAAACCCTTACCGTAGCACCCAATAACACTTTATCCTATGAACAAATCTGTAATGAACCGATTCATCCATCGGTTTCAATCAAACCCTATCCCCCTCATTAGAAACTTCTTGTGTTTACTAATTTCAACAACAAGGAAGATTCCCAACAACATCTCCTTGCATTTAAACATGCATGTTGTCTTATTGCACATGATTATGATCTACTTCTTCGCACTTTCCCTATGTCTTTGTCTAGTCCCGAGTTAGAATGGTACAACAGTATCCCTTGACATTCCTTATTCTTTGTAACTTAACTTGCACAGTTGTTCTTAGAACACTTTTCTATAATATCACACGTAAAACCACTATCACTGATCTATATACCATTTGACAATTTGAAAACAAGCCCATCGTTGAATTTTTCGCATGATGGCATGATGTTATAAACCAACTATCCTTCACTATCCCACAAATTGAACTCATCAAATTCTTCTCGCATTCGTGTGCAACACATATATCAACTATTTTTTAGATCTAATCATTTTGAACCTTTGATGAATATTTCACAATGGCTTACAAGCTCGAAACCCGTGCCATTGAGCAGGGTCATCTTAAACTAAGTTCAACTAAACCTAAAATTGAATCCACCAAACCATTCACACATAATGACGATTTCAAGGTTACGGCCAACACTATGGTCATTGAACCCTCATCCCCATATACATCAAGCACATGGTCTCAACAACAATCTCCTCAATCAACAACCAATTACACTCCTTTAGGAGAATCATACACTTTTGTATTTAATAAGTTGATGAGCATAAACTCTATCCAACTACCTCCCATATGACCCGTGGACAACTCACAAGCAAATCCTATTTCGTTTCACGAGGCCCACTATTGTAAATATCATCGAGTAAAAGGTCATGACATTGAGAGATCTCGTTCCTTCAAAGATCATGTCCAACAACTCATAAATCAAGGGGATATCCAAATCGATACCTCAACTACACGAACTAATCAACCACCAACAAATCAAGCCATGCTCTTTACATCTCAACTATCAAACGCTTGTATAGTTGACACTATCAATCAAGATCCCATCTTATCACCAACTTCACATGTTCCCATAGTGGACATTGTTCCCATCCCTTATTTAGAGCTTTTCACACCTACATCAACTTTCACTATTTATCCTGAACCTACACCTTCTCCTGTCCTTATCACATCCTCATCAAATTCAACTATACCATCCACTTCTGGCACTTCAAATACACCCCTATCTACCACATTAGATTTCTCCTTAGCACCCATTTCAGCCCCACTCATATCCACACATAACCCTACGACTCTCACACATATTCATTCACCATCATCCTCATCAAATACACTTGTTACTACACCTACATTGCTCACAACCATCCAAACTAAACTCAGTTCTACTGTATGCACCCTTACAACCCCTTAGATGTCAACTCCTTTAGAAAACATATCATTCTTACCCCTCAAAACATTTATGAAACAACCAGTCCCTTCTACTTCTACATTCGAAAATTCCCCTGCATTTACTATATTACCCATACCCATAAGGTCTACTCCATCGGTTAGCATACCACCCACATCTCCACATATTCCAAATATGCCTACATCCCTATCTATCCCAGCTACCCCTATATCTATCATACCAACAAATATACCTATCCCTACCCTGACATCTTTACCTATATCTTCGCCCATGGCCACATAATCAGTTTTATCCCAATAGTCTCTAACTAATTTGTCTATCACACTAACCAAATCCTCTCGATTTGCAACTTTATCAAAGATACCCTTTAGATCATCTATTGAACCAACACATCCACCTAAATCAAATAAATATGGTTTTCCTTATCCCTCTACAAAATCAACTCTTCCCATGCCAAAACCGAAATAATTCATATCTCACATAGAGATCATTAATTGCATCATTCAAACACCTATCTCTCCATTAACATCCTCATCTTGTTTTAGTACATTTTTTCCATTAATAACCACACCACCACTATTAGATCCTTCGGTTGAAATTATAATCATTCCTGCTAGAGGTAAATCTTCTCAATTGAAGTCTAAGGCTCAAGGAAAACATCCCCAACAATCCCCAACACATCCTTGGAAACAATCAGGTTTTCCCTTTTCTCAATAATCCAATGTCACAACATATATGTTAGGACTATTCTCTCCATCTACGACATCTTGAAACAATCGATCCACATCCAAAAAATACAATCCTTCAAACAAATTTGATTTTTCCTCCAAAATATGAAATTCACCCATCTAATCTACATCCACGTTTTCTCCTAACTCCAAACTAAGATATCCTATCAAAACCCACAAGATTTACCTTCCCCATGATACTTCAATGGGGTCTTACGCAAATATCCTTCGACATTTAACTCAAACATCTACGATTGAACTTCCTCCCATTAAATCCTTTAATCCCTATAGTCCCAAGCCATCATGGTTCAATCCTAATTGCAATTGCGCTTATCATCGTACCCCAGGCCATGACATCGAACATTGTAAGGAATTTCAGTCAATCTTCCACAACCTTATTGAGAAAGATGATTTCCTCATTCAGGGGAAATTTCCTTCTCCATCTACCTTGAATTCAATTCATATCCCATTTTTCAGGTCTCCCATGATTCCTCCATCCACATCATCCCTTAATATCCCTCCTGCACATGACATTCCTACTAAGGAAGGACCTCCATTGTTCATCAATACCGCTTATCTTACTAAGAAAACTTGTGGTCTCCAACCATTTATCCCACCCAAATCTAAAAATCTCATCTAAACTCTTTTGACATCCTTTAACTCCTTAACATTTAACTTATTGGGGGAACAACCTTCCCTCACCCTTGAGCATCTCATCCGTACAACTCCCTTGTCATTAGGGAACTTCACCCCTTGACATTGTTTCATTTATCCCATCCAAATCCAAACCAATCTCATCTAAAATCTTTCGACATCCTTTAACTCTTTCCGTTAAGGGACCTTTTTACCAAAGTCCACCATTGTGGTTATATTTGTGTATCTTTTGGGGCACCATCTATTTCAAAGTCCACCATTGTGGCTATATGTGTGTCTCTTTTGGGACACTGTTTATTTCATCAAGTCCTCCTTTTAGGCCATGATTATCCTTCTATGTTTATGTCTCTCTTGGGGCATCATTTATTTTCATCTAAATCCACCATTGTGGTCATATGTTTATTTCCTTCAGGACATAGTTTTGTTTCCTACGTGGCTATCATCTCATCTTATTGCAACTTCATTATCTCCCCTCTCATGGTGGTACACCAGATACAGAGCCTCTGAATGCATTGCACTTGTGATCATTCTACTGTTTGCATATTTACCAATGAGCAATTAGTTACATCCTTAGATTATTCCCCCATCCTTAGCCCTTTCCATTTTTCATTGTAATTATCTGAATTATGTGATCCGCCTTCACTAATTTGATGTGACCTTGTAACCATTACATTTTTCACCTTCTTATTCTCCTATTGCAACCATGCAAAGGGTCTAGGGTGTCTCTTGTACATTCCTTATCCCCTCTTATGTGGTTTACTTAGCTATTCCCAGCTCTCCCCATGTCAAGCTCAAATTCATGTATGTAAAAGGCAAAATCAAAATTATCAAAAACAAACTAATCCCTCGAAGGACATTTGTTCATGCAAATAATAATAATAATAATAATAAAATAAAAATAAAAGCATACAAATCAAAATCAAAGAAAAATCAAAAGAAATAGACCGATCCCTTGAAGGATGGCTATCATATTATTATTGTCATCCATATTATATATAAAGTAGACCATACCCTTGAAGGGTGGCTTCTCTATTATTATGGCATCTAGAAGGTTTCTCACATTGATTAGCCTTCATTTTATCAACATTTTCCGAAAGCTTCCCGCATTGATCAACTTTCTACTATTGTTCTTTCCCTTTCCCAAAGTTGTGGCGTAGATTGAAGGAACACCACCTTTGGAGAACCTTCTTCCCACGTACAAGTCACATCTCCAATCCCTTTTTCATGTCAACATTAGTATTATGAGCATATTTTATCCATATTTCCCTCATAATCTTTCAGTATAACTAACTATTTTTGGTTATGTGTTAACACCTACTATCAACAGCAAGTGCAATGCCTTGAGTGGTAACCTTTTCTTGTTTATATCCAATCCAATTCGAAACATAGTTTCCCTGTACACTCTTGCTACAACTATGTTCCATTCATATCATCCAGATCATCTGTTATAAAAATCAAAACTTTCACACTATGAATTATATATCTATCCACCATCTCCATGAATGCGTTTGTAAATATACTTTTCGGTTTACGAATTCTACTTGATCGTCATTGTAGTTTGTGAATCCTACTTGATGGTTTTTCTCAAGGCAAGTTTTATTCTTTTAGTTCCTTATCTCTCAACATGTTCAACAATGTCTTTGATCCATTTCTCTTCACTCCCCATTTCCACTCATCACCATTTGTCTCCACACCATCCTTCTCACCTTTCTGTCCCCTTGCACAACGTCAGAAATCTTACTTGTCTTTCCTCTTGAGTTTCTCTTTTACTCTTCTGTTTTCAGTTTAACAATCTTACTAAACCATCCATACAGCCAGAGAACCTTAGTTAAGGTATATCTTCTTCCTTGGATCCTCTTGCTATATAATATTCTCCATCATTTCCTCTTTCAGTGGACAAAAATCACCACCACAAACGTCTTTCCACTCCTCCTTTTCCGCTTAACACTCTTGCATCATCACTCTCACCACGTGGGCATCCCAATTAAGGATCGCCCTTACACTCTCCATCTACATTGCATATGTTCCTCCATCCACTCATGTCACACTCCTTTCTTTCCTTGTTATCACTTTGATATCATCTCCTTTCATCTCTTGTTCCATTTTGATATACGTTGCTCAATATTTTCGTCATTCTTCTTCTTTTTTGGTTTGGATATCCTACTTAACCATCCCCATCGCAGGGACATCTTACTTAAGAGTTCCTCTTAAGAATGGTTTGTCATTTGATCCTTCCATCTCCCATCATATCTTCCTCATCTTTTGTCTCCTGCCTCTCATCGTACTCATCCACTCCAACCAATCCTTCCACACTTGTATCTAATACAATGTTGTCTTTCTCCTTCCATATCATCACCGTCAGTTTGGTGATCTTACTTAAATCCTCTTGTGGCATGGAAATCTTACTTAAGAGTCCCTCTTAAGCATGATCAATCATCTTGCACTTGCCCACTACCCCAAATTCTCTCCATCTACATTTTCTCATCATTCACCATCATCAAATCCTCTCATCTTCTCTTCCATTCACGCAAGCACCAAATCCTCCTCGCCCCATTTTCATCTCCATCATCCGTCACTGAGTAATCTTACTTAACTGTTACTTCTCCATTCATTTTGTTTCTTGTTTCTTCATTTTTCTCTCATTCATTCTCATCCATTACAATATCCTCATCTTCATCTTCCTACACATCATTATCCCTCTTTTCTTTACTCTTTCCACTCCATCTTCTCAAACTCTCCCACATATCTACCCCCATACTTACCTATCATTGTCATTGATCTTCCCCTAACATTCTTTCATCATCATTTTCTATTTCTGTGCTAGTAATTATCAGTGGACTTCTCCTAAAAATCACGCATCCCCATACTGCACAGCCTAAATCCTTTTCTTTGATCTCCTCCATTCTATCTTCATTCCTTCCTTACTCTGTGTCCTCTGATCATTATTGGGGGACTTCTCCTAACGTCCCTTCATTGGCATTCCCCCTCCCATTCTTCATTTACTTTCTACCTCATCTCATATTTTTTCCCATCCTTTCCTACTGATCATCATCGATGGATTTCTCCTAACATCCATTCACTGGCATTGCCTCTCATATCCCATCCTTTCTTTTTCCTCGCCACCTCTCCATCTTCCATTCTTCCTTGCCAATTTCTTTATTGTCTTCATCATGCACCCTCTCTCTATTTTCTCGTCATCAACATATCCTCATCTCATGCATCTCCACATCTTTTCCAATCGATGTCATTCCTCCCCTCAAGCTTCTCTTTACATTCCTTGTGCTTCTCACTCTTTATCAAATATCTCTACTCTTAGTTCCCTTCCTTCTGCATAATTGATATGTTCTCTTTTCCTCCTTTCTCATCCTCATCATATTTCAGTTCATCTTTATCATCTTCCTCCTCTTTTTACCTTACACTTCCTCCTTACTTCACCATCAATAAACTGACTCTTCAACATTGTCCCATCTCCTTTATCATCTCACCATCCACATGCATTTCCATGCGGCTAGTTCCATATTCTTTACCTTGGATTTCCTCACTATGATGTGATTCCTTCAATTTTCTTTGTGTTATCATCTCTTTTGTTTTCCATTACTTCTCTACCTTCCTCTACTTCATCCTCCTTCACACCTTTTGTTTTAAATAACTCTCTCTCTCTATTTTTCATAATTTCACCCTTTGCTCTGTCCTTTTCTTGTCTTCTCTTTGTTTTTCCTTCTTCATTTCCCCCTTTCTTTATAATCCTTCTTGTCTCCTCCTTCATCTCCTTCCCTCTATTCCATACCCCTGTCACCTTCACATTCAATTTTTATTGATCTTCTCATAATTAACCAATCCTCCTGTCTATTCCCTTTTCTCTTTATCAACATCCCTCACATATGGCATTCACAATCAATGCCAATGTTTCTTCGTTTATGTATCACCATCTATCCCTTTCATTGATGTTCTTTTTCTTCTCTTTACAACATTGACCTCTTCTCTTTTTGAGAACCTTGTCACATCTTTTATCTTCGTCAGTCTTCTTGCAAGGACATCATCATATCCATTTCTAAGAATCTCTTCCCATCTTCCTTTGACATTTTTTTCTTGGAAGATACCATAATGGCCATCACCTATCTGATCTTGTTCTCTTCCATGAATATTTTCTCTACTTTTGTTTTGTCACAAAGTATCTTGACTTCTTATCCTGCTTACCGAAGAAATGAAACTTCTTTGTCTTCTTCACATTCTAATTTGCTAACACTTATGCATATTTCCTATAAAAAATTATTGTCAATATATTTATCACCCTTTTAGGGCATTTTATCTCACCTTTCTATCCTATCTGCTCATCATGTGCACATTTATGATTATTCCCCCTGGGATATCTTATTTCAACATACATCTATGTCTTATGTTGGGGCAGATTTTCATCCTTGTACTTGTCAACACATATAACTCACTTTGTGTCCTTCTCGTGCCATGTGTCTGGGCATCATTATCTTCATCCATGTCCCTTTTACGGATGCATGATTTTTTACACGATTCCTCGCAGATAGAATTATGCACATATTTTGCATTCACTTACACATATTTTGATGTTTTCCCTATAACCCATTAGTCATCATAGTTTACATCCATACTACAATGGTTTTCACCCACTCATTGTTCTGTAGAAAATTTCCGTCTGTCTCCATTGAGACTGCAATCATCCTCTACCGCTGTGATATTGGAGCCATCGCCATACTTTTTTTTCATTATTATTGCAATCCTTTTTTTCTTAAGGCATCTTTCCTTTGGTCGTGTCTTCATCCATCTTTAGAAACATATCTCATCTGACCCTTTTTGTTTTTGTCGCATGGCTTGTTATCGCAAACCACTCATCATAAAGGGGAAAATGTAGACACCAATTTTTTGTATAGTGCCCCTCCGTCATCTCGCGTTCATGAAATTTCCTATCTCACCTTTTATTTTCCTAAATTTAAATAAACCTAATCATCTATTCAACCAAATTTAATTAATTATTAAATGGGCTCCATATAAACCCATTCAATAATTGACTTTTGGCATTCTCCCCCATCTCTCACAAATTATTCAATCCATGGGTATTAATACACCATCTGACACCCCTTTCTAAATGAAATCTATCATCTCACCTACCATGTCAATCATGCTCCCCAATCCATCTAATAATTTAATCTATGGTCCCCATGTGATCACATCATATCTCTTAACTCAGGTTACTCTACCCAACCTTGGTTACTTGTTAACCCCAATCTAACCTCACATCCAAGCTATAAATATGAGTTTTCCTCCATATTTCAAGGAGGCTGGACGGAGATAGATTTTTTGAGGACCCTGACTAGATATTTTTCAAAAAGACCTAGAGAACCTAGGCCCGGAGAGGAGAAGAAAGAGCTTATTCAAGTTCTGCAAGTTTGAGGGAGAAATCTTTACCATAGTTTGTTATCTTACAATCTTGATGCCCAGTTCGTCTCCGTAGCAGAACATAAGCTAAGTTCCCTCATCATTTTAGTTAATATTCCATTAATATTGTTCATGATCTATTATTATCTTATCTGACACAGGGGTTGACATCCTCCAAGGGTGTTAAAATCCTCTTAGTATTGGCACTATTCGGGTAACCCCCACATATCATGATCTAATATTATCTGTTTCAGCTTTACAGATCTAGCTTCTTTATACCATACATCTATCTTATTTGCACCCATAGATCCACATCTGTATCTAAGGTCCTAAGCCCTCCATCATTCAAAGTTACTGGTGGCTCCCAGTATCGGCCTTCACCCCACTCGAGAATGAAGTTTCCTGTACACAGCCAAAATAGAAGTTCCCCTCATATTAATAGAAATATTTGTTTACGTGAGATGAGTGTGTATTAATGCACATCCTTCCCCTCCCCTCTTATGTAATCTTGATCAAATTTCTCTAAATAAACTCTAAACAACCACAAATAGGATATATACATTTAATGTTTCTTGAAATAGCTTTTACTGTTGATTTTTTCTTGATATGTCATGAGACTAATTTCATCTTCTCCACAAGATCTTATCGTCTTCATGGAGTAGCTAATTATATAATTATATAATGTAAGGAAACAAAGATAATTATATAATGAAAGGTAATAAAGAACAACAACATTAAAATTATATAAGCTTTGTTTTTTAAAAATGTTGAAAAACACACTGTGTTTTTCAACAAAAAAAAAATTCAAGTATTTCTTCTTTCTTATCATACATGATTATGTCTCAATAAGATGAGATCATCTATGGAAGTAAATATTATTTAGTAGTAATTTCATACAGTTAAATTATTGATGTTATTTACAACATATATATTTCAAATGGTGTACACTATAAGCTTCTTATATTTTATAATATCTTCTTCTATTAAACATGATTATATTAGGTATTTACTGTTTGAAAGAATGCCTCAAAGAAATATGGTAGTAATAAAATATTATAGAACAGATTTAAACAGGAATTTCTGCATCATATATGTATTAGAGTTATCATTTTTGTTGAGAGCAACTTAGCTGCAAAATCAATCACTACTACTTGTTATTTATGTTCGTAAATCTTTATCATGTAGCTGAATATAGTTTTTACTTGTATACTAAAATAATGCCAACATATGAAATATATATTATTTTTGAGGTGTTATTTAATATATTGTGTAGATTTGGAAAATATGTCATTGGAAACCCTAATATTTAGATGTGTATAGGAAACATAGTTTACTAGTTAGATGTACAACCTTACTCTTTATATGTTATAGTGTTGGGTGCCCACTTGGTACTAATTAATGCACATAGTAACAATCTAACATTATGATTTATCGTTAGTAATAATAAAAGGTAAAATGAAAACATACCCTACTGTTTATATGATATTGAATAGAAATTAATTGGAGTGCTTAGAATTAGTCCATTTATGTTTAGGTTAATTTAGGAGCCATCAACCTCTGTATTTTAAGTATTTTAAGGGACAAGTAGATGTCCTTATATTTTTAACTTTCTCCAAAAGAGAAGGGTTTTTATTTTGTGTGACAATGCTAATTTAGAAGTGTTATTCAACATAATAAGAAAAATATAATTTTCTATAGATAACTTGAGAGATAGGTCATTGGAAACCTTGACATTTAGATGTGGAGAGGATAACTTTATTTTTATATATATGAGTAAGAGATAGGTTCACTAGAAACCCTAGACTTTGTGTCAATAACTATTATCTAATGAAAATATTAGTACAATAGATTATACTCTCTGAATCTATGGCCACCAAAGTGGCGTCTGCTTATTATTTAACACATGACCTAAAAACAACCTAATAATAAAGTTTCATAGGTATACTAAAAGTTAATATAGGGATGACTAACTACACATTAATTGGAAGACCTACTAATTAAGGTCCCTATATTTGACTCAAAATTAGACCATCTCTATTTAATTTATTTTAGAAAGAGGAGATGTTTTCATTTGTAAGTATTGATGGATACTAATTTTTAAGTTAAGGTGTAGATGATAATGTCCCCTATCTCTATATAAATAAATTTTAAATGTGTCTTTTCTCTTTATATAAGAATAACCTGAGAAATAGATCATTGGAAACTATTTTTATCTCGTGAAAATAACAATAAAATATTAAACAATCTAAAAGCATTACTTCCAAATTTCAATATAAGTCAAAATAATTATGTGAGTATTAAAAAAACTTATTAAAGGACCATCTTATAAATTAATCAGAGTTCTTAACTCAAGAATATGTGTTCTTAGCAAAGTGTCCCCTAAAGTGAAACTAGATGTTATTAATTAATCTAAGATATGACCTAAAACCAACCTAACCATACAATTCCCTGTTAGTAATCAAAGGTAAGATGATAATGTGATAATCAATTAATACTTAATTGAAGGACCAATTGATGAAGCCCACTTTTTGATTTAGAATTAGTTAGGAATGCACAAATTAAAAACAATCTAATAATATAGTTCCCCAACAATTATAAAACGTAAGGTAATGATAACTAGCTAGAAATTAATTGGAAGGCCTATTGATTAAGGTTGTCATATTTGACTTACTATTGGTTCCCACATTTGACTTACAATTATTCCATTTCTATTCCCAACATTTGACGTATAATTAGACCATCTTTATTTAGGTTACTCGTAACTAAAATTCAATTGGATGGCCATATGATTAATTAATGGTGGTTCTTATTTTGAGAAAGTGTGTGCTCTTAGAGTGTCCTTGAAAAGTAAAGCCAAGTGTTATTAGTTAATGTAAGATATAAATATCATCCAACAATATATAACTAACTAGAAATACTACTTAGTAAGGTTCTTATATTTGACTTACAATTAGTTCAATTTTATTTAGGTTATTTAATAAAGAGGAGGTGTTTTATTTTTTGAGAGGTCAATATTAATTTGGAAGTTACATTCAACATAACATACCAATAAAGTAAATCCCACATTATTTATTAATGCACTCTATAAAACAATATTAAAACATAACTCTCCTAGTTTAATAAAAGGTAAGATAATCATGTGATTATTAACTATAAATTAATTGACCAACCATCTTATTAATTAATTGTTATTCTTAAATTGATAAAATGTGTTCTTGTCGAGTGTCCCCCAAAGTTTTATCAATATGGTAGATTCCAAATTTTAACGTTTGACTAGTTTAGTATGGCGGTTTTTGATGTTAGTTGATCTAGTATGTTTATCATATGCTAATCCCAGGGATGACATTTCATATACTTTATAGGGAATTATTTAATAAAAATGTTGAAAAAAATAGTGTGTTTTTCAACAACAAATTTTTCAAGTATTTATTCTTTCTTCTGATATACGATTGTGTCTTAATAAGATGAACTCATCTATGGAAGTAAATAGTATTTAACTTAGTAATGCCATACATTTAAATTATTGATGTAATTTACAACACATACATTTGAAATGTTGTACACTATAAACGTCTTATATTTTATAATATCTTCTTATATTAAACATGCTTATATTAGGTATGGGTATATGTATAAGTTTGGTCAGTTTATTAATATTTAGTGATTAACATTTACTCCCACTTACCAAAATCCGAAATTCACATGAAGAATTTTTTTTCACAAACTAGAGAATGACACAAATATATTATTATTGACTAGTTTGGATTCTCATGAAACTATTAAACTATTTGTAAACACTTATTCTGATATGATTTTATTATTAGTATAGAAGTTACAGAGTTGATTTATACTTCTATTTTGTTTATACAAATCAATAAAAAAATATTGAATATAAGTATTTATGTTTTATGATACTATTACCTGTTCGTTCAGTTAATTTTGAATATAAATCTCACCTCATATGTTATGGATGGTTGAGTTGTTTTTATAGCTAAACATATTCCTAATTTTTAAATAATTTTTTTTGTAAGTTTTTTCATTATTATTTGTAATGTGGCATAATAAATGGCTTTCAAATGTAAATATTCATTTTTGATGTTATCTAAATGTATTCGTATTTATTCTTTTAAAATTACATATGAGAGTAAATGCATTGCTCTTTATTTTTTGATGTTATCTATTTATTGTCATTATTCCAATTTTATTATTCATGTACTATTATGGTTTGATTTAGTAATTTATCTTTGAATAGACATAGTTGCGACTAGTTTTATTTTTTTGTAATATAATTGATTTTAAACGTTTGGTAATTTCTTAATATGTGTATTCATTTTTATGTCCTTAGAATAACCTTATAATCCCATGTGCATGTCGGCCTATCACCCAGCGGGCACTGGGTGCTCACCCGAGGCATGCACGGGCACCTAGCCCCTCCTTTATGTGAGTTTTGTGAGAATACATTACTTAAGGACAGAAACTTAGATGCAAAAAGGTAAAGGACCGTGCATTCATTCTGAGAGCCTAGGATGAGTTATTATATCAATACATTCATTCAAAATCAAAAGAAACATCATATAGATAACAAATTTGATCCATAACATAAAGAAATGGCACTAGGGTTTACATCCATGAACATTATATTCTTATAATATAACCATATATTTATATTGATCATAGTTCAGTAGCCACATTACATTCACCAAGGCCATAACAGGCCAATGCATCAATGCAAATAAGACTCATGCATCAAAACCCCTAGCTATGCTTTCCATATTACAAAAAAATTCACAGACCCATCCCCCTAAGTATGTTATCACTCATACAATCCTCTTAATGATAACCCCAACCCTCTGGAACCTCCTATTATTTTTGCATAACTTTTCCCTTCATCCCCTCTATGTTAATCCCTCTTATCTCCCTTGATAGTGCACCCTCCTTCTTCTACCCAAGCATCTCTATCTATAGCTTTAGCATTCACTACCATGCCTTCCTTCAGGAGTAGATTGCTTTCCAAGTGTCCTTATGGTCCTCCAATGGAGCATGCTTACTCTGATCTGAGATCTCCACTTTTTGTAATGATGTATTTCTAGATCCTTCCATCGTATGTAATATTCCTTTCTTGATCACCAAGTCACCAGGATGACACCTTATCCACTCCGCATGCTTGGTCGGGATACGCTTTCCTCGTGTTCTTCTTGGAATTATAAATATGGCTAAGTCCTGAAACCCTTTCTTTTCCTTGTGTGTGCGTCGTGGTTTGTACTAAACCCTTCCAAAATCCTTGTCCTGCACACTTTTTCCCGTGTACCCTTCTTCATATTGGTCCCACGCACGCACGCACCCTTGGGGACTTAGTCAATATTCTTAGGCCCAACATCACCCCACACTAAGCTTGTTCTCCATCCTCAAAAACATCCTTCCTTCAAAGAATAAATAATGGCAGGACTCTGAATAGTTGGAACAAATAATGAAGGAATGAAGAATGGAAGAATTAAATAATGGAGGAAAGAAGAAGAATATATTTATTGTTGAAGGAGTGGGAAATCCTTCCTTATATGTGCCTCGATCTTCTCCCAAGAATCTACTTCATTCTGTGCTTCTTAGAGTAGGTCGCCCACCAGAGCGTTTACCTCATCAAAAATCATCTCATCCCCCTTAGCACCCATTATATCAATGATCCCTTCCAGTTGGTTTCCAAAGTCATCGAGCATCCATCTTGTGGGTGATCTGGGGATATAACTCCTTCAGCTCCGGTTTTTGATCGAGCCTCATAAGGTCTCGATGGCTTCATACTTCTTTTCCACCTTGGCTAGGATCTTATCCCATTCTTCTCTATTCTCCTTATTTTTCTCCTGAAACTCCTTGAGCTCTACCTCATACATAGAAACTAGGATGTTTGCTACTCGATCCCTATCAGTGTAATTATCGTAAGCAGGTTTAGCTACCCACGTGGTATATTTTACAATGGTGAGGCATTTGGTGTACCAGGAGACTACCTCCACAACCTTCAGCTTCTCCTTCTCTTGGTGCTTTAGTGCCTCTTCTGCTGACTCTAAGGTGAGTGGATGCCTTTCCATTGTAAGGATGTGAGTTAAATCTTCCAAGCACTGCAAGGTTGATTCATATTTCTTCTCGAGCGGTGCTAGGTCTGGATGCTTTAAGATAATAGCATCTATAATCATTTCTACCTTCTTCTAGACCTCTCGCACATTTTTCTTCTCCTCTCATAGCTCGTACCTTAGTTTTGTACTAATCAGCTCTTCTTGCTTTAGGTCCTTGTTCTTTTCAACTTGCTCCTCCTTTTTCTTCTCCAATTCCCCTTCTAGGAATCTCACCCGGTCATTCCTTCTGAAAAGTCTTGCCTCAACTTCCACTGAAACCTTGTTGAGTGCATTACAGACTTGTTCATCATATAATTGTTGAGCATTTACTAGCAGGTTTATCCCTTTTTCCTCTGAGCATCTTCATCAATGCACCCCTTGGCTTACTTCAAATTCAGGCTCATCAATGTGGGACTTGAATGCCCAAGATAACATCTTCCTAGTTCACGGGTATGCGCCTTCCTCATCAAATTAAGATATTGCCAAGAGTTGTTCTATTGGAAAATTGCTATAGAAGTGCACGTGTAGCACTGTGTTTAGATCATTGATATAACCCATTCCCTTCCCTTGTGCTACAACCATACTCTTCCCTCCTATGGGCATGCCCTTTGGAAAGCTCACCGCTAGGTTGGGATCCCCTCCCATGCTTCTGTACTCCTTTCCAACTCTCATCTTCTATTTATTTGAGTATCTCATTTTTGATCTTCTCCACCTATTTCTCCACTAAATTATTGATAATGTCCACCTCTTCTCTCTCTACAGCCTCTTCTACCTGCTCCTTGGTGAGGATGGGGGTCCTCTAGTCCTTAGTGTTCACCTCCTCGCTAACCCCCTTGCCTTGGGTATCCTCCTTGTCTCCATTATTCTCTTCATTTCCTTCTTCTTCTGAATCATGTATATCATACGTGGGATGATTCTGAACTTATTCAACCTCATCATTTTCCTTAATTCCCCTGTAGGCCTCCAAGATATTCATCCCCTCTGATTTTGCCTTTCCTGCTACCTTCTATTTCTTCCTGCTACCTTCTATTTCTTCCTAGTTGGGGATTCTTCCTCTTCCTCAGTAGGTGATTCCCTTCTGGGTGACTCTTCTTGTTTTGGAACCTCTTCCTCAGGTGTCTTCTCCTTCTCCTTGATGGGAGACTTCTTCCTGCATGTGTAGGTGCTTGGCTTGGTGCCTGACTCCGGTGCACCCACAAATTATGTTTTCTACACACTTGGTGCTTTCTTTTCCTATACTTCCTTCTCGAGGGTCTCCTCCCTTTCTCTCTTCTTTGGCATGGCCTTCTTCCTACTAGTGGGATCTTTGAGGATGGATACATCATTCTCCAGGTAGGCACCCTTCTCAAACTTAGGCATGATGTGTAAATACACCCTCACTACAGTCCTCCCGGAAATTGGTAGTGTCAAGGGTTTCATCATTTGTACTTCGTGAGAGACATACTTCTCCACATATATGTGCTTCTTTGGGTTTCAAGATTCCTTTGCAACTCATGGTGGTCTTGGTCCACTTCACTAAGGTTGAACCTTATCCTTTTATCTTCCCTGAAGTGGTTGACCCCTGCTTGGAAATACTACGTGATGAAAGAGAAAGGTGGTTTGCACCATGGAATTGCGGTCCCATCTATCAAAGTGAATCTTCCTGTTTGGAAGTGTTGGTATAAAAAAAACTCATCTTCGTCATCTATTAGCGCAGGAAACTATTCAGGTATTCTCAATTCTTCCCCAAATGCATCGAGCATTTGATTGTACCATTTCTCCAGGTGCCTTATGGGTGGCCGTCATGGTATCGCAAGTATACTTTTCAAATCTTTTTACGGGTGAGGGATATTCATCTGGATACTCCCATACAAACTTCTCTGGCCCATCGGGCACTCCAATCTCTAAGAATACAATGGTGAGGACATTTTCAAACATTATCTTATCCCCTTCTTGTGTGTTGCTTATGATCTCGTCTTTAATATAGGTGGATAGGTTGTAGATGGTTCCTTTTGAAATCTTCCAGCATACATTCAACCATGCTTTGTTTACCTGTATCCACCTCTCTTGACCATTTATCTTAGTAACTAAGTGCACAACCATCCTCATTACAGGGTTAGGGATATTTGTGATATCAAAGTAGCACAAACCCTTTTTGTAATCATAGGCCTCCATAGTCTCCTTGATGGCCTCCTTATCCTCCAAGTCATCATCTATGGAGTCCCCTTCACAAACCATTCCAGTAAAGTTTGATATGAGTTGAGGAGTTATGCATATTTTGAGGCCCACAAAATATAAGTGGTCCTCATGCATGCATGACATCAACCACTAGTATAAAGTCTCGGGCTTGCCAAAATAGGGCAACTCATAAAGTTGTAGCAACCCAGCCTTTTCCAACTTCACCTTCACCTCATCGTTGTAGATCGGCATTCCCTCTGGTGTCTTCTTGTCCGTCAAACAGACCAGTTCCAATGCCATCTCTTTCTCCATGATGCTTGTGAAATGATCATAGTCACTCATGGCCATCTTCCTCATGTGGGATACCCATTCTTTCCCAAGAAACACTCCATCTGGGTACTGCATCTCTGCATACCACTCCTCATTGAAACTTACATGGTGGTAGTTCTGTTTTCCTTTTCCCTTTCCCTTTTTCTATGAAATGGTTGCCTTCTTTGGTGCCATTTTACTTGTTGGGTTAAAACCTAAACTCTTCTTGCTTCTCTTCCTTTCTCTGCTCAATCATGTGGCTCAACTTTTTGAAACAATCCTTCTACTTTTGTGCCCTAGCTACAGAACCCTAACCTAGAAAAATTCTTCCACAGATGACGTACTCCTCTGAAAATTTCTTCCCTATGCCTGTGTACTCCTTCCACTATGGTTCGTAGATCAGCCTAGTCACGTACTCATATTTATATGATTCTCCCTTTGCACAAATATTTCTTCGTGGATGCCCAAGTTCATAAGAGCTTCTTAAATCTCGTAATGGCAAGGTAAAGTAATATTGTGCCTGACTTCATATTTATAGATTTTTTCCTCTTCTCTGGCATAAATGTTATGCCACCCACCAATCTACTTAGCATTAAATGTGGATTTTTCCACTAAATTCATCCTTAAGCACCCTTACCCACATGCCCAATCCTATGTGAAACCTTCTACAACCTTCTGGCACATAAAAATCCTTACTGACTGAAGACTCTTACGTGTGCGTCTGCAGCGCCGAAGGCACTTCTTTTGTCCTTGACCTGATTTTTTCCCTCACCTACCTCATGTTGTTCCTACGCTTCTTATCCTTTATATGTGGTCTTTTTAAAGCTATATTGACACCAAAAATTCTTGTCAACCATTTCCACATGCATTATTCTATCTTTTATGCCTTTGATCCTTCAATCCAGGCCATACAACTTTCACTACCAACTTGTATTTCACTTTGCACTACTTTACCCCACACTAAAACATATGCGAGGTCCTCTATGCATACACCAGCTTTTGAAATTAATTTGGTTACTAGTGCACAGGGTGTAAAAAAACACAAATAGAAGTGAACAAACAACGAGAAAGGGAAACACAAGGAAAGGGAAAAATGCATAAAGGGAAATCCTAAGCTAATTGGCAATACTGCCTTATTTACAAACACAAGGAAGGTTTATTTATAGTAGGGATTCAGCCTACTCCCATTGAAATGGCTAGGTAGTTTTGTCCCATCCAGCACTTGTAACTGGCATGTGCCTGACTCAAGGATGTATGAGATGATGTATGGGCCCAACCAATGGACTTTCAACTTCCCCGGATGGTGCAGAAACTTGGAATCATACAAAAAAACCATCTTCCCAACCTCAAACTACTTATTCTTGATATGACAATCATGTCATGCCTTTTGTCTGGCCTTTTTAGTCTTCTGACTCCATCTAGCAAGTGATCACCTTTCATCCAACTGCATTAACTTATCAATCATTTCCTCGAGCACTTTCTCACTATCCAATCCTTCTGTGCGCATTTTACGTAGAAATGGTAATATGAATTCAGCTGAAAAAAATATCCTCCACACTAAACACCAATTGAAACAGTGTGGCCTTGTTCAACCTCTTGTAGGTTGTCCTATATGCCCATAGAACGACTGATACCTTGTCATCCCAGTCTTGTCTTCCAACATCACAAATTTTGGTCAATGTGTGACTTAGTATCTTGTTAAATGCCTCAACTGTTCCATTTACTTGAGGGTGATAAGGGGTAGTCTTGTGATGGGCCACCATAAACTCTGCCAACAAGATCCTGACCATTTCATTCAGAAAATGTGTTCCCCTATCACTAGTTAAACTCAACAGACATCCATATTTGTTGATTATGTTTTTCCCATAATAATCTCATTGTTGTCATTGTTGTGTACAATCCTTTGTAGGTGCTCCCTCTACCCATATTGTCAAGTAATCAGAGCAAGTGATGGTGTAACACGAGCCAATCCTTCACGCAGTATGTGAAATTGGTCCTACAAAGTCAATTGCCCATTTTTCAAATGGCTTAGCGCTGGCTATTGGTCACAAGGGAATTTCATCCCTCCTTCTAGGTTTTCCAAGGCACTGGAAATGGTCACAGGCCTTGCCAAAATCAATCAATCCTGGTAGATAATTTCCCACCAAATCCCTACCATTAGAATCTTCTGCGCACGGTGGAATTCCCTACATAGTGTCCTCCTGCAATCCCACCATGTGCTTCCTCCATAATTACAACACGCTCATGTTCTAACACACATCGGTGTAGAACCTCATCATATCCTAACTTGTACAAATCTCCACTAATCAACATGTAAGGTGCGACACATATAGCCAATTTCTTTCTCTCCAAATCCTTTATTCCTTCCAGTGCCACATCTGTTTTAAGAAACACTGTAATATCCTCCAAGTTAGAGGGTGCATGCTACAACCTAAATAGTTGCACATCTAGCATGGTATCCTTAATGTTCTACGCATCCTCCCCTAAGTCAATTCTTGATAATGATCAGGTATTGAGTTACTCTTTCTTTGGTTTTACCACAACTGACAAAAACTCAAATTCTTGAAACAACAAGACCCAATGACATATGTGCCCCTACAAAATGGGATTATTTACCAAATATTTCAGCGCTATGTGATCTATGTAGAGTATAAACAATGTTTCTCAGTAGATACTTCCTAAACTTATGTAGTGCGTAGATCATTGACAATGCCTCACACTTAGTAGTTGTGTAATTTTATTCTGCTGGTGTCAACTTCCTACTGGAAAAACACAAAGGGTGATCAATAATCCCCTCACTAGGTTGTGCTAGTACTACTCCAATGGTTGTCCCCAAGGCATCAACGTACACATGGAAAGGCTTATCCCAAGAAGGAAAATGTAATATGGGTGCAGTGACAAGCCTATCCTTTAAATGTGTCAAATGCCTTCTGTTGTGCCTCTCCCCAGTGAAAGGTACTCTTGTGTTTAAGTAATTTTTCCAATGGTGTGGTGATCTTGGCATACCCCTTAATAAACTTCATGTACTACCCTGTATGCCCAAGGAATCCATGCAAACAATGCTTTAATTGGTAGGCTCCCCCAATCTCACAATAACTGAAACCTTGGCGAGATCCATCAACAAGCCTTTCTTATATATAAAATGCCCCAACAGGGTTCCAAATGGAGTAGCAAAGACACATTTCTTAATATTGAGGGATATCCTCAATTGCTGACATCTCTCAAACATCAACCTCAAATTGTCACAATGGTCTTTTACTAGCCCATACATATTCCATTCATCTAGGTAGACCTGAAGAAATTTATGGATGAATTCCTAGAAGGCTTGTACCATGATGCGTGAGAACACAGAAGGAGCATTCTTCATCCCAAAAGGCATGACCGTGTAGGAAAAAATTCCCCATTCAGTGGAAATTCTTCTCCTGGTCTTCCTTTGTAATTCTCACTTGGTGATACCCTGAGAACCCATTCGTAAAAGAATAGACCTCGCACCTGGCTACTCCTTTCCAAAATTTCTTCAATGAAGGGGTTGGAAAAGGGTCAATGACACACACTACATTCAAGTCCCTATAATCAACACAGATCCTTATCCTTCCTATCCTTCTTAATGCTTATGACCATTGGACTCACCCATTTTTATTCCTCCATAGCCTCAATGATGCCTGATGCTATCATCTTTTCTATCTCCTCCTTGACCCATATGCGTAAGTTCTGATTCATCCGATACAGTCTCTTTCGAACCGGGTGTGCACCTTCCTTTAACTTGATCTGCATTTCCCCCAAATGCCCTTGAGCTTATGGTACCCGTGTGGGAACAAATCCTGAAACTCACACAAAAGTTCAATGATCTTAGAAACCTCTTTCTCTGACCAATAATCCCCAATGATAGCTTCCTTAGGTTCTACTTCAGAACCAATGTTAACCTTCTTCATGTCTTCAAGGGCTCATTATAGGCACGTGCTCAATCATTAATGCTATCTATGACTTCATGTGCACCTGTATGAATGGTTAACATCTAGATTTTCCATCTCTTCTCCAACTATCACATAGACCATTTTTTTCATTTTTTCTTTTCTCAATGCACATGCATTTAAGTTGTATCTCTTCAGATTCATCTTCATAAAAAAATGTCTCTAAACTACGTTCACCTAGTAGCTCAAGTATCCTATCTTCTTTTACAGCACTATCTCACATTGTAAGGTGCTTGACCACCTGGAATGCCTTATCTATTGATGGATTTGTACTTTGATACTCAAATGCTTGAATGAGATCAGCCGCCAACTCCTGACTAATTCCCTGTCTGATGAGGCGCATCTCCAAGTGAATGTACCATGTGTGCACAAAATATTGTAAGGTGGAATATAACTTATGCACACATAGCAGAAGGTCGTAAATATTTTGTGCCTTCCATCTAGGCCTTCTCACATGATTGGATATGGGAAGAGGCGGGTTCTTTTCCATGGTAGTCTTGGATAACAATGGGCACGTTGCTTCTAGTAAAACCTTATAGAGAATGTGACTCTTACCTCATGCCACTCTAGAAGACTCTCGCAGATGTGTTACCCACCAACGGGTTGCAGTCCTGAGCAAGTTATGACTAAGCATATTTATCCTTTTGTCCTCATTTATCCACTGAGCCTCCAATCTCTTGCAAGAAATCATCAGGAGCTTTCTCCTCTATAGTAACTTGGCAGCTTCTTCCTTCTTAGGTGCTTGACTGAGCACACCTTTTTCACCCTTGTTACATATCCTCTTAATTATTCACCCAATTAACTCATAGGTTCCTGTGCTCCCAATTGTCACATATACTATGTTGGTTGTATCACTCATAGACTGACATCTCAAACGATAATTCCTTCGTAGGATGAATTACCTCAAGTATTAAATAGAGCACAATAGATTTGTAGGAATCTTCTCCTCTTCTCTGCATAATATTTTCCACCCACAAATCTAACTTACATAAATGTGTTTTTTTCCACTAAATGTCATCCTAATTGCCCTTAACCCATTCCCAATCTATGTGAAACTATCTACAACTTCTGGCACATAAAATCACTTACGGACTGAGACCTCTTACCGTGTGCGTCTGCAGCGCCGAAGGCACTTCTTTTGTCCTTGACCTGATTTTTTCCCTCACCTACCTTATATTGTTCCTACGCTTCTTATCATTTATATGTGGTCTTTTTCAAGCTATATTACCACCAAAAATTCTTTTCCACCATTTCCACATGCATTCTTTTATCTTTGTGCCTTTAATCCTTCACTCCAGGCCATACAACTTTCACTACCAACTTGTATTTCACTTTGCACTACTTTACCCCACACTAAAACATATGCGAGGTCCTCTATGCATACACCAGCTTTTGAAATTAATTTGGTTACTAGTGCTCGAGGTGTAAAAAAACACAAATAGAGTGAACATCACAACGATAAAGTAAACACAAGGAAAGGAAGCATAAAGAGAAATCCTAAGGTAACTGGCAATACTGCCTTATTTATCAACACAGGAGGTTTATTTAAATGTAGTGCTTCCATCATCATAATCCCATTGAAATGGCTAGGTATTTTTGTCCCATCCAACTCTTGTAACCGGCATGCGCCTGACTCAAGGAAGTACGAGATGATGTATGGGCCCAACCAATGAACTTTCAACCTCCTCGGATGGTGCAGAAACTTAGAATCATACAAAAAAACCATCTTCCTAACCTCAAACTACTTATACTTGATATGACAATCATGTCTGCCTTTTTGTCTACCTTTTTCAGTCTTCTGACTCCCTCTAGAAAAGTGATCACCTTTCATCCAACTGCATTACGTATCAAGCATTTCCTCGAGCACTTTTTCTCACATCCAATCCTTGGCTGTTCGCATATTGTAACGTAGAAATGGGAAATGAATTGGCACGCTGAAACAACATATCGCGTCCACACTAAACACCAATTGAAATGTTGATGGCCGGGTGTGGTCCAGACCTCTTGGTAGGTTGTCCTGTATTCTGCATCGAACGGGTAATAACCGTATTATCCCTAGGTCCTTGGTCTCTCCAACATCAGACAAATTTGGTCATGGGGTGACTTAGGGTGAGCGGTGTGTGGGCGGGGATGGGGGTTCATGCCTTGTAGATTTCGCGATGTTGGGTCTTGAGGTGATCGGGGGGAAAGGTATCCTTATTGATGGGCCGACCATAGGGCACGGGTTCTGCAATAAGATCTGTGCCGCATTTAAAGCAATTCAAAAGAATGGTCCAGACGATGTAACGATTAACGGAATGACAGCGCAGATCGGGTTGTGAGGGATGTGGGGGTTTTCCTAGGGGGAGGGAGGAAGTCCATTGGGGTTAGCCTTGGTGTGGTGTGTGAATGCCTTTGTAGGCACTGCCTCTTCCGCATCTATGTCCAAATAACATCATAAATACCAGTCGACAATAATTACAGGACCACGTGGGCCAGTTGTGCGGGAAGTGAATTGGTCCTGACAAATGTTTATTTCCGTTGCCACAATTTTGTCATAAATGTTGAAAGCGAAAAGAAGGACACAGTCGACTATCGGTCACACAAATGCATGTTCATTGCATAAGCCCTTCTTCCAAAGTATGTGTGTTAGAGGCCCCAGAAGAAGGGAACTGTGAGTATACACAAAATGCTACGCAAAACATGCAAAATGAACAAAATCCTATGAAATTTTCCTTCCCAAGGAAACCAAGAAAATCCTTGCCATTATAACTTAATCTTCGGCATAAATGTCAGTGCCCTACATAATGTCCTCCTCACATCCCAGCAACCATAAGCCTTGCCCTCCATAATTTATAGGAGTGCAATGCGCGGGTCTCTAACATCTTATGCCCGGGGGGGTGTAGGGGAGACGGAGGGAGTCATCGACGGAGCCTAACCTGTAGAGAATATCCACATTCAAGCATGTAAGGTGTGTGGGCACTATCGCCACCTGCGTTCTATCCACAGAACAAATCCTCCTATCATGCCTTCGACTGCCACAGGCCAAAACACCTGGTTTAAGAAACAGCTATGGGTCAGATGGGGTCGCTCTAAGTCATGGGAGGTCGCTGCCACAGACCAAGGACAGGTGGGCGTTGGCTAGCAAGTGTATTCCGCAATGTTTAGGTGCATGTCGCCTCGCCTAAGCAAGAAGTACTGGGTATGCCTGATAATTATCAGGTCGAATTGAATTAACTCGTTGCTGTGGGCGTGGGTTGGTTAATAGACCGGACAGCGAAGAGCTACAAAAAAACTCAAAGTCGCTTGAAATTATAGGAGCCCAAGGGGTGATTGCAGATTATGCCCTGAAAAATGGGCTTGATTGTACCACATGCATTCATTCACGAATGTGTTGGGATCTATGGGGTCAGGGAATATTAAGTGAGTGTGTTACCATCGGTCATACTAATCCTGACTGTATATACTCGTAGATCGTGACAATGGGGCCCGGTTCCGGGATGTGTAGGGAGGTAGTATGGTGGCTAGTCGTAATTGGTGGTGGGTGTGGTGGCAACTCCTAGTGTGCAAAAACAAATGTGGGTGACAAGCAAGCCCCTCACCGGGGGAGGGTGTGGGCTGAGCCGTGACTCCATGGTTTGGCCTTCCCCGGAGGCTCAAGCATCCAGGGTCGAAGGTGATTATCCCAAAAGGACCATGTAATCAATGGGCACGAAAGATGAAAATCGATGGGATCCGGTCATTGTGTGCAGACACCGTTGGTGGTGTTGTGCCTCTCTCTAGGTGAAATGGGTACTCTTTTTTGAGAGTTAATTTTCAAGGAGTGTAAGTGGGTGATCTTGGAATAACACAAGGCCGTTAGATGAGGAAATGTCAATGTTACCCTGTCGCCCAAGGGTAAGTCCATGCGGACAGACAATTAATTGGTGTGCTCGCCCCCAATCTCACAATAACTTCATCGCTGGGGTAGCTGGATGCGCATTAGTCAAGCCTTCTCCTTAATATAGGGGCTATGCCCCGCAACGGAGGGGGGTGCCACATGTGTGATGTGGCAAAGATCGCGGGGACGAGGGGTGTCCTTAATGTGTGATGGAGTGGGGTGGAGTCGGCGTCGCAGCTGTTGACATCGGTGTCAACAGTCGAGGGCCGTCGAGAGGTTGTGGCGACTGGCAGATGGGGTCGTTTTCGGCGTACTCCCCGTAGCAGTGAGTGCCTGGGCCATCTAGGTAATGAGGCCTGAAGAAGATGTTATGGGATGAATTCCTAGAGAGTCTTTGTACCACGATGCGTGGAAGGAACACAGAGATGGAGCTCGATCATCCCACAAAGGCAATGACCGTGTAGGAAAAACTTCCCCAAATTACATGGCATTCATTCTGGAATTCTTCGCCCAGGGCTCCTGGTCCTTTCCTTGGTAAGTCTCACTTGGTGATACCCTGAGAACGCCATTCGTAAAGTATAGACCGCGGGGGGGGGCAGCCTTGCTACATAGAAAGTACTTAAAAGTCAAAATATCTTTCAGGACGGATTTTGGAAAAGGGTATGGGGGACACATGAGCACGGGGTTCAAGGCGAGGTGTAGAGTCAACACAAATCCTTATCCTGTCCCTGTCCTTCTTAATGATTATGACCATGGGGGGGGGGGGGGGGGGGGGGGGGGCGTGATTCACAGCCTTTGGTTTTCATGTGCCGCAACCTCAAATGATGTCGTTATGCTATAGTGCGGATTGTTGCTAGTCTCCCTCCTTGACCCATTGCGTAAGTGTGTCTGATCAGTGCGCGATAGCAGGGCTCTTGGGGTCGAACCGGGTGGTTGGCATGCAACCTTCCTTTGACGGTTGATGCGTGGGGAGCTCTTCCCCAAATGGCCCGTTGAGCTTAACATGTGGACCCGTGGGGGGGGGCAACCAAATTGAAAACTACGGCATGCACACACAACGGTTCAAAACATCTGAGAACCCTCTTTCTTTTTCTTCCATGAAACCAATAATTCCCCAATGATATGCTTTCTGGCTTAGGGTTCTACTGTGTCAGGAAGCCGAGGTGTAACCTCTATGTCTTCAAAGGGCTCATGGTAGGCATGCGCTCGCTCATTAGTGTTATCGGTCGATAGTACGCTCATGTTAACGCCTGGGGGGATGGTTAACAATCTAGACGGCCTCCAAGCAAAATTTTCGTAATCTTCTCCAGCTATCACAGTAGACCAGTTTTTCGATTTTGGGTCTTTTTCAATAGACACGGTGCACAGCCAAAAGTTGATAATGTTTTTCAAAATTCATCGTCATCAAAATTGGTCTCCACGACTAAGGTCCGCCATTAACGATCTAGTGACCTGGGGCTGATCGGGGTGCTGTCAAAAAAGCACTTAGCATCTCCCAGGTGTAGAAGGCACTTGCAACACCTAGTAACGCCTATACAAGCCACTGATGGCTTTGTACGTCGGCTACTCGAGAGTGCTTGAATGAGGATCAAGCCGACGGACGGTGTAACGGGTCGGTTGAACAATAATTCCGTTGAGCTGGCAGCAAAGGACATTGCGTTCCAAGTGAAGTTTACGCAGATGGGGGCGTGGGTGCAGCACCACCCTTGTAAGTGTGAATATAACATTATAAGCAGGCTCCAGTAAGGGCGCTAGTGGGTACGAGGATTTGTGTCGGGGTTCCATCGCGGACGTCGGTGCTCTGACCCAACAGGGGGGGGAGATGCGGAAGGGATAATTAGGGGAAACTGGGTTGTGGGTTTTGTGTTCGCATGGGCGGGGGTTGGGATTAGACAAGGGCAGCATTTGGCTGCTGTTGCTAGAAGTAACCCGTAAGGTAGAGAGATGGGTGATGTTCGTTCCCTCAGTCAGTCTGCCAAGAGGCGGTCCAGAATGTGGTGTTCGCTACCAATGTGTGGGAAGTCTTGAAAGGTACTACGGAGCATATTTCTCCTTTGTCCGTCATCGCGCAAACATTGCACCCTCCAGGCGCAGCGAAGAAGAAATGATCAGGCAGGGCCATGTTACTCGGTCAAGTAAGGGTGGGCCAGCGTTCTTCCTTCCGGGGGGGGTCCGTGTCCGCAGTGGTGCTTGGACTGAGGGTGCCCGTTGTCACCCGTGTACAAACCTCTTGAGTTGTCACCCAGGAGGTTACATACCATAGGTCCTGTGGCCCCCAAAAGGTGTGCCCTTTATGTGGAGGTTGGGTGTGTACAGGCTCGCTGGGGGAGACGTGGACGCATCTTTTCAAACGGGAAGGGTGGACCGTCGGTAGGATGATTACCGGGGTCAAGGGTGATTGGAAATGAGCTGCACACTCGTATTTTGGTGTTCGGAAGGGTAGAGTTCGGGTCGCGTGAAAGTGGCCAGTATAGGGGGGGTGGTGACTTCGCATCGGGACACTGAGTGAGATTAAGAGGGATACACAAAAGATCTAGTGGGGTGCAGGAATGGAATCTACTGCGCTTTTTCTCGGAAACTTATAGGTAGCCAGCCTTATGAAACCGCAGGTTGGAATTCAATGTTTGTAACAGCGGGGTCCACCTAAGTAGCTGGGCGTTGAAAGATTAGCGTGGTCTCAGCTAATGCTAGGAAAAGGAGGAACCGATCAAAGTCCCTAGTGATTTTGGCTCAGTGGAAATACAGTGGATAATTGCAGGAAAGTGCTTTCAAGGACCAATGGAATGACTTTTTTCTCGTGGTCTCCACCAAGAATAGAACACACAATTCGAGGAGGCCTTATTGGTGGTGGTGCCGTGCCCAATGGGTTAGGATGGCCGCATCCAAAGGGAGACATTAACCTCTGCGCGCTAGTTGGTCGCGTCGAAAGTATTCTGCTTAGCAGAGGCCATCGCGTGGGTTGTGAGTCAGAGCTGAGTCACAGGGGATCATCGATGGGGAGAGTGGTAGATCAGGCATGGGAGGAGGGAAGAGACGTAACAGCACACCGGTTCCGCTTAACTATCCTGCAGCTATGTAGGAGCCTCTTTGCTCGGGGCGCGTAACCACGGCTCTCGTAGCAAGGGATGATATTCGGATAGGTTGTCATAACATCTGTCGCTACTTCCAGGACCGCCTCGCCTACCTGGGGGCGTGCAGAGCCTCACATTCTCCGGGGGTTCCAACTTCTGTGACTGCCTCCTGGGGGTCAGGGACCGTGAGTCGCTCCTTTGCAAACCGAAGTCACAGCCATAGTTCCCCGCGTAATATGGCGCCTCGGGGTGGTAATGTGAGGCCGGTGTCTGGTGAGTGACGGGGTTCCGATGTACCGGGAGCTTCTCGCATAATTAGTGTGGGGTGCTTGGTGCGGGCCTTGGTACAGCGTGGGGTGGGTAGGGGGGGGGGGATCCCAAAAAAGAAGGCCGAAAAAAACATGCGCGAAAATTACACATAAAAAACGCGCAGTCCGTGCCATCAACAAATAAACAAGTTCAAAAAATCCTATGTCACGTGTGCGACGGCTTGTGGCATCAATTTTGTTTCGGGGGCCCGTTTACTGTGAGGCTCGACGGCATCCTGGGCCTTATCCTGTTCCGGTGTTGTTTGGGTTGCATGAAGGGTTCACAACAGGCTGCAAGAAACTCCATCAGACTTATGTGCTTTCCACACCATTAGGCCATTGTCAATAATTCAAGTACACTCAGTTGAATAGGCTGGGCTAAGGCAAAGGGGAGGACACTGCCCTAGCTGGTTTATAATGGGTCAGAGGGGAGACAGTGCGACCAGTCGTTCCAATCTACGTGCGATTATTAGGCAGGACGCATAGCAAAAGGCCGGGTCCATGCTGTCTTCAGGGGCTTCTGGCCCGGGGAGCCTCACGACGTAATGTTCCCCCCGTCATGGCGTGATCGTCATCCTTGATAATAGCTTTGCGAAGGGCTAGTCAGCAAGGGTGCACCGGGGGGGGAGAGACACCTGGCTGCGGGGTCAGGCGAATAAAGCATGAATCTGAGTGCATATCATCCTGAATAGGATCTGCTTCGTGTCGGTGGGTCGTGGTAAGGACAAAGTCTGTACAATAGTAAGACCCATGTCTTAGGGGGGGAGGCGGTCGTATTGTGAGGAGAGGACACCGTGCTTGCAATCATGTGGGGTCCCCCATTGTTGAGATTTCACACTTTGTTTTGTCAGGGCAGTGTGGGCGCCAATTCGGGTGATGGGGAATCGGGTGCTCTTCTTTTGTATGCGCGGGGGCCTTGCCGGGACGCAGTGAAGATTTGTTGTTCAGGGGATCACCTAAATGGTACAAGGCGACGGCATCAGGTGCTGCAGGTGAGTTGGTGACGGTTGTATCCACGTGGGGTTTGCTTGTTCGGCTGAGACAAGGGGGGGGACAACAATTTTGAGCTTCTAGGGAAAACGCTACAGCCCAGTATCAACATTCCCAACCACCTTAGCATGTAGGGTAGCCTCTAGGGCCTCACATGGGTCTATGAAAGCATTTTTTGATAGTTCTCTTCTAAACAGTGTTATCAATCCCCCAACAAACCATTGAGCATGTTGAGAAGGGTGAATATCATAGGATAGTTTTGACAAGATAGTTTTAAACTGTGTGTCAGAAAAGGGCCTTAAGTGGTCACTAGATCCACCTGACCCACTAGATCCAAGTTTTTTTCCTCCTGACCCACTAGATCCACTTCTTGAAGTCAGAAAAGGGCCTTAAGTGGTCACGCCTAGTGTTCCCAATGTCCCGTTGAATTGTGCACTGATGGTTTATGATATTTTCCCACTTCCAGATGTGTGTCCCACGACACTTGTGATACCTAAACTTCATATACTTGCAACTTTCCAAAAAATTCCTCCAAAAATAGGAATGGTTTGTGCTACCATAGATGTCCCAAATGATAAGTTTTATCTCTTAGTCATAGGTCAGTTACTCCCTTCGATACTAACTGGGTTAGCAATGCTTATCTCTTGATCTGGAAAACTAAGTGTTGTAGGTGGTTCACCAAGTGGGTTCAGATGCATGCCAACGGCTCTCCTTTCTTCATGTGATGAAATCTCATTAGAAGTTGAAGGGGTCTCTCTCCCACGCTTTTTGAGATGGGGTAGCATAGACTTCTCAGGTTCCACATCCTCTGTGTGAACCTCAACTCCTTCCTGCGACGTCCGCCTCCATAAATCCATCACTCCTGTAAACTCACGTTGTCTAGCCATTTCCATTTCACAAGCTTCACCATACTTGATTCATCTCTCCCCCCTTCTTTTTAGCCACAATTTCTACCATCTTCCTCCACCATAGATTCCCCGCCCAGTGCTAAGAGAAGCTTATCTAGCCATAGGGAATGCCTCCAAACTTAACGTAATGACCAAGATCTTCATAGCCAACGGGATAGCATATAAAAATGATCCTCTACGTTCCATTAGGAACTCAAACTCAGCAATCTACGGAAAATAATACGTAGATATGGCCTATTCTAGGGTATAATTGGTCAGCACTCCTCTCCACTAGTGATCAACACCACACGTCCAAGCCATATCTACACCTTGCAGCCTCTGGTAGTCATCTAGAGTCCACACTCGCAATCTATAGTACCAACTCGATTTGGATGCATATTCTGAAATCCATTCATATATATTTCTACTGGAAAACAACAAAATAAGGTCTCATACAACTCATGATATAGGTGCTCTTCTACCCATCTATGTGCATCAAACTCAGGTCCAATACTAAATATTTGAGCAAACTCATCCTCTGTGCTCTTAAACCACGCTTTGAAACCTTCCAGAGTCGAGCACTTTGTCAACACGCATCAAAGGGACCAAGATGTAGCCATTTCTCATAATTTCAAAAAGAGGTCCTGGCAACAGAACCAATATATATTCATTTTTATGTCCTTAGAATAACCTTCTAATCCCTAAGATATCTTTTGCTAATCTTTAGGATATCTCTCACACTAAAATAGCTACATGAGTTGTTCTCACAACTCACCAATAATAAAACTATTACAACTATACTATTAATATGAGTTATATAAACTCATTATTAATAATATTAAAATATATTTAATAATGTTACATAATATTTTGGTAACAAAACAAACACATATCCCTAAAGATAAGAGCAGGTCATATGTGCAGAAGAGAGAGGGGGGTGTAAACTATGTCTTGAGGCAGCAATTCCACCTGCAGTGTAAGAGGATTATCAATTAAGATTAAAAATAATAATTCAAAACTTGATTCAAGGAGTTGAGATAGGAAGGAAAGAAGGAGGTGGATGCTGAAATGCATGCCTACAATTCAAAGGAGATGGGACATGCGAGAGAGGAGAAGTGGTTGAGAGCGAGAGAAAAAATTAACAACATAAATATAGGGACGGAGGTAAATTTAAGATTAGTATAATATATTATATATTATGTTTGGTTGGAAATCAAAAAATTAATATTATGTCATGAACAGGAAGATACAAAAAATGGTGGAACAATTAGCGGGAATGTTGACACCCCTGCGAATGATAACGTAAGTAATTATTGGTCTTTTGTTGTTATATAGAATATAGATTTTGTTTATTTGTGTATATATTGATTGTAGGTGTGTGTAGGATTATGACATTCCCTTGTTTCATCTCCTATGTCAGAAGAGAGATTCGATTCTCAGTGTAAAATGAAAAAAGGTAAAAACCACTTAACATGCACTTAAAAGTTGAATGTTTCCTTATTGTTTTGATATTTAAATTATCTTGATGACTCGATTGTTGTAGGTGGATGTTTTTTATAAGATGCTCCCTTTACAATCATCATGTGGTCTTAATCTTATTAGTGAGATAGCTTCACGAGAGGTCAAAGAGGCTGAGATGAATATTGTTGGAGTTGCAACTTACTTACTAGTCAAGGAGAGAGAGGGTGATGAAATGAGGCATGAGGAGAGGGGCACAGACAATGTTGATGATAGTATGAGAGAGGGTGGAGCTGGATTAGTAAGTTACTAAATGTTCTCATTTGATTTTTTGTATTATTTTTTGGTGAAATTAAGATAAAGTTATTAATGTAATTGAGATTTTTGTTATTATAGGATTTTCCTGATGGGGTCGAATTTAGGTTAATGTCAAATGATATAGTTCTTGAAAAAGGAGTGGTTTGTGATAATAGGCCACATACGATATGTCATGGCATCACACTCCCCCAATTTATTGTGAAATTCATTATTTCTAAGGCCATTGTTCCCAATGCTCCATTTCCCTACCCTAATACATTTACAAGCACTTTGGTAGAGTGTGTCAAAAAATTTACAATATGGGATCTCAGAGATATCAGACTAGACACTCCTCGTGAAGAGGTAAGTAGATGTAATGGATGATTTAAATTAACTATATGTTTAACTGAAAGATTCATCTATTTTGACTTATTTACTATATGGTTGGCTTTAAGGATGATAAGGTATAGGCTAAGAGAGTGTGCCATACTCGGATGTAGAGATCTGATGCCCCACCCAATCTTGGCATCACACCTAATTCTGTTCATAGAGATCAGAAGAAGCATATTAGATATTATGATGGACTATGTTATGTCACTAACAATAGGTAGCGGAGGAGATGAAAAAAATTATCGTATAACATTTCTTATGAGGACTCATATTAGTATTTATGTGGATATGATGATGTTGTTACTTTAATGTGTTTGAGGTTTACGATTTAGCATTGCATCATAAATATATTAAATATGGTTTTTGGTTATGAGTTACATAGAGTTATCTATATATGTTCTGTTTATAGTGCATTAGATGATTTTTATTCTTGTTATGTGACATTCCATTTATTGTATAAATGATGATGTTATCACTATGTATCTAGTTAATGTATTAATGTGACTAAGGATTTTGGATTACTGTATCTGGTATATGGTTACATAGTTGCGTTCTTATTCTGTTTATGCGTAATTAGGTTTGACGTGTTCATTAATTTATTGTAGATAATTCACAATTTTTATTTCAAAACTAATGTATTGTGGATTATGGATTATGGTTTATGGTTTCATAGTTGTGTTCTTCTTCCATGTATGCCTACTTGGGTTTGATGTGCTTACTAAACTTAATTATATATTTCTTCCATGAGAATATTTTGTTGAGTATAAGTTAAGTACATTATTTTCTATGTAATTATGTTTGAATGGTAACAGATATTAATCGATTGTTTAATTACAAGTGTAATTAGATGAAAAGAGACAAGAAGGATATAAAATGCAAGTCTTCAAAGGTGGAGGAACCAAAATATTGTGAAACATTTGATATTGTCACTTTGTGTTCAGAAATCATGTAAAGAGCCCTGTAAATGAAGATGTCGGTGTTGGACAAGGAGACGATTCTTCCCCATCAGTCCGTATGGAATTGGAAATGAAACTTGTAATGAAGAAGACAAAGATGTATAAAAATGAGTGTGAAAGCCTTGGATTGGAAATTTTATATTTTTCCAAAAAAATAAGGAATTATTAGATGAAACAGGAGAAATTTCCTTGAGGCAGATGGAGATGGAGGTTGAGGTTCAAGGGTTAGAACTAGAAATTCAGAATTGGGAGAAAATGTGTGAAGCGGACAAAAAAGTGTTCGAAAATCAGGTAGCAATATTTAATTCCATTATTAAAATACATGACAATCACAAGGAAGTATAGAATAATATGTACATGCATGTCAAGGTGTTAAATGAGAAAAAAGTACCAGTCACTCCCACCAAAGACATAGCTAACAAATTAATATACCCGTCATGCATCCTTTGACTTACTTATATAGTTGACATCATTATGTTATTGTAATTATATATTTGACATATATGTATAGATATTGATTTTGTGGTAGCAAAAAAATTGTTTTATTTAATGATTATAGCATTTGTAGCATAGTATATGATATGGATAGATGTATGTGGTTATATTATGATTATTAGATGTATGTGATTTTACTCTAATGTGGTTGTGTTTCAGTTAATGTTATGATGTGCACATTTATTAGTATTTAGATCATGTATATGGATTGCTACATCTGGTATGTGATGTGTGATGTATAAGGAAGAGTAAGACAAGTGTGATTAGAATACAAGTGTATATAAGTGTGATGATGTTGTTACTTTAATGTGTTTGATGTTTACAATTTAGTATTGCATTCTTGATAAATGGAATAAGGTTTATGGTTCTGTTTATAGTGCATTAGATGGTTTTTATTATTTTTTATGTGACATTCCATTTATTGTATAAATGATTATGTTATCATTATGTATCTTGTTAATGTATTAATATGACTATGTGATGTGGATTACGGTTTATGGTTTTGGTACATAGTTGTGTTCTTATAATATACTAGATAATATTTCGTTGAGTATAAGAAAGGTGCATTATTTCCTATGTAATTATGTTTCAATGGTAACAGATATTAATCGGTTGTTTAATTACAGGTGTAATTATATGGAAAGAGACAAGAAGGATATAAAGCGCAAGGTTTCAGAAGTGGAGAAACTGAAAGATTATGAAACATTTGATAGTGTCACTTATGTGTTTGGAAGTAATGTAAAGAGCCCTACAAACGAAGATGTGGGTGTTGGAAAAAAAGATGAGACTTCCCCACCATTGCATATGGAATTAGAAATGAAACTTATAATGAATAAGGCAAAGTTTTATAAAATTGAGCATGAAATAATTACATTGCAATATTGATACTTGTCGGAAAAAAAAAAGGAATTATTGGACCAATTAAGAGATGCTTCCTCGAGGAAGATGGATTTAGAGCTTGTGGTTGAAGAGTTGGAATTAGAAATTAAGAATTGGGAGATAATGGGTGAATCGAACAAAAAATTGTTTGAAAATCACATAGCAATCTTTAATTATGTTCTTAAAATACATGACAGTCACAAAGAAGTATGGAAGAAGATGTACATGCAGGCTAAGGTGTCAACTGAGGAAAATGTACAAGTCACTCCCACTGAAGACACAACTAAATAGTGAATAAATGACTTTGTAATAAAATGACACTGTCCATGAAACCTTTGACATCAAAATATGTTGGTTAAATGTATATTTTAGTTTTTATAAGAGTAAATAATAATTAAACGATAAAAACATAATAAAATATTAGAAGGTTTGAAAATCAGATAACAAGATTTAAATTGCAATATTTAAGATTTATAAGGGAGCTCTTGTAAATTTACTTATCAAACAGTGTATTGTAATGGTTGAATGAAGGAAGTTATAAATTATATTTTAATGGACTATGAGTTAAATAATAAACATTGTGTATGGTTGTTTTGGATAATGTTCTAAGAGGATTGAATTAATTAAAAGCAAAATGTATAGTTAAACTATTAAATGATGGGTATGGATATTATGTTAATATGGGAAGTGTTATCAAATTTCACTACCCTTGTGAAATTAAACAGTAGGCAAGCTTACAAATTTTCAAAAGGGGGACCTAGTAAGGAGAGGCAAGGTCTATAAAATTATCTAGAAGCATCTCTAGCCTTAGCATTAGCCTCCCTAAAAACAAGTTTTGATAAAATATCAGGAAGTTAGAAAAATGAGAAGTTGCATACCTAGAGCCCAACCGAGTTACTATCTAGTTCACCGAGCTTGTGTGAAAATGTGCACTGAGCCAATTATGGGTGATCAAACTCATGTCATTGTTACCAGGTTACTTTGACTCTAAATTCCCACCAAGGTGGTCTTGAGCTCTTTTTTGAGCTATATAAGTGTGGTCAAGCTTAAAAGAGAAGACTAAGCTATTTGGTTGCATATCGAGCTCGAGTTGAACCAAGCTATGTCTTTAGGGAGGATGAGTTGCATGGATCGAGATGATAAAAGGGGACTGAGCTCTTATTTGTCAAATGAGATATACTATTCAGAGTTGAGCTATACCAATGCAATTGAGTTATTCCTGAGTCCTTTTCCAAGGACCAAGCTGGTGAAAGGTTCTTGGAAATTTGTTTGTGAGGTGAACTAGTAACTATTGGGGAGAGAACTGAGTTCATTTCTATGTGTATCAAGCTATGCATTCAGGAGACCGAGCTTCTCCAATCAGAAAGAGAGGGTTACATCGCATGAAGACCAAGCTGTGTTACCAAGTTGTTGTCAAGGTTGAGTCAATAAACTAACTTGGTTGAGTTACATTCGGCCTCTGGTGGGTGAGTGGAGCTATTTTGAAGGATGAGGATCAAGTAACTCTGAACAACTAACTCACCGAGCTCATCAATCCAACACAAGTTAAGGTCACTATAGGCATGTCCATGAACAAGTCATCACAACAACCACATCATGTTGAAATTATACTGCAGGTGTTTCAGTTAGCATATACTGCATTTGTAAAGTTAGTTATAAAAATAGCTTTATAACCAAGATGAGCCGTGCCTTGTGAGCATTCCAAGCTACTTTTTCCAGGGCCGATTCATTGTGTAGAGTGGTGTGTTTAATGCAAATGGTACGATTGACTATGTGGAATGGCCAACGAACTAGTGCCAAGAAATTAACCAACAAGATTAATTGAACTCAAGTAAACACCAGGGGTGTGTGAGCTAGTACACGATAACGATGGAGAAAGATGAGATGGATTGATCTTGGATGAGCGGAAAGAACCAAGCTACTCATAAAGGAATCAAGCTCTATGTAAAGTTAGCCCATGGAAAAGATGAAAAGTTTAACGAGGACTTAACAAAATGGTGGGACGAGTCTTATCTTGGCTCGATGAGCTGTGAGGGGAAGTCCAAGCCAAGACTTGCGGCCACGTCAGAGAAATGGATCCCAAGCATCTCAGGACATTCGGGCCCCAAAAAATCAATATTTCCAATTTAAACAGTAGTGTAGAGTATTATCAGGATGGCGTAAGTTAGGGACCCAGATGGCCCATGGGACACGAGTGCGATTGAAACTTGACATTGTCACAGTGAGTTATGCAGGCAATGCAGGATTCAATGGCCCAAGTGGTCTAGTCAATTTAGAGTGGAGAAATTGATGTGGGTGCAAAATAATTTGGACTTTGATGTTGCAAAAAATCTAGGAATAAGCAGCCCTAATGTCCCATGCAACTCGGAACATGTGAGCGCTAATAGCTTGCAATACACGTAGCTCAGGATAATGAGCCAGCAAATGAGGGGAAAGTCAACAAAACGTGGGGATTGATACACACATGGTATAGGGGTATGCCAAGGGGGGTAATTAGGTAAATTGATACGTGTTTGATGGAGTATAAAGCAAGCCCAATGCAAACATGGCATATCGAGTTGGCATCAACAACGAAGCTTGACACGTGAAGTGGTGGATCAGTGCAGGTAAGCTAGAGGATGTAGATGGCACTAAGTTGTAATCATAAGGAAATTAAATAACCTATAGATTTCAATATATGGAAATCATAGCCAGCTAAGTGAGTCATTGTCAAGCTGACAATGATGCCAAAACATTAAAACATCCCCAACCCAAATCATTATAAAGCAGTAAAAAATCAATCAAGCGTTACATTATTTTTTAATGAACCGAGATATTAAATAAATGTAGAAAACATTAGAAAGAAATGGAAAAATATTTTAAATAGTTCCAATCAACAATTTAATTTACAGTCCCGTAACAGTGAAGTGAACCTAGCAAATCCCCAAAGCAGTTACAATCACTTAGGAAGCCACAACTAGAGTAATTCTCAACGAATTCTCACAAAATTGGTATCATTGGAATCATGGCTCTGAGCCCAACACACATCAATCAATAAATACAAAAATTGATGGATATTTGATGGTTATTTTTAAGGAAAATGATCCTAGTTATGTTTGGTTGTTGGAAAGTGGTTAGAGGAGCATTGAATGAGCATGGGAAATCACTCTTTCACTATTACAAGTCATGGGACACCTTGATATTGATTTCGTAGGTCAATATTCACCAACCACACTCATTTATCATGACTTATAATTGGTGTAAAGGAGAATTTTAGGAATTTCATCCCCTTTCTCTCTCCTCTCAAAATTCTATAAATTAAAGTGTTGGGATCATTGTAAAGGGGAGGATAGTTTGAGTAGTAAAAATCTGTCATTTTGGTTTTGTGAAGCTAGTGTGATACATGCCTTTGTATTGGACTCCTTACATGGTGATCCAAGCCTTTATTTTGTAATATGTTGATCTTTTCATATCAATTAAGCAATAGAATCAAGTTTATGGATGTATCTTCCCTTGTTGTCTTTGTTTGCATTCTTCTTGGCTCTTCAATCTCATTACGAATATATTGTCTATTTTATGCTCTTGTACAGGCTCATTATCATTGTGCCTGCATGGAAATGTGTTATGAATGTTGTTTTAGACTATGGAGAACTATTGTCATCCTCTCTAATCTACATTTTTACTCCCATTTTCACACATTGGGGATTGTTCTCATACCCTCCTTTTCTGGTGTATCACCGTTGTTAGTGTAGGATTTATTTTCATGCATTCTCTCTCCCTGGTCTCTTGGAAAGTTAGATTAGGATTAGATAGCCTTTCTTGCACTAGGATTAGTTATTGGTTGGTAGTTTAGGAGCAAGAAAAATCTTTCTCTGGAGGTTTATCTAAATCCCATAAGTCTCACAGCTTGAGAGATGACCCAATGTTACACAAGTTACATCGAATGCCCAATCCACAAATCAGGCCCTTCGGGGGTGCTGTAATTTCATGATAACATTTATGGAATGCCATGTGGGACAAAAAAGAAGTTTTCATTTTAATTACAGCAAGGTTGATGTGCACTTGTAAAATTCCAGCTTGTAGGAAGCTTTGAAATTACACATCTTGTGACTCAAAAAGGGAAGAATTCACAGGTTTTAACATCCCAAGCTTGGCAGATTTATGAGAAGAATTCAAACAAGGTCAAGAAATAGAGAGGAAGGAATATTTTATTACTTGCAACTATCTCTAGGTAGAGGAAGAAGGGGAAGAAGAGCTCAAAGGTCTTCATCTCCACCAAATAAAACACTATCAACACCTCCGCCTGGTAGGTCTTTCATTCAATCAATTAGAGTTCTTAGACCAATTATAATGGCACATCTAAAACAAAAACCACTGTAAGGGCCACTAAATCCCTATGTTAACTTCACAGGAAGTAGCCCACTTGCTCTCAATGCACATTACAAATGTTTATGTTATACATGAGGTTAATGAAATGGATGTGGTATTTAAATTATTGGATTCTTTTTTAAAATGCAAATATTTACAATGGTTTAGAAGCTTGAAAAAAGGATCAATTCAAAATTAGGATCACTTATGCATAACTCTTTGTGGTCAATTTGGAGAGAATGCAGACAAATTTTCTCTATTAGAATAGCTAACCACAATCAAGAGAGCACCAAATTTTATGCATAACTCAACTCCAGCTTTCAAAGGAACTGAGATAGAATTCCGCTTGTTGTAAGACTAGTAGTTGAAGGTACTTTTATCTGCTTCCTAAAAGTTGTAAATTTTTATATCACAATGATGATACAAACCATGGGAGGTACAACTTTACCCGTAGCTTATAACATTGCTATTAGAGCTGAAAATTGCTTAATCCATGCTAGTAAACTTGCACCTAGGCCTCCCATGTCTCTTTATCAAGAATTAGGAATTCCAAGCACTAGCCAAGCACTTACATTAGCTCTCATTCCTGCCCCGAAAAATTAGAATTTTGTTAAATCCTCTACCTAATCTTCTAGTTCCTCAAATGAGCTCCAAGAAGTCATGAAATAGTTATAAAACCTAAGTAATGAGTTGGTGATGATTAAGAGGCAGCATGCTCAAATTTATAGGTCATATCAACCTCAAACCCAACCCAATAGACCTTTGTATCAGCATAATAAGCCACCTACTCAAGCTGCAAATCAGAACCAAGTGAGACCTCCTACTAATAGGCCCTTTCAGCCTTACAATCCCAATGTTGCATCCACATCTAGAGCCTTGGTACTAGTATAAAATAACATAGCTCAAGAGTATGACTGGTGATTCCCGTGGAATAAACCTCTTAACTAGTCGATGTGCTTCAATGGTTCCTTGAATCAAGCTCTAATGGTGACAAAGAATGGTGTGGAACCTGAGACAAATCAAGAAGAAAATCAGCAGTAGGATACTACTCTAAAGGCACCTCCAAGTGAGACCACACTTATCAATTAGCAGGCTAAGGATTTTTGCAGAATAAATCAAGCCCCTTCTCAAGGCATGGCAACCAATACCTGATAAAAAAAGGAGGAATATTAGAGAGGGAAATTCATCTAATTCAAATGATTTACAACCCCTATTACTCAACAAGGTATGGGAAATCAAAGTGCAGCTTCAAATGTGCAAAATCATCCCAAGCCACCTTCTAGACCAATGGAGGTATCAGTTGTAACAGCCCATGTACAAGAGAAGACTATGTAAAATAAAGGACAACAGAAAGATATCTCATCCCCATTCAATATTCTCGAGAAAGTGAATAAAACAAATGTGAACATTTCAATGTGGGAATCATTAGCTATCTCGGGCCAAAGAGATCTGTTGCAAGCTGCCATGGTAAATTGGTCCACATCCAATCAGTCATCCAAGGATCAAGAGAAGGTGCTCACAAACACATCTCAGTAAGAAAGCAATCAAGAAGTTCAACAAGGTAAAAACATGAAGCCTCCTCCATTTTATATATCTTTGATTATTGGAAACAACATTGTGCATAATTACATGATTGATTCGGGAGCAAGTAGTTCTGTCATGCCTAAACAAATAGGTGATCAACTGGGTCTTCAATATGAAGTCATTTCTAGGGGAGTTATTAAATTGGATGGAACATTAGTAAGAAACAGTTGGAGTAATCAAAGGTTTGAGCCACACACTCCATGCATGCCCCAATGTGACCGTCTTGCAAGATGTATCAATCATAGACTTGTCACCACTATTTGCATTGTGCTTGTCAAGAGACTTAACCACTAAAATTGGAGGTTACTTGTCTATTGATTAGTCACACATGTTATATAGAACAAGGTATGGAGCCAAGGCTACAATCAAATCTGAACCAATTGTAAATTTTCACATTGAACCTCATACACCGAGTCCAATCAATGCAAATTGTTCATCGTTTGATCAAAAAAAATTCCCAAGCACTTATGAAGTGGATCCAAAAGTTGGAAGCATTCCGGACTTAACTCTTGATGAATGGGATAACAAGAGGCATGTTTTTTATCCCTACAAGGAAATGGAAGAATCTGAATTAGGAGTATATTGTTTGCATGATGAAAATCAAATTCTCCTTAGAATTACCAAGCCAAACACTAAAATTGACAATGAAATATGGTAGTTATTCTTTGATGGCTCACGGAGTAGGCAAGGTGTTGGAGGAGAAGTTATGCTTGTTTCAAGACAAGGTATAAAATATTACTCAGCTTTCTGTTTTCAATTTTCTTTCTCAAATAACATAGTTGAGTATGAAGCCTTGATCCATGGATTGCATTGGGCAAGAAAGAGAGGCATTAAGAACTTGAAAGTGTTTAGAGATAGTGAGCTGATCGTGAACCAAGTAAAAGGAAAAAATGCTGCCAAGAATAATCTTTTGAAGAACTACAAAAATCAGGTACGGGATCTCATTGAAGATTTCGAATCTTTTAACATCAATTCCATCCCAAGAAAGAAGAATGAAGGAGTGGATAGACTTACAATCATTGGAGCAGCATTGGATGTTTTTGAAAGTATCAAAAATGAGAAAAGTTAGCCTCATATCAAAGTGATTGTGAGACCAGTTGTTCCCAAAAACAATACAAGTTGGCAAGTCTTCGAATATGATTAGCAAATCATCAATTTTTTACAAGAAGAATTTGAGTTTTTTTGCTAGAAACCAGGACAAGTTGGAGCAATTGTATGGTAACCAAGTAGTGCAGCTAAGAACTAACATTTTTCCAAAGGTTCTTGTAACTTTGGAATGAATCTTCAACCCCAACGATCAATTCTGAAAATAAAAGGAAAATATTTAAGTAAATTGTGAAGACTCGTCTTATTTTAGTACGTGAAGGCAAGATGTTGCAAATTGGCAAAGTGAGTACCCAACAAGAAAAATCTGAATTTGTCCAAATTTTCCGAGAATTCCTAGATTTCTTTGCATAGACTCATAAGGATTTGAGATGTTTCAATCCAAAGTTAGCTTAGCATACTATCAAACTGGATCCGGAATCCAAACCCATCAGGCAGAAGAAAAGGATAGTGAATCCTCACATTTAACCTCTCATGAGAAAAGAGTTGAATAAACTGATATAATCCAGCATCATCTTTCCTATCAAACATTCTAGTTGGGTTGAAAATTTGGTGTCGATAAGAATGAGAAATGGAGAAATCAGATTGTGTGTAGACTTTCGTGATCTAAATAGAGCATCACTTAAGGACTATTATCCACTCCCTTCCATGGAACAGATCATGTAAGTGGTATCCAATTCAGAAAGTTTTTCATTGCTAGACAGCTACTCGAGCTATAATCAAATAATTGTGAAGGAAGAAGATCAATTCAAAACAGCCTTCACTATGAAATGGGGCACGTATGCCTACAAGAAGATGTCATTTGGACTATCAAATGTCAGAGCAATGTTTCAATGAGCTATGGATATGGAATTCAAAGGGATAATCAACAAGATAGTGCTCATTTACCTTGATGATATCACCTTGTTCTCAAAGAATGTAGCAAACCATCTCTTTCATCGCAGGCAGGTATTTTAGAGATGTAGAAAATTTGGAGTGACATTGAATCCCAAAAAATGTGTATTCTTGGCACATGAAGGAAATTTGTTGGACCATATTGTTTCAAAGGAAGGATTGATAATAGATCCCAAAAGAGTTGAAGCTATCCGAACTTTTCCATTTCCAAGTCACAAGAAAGCTCTCCAAAGCTTCTTGGGAAGGATAAAAATTTTCCGCATATTTGTGCCTAATTTTTCTACTCTTTTGAATCCATTGACCATGATGGTGAATAAGATTCTTACATTCAAGTGGGCAATAGAAAGAAAATAAATATTTGAATCTATCAAGCATGCAATCTCTCAAGCTCTGATTCTTATCAACCCAGACTTCTCAAAAGACTTCATGTTGTATGCTTTTGGAGGATTGGAAATAATCTCAACTATCTTGGTATAGCTGAATAAGGAAGGTTCATAGCAACCCATAGCATTCTTCAGTCAGAGTTTGGAAGATTACAAAGTAAGGTATTCCTTCATTCAAAAAACATGTTCTTGTTGTTATTAGAAGCTTGAAAAATTTTAGACACTTGGTCTCAAATAATAAGATCCAGTTGTTGGTGTCTCATGTCGGGGTCAAGGATTTTCTCCTAAACAAGGATTTGAATGAGAAGAGAGTAGGTTATATCACTCATGTAATGGAGTATGATATTGAAATCAAAGTGACCAAGCTGTTTTGTGGAAAAGATTTGTGCAAGTAGCTCATTTCCAAACAACAAGCCTAGTCAAAAAGTGAAGAAGAGGTTGTCCTGGTACTATAGAATGATAAAAAACAGCCAACTAATGATGCACCCATTCCATATTGGAATCAAGACATGGTGCATTATCTCCAAACTAGTTTGTTCCCTCCAGAATGAAATAAAGCAAAGAGAAGATATTTCAGATTGCAATCCATTATGTATGTGCTCATTGATGGCATCTTGTTTAAGAAGGATGTGAATGTAGTATTATTGAGGTGTGCCCCAAAAAATCAGACTAAGAAGGTATTACATGAGTTCCATGATAGAGAAGTGGGATTCCACTTTGCTCCATGATTAACAACTCTCAAAATCATGGAGGTTGGTTACTATTGGCCTACAGTGTTTGTTGATTGCTACTCATGGATCAAGAAATGCAAAAAGTGTGTGTTCTTCACAGGGAAAGAAAGGTTAGCAGCACTTCCCTTCATCCAATTTCAGTACATCAGCCATTCATGCAATGGGGATTGGACTTCATTGGAGTTATCAATCCAAATTTAAGTCAAGGCCACAAGTGGATACTAACGGCAACTGACTATTTCACCAAGTGGACTAAAGCAGTGGCACTAAAGGAGGAAAATGAATCCAACATCTTGGATTTCTATGAGGGGATAGTCACAAGGTTTGGAGTTCCTACCACCATCATTTCAAATAATGCATTGGCATTCCTTGGCAAAAAAATCACTAAATGGTCTGTTAAGAATGGTATTTATTTCAGTACTTCTTCAAACTATTACCCCCAAGGTAATGGCCAAGCAGAGTCCACAAATTAGAACCTACTAAGAATCATAAGAAGAACTCTTGATGAAAATTAGAGAACATGGCATACAAATCTCAAATCAACTCTATGGGAAGATAGAATAACACCCAAGAGCTCTACAGGAATCTCTCACTATAAACATATATACGGGAAGGAAGCAGTGTTGCCTATATAAATTGAGTTGTTGGCATTGGAACTCATGAAGAAGCTAGAACTAGCTGAGTTTGAGCTTATGAAAATCAAGTATGCATAACTAATGGAATTAAAAGAAACAAGAGAACATGCAATATAAACCATGGATAAATATCAAGCATTGATCAAGAGGAGCTTTGACAAGAAAGCTAAAGCTAGGACATTCCAAGTAGGAGACTTGGTGCTGAAGTGGGATGTCGATCATGCAAAACTAGGAAAGCATTCCAAGTTCGATGCAATATGGAGTGGTCCCTATATGATCACGGAGTGAAAAAGTAGCAATTCCTTCCAACTGGCTAAGTTGGATGGTGAAGAGCTATAGATTCCAGTCAATGGAATCTATCTCAAACATTGCTACTAGAAGGAAGAATTTCTCACCCTTGTACATATTAGTCTAGGATTTTCAATTCCTCCAAGTGCTTGTGCACATTGTTGTTATTGTTAGATTAGGTTTTCAATTTCCCTAAGTGTTGGTGCACATGTCCTATTGCTTCTAGTGTATGCCTTGTATACAGTTCATCATGCTCTTGGAAAGAGAAGTTGCAGTAGGGAAGCTCATAATTGCTTACAATAGTTGTAAATTTCAACTTCAAACAAATGCAGAGTAACTAAAATCAGGTTAAGAGATAGATTTCAAATCTTAAATTCATTTTCTTCCTCAAATTAGCAGTCGAGTCCCTCAAATCAAAAAATCAGTATTAGGAAAAATTTGGTATTGCAGTAGATGGTAGTCCTTAATGTTCACTCAGTCGATCTTGCAGCAAGTATAGCCCATCATGTGTATCCAAGGTTTGATGATTTGCATCAACAGTCTAGTAGGGTTCCATGTAGAATAGCCTGTCAAAAGGAATGGAACATTCAGAAGAAGAAAGAAATAGAAACTTAATAAAGTTCCATGATTTCTAAACTAAAATGTGTTGATCATTCAGCCTTATGGATTGTAATTGCTAGGAGAGAGTGAAACTCACGTTTTAAGGAAATTTTCAACTCTCACAAATCTTGATTTCAAGATTTTCTTATGAAATTTCAGAGTGAAAATAGCATAATACAATTTCAGATGCGAGAAGCAACATTCCAAGGTCAAGTTTTCATAGTTCATATCAGTTCATGAGGATCATACAGACTCCATGCTCAATGGATAGCTTCAGGAAACTAGTCACACTCTATTTAGCAGAAAAATGGCCTCGCGAGTCACCAAATTGTTATCTAATTTCACTACCCTTGTGAAATTAAACAACGGGAAAGCTTACAATTGGTCAAATGGGGAACCTAGTAAGGAGAGACAAGGTCCAACAAATTATTAACGAACATCTCTAGCCTTTGCATTAGCCTCCCTGAACACAAGTTTTGATAAAAGATGTGGAAGTTAGAAGAATGAGAAGTTACATGCCTAAGGCCCAACCAAGTTACTACCTAGCTCACCGAGCTGATGTGAAAAATGTGCACTAAGCTAATTATGGGTGATCAAACTCATGTAATTATGATTGGGTTACTTTGACTCTAAATTCCCACCAAGGTGGTCCCGGGCTCTTGACCAAGCTATATAAGTGTGGCCAAGCTTAAAAGAGAAGACTGAGCTATTCAGTTGCATACCGAGCTCGAGTCAAACCAAGCTATGTCTTTAGGGAGGCTGAGTTACATGGAGTGAGATGATAAAATGGGATCAAGTTCTTCTTTGTCAAATGAGATGTATTATTCAGAGCCAAGATATACCGATGCAATCGAGCTATTCCTGAGTCCTTTTCTAGTGACCGAGTTACTAAAAGGTTCTTGGTGAGTTGTTTGTGAGGTGAACTAGTTACTATTGGGGAGAGAACTGAGTTCATTTCTATGTGTATTAAGATATGCATTCAGGAGACCGAGCTTTTCCAATTAGAAAGAGAGGTACAACATCGCGTGAGTACCAAGTTTTGTTACTGAGTTGTTACTAAGGATGAGTCAATAAACTAACTTGGTTGAGTTACATTTGGCCTCTGGTGGGCAAGCAGAGCTATTTTGAAGGACAGGGGCTGAGTTACTCTAAACAACCGACTCACCGAGATAATCAAGCCAACACAACTTGAGCTTGCTATAGGCACATCCATGACCAAGTCATCACAAAAACCACATCATGTTGAAACTATATTGTAGGTTTTTTTGTTAGCATGTGATGCATTTGCAAAGTCAGTTATACCAATAGCTTCATAAAAAGTCGAGTCGTGCCTTGTGAGCATTTTGAGCTACTTTTTCAAGGCCAAGTTGTTGTGTAAAGTGGTGTGTTTAATGTAAGTGGAAGGATTAGTTGTGTTGAATGGCCAATGAACTAGTGCCAAGAAATTCACCAGCAAGATTAATCAAACTCGAGTCAGCACTAGGGGTGTGTAAGCCAATGCACGATAATGATGAAGCAAGATGATATGGGTTGATCTTGGACGAGTGGCAAGAACCAAACTACTCATAAAGGAATTAAGCTCTGTGCTAATTTATCCTATGGAAAAGATGACGAGTTCAATGGGGACTTATCAAAATGGCGAGGTGAGTCTTATCTTGGCTCGATGAGCCGTGAGGGGAAGTCCAAGATAGGATATGCAGCTGCATCGGAGAAAAGGATTTGAGGAAGTTCGTAAAGTGCACATTTCCAGACCTAAAAACAATATTGTTGAGGCCTCGACAAACGGTACTGAGTATTATGGAGGGTGGAATGGACCCAGACGGCCCATGAAACAATGGGTCTGCGAATACGGTTAAAACACAACATCACCGAGGGGAGTTATGCGATAATTTTGGGAGTCAACAGCTTGAGCAACCCAGTCAATCTAGAGCGGAGAAAGCGATGCGAGTGTGAAAGAGGTTGGGCATTCGTGTTGCGGATGAGTCGGGGAGAAGTGGCCAAGTGTCCCATGTAACTCGAGACATGTGAGTGTGAATAATCCACATTACATGCAGCTCAGGATAATAAGTTGGCAAAGGAAGGGTGAGTCAGCACAACCTGGGGCTTGATACACATAAGGGGTCAGGGTATGCCAAGTGGGGAAATTAGGTGAAGTGATACGTATTTTGTGGAGTGTAAAGCAATCCCAATGCAAACATGGCATGCGGAGCTGGCATCAACAATGGAGCTTGACACTTGAAATGGTGGATCAGTGTAGGTAAGTTAGAGGATGTAGGCGGTGTTGAGTTAGAATCATAAGGAAATAGAATATCCCATAGAGCCCAATATATGGAAAGCATAGCCAACTTGGCAAGTAAGTCTCATGCTGACAATGATGCCAAAACATTAAAACATCCCCAACCCAAATCATTATAAAGCAGTAAAAAAACAATCAAGGGTTCCACCATTTTTTAATGCACCAAGATATTAAATCAATGTAGAAAACATTAGAGAGAAAGGGAGAAATATTTTAAATATTTTCAATTAACAATTTAATTTTCAGTCCCGTAAGAGTGAAGTGAACCTGGAAAATCCTCAAAGTAGCTGAAATCACTCAGGAAGCCACAACTAAAGCAATTCTCAACGGATTCTCACAAAATTGGTCTTGTTGGAATCATGGCTCCAATTATGACACACTGCAATAAAGAAATATAGAAATTATTGGATATTTGATGGTGATTTTTAAGGAAAATGAGCCCTTTCCTGTTTGGTTGTTGCAAAGTGGTTGGAGGAGCATTGAATGAGCATGGGAAATCATTCTTTCACTACTGCAAGTTATGGGACACCTTGAGATTGATTTTATATGTCAATTTTCACCAACCACACTCATTTATCATGACTTGCAATTGGTGGAAAAGGGAATTTTTGGAATTGCATCCCCTTTCTCTCTCCTCTCAAAATTCTATAAATTGAAGTATTGGGCTCATTGTAAAGGGGAGGATAGTTTGAGTAGAAAAACTTTTTTCATTTTTTGTTTTTTGAAATTAGTGTGTTGCAGGCCTTTGTAGTGGACTCCTTACATGGTGATGCAGGACTTTATTTTATAATAGCTTGAACTGTGCATATCAATGAAGCAATAGATGCAAGATTGTGGATGTATCTTCCCTTGTTGTTTTTGTTTGCATTCTTCTTGCCTCTTCAATCTCATTGCAAATATATTGTATCTATTTTATGCTCTTATAGGGACGCATTATCATTATGAATGCATGGAAATGTGTTATGAATTTTGTTTTTGACTATGGAGAACTGTTATCACTCTCTCTAATCTACATTTTTACTCCCATTTTCACACATTGGGGATTGTTCTCATACCCTTAGTTTCTGGTGTATTGCCGTTGTTAGTGTGGGATTTATTTTCATGCATTCTCTCTCCCTAGTCTCTTAGAAAGTCATATTAGGATTAGATAACCTTGTCTGCATTAGGAGTAGTTAGTGGTAGGTAATTTAGGAGTAAAAACTAGCTTTCTTTGGAGGGTTATCTCAAGCCCACAAGTCTCGTAGCTTGAGAGATGACCCAATGTTACACAAGTTAAGCCAAATACCTCATCCACAAGTTAGCCCCTTCGGGGGTGCTGTAATTTTGTGATAACAGGAAGTAAATTTTAAATCAACTTAGGAAATAGCCTTTAATAAACCTAAGAGGATTTTTCAATGAGGTAAAAAATGGGATTAACTTAGTCAATATTTTTTTAAAAATTATTGGAAACCTTAAAAGAGGATTAAATTTTGAAATGGGTTTTAGAAAGTAAGTAATAACATTTAGATGGGTTTTGGAAAGTAAGTAATAAAATGTATAGGTAAACCATTAAATGATGGGTATGGATATTATGTTAAGATGGTAAGAGACAAGAATGGTAGAAAGTAAGTAATAACATTTAATTAATTAATTGGTTCTGATCACCTTATGTATGTGTATAAATTATTAACTGGAATTTAAATTAAATGTAATCTAATGTTTAACACCCTAGCAACCTTTTAATCAAAAAATATTTTCCGTAAATTTTGCTAAGTAATTAATAAGGTTTGACATGGTTTTGGTGCATCAAATTTGTGGGCATTACAAAAATAAAAAGTTATCCTCATGGTAACTAATTAATATCGATTACATCATTGCAATAAGGTAGAAAAAACATCGTGGTTTGCACCTTATCAAAATCGACATGGTGTTTTTCAAAGTGTTGAAAAACATAGTTTTTTTTTCAACGTGTTGAAAAACACTCTCTATTTTTTAGCACTTTGAAAAAAACAACTCTTTTCCACCTAATAATTACTTGATGTGGATTACATCATTACAACAAGGAGGAAAATCATCATGGTTTGCACCTTGTGGAAAACGGTGTTGCATTTTTCAAAGTGTTGAAAAACACACTCTATTTTTCAGCACTTTGAAAAAAACAAATTGTTTCCACATAATAATTACTTGATGTGCATTGCATCATTACAAGGAGGAGAAAAATCATCATGGGTTGCACCTTGTTATAAACAACATCGCGTTTGTCATATTGCTGAAAAACAAAGTGTGTTTTTTAATGTGTTGAAAAACACACTTTATTTTTCAGCACTTCGGAAAAAAACAACCCTTCTCCACCTGATAATTACCTAATGTGGATTACATCATTACAACAAGTAAATCATCATGGTTTGCACCTTTTATAAACTGAATTACGTTTTTCAAAGTGCCGAAAAACACAGTGTGTTTTTCAACGTGTTGAAAAGCACTCTCTATTTTGTAGCCCTTTGAAAAAATCAACCCTTCTCTTGATGGTAATTACTTGATATGCATTGTATCATTACAAAAATGAGGGAAAACATCGTGGGTTACACCTTTTTATAAACAACGTTATGTTTTTCAAAGTGTTGAAAAACACAGTGTAATTTTCTACATGTTGAAAAACACACTTAATGTTTTAGCACTTTGAAAAAATCAACCCTTCTCCTTGTGGTAGTTACTCTATATGCATTACATCATTACAACAAGGAGTAAATGCATTGTGGGTTATACCTTGTTATAAACAACATTGTGTTTTTCAAAGTGCTGAAAAACACATTGTGTTTTTCAATGTGTTGAAAAACACACTTAATTTTTTAGCACTTTGAAAAAATCAACCCTTCTCCTCATGGTATTTAATTTATATGCATTACATCATTACAAGGAGGAGGAAAAGCATCGTGGGTTGCACCTTGTTATAAACAAAATTGCGTTTTTCAAAGTGTTGAAAAACACACTTAATTTTTTAGCACTTTGAAAAAATCAACCTTTATCCTCGTGGTAACTACTTGATTTTCATTCAATCATTACAACAAAGAGGAAAATCATTTTGGGTTGCACCTTGTGGAAAATGGCATGGAATTTTTCAAAGTGTTAAAGAACACATTGTGTTTTTCAACGTGTTGAAAAACACACTTTATTTTTTAGCACTTAAAAAAAATAACTCTTCTCCACCTGATAATTACTTGATTTTTATTACATCATTACAACAAGGAGGAAAAATATCATGGTTTGCACCTTGTCGAAACCGACATGGCATTTTGCATGTTTCTAAAAAACACACTTTATTTTTCAACACTTTGAAAAAAACAACCCTTCTCCACCTAATAATTACTTAATGTGGATTACATCATTACAATAAGGAGGAATAGCATTGTGGTTTACACCTTGATAAAAAAAAATTGCATTACATTTTTCAAAGTGTTGAAAAACACGCTTTTTTTTTCATCACTTTGAAAAAATCAACTCCTCTCCACCTAATAATTATTTGATGTGGATTACATCATTACAACAAGGAGGAAAAGCATCGTGGTTTGGTTTGCATGAGGTGTTTTTCATATTGCTAAAAAACACTATGTGTTTTTCAACGTGTTGAAAAACACACTTTATTTTTCAGCACTTTGAAAAAAATCAACTCTTCTCCACCTGATAATTACTTGATGTGGATTACATCATTACAACAAGGAGGAAAATCATCGTGGTTTGCACCTTGTTGAAATCAACATGGAATTTTGTATATTGCTGAAAACACACTTCATTTTTCATGAAAAACACACTTTGAAAAATATCAACTCTTATTTACCTAATAATTACTTGATGTGGATTATATCATTACAACAAGGAGGAAAAGCATCGTGGTTTTCACCTTTATAAAAACCGACATGGCACGTTTTTCAAATTGCTAAAAAATACAGTGTGTTTTTCAACGTGTTGAAAAACACACTTTATTTTTCAGCACTTTGAAAAAAATCAACTCTTCTCCACATGATAATTACTTGATGTGGATTGCATCATTACAACAAGGAGGAAAAGCATCATGGTTTGCACCTTCATAAAAACCGCATTACATTTTTCAAAGTGTTGAAAAACACACTTTATTTTTCAACACTTTGAAAAAAATCAACTCCTCTCCACCTGATAATTACTTGATGTGGATTACATCATTACAAGAAGGAGGAAAATCATCATGGTTTGCACCTTGTCGAAATCGACATGCCGTTTTGCATGTTGCTGAAAAACACAGTGTATTTTTCAACGTGTTAAAAAACACACTTTATTTTTCATCACTTTAAAAAAATGAACTCTTCTACACCTGATAATTACTTGATATGAACTAAATAATTACAACAAGGAGGAAAAACATCGTGGTTTACACCTTTAAAAACGACATTGTTTTGCATGTTGCTGAAAAACAAAGTGTATTTTTCAATGTGTTGAAAAACACACTTTATTTTTCAGCACTTTGAAAAAATCCAACTCCTCTCCACCTGATAATTACTTGATGTGGATTGCATCATTATAACAAGGAGGAAAAGCATCGTGGTTTACACCATGTTAAAAAAACATGGCATTTTACATGTTGCTGAAAAACATAATGTGTTTTTCAATGTGTTGAAAAACACACTTTATTTTTTATCTCTTTGAAAAAAATTAACTCTTCTCCGCCAGTAATTACTTGATTTGGATTACATCATTACAATAAGGAGGAATATTATTGTGGTTTGGACCTTGTCAAAATTGACATGGTGTTTTGCATATTGCTGAAAAACACACTTTATTTTTCATCACTTCAAAAAAAATCAACTCTTCTACACCTAATAATTACTTGATATGCACTACATCATTACAATGAGGAAAAGCATCATGGTTTACACCTTTATAAAAATCAAATTGTATTTTTCAAAGTGATGAAAAACACACTTTATTTTTCATCACTTTGAAAAATATCAACTCTTCTCCACCTGATAATTACTTGATGTAGATTTCATCATTACAATAAGGAGGAAAACTATCATCGTTTGCACTTTGTCAAAATCAACGTGGCATTTTCCATATTGCTATTTTTCAGCGTGTTGAAAAACACACTTTATTTTTCATCACTTTGAAAAAAATCAACTCTTCTTCACCTGATAATTATTTGATGTGGATCACATCATTACAACAAGGAGGAATAACATCATGGTTTACACCTTTCTAAAATTTGCATTTTGTTTTTCAAAGTGCTGAAAAACACATTGTGTTGAAAAACACAGTTTATTTTTCATCACTTTGAAAAACACAGTTTATTTTTCATCACTTTGAAAAAAATTAACTCTTCTCCACTTGATAATTACTTGATGTGGATTATAGCATTACAACAATGAGGAATAACATCGTGGTTTACACCTTTATAAAAACCTCATTACATTTTTCAAAGTGCTAAAAAACACATTGTGTTTTTCAATGTGTTGAAAAACACACTTTATTTTTCAGCGGTTTGAAAAAAAAACTCTTCTCTCCCTAATAATTAATTGATGTGGACTACATCATTACAAAAAAGATGAATAGCATCATGGTTTGCACCTTAATAAAAACCACATTGTGTTTTTCATATTGTTATTTATCTACACATCTGAGAAAACGACCATCAATTCCTCTCTTGACCAAATAATTGTCCCATTATGCAACTCGAATGATGATGGCTATTTTTTTCACCACAGCAATGAAAATCTTGCTGGCTTGTTGGAAGAGAGGTCTTTTGGATAGGTTTAACTCATTCTGGATTAATATTAATCACATCCTTAGACACAATATGTAGAAGCACTTAAGAAAAGGTAAATCTTCTCGACACGATAATTACTTGATGTGGATTACATCATTAAAATAAGATGGAAAAACATCGTGGTTTGCACCTTGTGGAAAAAGGTGTTGCGTTTTTCAAATTGCTGAAAATCACAATGTGTTTTTCAACGTGCTGAAAAACACATCTTATTTTTCAACACTTAAAAAACACAATGTTTATCCACTGGATAATTACTTAATGTGGATTACATGATTGCAATAAGATGGAAAAGCATAGTTAATGTGGATTACATTATCACATAAAGGTGAAACAACATCATGGTTTGCACCTTATGGAAAACGTCGGTTTGTTTTTTATAGTGTTAATAAACATAGTGTGTTTTTCAACGTGCTTAAAAATAAAGTTTGTTTTTCAGCACTTTAAAAATAGTAATAAAAATTCCACATGATAAATATTTACTATGGATTACATCATTCCAACATAATTACATCAGCTTTCTATATGTTAAAATATTTTGTACTATCCATATATTACATGAGTTTTCCTACGTTGGCTAACACCAACAAGCAACCAACATTTAAATACTTTCAAAATCATCAAAAATAAGCCTGATGTACATTTCATATTTATGTATTTTAAATATACATAATCTACAATTTCATATACATGAATTTTAAATGTTTACAATTCTAAAATAGGCCTGCTCTACATTCCATACATTTACTTTCCACAGCTCAACCTGCTCATTTTGTAAGATACATCTCTCTGCATATCTGATACATCTGCAACACAATGCATTAAATATTAGACAAGATATCAAAGGCTTTGTACCTTACATACAATAAAGGAATGTATTGAAATTAAGGACATTCAATACACACCTTGCGCAGACACTAAATTGTTGAAAGATAAGCAATGACGTGGATATGTTTCATTTGCATTTGAACCACCTGCAAAATAAATGATCAATATATTAGTCTTCACCTTGAAAATTAAAATTTCTTACAAATTCACATTCACACCAATAATTCAATGTTTTTACCTGTAGGTTCCACTTGTGTGGTTTCTCTCCTCTTTGCACGATTGTTGTCTGGAAATTAGAAGCATTCGTAGTCTTCAACATGATTGTTCAAATCTTCTATAATGATTTGCCTCTTAGTCACACTAAGGTGAAATTTTTTACTCACACTAAACCATGGACGCATGCGGGTGGTGGTTGTCTCATTGACATCTCCTTTGAAAGTCACATCTAACATATTTGATGCTTCTAGGTCTCTCCTAAACCTCTAAACACATTCAAAGAATGTTTTTTTGTTCATCTGTACTCAGTCGTGTATCCAACAATGACTTCAATAATTCTTTTTGGATGTGTGTTCCATAAAATTTGAACACTTTCTGTCATCAACCCACCAGCCCCAACTGCTTCAGGAGTGCCTGTGACGTATAAGACATTATAGAAATTTATTTATTTATACACTAGGTTTTTCAATATAATTATATAATAGAAAAACAGCCTCATACCATCCATGCACGTCACCCATCGTTCAGTGGATAGGGGAATAATTTAGATACAACACCCATTCATAACATTTGATTGAGAATACACATTCTCACCTACACATGAATACACATTGTCACCTAATCATAAATATGCATGATGAACATTATCATTGGCATCAATTAATTGATTAAAGGCATTAACAACTAACCATCAACTGTTAGTGACTATTGAGGTGGCAAGGAGGGGCCATCCCATAACATGTCTTCATTTACCGTGCTTGTCTCCGCATAGGTACTGGCTCCTGCACGAGAAAGGAAAACAATTTCAACACAATGCTTATTTCGTTATGACTTATGCTTAACAACCTATATCACTACTTGCCACATATGATGACATTGAATTACCTTCCTCTTCTAGTGCTGGATACGGTGAGGAGGGGCCATCCCAGAACGGGTCTTCATTTACCATGCTTGTCTCCGCATAAGTACTGGCTCCTGCACGTGAATGGAAAACAATTTCAACAAGATGCTTATTTCGTTATGACTTATGCTTAGCAATCACTACTTGCCACATACAATGACATTGAATTACTTTCCACTTATGGTGCTGGATATGGCAGGGAGGGGCCATCCCCGAACGGGTCTTCATTTACCGTGTTTGTCTCTCTATAAGTATTGGCTCCTAGAATAAGATGCTTATTTAGTTATGACTTATGCTTAGCAATCTACATCGGTAACATATGATGACATCGAATTACCTACCACTTCTGGTGCTTGATATGAGGACATTGACACATATCACTTGCAAAGTTCCAACACCTTCAACATTTGCTTACATATGTTTCCTCTGATAGCCCAAGCACATTCACATATGTCCAAGGCTCTGCATTGCCTTACCAAAAACCATGGGATTCTAGTTGTTTAGCTCCTCACCCACAATTGATTGCAATCAGGCGTAATTGTAAGGAAATATTTATCATGAATACTCTTTTCTCTCTAAACCACTTTCAATAGTTGTCTTTCTTTTTTGAAATTGGTCAAGAACCCAGATTGTTATAACTTCCTCTTCTGTTTGTAAAATGGCTCCACCTTGTACACAAGTGTGTAGAAAAAATAGTCCATCTAGCATGTGCATTTTTTTGTCTATCACACAAGTATTTAGTATTCAGAAAGCAATTGTAGGACTAGATGGATGCATTTGTTTCTTGATTTGCATGGGAGAAGTTTCTAAAATTTGTTGCCCACATAGCTATCAAGTGACATGGATTGAATATCAGTGACACTATAACCCATGTTTAATTATTTGAGATGAAAATTAATAAGGAAACACACGAAGGCTCGTACTCACCAATACATTCTTCACTCTCACACCATGTCTTCTTGAAGTATTTGAGGAACTGAGTTTCCTCTCTGAATTCATTGAAAAAGTCTTGAATGATTTGAAATGTGTGTTGGCCATGCATTCCAGAACCATACATGATGGTACCTAATCTCTTGAAAACTTTCCACCTCGATTCCTTGCTACAATACTTGTACATATTTTTCATCCGTTCCTATGCACATGCCATAGGCATAGTAGTACATGGAAACCAAAAACACACTTAATGGCATGGATTTTAGCCGACACATCATCCATAATGAATGCATTTATCTACCAATCGGGACGAAGAAGTTTTCCCCATTTATGGACTTCTGCCAACCACCCATAAATGTCTTCAATCTTATTCCTTGATGTAATGGCCCATGCTATGGGTACCCTTGCCTCTTGCTCATCAAAAATAATTGAGGTGTATAATTGGTACTGCAAGGAATATGACATCAAGAGTTAACATGGGGTCTAATATAACAGAAAGGGAACATTATTAATGATACATAAATCACACATCATTTCAAAATTAATTCCAATTACTTATGCCATATTTGTTCATAGCAAATGTCGAATCCATGGAGATTATGGAATTGTGTGAATGTTGAACCATTCTCTCACACATCCACGGTGTTTGCAACCCCATAATGAATGGAATGGTGGTTCCATTTGGGCGTTGATAGTAGAAAAAAATGTCTCTTTCCTCCGCATGCCATAAGTTCACACTCATGGCATCATCAACGTGCTTTTGAGACCTTCTGGAGTGAAATATTTTCCATGCTTTCACCATGTCCTTTCTTGTCAAGTATTGGTCCCTCTTGCTCATTATACCCACGTTGGATGGATCCTCTATATATTTTTTGTACACTATTTCCACAATGACACCCATCAACAAAAGACTCTTGATATAATATTTCCATTCATTTGATAAGTACCTGAGCCAACAATGAGATGAGGATCGTTAATGGTATTTTTCATTCCTACCATGACAACACTCACTATTTACATCACAATGGAACGAATTTTTGTATAATATTATCTCCACTGTCGGTCTCCCATAAAAAACCTTCACATTGAAATGACATTGGCAACCCCTTTTAATTTGACACCTACTCACTTTTTCACCTGTTTTCGGCTTATTTCTATTGTCGTCTAGACCATATGAACACCAGTAGCTGCAATTAAAAATGGTAACATCAAATGTTATACATATGTTTATGAAAAGTACATACAAAAAAATTGTTAGAAAAGGTCTGAAACTAGTATATGACTTTGTTATATGAGGTTTAGGGTTTGTTATATTTTTGAATTGCGATTTGTATGGGCGAATGTAGTCTAAAATTTTTTGTTAGAACCTTCCTCCTTTACAAATGCCTCTAGTCTTGTGAGTGGTATGGCGTGCAACAAATGTTGATGTTCAGTTCATCCCATATTGGTGTCCAATCTAGGTCTTCATACGAAAATTGAATCTTTTCCTCTGTTACCTCTTGGACAGGAAGATCGATCATGCTCTGCCATTTGGGTCTCCTTCCCATCCTAAAAATTATTACATATAGTTTTGTGTCGTTAATGAATCAATTATTTCATACTTTCCAAAATAAATTTTGAGTTGCAATTGATCATCATCAACATGAATACCATCTTAAAACATTGGAAGCATTTGAATTTTTGGCTAATTCAAAAGCCACATGTATAAAAGACAGTATTGAAATGCAAGGAAAACAACAATTTATAGGACTGCCTACTGCTTCCAGTGCACAAGCATATCACAATATGGTCATCTATAATGTGACAAAGAATGTGACATAATAAATATAATTTGACAAAGACTGTTACAAAATTAATATTATTTCAAATACATTTTTTCAATGTTGAGAGAAACTTCCATAAAAAAATTATAATTAAACTTATAAATATAATTCACATTGTATAATAATATATTTTATGGTGCTTATTTTATTTATAAAATAATATTTTTCAAAAATGATGTATATAAAATAGAAATTATTACATTTAGCTAAAAACAATAAAAACTAACAAAACAAAAACATATTTATTTAAAATAGAAGTTACAAATTAGAAAATTAAAATATTAATAACATCTTTAATGTGTGTGTGTGTGCGCGTGCGTGTGTGTGCGTGTGTGCGTGCGAAAACATAATAGTTAAACAACAATAAAATAATAATCTTCGCAACACCCATGTACCCTACTTTTTGAAAAAGGTGAACTTACAAACTAAAATTGAAGAATATAGTTATTTCAAAAAAATATAAATTGAAAAATGTGATTTCTCCACAATGAAATTTATAAAATATGAATATTCCGAAAAAAATATTTTCTCACGTATGAAATTATGACTATTATTTATTATTGAAAAAATTTACCTTATTTAAGGATTTACCATCTGTGGGTAAATTATAATAGTGTACACTATCTACATCTATAGTTTTACTTATATTTTGTTAATGTATATATTTAAAAAACTAGAAATCACTAGCATATTAAATTTCCCATGATGCAGGTATTCCAAATTTTGTGGATAATACAAACTCAATATTATAATGTGTAGAATTTTCACACTTTTATTTGAAATTTAGAAATGGTGCTAAACTTTTGAATCGTGATAAAAGTTATTTACTATACATTCTGAATAACTAGATTCAATGGCATACTAAATTGTCTATAATATACATATAGTTTATAAATTGTTAATAAATTGAGGATTACTTTTATGAACTCTTGCAATTTTCAAACTTTCTATGCAAACACCCTTCACCTTCAATTTACGCGGAGGCTCGTATTTCTATGTGTCTTCGTTTTACAAACAGGATCGGGAGAAATTAGGCTCCTGGTATTCATGTTCACTACACAAAAGAGTAACTAGTACACAAAAGAAGCATATAATTAATGTTAGTATGATACATGAAAAATCTAATATACATTATCCAATATGATAAAAAAATCACAATTTCAGAAAGCCAATATCCATGATAAAATCAAGTATGAATAAATGCCAACAACTATCCTTCACTCAAAATTCACCCTCCCATAATAACATAACTATCCATTGAAAAAGGGATGATTGTGATATTATGGGAGGGTGAATTTTTAGTGAAGGGTAGCCTTCCTGAAAATTTCCTTCGGCGGGCGGCTTTAAAAACCTCTGCACAACACATTCTACCACCCAACTATCGATGTGGAATCTAAGGGGCAAGCCCCTTCAGCACACAATGATATTTGGGTGTATCGATGTGGCATCCTAAGGGGAAAGCCCCTTCAGCATGCACCGATTCCTGTCTTTATAGAGGCACTTGCCCCCATATGCCGAATTGAGAGTGACAATATGATATAATAGAATTTTTATAGCTTCGACTTACATCAAACATTCACAACATTGCAATTGCCAATATTTAACAACTAATAAAAAAATTATACATAAAAATGATCTACACATTATCAATATTTACGACTATAATGAATCCAAAAAATTAAACTTTTCCTACTATATTCCATTTAACACAGCTAAGAGCAATGAAATTACAACTAAGAGCTTGAAGATCACAAGCATATTTAAATGAAATGTTTATATTTTCTTACGATAGTAACAAATTGACATGAAAATCTAGAACTTATTTATACTTATAGATAATATTAAGAATCATCTCAAACACTTATAACATTAAATGTGTTCAATTTGTTTAACTATATCCGTATTAATGTTTAATTTATAACTATAATAATGTTTGAGTTCAGATTTAAAGACATTTATTATTAAGGTTCTTGTTAACAAATATGAATTCAAATATTAAGGTCATACTAGTGTGACTTCATAAAATTTAATTTGGTAAATGAAAACGTGTGGAAAACCATCATGTTTTTCAACGTGCTGAAAAACACACTACGCTTTTCAACATGTTGAAAAACACGTTGTGTTTTTCATCAAGATGAAGAACACACTGTAATTTCCTCATGTTAATCACCAAACATTAATTACCTGGTTGTTACATGGTTGTATAAGTTGTTACATGGTTGTAGAATTTTTACCCACTACTTTTTCGTTATCATAAGTAATTTGTACTTACATTAATTTGGAGCCCATGAAAACAAACGTCTAGATATATTTTTAGAAGCCCAAATATGAGGAGGATATTGCATGGTTGTAGAAATTTATTAGTAAATTCTAAAAGTGAAAATGCATTTGAAATCTCTAATGAAATCCATAGATAGAGAACATAAATTCATGTGCAAACCCTAGTGTATGATATAACATATATACATGAGAATTTGGGATCTAATTTTAGATACATGCAATTATAATTATGAGACTTCATAAATTAGAATTTTCCTTGAACTATACTATGGCATAAGAATCAGATTGGGAGTTTCTATTTCTAAACATTTCATATATAGATCGAGAAAGGGAATCCCCTATAGTAGAGTATGCACTCACCTTAGAGGTATATAAAGGAATCATCTAATAATGTTCATCCTTTTCCCTTTTCTTATAATCTATTAAAAGGTTCAATTCTACTTCTTAATACCCTAACATGTTAAATTACATATACTTATACCTTGTATATGAATAAGATAGAAAGTTATGGTTCTCTATATTATTATTTGCACATGGTTATATGCAATTGTAGATAAGTTGTTCACGTGTACATGTACATACTCATGAAGTTTCCAATGTATCTTGATTGTTCCTTTTTTATAAGGTTATGGATGTGCTCTAGTATTGCTATTAGGTATTCATTTTGACTAGATGTGTTCTATAATAATTATATGTTATAAATGACATGAACACGCCTCAATTATTTTGAGACGATATATTTATAGTATATCTCACTCACCTCAAAAAAGGGGGAATTCAATATGGTTATCGCAAAGTATAGAAATTCAATTCAAAGACACATAAAGATGACAAAATTTAGAATTTAATAGAATATGTTATAGGGACATACTTACATGTACAGATAAAAACCATTCATAGATCTTTAATCTAGATGGAATCATCCAACAGAGGGTGAAACCATTGGATTTTTTTGTCCCAGATATATTTTATTTTTCTAAGTTACTGCAAACATCTAGAATGTTTGCAAAAATACAGGTTTCTAAAGGTCTCTAATATAGATTTAGGGATAGATACACAATTTCAACATAGATTTTACTACATCTTATGATAGAATGTAAGAGTCATACTGCAAGAGGATATTGTCAAGATATTTACATTACATCGTATGAAAGTTCCAAGTGAGTTACGAAGAGATATTCACTAGCTTATGTAGGCTTCTGTAGGTAAAATGTTATTTCTAGAATGCCCCTTATAATATTAAATGACACATATAAGATAATCAAATTGAAAATACAGTCGTTGGAAAAAGGGGGTCAAGACCATAGTCCTCTATGACATGCATATATGTATAAAATATCAAGTGGTAACTACTTGTTTCCATGTTTTCAATATGTATCAACTACTCTTTGTTTCTGCTTCTTCTATCATTTATTACAGGACTTTTATACCTTTTGTTGGGGTTAGCACACCTATTATATGGATATATTAATCAGATATAATAATAAAATAAATCAATACGGATGTAAACAAGAAGAAACAATACACAAGATTTAACGTGGTTCACCCAGTTTGGGCTACATCCACCAAGAAAGAACCAATTTATTATCATAGAGGAAATACAATGAAGATTTACACTCTTCCACGCCTTCTTGGATGTCCTGTACTTTCTTCTTTACAAATTTCTTTTTTTCTCTCTAAAGGAAACTTCTCTTAATTCTTAATTGAATTCTCTTTTCTAAACCCTAGTTTTATGCTTATATATGCATCTACAATATTATGGCACTTTAGCTATGAAATTACAACTATTAGATTCACTTTATAACTAAACATAGATCTAATTCCCACAACTTAATTATAGTAGTCACACACAAGAAATTGATGTCGATTAGCCTTAACTGATGTCGGTTCCTTTTTTCCTGACTGATATTGGTCCATGGGTGACCGACATTGATTCTTCAACCAACGCCAATTATTGTGTTTTCCTACAAGTTATGTAAAAGCATGCCAAGTGAAACAATTAATTTCCACAACTCAACAATCTCCCACTTGGCGATAAATTTTTGTACTATACCATACAACTTCATCCTCTGATCCTTTCTTTGGCCTTTTTATCCCTCCTCAAGTATCAAACTCGAAGACCAACAGAATTGGAGTGTAGCTCCAACTTCTCCTTTGCCAACGACTTCATTAGCATATTTGCATAGTTCTCCTTTGTATGAATTTTCTCCAACTTCAGTTTCCCATCCTTCAATACCTGACATATAAAGTGATACCTCAACTGAATGTGTTTCATTCTAGAATGAAACACTAAGTTATTTTTCAGGTGAATTACACTTTGACTATCACTATACAATATAAAATCCTCTTGCTCCTTTCCTGAATCTTTCATGAGCTTGATCATACATATCATCTCCTTGCTAGCTTCTGTAGATACAATATACTCAGCCTCTTTGGTAGACAAATCCATAACCTTCTGCAATCTAGAAATCCAACTAACTTTCATTCCACCTACTGCGAAAACATATCCAATGGTGTTCCTTCTACCATCCAATCTATGAATCCACATAGCTACGTAAAGAAGTATCTGACCCTCCATAACATAACTAAATGTCGGATATCCCTCTCAAAAATATGATAATCCATTAGACTTCTTTCCAATACTCTTTACATGGATTAGCCATAAATCTGCTCACAACTCCCACTACCTGTCCAATGTCTAGTCAGGTACAAACCATAGCATACATCAAACTCCCAAATGTTGAATCATACAGAACTTTTGCTATGTACTCAACCTCCTCGTATGATTTAGGACACTGATCTTTTCTCAATTTGAATTGTCTAGCCATAGGTGTACTTACAGGTTTTTCCAACACCTTATTGATATAATGCTTCTGAGATAAATACAACTTCTTATTTTTCATATCTCTGTGAATTTGCATGCCAAGGATTCTCTTTGCAGCTCTCAAATCCTTCATTACAAATGTGTGAGATAGCTTTTCTTTAAGCTCACCAATTACTTGCATACTAGATCCTGCAATAAGCATATCATCCACATACATTAACAAAATAATATATCTCTGATTTCCAAACATCTTGAAATAAATAAAAATGGTCATATTCACATCTCAAATAACCATTCTCATGCATGAAACTATCAAACCTCATATACCATTGCCTTAGAGCTTGCTTGAGCCCATATAGACTCTTTTTCAATCTGCATGAAAATTTATCCTTACCCTTGACTTCATACCCAAGCAGTTGATTCATGTAAATCTCTTCCTCTAAATCACCATGAAGAAATTTTTCCTTAACATCAAGTTTATCTAAATGCAAATGCTCTACTGTAACTAAACTCAATACAATACAAATAGAAGTCATCTTAACAACAGGAGAAAATATTTCACCAAAGTCAATACCTATTTTTTGTGAAAATCCTTTTACTATACGCCTTACTTTGTATCTCTTTTGTCCACCCTCTTCTCCCTTGATCATGTAAACCCACTTGTTGTGCAATGCTCTTTTACCTACTGGAAACTAAACCAAATTCTATGTTTGGTTCTTCTCTAAGGAGTCCATCTCCTCATTCATGCCATGCTCCCACTACTTGTGGGATTTATCCTTCATTACTTTTTCAAATCTTTTTGGTTCACCACTAGCAGTCAATAATAAATAATACAAGGAAGGTGAAAATCTCTTTGGAGGTATACTTACCCTTTGTGACCTTATCACTGAGATTTTGGGTGTCAAAGGCTCAATATGCTCATCTTGTATATTTGTATCTACTTCTAACAGTTACTAACGTCGGTCACCTTTTTCCGATGTTGATTTGGCTAACTGAAGTCAGTTTGTCTCTTCTATAATCGATGCAGGTATAGGGGACTAATGTCGCTCAGGGGTAAACCAATACCAGTTACTATGTAAACATGTAGGTGTTAATTTTGAATCTGAGAGTTCATTTTCATCCATAAAATTTTTAACTGGTTCACCTTTGGGTACCAAAACTTGATCCCTGTACATTCTCTTTTCATTCCAATCAATGTCACGACTCATAATTATCTTAGAACCTTCTAAATCCCAAAATTGGAATCTAAAATCACCATATCCATAACCAATTAAAGTACATCTTTTGTATTTTGCATCCAATTTCTTTCTAGTTTCCTTATCAATATGCACAAAATATTCTGATACAAATAATCTAAGATAATATAGATCTACCTCTTTTCCAGTCCAAGATTCTTCTGGTATTCCACCATCTAGTGCACTTGAAGGTCTACGGTTAATTAAATAAATTGTCATGTCTACTACTTCTGCCAAAAACTGTAAGGGAAATCCAACATGTATCTTTATACATTTAGCTCATTCCATTATTGTCATGTTAATTCTCTACAACACCATTCTCCTGTGGTGTTCTAGGAACCATCATTTCTTTGCGTATTCCATTTACTGAATAATAATCATTGAAATCCTTACTGCAGTACTCACACCATTATCATATCTAAGGCATTTTAACTTTGAATTTGATTCATTTTCCACAAGGGCTTTCCATCTTTTAAAAGTTTTAAAAAAATCAGATTTACATTTAATACAATAAACCCATACCTTTCTTGTGGCATCATCAATGAAAGTAACATAGTATTGGGATCCTCCATGAGAAGCTATATGGGCTAGTCCCCACACATCTGAGTATACAAGCTCCAATTTATGATTCTTCTTTGTTGCCCCAACTTTGAGAAATATCACTCTCTTCTACTTTCCAAAAATACAATGCTCACATAAATCAAGATGTACACATTTCAGATCTGATAACTTACCCTTTTCCTTTAAGATCTACATTCCCTTTTCACTCATATGGCCTAGATAATTGTGCCACATGATTGTATTTGAATCTGAAGTAGATAAAATAGAAAAGGAATCAGTAATATAGGTAGACAAATACAATGATCCTATCTTCTTGGCTCTTGATACAACAAGAGATCCCTTGGTAACTTTCCAAGATTCAGTTGTGAGTGTAACCATGCAACTAGTTTCACACAATTGTCCTGCAGAAATTATATTTCTTTTAAGGATTGGAACATGCCTCACATATTTCAATATTCATGTATTTCTATTCTACAATTTAAGGTGAACTTCACCTTTACCAGTAATATTGCGTGGTTCATCATCTCCTAGATAAGCATGCCCAAAATTACCCTAGACATAATTTTTCAAAATAACCCTTATTAGGGGTTGCATGGAAATAAGCTCCTGAATCTAAAATCCATGACTCAATTTTATTATCTAAGGAGAGAATTAGGGGATCTTGCATTACCTCTTTTATAACAACATTTTCCTCTTTACCTTTCTCTGGTACATTCTCTTTGTTTTCCTTGAACTAGAAATCCTTCTTTGCATGACCTTTCTTTCCACAATTCCAGGAGATTATACATCTACCTTTGTATTTAGACCTTCATTTCTTAGACTTTGATTTCCCATTATTCTTTCTCTTGTATCTTTCTTTCTTCTTTCTCCTAATTTATACATTAAAATCATTCCCATATGAGGATTCTCATGTACTTTTCCTATGTAGTTCTTCATTCAAGATTATACTAACCACATCATCAAACTTTAAAACATTAGTAGCAGACAATGTATTACTAGCAGCCATTACCAAGTTATCCCAACTATCTGGCAAAGAGCATAATAATAAAATTTCTTTCACTTCATCCTCAAATGGAATACTAACTAATTTTAATTGATTTACAATAGACCAAAAATCATTCAAATGACTTGATGCAAATCCACCTTTTTGCATATTTAAATTAAACAATTTTTTCATCAAATAAACTTTATTTGAAGCACTAGGCTTTTCAAATAGATTTTCTAAATATTTCATCAAATCTATCATAGATACTACTTCGGTAATATTCGAAGCCATAGATACTTCCAGACTCAATCTTATAGATCCCAGAGCCATTCTATCAAGAATTTTCCATTCTTCATCAATCATCTTTGCAGGTCTTTCCTTCTCATCTAATGATAAGTATAAATCTTTCTGATGCAGATAATCCTCCACCTGTATCTTCCATAATAGATAGTCATGGCTGTCAAATTTTTCTATTCTAAATTTTTCTTATTATCCATTGGTTTTCTCCCACTCAATCAAAAATCCCTCTGTGAGTAAATCTGTCAACACACACAACCCTCAAACAAAGAAGATCTGATACCAATTGTTGGGGTTAGCACACTGATTGTATAGATATATTAATCAGATCTAAGCATAAAATCAATCAATACGGAAATAAACAAGAAGAAACAATACACAAGATTTAATGTGGTTCACCCAGTGTGGGCTACGTTCACCAAGAAACAACCAATTTATTATCACAAAGGAAATACAATGAAGATTTGCAATCTTCCACACCTTCTTGGATGTCCTATAATTTTTTCTTTACAAATTTCTCTTTTTCTCTCTAATCGAAACTTCTCTTGATTCTCAATTGAATTCTCTTTTCTAAACCCTAGCTTTATGCTTATGTGCACATCTATAATCTTATGGAACTTTAGCTATGCAATTACAACCATTAGATTCATTTTACAACCAAGATAGATCTCATTCCCGTAATTTAATTATAGTAGTCATGCACAGGAAACCGATGCCGATTAGCCTTAACTGATGTCGGTTCATTCTTTCCTGACCAATACCAGTCCATGGGTGACCGGCATCGAGTACTAAGTTTTCTAGCAAGTTCTGTAAAAGCATGCCAAGTGAAGCAATTAAGCTCCATAACTCAACACCTTTAATTTTTTTATCTATACCAAATGAATATACATTTTTATTTCCCATATTTATATATTCTATAATATTATATACTCTATCCTCTATCGAACAATCTAATGTAATTAACATTTTGTCACATCCCACAACAAAGAATTTTTTATCCTCAAAATGCCTATCAGTTTCCTTACTTTACATGAAGGTGCATTCCTATATTTGAGGGTCCATTCCTTTATTTGAGGGTTCATTCCTTTACCATAATCTACATAGCTCTTGGAATTTATTTAAATTTAATTTCATCAAACATTTTAATGATTTTAATTTGCATCAATTTGGTGTAGTAACTTATGTGTTGGTACTATATGTTTCATAACCCATTTTAGGCATCTTAGATTATGGTGTTTGAATAGCCATGTAAGAACATATTGTTGATATATAATATGTTCCACAAATATTATCCCATGGGCACAAAGGACACATTAGACCCCTAGTGTGGGTAAGAAACATGTAAAGCAAGCACTTGATGTCAACCTAAACTCTTCTTGACCAACCCTAAATTTTATTGTTAAGCAACTAAAATTTTCCTATGGGAACATTACTTAGCGTGAATTTAATTATTCAAATGTGAATGGTAATTAATGTTTAGTGATTAACATGTGGAAAATGTGTGTATAAGCTTAGTTGACATTGATGAGTCAATATAAAATTGATCTTGTCATATAGACATTTAGTTGTTAATCAATGGAAATAGGAATTTTTTGTCTATATACAGAAGAGGTCTTTATGACTATGCTAGGAACTAATAAAATGGCATAAAGAGTAGTTCAATTTAAATTATTAATAGTGTTTAATGGTCAATCACAACTTGTCACATAAATTGTAATTTAACAAGACACCATTCACATATTTTACGATGTTATAAGTCATTTAATTGGTACTAAGTAAATTAAAAATATACTTTTCACTGTAATCGAAGAGTTCCAAAATAATAAATTAATGACACAATACTGGTATTATTTGATTTTTTAGTACAACATATAAGTATTATTTAAAACATTTACGAATCCATTGTTTTTTTTCAACACCTTAAAACCACAATGTATTTTGTAACAGTGTTAAACACTAAAATTTTCCACACAATATACATAATTTATTTCTAATTAGGGTGTTTATTTCTAATTTTATACACAATATATTTTCAATTAACATGTTGATTATTATAATTTCGCAAATACATATGACTATACTTTTGCAAATGTAGATTGACACAAGTAATCCCACTAGACAGACAATTTCCCTTTCATTATCAGAATTTGATAGAGTAAACTAAACTTGACAGACAATTTTATTTCTTTCTCTTACAAAATTAATTCATTACAATCGAATTATTGTTATGTAATTACCTGTGTGGTGGAGAGTTGGTGAATTAGTGTGGAGAAACTATGAAAAGCTTGAATATACTATAAATTTTACTCCATCCTGCTAACTAGTAAACTCATGCCAACTGGTAAACTTGTTGTGAATCCGCTTGGATATATTACTATTACCTCCATGTAAACTTGTTGAATCCATACTTGATGATATAGGTATACAAGACTAATGTTTTCATAATCCTTTGAATCTCCTCCATGTTTGTGTTGTATAAATAAGAGTCTCTATCAATGGCCTATCAATGTAATTTAGACAAGAAACAACTATCCTTCCGGATGTTACAAGTTGGGGCTTAGATCCATATAAATTTGTTGAATCTGTTGAACAAAATCCAAACAGCGGGCTTGACGGTGTCACGTTTTCGGTTCTGTGTAAAAATGGATAGAAAACTATGTATAATTCATGCCAGGGGAGCCGAATGGGCAACTGGATGAACCAGTTTACATGGGCAAATTCCCCTCCTAAAATGGAGTTAATGCAAGCTAGTAGCAATGGTGATACAGAGGATTCATCAGAAGATTTTGGGAGCACTCTGACTCCTCCATTACTGACAAAAATCCCAGCGCTAGTCCTCTCCTTGCCACATCATCCCAAACAATGGTAAATGTATGTGTTGCATGGGTGTTTTTATGGGGGCGCACCATACATAGGTGTAAAATGAGTGGAGGGTATCTACTTCTATATATTCGCGTTAACCCTACTCTTACCATGTGGTTTTTATTCCACTTTTTTAGCCATCATTTTTCTCATTCATGTGCTCAGATTCACCTATTCTCGAGCTGGACCTTTTAAAACTTATCGTTTTGTGATTCATGTAGCTCGTTGTCAACCTTTCCTCTTTCCTTACAATGGCTCGACCTTCTGGGTATTGATGTTGCTTAACTCAACCGCTCAACATTCTCCAACCCACCATGTCTCTTAGGCTTGATTGTGCTCTTGTTTGTTTTACAAGTTGTGGGTGTTTAGCTTTAACTCGTGGCTATGTTGTTTATGTCTCCTACCTAACTCGGGTTTATGTTTCCAGCTCATCAGGTTGTTTACCCATGAGCTCAATGATTTTTTTGGTGTGGTTCATTAATGACTTGGCTCATCATGTTATTCATAACTAGGTTGTTTGTTTTATCATTGATCGCTGTGCCTTTTGTTGGGGTTTCTATGTTTTGTGCGCAGCTCGGTTTGGGTATGTGTGTAATTCTTTCAGCTCGCTTTATTATTTATAATGGCTCACCAATACATTCATGTGGCTCACCATGGTTATTTGAGAGTTGTTCGAGTTTCATAGCTCTAAGCTCACCAAGGTCAAAAGGAAGCTTGCCATATGCATACATGTAGCTCATTACAAGGTGACCCAAGCTCAACTTTGCAATGCTTGACTCTGTTAAGAGAGCTCGACACTCTTATTTTTGGTGACTCAATTCGATCTTATCCATTGGAACTTCATCTTGGTGGGGATCGATGTCATACTGACTTTCCTCCTTTGTGTATAACTTGGCCATGCTTCCATTGGAGTTGTGATCAACTGAAGGTAAATCCCGTATTTTGAGTTTATTCACTCATTTTTCTTAGATCTGTAACTTTTACTTTTAGGCCATTATTTTACCTACATCAAAAGGTATTGAGTTTTATACCTGTAGCTCAATTTTTTAAGCATTATGTAGCTCTGTATTGTGGAGTTTTCAAAATTCTAGTGCTGAATTTTCATTCCAAGATCTGAAAATCTTGTTAATGCTTTGCCATTTTTTGAATTTTACCTTTATTGAAAATGCACAAAATGACCCTGCTTCTAAAAAAGACAATCCTGGATGCTTGCATATCCAAATTTTTATTTGATATAAATTGTTATGGTTTTTCAACATTTTGTTTGTTTGTGATCTACATAAAAAGAGGTGGAAGGTGGTGGATATGCATGTTGTTTCCCATGCTCATTAGAAGTGCACAAGGACCAAAACCCTCTCTTCCTTAACATCATGAATTTATTTCTATAGACCCATGCTAGACTCTACATTCATTACGTTTGTAGATCTGTCTAGAAGTAATTGGAGTCTTGTATTTCCTTAATATGTATGATAATTTCTTATATGGAATAAATATTCTTGTTACAATTATTGTTATATCTATGTGGATAGTTGGTTATTTTGAGGATTTGTGTAGTGTTGTCATACAGACCTGGGTGTGAAACACAAGGGTATATTAAAGGCTCTCACATTTGAGTTTGTAGTTACAATAATAGTAACGCATATGTATTGATTGGAATTTTTTCTTGCTTATATGTTAATGGTAACCAATACATTCTTGTTTTATTTTTCAGTACTACATTACTATGAGAAGCCTTGTAACTTGTGAAATGGAGGTCAGGGGTCGAGTCTGGTCCAATATGTGGGACAAAATCCTTCTCATACAACATAAATGAAGAGCATGTTTCTTGAGGTGGGTGTTGCAAACATGGTAGCATTGGTGCATCCGCAGTTGAAGAAAGTCAAGGGAAAATGTGATATGAGAGGTTTTGAAGATTTTGCCAAATTGTGTTATTAGGCCTTTCTCGTTGAAGGAACTAGAGGAATTGTTTCATTTATTCTAGAAATATTTGGAAAGGATAGCATCAGAAATTCTTCTTTGTAAAATTAGGGACCACAAAAAAGATGTTGAAGGAGATATGTTTTGCATGAAAATGTTGATTTTAGGCATCTACATGACTGCAACTTTTCATGACTATGATCTTATCACACTCACAAAAAATCAATGTGATACATAATTTTGGAACGGAATTAGTTAATTTCCTTGGTGTAGTATATTTGTGTGTTAGTATTTTTAATACATTATAAAGTTGGTGGGGCCTAAGTGCTTACCAACCAGCCACCACCTGATTCTCCATGCATTTATACAACTGGGTGCAAGGGATCCCATTGCAATAGTGCACCAAGAAGTGTGTTGGGTCACCGTGTAGTATCTAAAAAAATTGTAAAGATAGTTATAGTTATGATTATTATTATTTTGTTTAAATCAATACGTTATATCATGTGTTATATTTATGTCGAAAGTGTTACCATTTGGAACTTGAGGTTGGTTTGATTTTTTAACAACCCGCCTCCACAAATATTGCACTTTCATGTGTCAGTTCGTGGAGCATGCACAATGCACATGAATAATGAAACTCGTGAAAAGTAAACATTATGAAATATTTCCTTGTTAATAGTTATGCGTGAATAGTGTCACACATCAGGGGTTAAATTTGATGTTCGTTTAGATTTTTTTTGTAATTTTAGTTGTAAAATAATTGTAAATATTTGAAATAAATGTCACATGTGACATCAAACATTAAATTTGATGTCAGTTTAAATGTTTTTTTTAACATTTTAGCAAAAAAACTAATTACAAATATTTGAGATAACTGCCACATGTGACTTATAACTTAAAATGTGACCGTCATTTTTCATAGAGATTTATATGGATATTCTATTAATATATATAAATATACTTTAAAATAATTAAATGAATACATAATATTTGATATAAATAACATTGTTTTGTATTTTTGAAGGGAAATATTAGAAAATGAGTCACCCACAAATTATTTGACAGGAATAGGTGGCCATCAAATTTTACTATGAACAGTGAGAGCTAGGAAGAGACGATAAAATGGAGCACAAAATCAATCAATAATTCCCTTGGAGTTGTTGATATGTGTTCTCCTTCCCGGAACTTCTCTTTCCTTCAACACCTTTTTTATTCCCCCTCCTCCCTCCATGTTTCACTCCCTCCAATTTAACTTCATCAATGCATCCCCTTCAACGTTTCCATCACACATTTCATGTGCATTTTGTTGTAGTATTTTTGACAACCATTAATCCAAAGGGAAGTCCCATTTTACTGGGAGATTCTTTAGGAGGTGTCTTTGCTTCATTTCTCCCAAACGAACAAGTTAACAACCCTGACTAAGGGACCCCTCCATATAGCTAAATAATATGTGGTGCAACATTATTATTAAGCTTGATAATCTCTTTGATTAAGTTATCTCATGTTACTCAATACTTATTTCATTATACCCGCACACTGCCCACAAAAAAATATTTACCTTTTTCTTGTGAAAATATTGGCTGAAGGTCACATGATAATCACTTTTAGGGGCACCATTGGATTGACAAATACCCTCACAAATCTAAATATAATGCATCAATTTATGCTACAAAATTTACTTTTTTCACATTGTTTCGAAGCACACTATTATTCCCAAGCACATGTCAATGGCACACTTGATGTATATGTTCTAGTCTAGGTTTTCATTGGGTATGCGGGAGTATTTGTTCAGCATAACATGGTTGGGAATTCTCATTGTTGAGCAAACAATATTTTCCTAATGAGAAGAAACACATAGGATTCACGTGTAGGAGCAAGGTGTACTTGAAGGTGCAGAAGAATATGAAAGGAAACACGCGCTAGGATAAGTTGATTCAAGACTTGGCCATTTTCATGGATGCATACTATTTTTGGAAGATAGCATGTAGAGCATACATTGGTATGGAGACTTACGTGACACGTAAATGCTATTTTGGGAATGAGCATCTGATAAACGCCATGCATGAGTTCAAGATAATAATAGGATTACTTCTTCCAGTTAACTATAGGATGTCTATTATTAGCACACTTGCATGTGTGCATGTTAATGTAAAGGCACATGGTTATTATCAGTGTGTGACCTATTTTGGGAATTTTTTAGATGGTGAAGGGAAATTCCCCACCCCTATAAGTATGTAGTGAACTTTGTAGTTAGAGATAGATACTAAGAGTAAATTGTTGTAGAGTTATGTTGTTAGATCTGATACGTGCTTGACTTATGGTGATGCTTTGTAATGTGTCAGGCTTCTATGTATTACAGTGTTTAATGTAATGGAGTATGTTGGATGGATAATGGTTTTAAACATGACTGTAACTGGTTCTTATATGGTTAATCTTATTATAGTTATTGTTTAATTCATGACTCTCTAAGATATAGATATGGTTAGGCACTGTGGAATGCTTATGCTGATGTATGGTTCTGAATTTGTTGTATCTTCATCACACTAACATCCTACATACGAGACTCTAAATATGGGCTTAGTACCTTTGCATGCTTCTGGTGAGCGCTCGGCTTAGGCCAGGTGATGTGCCAACGCACCTAGGTATTATATAGTACATTTTAGGTTGCATCATTGGTTTTGTTTCCGGGACCTCTTTTTCAACTATTTTCAGGATGTTTCACGATGAAGACATATCGGTTGACCTTAAAAAGTTTTGAGGAGTGGATAAAGGATCTAGAAGAGGAGTACGCTTAGAGGTTCAGAACTAGATCTGAGTTTGACACAATCGTGTGGGTGGAGCAGAATTTGTATATTGTTTGTATGAGAGTTTCTTTGTTATATTTCCAGTAGAGTTGTATGAGTGGTTGGTTGCTTATGTGTCTAAATGAATTGTGGGTATCACACACTTTTCTAGATGCATGAAGAATTTTAGACCCTTTATGATGTTGATCTGATTTGGACACATTTTGTGGATACTTGGTTTCATGGTGTTTTGAATAGCTATATTTTGGAGTACTCAATTTCCACTTATTATTTCCCAGAGGTAGTTGAGTTTCAATTTTTACATTATCTAAGGAGAACTTATTTGTAAGGCATTCCACTAGCGATCAAAATCCTAATGGTAACCCTAAACTTGGAAGAAAAATTGATGGCTAGCTAAATCCCACCATGCGCGGGGGTAGGAACAAGTTTGGTGAAATATGGCGGACCTATCGGTAGAGAGGTAAAGAGAAGAAAGGTGGCTTAAGTATAATGAGGCATACAAGAGGGAGGTAGAGAAGCAGCGTGATATTGCAAAGCAGATGGCGTTAAGGAAAGAGATGGCTCGTGAAGGATTTCAAGCTCACACAGGAGGTGTGGAGCTAGAGCATCTAGAACTCCCCCATTTGGGAAAGCATAATAGGAAACCCTCCTCGACCTCACATGGGAGCACGCCAGCACAAATGACTTAGGTCGTGGGCATGCATCTAAATCTACCTAGCAACCTAGCCCTTGCGCTTGGTTTTCCAATATCTAGTACAACTAGTGGTTAGCAAGAAAGCTTCAGTAGAAGAGAAAGAGTAAGTCATATAGCAAGTACATCTATGGTAGGTAAAATTTCTACTTTATTGTTTGGAGGTACCTTTTCAGGTGCATTGTCAGTAAAGAACTCAAACGTGTAGAATTTTGGACTCGCCTTTAGGAGTAGTACCAATTTGCAGACTGTAGGAGTTCAGTTTAGTACCACTATTGGGACATCACTAGTCCACTTCTGGATACCAATAGATGATCAAGGGGTATAAGTGGATCTAGCTCTGGTGGTTCTGGAGGAAGAGGTAACACATGAGGTTCTGGATTAGGTAGGCAGAGTCCGTACCAACCCCAGAATATTTACATGGATATGTCTCTTGATCTTTTAGAGTATAGGGGCATACAAGATGTTGTTGAACATGTGCACATGTGTGAGATATTGTGGTGTATAAAAGGAGTTACGACTTCTAAGTGCAAGGAAATTCAGTTTACAACTACATTGCAAGGATGTGCACACAGTTGGTATAGGAATATTGACCCTGATCAGACTTGTATAGATTATGCAGCATTAAAGGATGCTTTCCTTAAGGAGTTTCATATCTCTAAGTTTGAGTAGAAGAGCATAAGTGCACTCATGGATATTAAGTAGGGAACTACTGAGAGTGTCTGGGAATATGATGCTCATTTCAAGACATTATTGTCTAAACTTTATTAAGATATTCATGCAAGCCAACATGCACAATGGTTTTTTGGGGGCTTGATCACACCTTTCAGAAGGGTGCTATCACATAAGACTTATATGGACCCGCATAAAGTACTTGAAGCAATTTTGCATGTTGAGGCAGTTAGAAGTATAGACATTATATTAAGCCCATTCCTGGAAGCACAGATTATAGCTATGGTAAATAGTTGGAGAGACTACTGGCCAATTCAGCTCATGAGACATGCACTGGGATTTATTGTACAGATTATGAAGTGGAGGGGCACACAAAGGATAGTTGTCCCCATAGGCCAGTGTGCTCATTATTGCTAGACTATGAGATATGTTATTTGGACCATGATGTCAACCGTTGCCCATTATTACAATGCGCAATAAGGAATAATGTATCTTGTTATTATAAAATTTTCTAGTCCATGACTTACAATACAAAAGATTACAGGTTGATTGGTCATATCCATGATGCCATAGATATTAGTGTGTGACATACTGGAGTATTTGATAACTCTAAAGGAAAAAGTGAGCACCATAATCATGACCACACTCAAGCACACTATGATCGGAATGAAGGATGCTTTGAAGGAGTTTGTGGCAAAGGTAGTGGATACTGTGGTGGATTAGGGGTCCAAGAACGTGGTGGTGGATGAGGTTAGTTCCCTTGTGGAACATGTTTTACATACGGATCTCTTGACCACTACAAGCATGAATGTCCTTGGAATATTACTTGTTCTTTTGTGGGAAGAATCACAGCTATGAGTTCCAAGACTTATATGAGCATCTTAACAAGTAGTATAAACAGGAGAACAAGGGTGCAAGGATGGTCAGAATACAGCGCAACGTGGAAAATTAATCGATGCCAAAGCTGGCACCGGAACTTGAGGTATTACCTATGAAGATTGTTACACACATTGAAGTTGTGCATGCCAAAGAGGCATTATAGTAGAAGCCTACAATCACCAAGGAGGAAGTTTTGCATGCAAGGTACTCAGATCCTACACATCAGAAGGAGGTTTATAAGGAAACCATGGAGGTACTTAGAAATCTTCAGGGTGAAATACAGTGTTTAAAGGAACAGCCACGGAAGTTAGAACAAAATAAGGCAACAAAGACAGTCCAATCAGATATTGGTGACTTGAAAGAGGTATGCAAAATGTTGTGCCAAGAGAATATCATTCCATTACTAGGGGATTGGCTCAAAGGAAACACTCTATGCACATGTATTGAGAATGGATGGCAGATCTTGCATGTTAATCTTCCCCCTCGTATCTTGGATTATGACAAGGATATCACTTTGAATGTTGTTTTGGATGGGTGGCTCTTGAGTAATATATTGATTGATACATGTGCGGAAGTTAATGTGCTTACTTTAGATGCATGGGTACAAATGGGACAACCTCCATTACAACCATCCTCTAATGTATTGTTCATGGCAAATCAAACTAAGGCCACTCCCATAGTAGTTCTAAAGGATGCATCCACTACTATACAAGGGGCCAAGTTCACTAGGGAATTTGAGGTCTTAACACTTGCAAAAGTAGATAGCTTCCCAGCTCTACTTGGGTGCCCTTGGTGTTATGCAAATAATGTTGATCTATGGTTCAACAAGGGGTATATAATTTTTGAGAACACGGAAGAAATAGTAATTATACCTTTCACATATGGGAAATTTGAGCCTTATGTTGACCCTTTGAGTGAGGAAGACCTGAACAAAATTTATGTACATGTCATTCAAGACCCATAAGTACTTGAGCCATCCAAGTAACGAATCCTCAAGTGGGAAGATGCATAATCTATTAGTGATACTACAAGTATTTCTTGTGACAATTGGTTACATCGCACCTATGAGATGGTTAGGCGTGAAGTAAGAATTGCATTTACGTGGAGAAGAAAACCTTGATGTATTCGAAGGATAGGTAACAACCCTATATCTCGGTATACTAGAGAACAAGATCCTACGGTTTTCCTATACGCCATGGATGAGAAGTGGATAAATCAAGCGGAAAGAAGGAATATGTTAGTATATATTGTAGACACCTATAATTATGTCTGAGCAATTTAAATACTTAAATTGTGCTAATTATCTCCTTTCCTATAAATTGGTGACATATCGGCAAAAGCGCTCACCTTCTCTCCTATCATCGTTAATTAATTACACTACGCTAATTAATTAAGTCACATATCCAACGAATACCCCAATTAACAACCTTTTGTTAATAAATCCCCCCTTCTATCTAGACTAATTAATTATTATTAATTAATTAGCTTCCCCTTTCATTTAACTAATAAATCAATATTTAATTGATTTAATCCCCTTCTATAGTCTAAATCATGCTAATATTCCTCTAAAAGCTTTTATAAGCTTGCACATCTATTAATTAATTATCTTGATCAATTAATAAACTCCCTTTACCCACAGGAGTCACTAAAGGACAAGCTAAACCCTCCTAAAGTTAACTCAACGCTATCTAGACCCCCCTTATCCACAACTATCTCAACATCTCTATTATCCCACATGCAAAGGGATGTAGTGATTCCCTTATCCATTGGGTTATATAAATAACCCTCCTCCTACCTTTACATTTACACCTAAATTCCTTGAGAAGACAAAAGCAAAGCACATAACAAATAGACTATAAGCTTCTTTGTTATTCTTAAGAAATTCACCATTTGAAGAGCTAAGCCTCCTTTCTTGCATTTTCTAGCCAAGTGCTTGGGTCATATGGGAATAGTCAAAGGGGTCTTGTAGCCAATCTTTGATGAGCTCCCATTCCTAGGTTCTTGAAGATCAAAACAATCAATTTGATTGCCATGGAGTCTACATAGGTCCATTTGCTTTTGTTGGTAATCTAGAGAAGTAGAGGTTTTTGAATACTTTAGCATGTTAATTTGATCTTAGTTCAAATTTAATGCATTATGCTTAGTGTTGATCTTGTTTAGCTCTCATCTTGATGGTGCCTAGATTTTGACTTAGCTTTGTTATAGAACTATTTAGGTGGTAGTTCTTATTCATCTAACTTAGCTTAAGCAAAAATACACGCACACATTTGGCATGCCCTAATCTAATCCTAAAGTGATTTTTAGGCTTTATTCCCACATGCACCCAAATTCCAAACTCTCCCAAGTGAAAAACTATGAATATAAGGATCACCCCTCCCTCTCAAACACACACCTTGTTTATATAACAAAATATCTCTCACATTTGGAGATATTGGCATTAGACCTCATTTATACAATGGAAAGTTGCAAAATCTATGGAATGAGGCTAAAGAACCTCAAAGCTTCGTGAAATCATCCATGCACCATGATATTAGAGCTAAAAAAGAGAAACTAACATGCAAGCATCATAACTTTGACAAAAACATCAAAAACTAACATGTATACTACTCTCTACTCTATGAAAGCTTAATGAAAGTGAACCTAGTTAGATTCTAAGCAATCAAATTGTGTGTTGTTTACTCCCAAACATAGTGAAGATATATCTCCAAGTTGGCTACATGGTCAAGCTTTAGATCTTCCCTTACTAACTATATTTGAAATGGATGGAAGATGGAGGAGCTTCAAAAATGGAGGATAGCCAAGATCAAATGCCTATTAGCTTGGCTAATGCAAATGAGGTCTAATTCCAATATCTCCAAATGTGAGAGAGATTTTGTTATGTAAACAAGGTGTGTGTTTGAGAGGGAGTGGTGACCCTTTTATTTATATTTTTTCACTTGGGAGAGTTTGGAATTTTGGTGCATGTGGGACTAAAGCCTAAGAAGCACTTTAGGATTAGATTAGGGCTTGCTTCTAGTATACCTTGTTAGGAGGTCACATTAACTTATTATATTTACTTACATCTTGGTCATTCCCTTGAACTTTGCATAAGTGAGGACATCTTGTTAATTATCTTGTGACACCAACTACTTTTTTGAAGCATAGTCTAGGAAGTACTTCATTCATTAGATTGGCTTAGATACCAAACATTGTGTCACTGTTGTTTTATCACTCTATCACATTGGTACGTTAACATTTATACTCATTCATATTCTTGACATTCAATTTTCATTTCACTTAGGTGTGATCACAAATTTTTTAACATGTTTACAACTTACCTTGGTGAAACTATCATACATTATGGCTCCTAAAACACGATTAGGGCTCAAGAAGCAAACATACGGAGCACAACAAGCACAAGCTTCGGAAGCCTCAAATAGACAAGGGTCAAACCCTTTTATTGGGCATTATCTAGGAACTCTCTTTCCCATAGAAAAAGAGATAGAAGACATGGTAGATCATAGTGGTGACAAATTTAAATTCCCACATACGGAATTTGACTTTGACCCCACCTTCTTAGACAAATTCCTTTTTAGGAACAAGGATAGGGTGCTAGCACGGGTTGTAGAATTGGGGGCCAAAATGCCCACTAAACATGAAACGATCCCACCTATAAATAACGCTAATGAGGAGGAGCGACCTCTCATCAACATGGAGGATATTTTAACACATGGACATGCTTCTACCTCCAACATAGGAAATGATAATGTAGTGGGACATAGAATACCCTTTATCAAAGTGCCACGTAAAATCAAGTTAGGACACGAGAATGTTGAAGAACAATCACAATATGAAGAATAAGAGGAACCTCTGGAAGAAAAAGTCACCATTCAACAACAAATTAGCAACCTTAGTCGAAAATTAGCCTTGCTAACCTCTCATGTATAAAAGGAAGCAAGCAAGAATGTCCAAAAGACAAGGCCTAAGGTCAAAATCAATGAACTTCATAGAGAAAACCAAGGAGGGGACAATACGGAATACAGTCGAGTGTATATACCTGCTTCCCCCACTAAAGACCACTTGCTCACACAAGGAGTGTAATCTATGAAAACAACACTCACAAGTATTCAAGAGATCAATGTGGGGAGCATTAGAAAGTATCAATATGAAGAACTATGTCCCCATCCTTTTGAAAAAGCTATGACACTTCAACCTTTCCCTAAAAAAATTGACATGCCAAAATTCAACAAATATAGAGGAAAGGGAGACCCACGAGATCATGTCAAGGATTTCTATATGACGTGTCAATAGGTGTCCTATGGTGATAATTATCTCATATGAATTTTTCCCAAAAGTCTAGGAGGTCAAGCCTTGGAGTGGTTTACTCGTTTACCTTGGGGGTCTATTTTTACCTAGCCAGAATTGGCAGAGATGTTTTTGTGTCACTTCTCAGACAATATAGAAAGTGATATCACCATGGTAGACTTATGTGGCACCAAACAACATCCTAATGAGAATTTCTCTAGCTTCTTATAATGGTGGAGAGGGATAGCCAGTTTTTTCCCTTGTGCTTTCCCTAAAAAATAGCTGGTAAGTATCTTTGTGTCAAACCTAAATCTAGACATCGCTTTCCCCCTTCAAATGCATTGTGTTTGCACTTTTGAGGAGCTCATCGAAAAATGTGTTCAAATAGAGAAAGCCCTTATTGCTAAAGGAACTCTTAAGTCACAATCTAAGGATAATCAAAGTGTTAAACCTACAGAGAAGCTGAAAATATGTAACAAAAACAAAAACGTGGTGGGAGACGGGATCATAGATTCCAAACGTGTACAAATTGTTCAAACTTGTCAACCTTTTAAACTGACCAAAGGACCTATTCAACCACCACCTAAGTGAAGAATGTTCACTCCTCTCAATGAGCCTTTGTTGGTTATATTAAAATAATTGGATGTGGCTCACATGGTGACTTATCCCACAACACAACCCTTTGATGGCAGTGCTCCAAAACCATCATGGTACAAGGAGTATGACTATTGTGAATTACATCATGTCAAGGGACATAAAATAGAAAAATGTTTGCCACTTCATCACTATATCCAAGACCTCATCGAAAATGGGGAGATAGAAGTGGATAACCCAGAGAAAAATCAGACACCCAATGAAAAGATGGGGATATATAAATAACCATTCCCCAAACATGGTAAATCAGAAGAGTCAAAGCCGGATCAAGGAGAGTCATCCCAGAGTTATAAAGCTACGAATTATTTATATACCAAGAGAGACAAAAATCATTATGATTCACTTATTAGATGTATTCGCTCTCCTAGTGACCATGTGAACACCATCTGAATCAAGGGAAAGGATTGCATCATGGTAATAAGGAATGCCCACCTCATGATTCATGAACCCTCTCCACCAACCCCGCGCAATGGTAGGTATGACCTCTTAGAGCAACTTGAGAAAATGTCTATCAAGATTTCGATCTTGGATATTCTTAATCTATCAAATGTGCATTAACACATTTTGTACCAAACTCTTCAGGGATCAGGTGTGCCACTAGAGGTAGATCCTACACATCTTCAGGCTACAGTAGCAAACATTGTGCCAACTGAACACATTTCCTTCAATCATAGGGAAATCCCTGCTGAAAATCCAACGCATAATCTCCCTTTATATATTGAGGTATTTTTTACCCGTAAGAAGATCAAACAGGTGCTTGTGGACAACGGATCAGGGTTGAATATATGTATGCTGAAGTTGGTTAAGTAATTGGGACATACTAAAGCAGACCTTGAGTCAAGCATCATTACTATAACTACTTATGACAATATGGAAAGGGAGTCAGCTAGCACAGTCATGTTGCCCATGAAATTCAGTCCCACTTGTCATCACAAAAAGTTCCATGTCCTGGACTTAGAAATTCTATACAATATGCTTCTAGGCTGGCCATGGATTCATGCCATGCAGGCCATCCCATCAACGTTCCATCCATGTATTAAACTGAAGCACGAGGGACACACTATCACAATACAAGGAGATTTAGATCCATTCGCTCACTACAGAGCTCTCAATAGTTTTACACGTAAGGGTATCTATGTGTGTCCCTCCACTGATATAGATGTTCCTCTCCAATCCGAAGCCATGGAATCCCAGGTAGATTCGGATTCTCTCAATTCTTTCGCTCATGGTGCCTCTACATCAACTTCTCCTTTTGATTCATCGGAGATGAAGGTTCTAGAATACAGCTATGGAGAGTATAATGTGCAACAAGCCCTCCTAGTTTCAAACCTCTCATTGTCACCTAAGACTAGAGGACAACCCAACTATCATTTTAGATGACCTAGAAATGAGCAATCTAATGGGTCATTTTTACCTAAAGGCTTTCTGGCTGAAGAAAAATTGTTGGATTCACCTACGACTTGGGTCCCAGAGGATACTTAGCCAACATGTTATCGAACCCCTGAATACGAGAAATCTAGTAGAATGATGTACTCCATGGGATATAAGGGCATAGGATATGGAAGGAACGAGCAAGGATAGTGAGAGCCTGTTCTTCTCCTGCATTTTAAAATAGAAAGATACGGCATTGGAATTCACCCTTATGGGACACATCCCAATGATCAAGATGTTACCTGCTCTAAATGGGAGGATAGCTCTGACTATCTAGATAGTGATATAGATTCCCATTGTAGCCAATATGAGGATCTTGCCTCTATAAACCTATTCATGAATATCACTGTCCTAACCATAACCCCTACAGAACCTACGCTTGACCTCATTTACCCTTCCCTTGTTGAATGGGACCAACAATGTCATATGTCACTATATCTATTTGAGAATGATGAAGCTATCACAGAGTTCGTGGGCATTCAGGAAACAATTCCCATTGGAGACCATTAAAAAGGCTTCTATATTGACCTGGATACCTGCACCTACTTTGGAGAGGAGGCGGAGCTTCGTGGTCAGAAAAACTTAAGAAAAATTTAGGGCAAAAGTTCCAACGCAAAGCCTCAAAAAAAATCAAAGTCCAAGTCGCACAGTGAAAACCTCTTTGAGGCACTGGCAGAAAAATAGGTGCAAAAATAAAGGGACAATAAAAGTGACCATGCCAAGGATGAAAATCTCGTGGAGACATCCTTAGATGAAGATCTCAATCTTCCTCCCAATCCTGCGCATATGGAGGACTTGTCAAAGTTACTAGAAGAGGAAACTATCGATGTAAACATTAGCATAGAAGAGGACCCAAAGATAGTCAAATTAGGAGCTTCACTCTTGGCACAGAACAGAAAACATTCACCATGCTACTACGGGAGTTTATAGATGTATTCACATGGTCCTATAAGGATATGTTAGGCTTGGATTCAACTTTGGTCTTGCACAGCTTAGTTGTACATGCAGACGCTAAGCCTATTAAGAAAAATCTCAGAAAGATGCATCCAAAGGGTGGCCCTCCTAGTTAAAGAGGAATTAGAAATATTGCTTGCAGCAGGATTCATTCGGCCCATTGATTACTCAGAATGGATATCCAACATCGTCCCTGTCTAGAAAAATCCTATCGAGATCAAAATCTACACGGATTTTAGAGACATAAATAAGGCCTGCCCTAAGGATGATTTTCCATTGCCAAATATTGATATGATTGTGGATTCAATAGTAGGATATGACATGTTATCTCTTATGGATGGATTTTTAGGTTACAACCAATTCAACACAAGACAACTTTTACAGTTCCTTGGGGTACCTTCTGTTATCAGGTAATGTCGTTTGGTCTTAGGAACATAGGAGCTACTTATCAAAGGGAAATGAAGGTAATTTTCCATGATATGATCCATGATATCATGGAATACTACATGGACAATATCCTCAAAAAATATAAGAAAAGGGAGGATCACGCTACCATTTTGTGGCATATCTTTGAGCGCCTACGAGAGTACAAGGTACATCTGAATCCAAAGAAATGTGTGTTTGGCATGCTATTAGGAAAATTGTTTGGTTTCATTGTATCAAGAAGGGGAATTGAGGTAGACCCTGATAAAGTGTTTGCTATTACTGAGATGCCTCCTCCTAAAAATATTAAGCAACTGTGCAGCTTACAGGGAAAAATATAAGCTATTCACCGCTTCATCTCCCAGCTGGCCGATAAGTGTCATTCGTTCACTCACCTACTTAAAAAGGATGTTTCCTTCATCTAGGGACTAGAGCAATGGCAGGCCTTCATCTTGCTTAAGCAATAATTGGCCAATCTGCCTGTCCTCATGCCTCTAACTCCTTGTGAGCCGCTTGTGCTTTATATCTCTGCTACTCAATTTTCTATTGGTGCGCCACTTGCCCAATATGACCTTGGTCACAAATAAAAAATTGGCCTACTACCTCAATTGCACTCTTATCACTTATGAGCTCAACTATCCCGAAATGGAAAAATATTTTTTGGTTGTAGTTTTTACCTTTCAAAAACTTCATCATTATCTGTTGAACACCAAAACCAAGCTTATATCCAAAGTCGACCCCCTCAAATACTTGTTGTCTAAACCCGCCCTCACCGGTAGAATGGCTAATTGGATCATTCTACTAAGTGAATTCGACATCGAGTTTGTGCATCAAAATTCGGTCAAGGGGTAGGTACTCGTTGATCAATTAGCAAAAGCACCTTTACAAGGGACTGAACCTTTGAATCTAAATCTACCAGATGCCTCATTACTATACATTAAAGAATCTGTTGTGTGGAAGATACGCTTTGACAGGTCTTTTACTTTTCATGCTTCAGGGAAGGTGTGGTCCTCATTATTCCTTCTGGCAACCCCATACCTCAGGCTTTTCGTCTTAGTTTTCCTTGCACGAACAATATCATAGAGTATGAGGCACTTATTATAGGGATGAAGCTCAACATCAAATGGGACATTCATCATGTTAATATTTTTGGTGACTCTCAGTTAATCATCAAGCAAGTTAATGATGAATACAAAGTTAAGGATGAGAAACTCATCCCTTATAAGAAGCTAGTAGAAACTCTAAAAGAGTATTTTTTGCATATCACATTTGAACATATTCCAAGAGTGCAAAATAGATATGCAGATGTTATGGCCATAGTGGGTTCTATGCTCCGCATTCTACCAGAAAGTAATGACATGCCATTCTTTGTTGAAAATCTACACCAACCTACGTACGACATGTCATAATCATATATGTCTTGTGATGTTTTTGGTCCCAATTCCCCATGGTATGAGCCCATATTTACCTATCTCAAATACAACGCATTCCCTCTCGACATCTCCCGTTCTAAGAAACAAAGCCTAATTCACCAAATAGCCCATTATACCCTTTTAGGAGGTACACTTTATCATCGTGGCTATGATGGGAATCTGTTACGTTGTCTCGATATGACATAGTCGGTCCAAGAAATTAAATAGGTGCATGAAGGGGTGCGTGGAGTTCATACTAATGGAATGGTTTTAACCAAGAAATTTTTAAGAGAAGACTATTATTGGCCTACCATGGAAATCGACTATTGTAACTATGTAAGGAAGTGTGTACTTTGTCTGAAGTATGGAAATTTCATCCATGCTCCATCACAGCCGTTACAACCCATCACCACCCCACGGCCATTTTCTAAATGGGGACTTGATTTAATAGGGAAGCTTACCCCTACTTCATCTAATGGCCACACCCACATCATCACGGCTACTAAATACTTTACCAAGTGGGTGGAAGTTGTCCCTTTAACCTATGTAACAGGAGCTCAGATTTCCAAATTCATCATGAATCATATCATTTGCCGGTATGGCATTCCTGCAGGCATTGTTACTGATAATGGAAATTCATTCAAGAATAAAATGGTAAAGGATCTCTGTCATCTGTTCCAAATCAGGTTAAAATGGTCTACGCCGTATTATCCCCAAGGCAATGGATAGGGTGAGGCCGCTAATAAGACTTTGGTGTGAATAATGGAGGAGATGGTAAGTAAGACAGGTCATAATTACCATTTGTAAATCCACCTAGCTCTTTGGGCTTACAGGACCTTGATTTGCGCTCCTACAGGTGCAATGCCATATTCCCTAGTATTTGGAACGAAATCTATCATCCCATTAGAAATTGAGCTTCCTTCCCTAAGAATCTCTGTCAGGGATTATCTGGATAAAGATGAAGATTATCGAGTGGCTAGACTGGAAGAGTTAGAACTCCAAGATGAGAAGCGCATCCGTGCCCTTAATCACCTCAAATTGTATCAGAACAAAGTCTCCAAAAATTACAACAAAAGAATCATACCTCATCAGTTTGAGGTTGGTGATTTGGTCATGAAGGAGAATCAATTCAACACAAGGGCAGAACAAGAAAATAAAGGAAATTTTGAACTGCATCGGTTAGGACCTTATGTTATCGTGGCCAAGTATGGCATAGGAGCATACAAAATTGCTCACCCTAATGGTGATGAGCTCTGTGAGCCCATGAATGCCTTGCACCTTAAGTGCTTTTATGCTTAAACATGGCGCAAAAATTAGAAAAAAGTAAAATCAAAAACATGGTAAAATAATCAAAATACAAAAAAATCAAAAAAGAGAAAGAAAAAGAGAAAACAGGCCATCCTTAAGTGAAAACCACTCAATTGTGGCACTTTGGATGGGTCCTTGGGTGAAAACCGGTTTCCGACGCCTTGGGGGGATTCGTTGTTCACAAGTATCTTGCATCTAGAGGGTACTTTTACTTAGCCTAGGGCTAGTTCTGCCTTTGAGATTCCCTGTGAGCCTACTCTTGTCAAGCCTTGATCCGGATTTGTCACCTTTTATTCATCTATGGGGGCATGGTCTTTTTCTATTCCCCATCTCATGTTGAGGGCACTTCTGCGACCTCACCTTCCTGTTTATAAGCACGTGGCATTTTCCCTTGTATATTCCCCACCTGACGCTAGGAGCATCCACGCTTTATTGGTTACCTGTACATAGCTCTAGAAAACTGCTGGAAAAACACAAAAACATTCAAAAATGTTAGAAAACCCTAAACAAGAGAAAAAAAATTTGCAAAACCCTAAACAATAGAAAAATGTTTTGTAAAACCCTAAACAATAGAAAATTGTTTCGCAAAACATCAAAATAATAGAAAATTGTTTCACATAAATCAAAACAATAGAAAATTGTTTCAAAACAAAAATCTTGCAAAATCATTTACTTTAGTTTACTTGCATTGTCTTGTTTCTTTCTTTGCTTGATTGCTTGTATAGTTACTTCATGATTGTACATTTGTATTGTTTGTTGCTTGGATATACTTTGTTAGGATTCATCTTTTCTTGATTAGATTAGATTTATTCTTACTTTTTCATAGTAAAGTGTGTTTTTTCATGCTACTGAATCATGGTACATTGTTGTATTGGTTCATTATGTTCTTTGTTAGCATTTGATTGTGTTTTCTTGTTGCATGTGCATTGTTTTGTTATCACATCATCATATTTCCATCAGTATCATCACATCTAACATCATCTATACATCATATATCAAGAAAAAGATAAGCATACATCATACATGAATGCTAAGCTAGTCATCACATATTGTATCATCAAATGGGGGCAAGAGGGATCACAAATATCAAAATCTATCCCCCCCACACCCATATTTTCATATCATCCCATCCACTAAAGTTTGGCACATCACATGAGCAAATACATTTGATATATTCTATAGAGTTATCATCTAGAAATCAAAACACATGTGATACATTAACAAATCAGGATACATATACATGTGAAATCAAATCGGAAAACATCATAAACACATCTATATATCCATATCCTCCATCAAAAATGACAAACAATGTCCATATCATAACACATGTGTCATGTCAAAAATGTCCATATAATACACATGTGTGGTATATTTGTATCAAAAATGGATATACATCGTTGTTATACATCAAAAATTCCTTAATCTAAGGCATACAAAATGATGGTATACATCAATCAAAGAATACACAAGGCCTTCATCAGAGGCATATGTCAAAAACTGCTATACAATAAAGAATGATGTACATCAAGCACAAACTACTCATAGCCTTCATCAAGAGGCATATGTATCAAAACAATCATTAAGGTTGACTTGAGCCCTCAGATGGGGTGGCTGGTCTGTCCCGTGGTGGAGGCATAGCACGAGCATCACTCAGTCTCATTGATTTTCCCCATGGCTGCTCTACTAAGGCCTGAGGCCTCTCTGACTTGGTCCCTCTACTCGACTGCTGGCTATAGGAAGGTACCCACCACTCAGCTGGAACTGCCTCAAAATATAACAATCGATAATAAGATGCTCTACCCTTTATTGTAGCTAGATCTCTGAGTCTAGGTTGTCACTACTGTGTCATCTATGTGTCAGAAGGAAGTTATCTCTGTTGATGCTTGGGAAAGCTCAGCCTGACCCACTACTCACTCTGATCTCAACCTGTCTCTCCCCAGTGTCATAGGTTGTAGCTGGACCTATGTCTGTTGATATAGGCTCGTCACCTGAGCCATCTATGTGGCCATTTGTCGAATCTATTGGAAGTGAATAGCACTATCACCTCCCTGGCTAGCCTAAGCCCGAGCCTGGCCTCTCTCCACCATGGCTTGGTCTCTCTCTGCTAAGGCTTGATGCAGATGCTGCTAAAAGGTGGTTGTCTATGCCACTGGCTGCACCACCGAGGCATGTCCCTGTGCCACTCTGGATGATTGTCCCTGCTCTCATAATCTAAGTTGGGGAAACTGTGCAGGTGCCTGTACTGGTCCTTATGGCCTCTATCCATGTACCTGTGCTACACCCTACTCATTGTGTGGCAGCCCATCAAATGGATCAACTGGGTCACAGGCTGCCGCATCCTATCTCTCATCACCACCCAAACAAAGCTCTCATGGTGGTCGAATACCTGTTGCTCAGGCCTCATTTGGGATAGTCAAGCATTGGGGTAAAATAGTAGCATACCAAGCCATGTAATCCATAGTGGTGCCTGAATCTCTTACCTATCAAGAAAGATCCCATACCTATGGAACCACCTGTAAAAATTTGGCCCTAGCACGGGCCACCTGTATGCGTGGACCCATGGTCGGCCTCTTAGAGTCTCAGCAGGCATACCACAGGTCAGGCTATGGAACCCCCTGCATCATGCACAGCTGTCACTGACATCTTTCTACCATGTATAACTCAATGATATAGTTCCAACTGCCGAGAAGGAAGTGCTCCACTATACAAATGCTAAGCTCTACTACATCCTCTGGCCTATTTTATCTACCTGTAGGGTCTCCGTATGATATCCCTGTCTAGCAACTCATCAAACTCTTGTTGATATATGAACAAACTACCTAGGTGACCTCGTATGTTGTCACCTACTGAAACCCATGCCATATAGGACATCTCCTCTAAGGCTCGGACATGTAGTGTGCCTATGAGGTGCCCGATAGCTATGTGGTCCCATGACCAAATCTGCAATAGGGAGGTAAGCCCCACCATCTTCTGACGGTGGTATGTAACCAAATGTAGATCCCAGTATAGATGTGCACTAGCCCCAGCAATAACGCTCACCACTGAAAATCCTATGCACTAAGGTCATTAGACCTCTAGGGAAGGATGTCCCGGTCTTATCAATGAGCAAAAACCAACTGATAAGTGATATAACATATAATGGATCCCGGTGCATTATCGAATCCGCTATGCACTCATGGAATGTAATTGTCATACCGTCATGTGGTATATCATCTATGTCAAATAGGTCACTTACAGCCACCCTGATCCGCCCAAGTTAGCTAGTGTACTCAATCAGTGAGCCTAGGATGGGCACACAGAGAATCTATGACACGTCCTCTAAGGTCACTGCCATCTCTCCAGTAAGAAGCCTGAAACACTGGCTTTCACTGTGCCACCGCTCAGCCAATACAGTAAGTAGCCCATGATCTAAAGTAATAGATGGCATCCGGGATACGGGACCTAGGCCCACCGCCTCTAGGAGTATAGCCACCACACACCAGTCTCGTCGATGCATACTCCCCTCTAGCTCATCAATGCGTGAATGATGCTCATGTGTCTGAAGCACGGGTAAGTGTCTCTATAAAAACATTCCATTCATTAGTTACTAACATTTCCTCTAAATTATACCTATCATTTTTAGGGTTAACCCAAAAATCCTAAAAAAAAATCTAAGTGCCATCATTTTTGGCATTTTTCTATTTGTCCTCTGTCTGCTAAGTGTTCCTGCACACCCTTTCGAGCATGTACAATCCCTATGGCTTGTGTGCCATCCTTTTGGTGCATGCACATGCATACAACCACTTAAGGGAACTTACACCATCATCCGGGCACCTGCGCCACCATTCGGATGTATGTGCCACCTTTAGTGCACATGCACCCACGCGCATGCATGCTGACGCGACCTCTAACCCTAATTCCTACTTCTAGGGGCATGAGTTACAAAATTGACAGAGAGGGTTAGGATACTCACAAATACACCATATTTTGTGTGTCACTCATACCCTCAGACTGTGTCTACCTGTCTCAGTCGGTCTCATGCTCTCACCATCTTCCTCGTCGTTGTCAGAGCCTCGCGGTAAAAACTCGACAGTGGTCAGTAACAAATGAATTGGTCACAGTGATTTACTCCCACCCAGGTGGGGTATATCAACCTATTTTTCACCGGCCATGGTGCCTAGAGGCTTGTTTTAACCACCGTTTTCTCCTCTGCTCATTGTGGAATAATTATTTTATTTAAATAATTATTTTTCTTTCATTTTTCACTGTTCTGGGGCATTTTTTCCGTCTTGTACACCTTTCTTCTCACTAGGACAATTTTTATTGCTCCTGGGTGATTTTTCTTCTTATCCACACTCTCGTAAATAATTATTTTTAAATATATATATATATATTATTAATTTTCCCACTATACAGGGACATTATTTGTCACATGTCTCTTCTTTCTTCCCCCTGGGGCATTTTCTTTTGCATCTAGGCACTTCATTCTATTTCTTCTATTTTCTTCTACTATCCACCACATTTTAGAAAACACAAAACAATATATATATATATATATATATATATATATCACTTCAAAAATCCAAAAACAAGGTAAAATTCTCCACAAAATCCTTAAAAAGTAAAAAACCTACAAAAATAGGTTCCATGATTTTTACGACTTGAAACTTGTGTCTTGTGCATGGTATTCTTTCTGTATCCTACTGGTTTGTTTCACCGATCAATATGACTTGTGGATCGTTGGATTCACAACCATTCACAAAGCTATTTGTTTGCTTCGTCTGTACTATGGGGCATGTCTTGTTTCCTGGTGTTGTTTCGTTGTGCACAAAGATTTCTCCTTGGACCTTGTGTCCATCATCAATTCCCCTTGTATGTATCCTTGCTCAGGGCATTATTTTTAAACCTTATCGTCAATCACAAACTTGTGGACCTCTTCAGCTTGATAACAAAACATTTATACAACTGTCTTGACCGTTGTTGGGTTGGATAGGTGCATTCATACTTGTTTTCCCTATTAAATGAGCTTGTTTCCTTCTCATATGGCATTGCATTTTGTATGTTGCATGGAGTTGGTGTTTTCAGCAATGGACAATCGTTCGTAGTATGGCTTTTCATTTCATTCTACTTTTTTTGTATGCTTATATTTTTCATAATGACCAATGACATAGATCTTTTGGCAATATGATGACACTGAAGTTGTTCCAATGCAAAGGATAAAGGCTAGTTCTTCTCTCCACTTCTCCATATTTCTTTTACATCACTTTCCTCTCACCCCTAATCTTCCATTTCACCGAGGCATTCTTCCCCTGCCCATTCTTCTATCTATTTCTCACCTTTTTCAATCGTCGATCGTCTTCCTTCATCACCCGATCGACACTCAAGGGGGCATCTCTCACTTCTACTAATTTTTTTCTTCTACCCCTTCAAAATTTCATTCATCTACTAGCTTTAAAGTGGTGTCACTTACACTATCCCAAAGAGGGGAAAATGTAGACACCTATAATTACGCCTGAGCAATTTAAATACTTAAATTATGCTAATTATCTCCTTTCCTATAAAATGGTGACATATCGTCAAAAGCGCTCACCTTATCTCCTATCGTCGTTAATTAATTACACTACGCTAATTAATTAAGTCACATATCCAACAAATACCCCAATTAACGACCTTTTCTTGATAAATCCCCCCTTCTATCTAGACTAATTAATTTTTTTTAATTAATTAGCTGCCCCTTTCATTTAACTAATAAATCAATATTTAATTGATGTAATCCCCTTCTATAGTCTAAATCATGCTAATATTCCTCTAAAAGCTTTTATAAGCTTTCACATCTATTAATTAATCATCTTGATCAATTAATAAACTCCCTTTATCCACATGAGTTACTAAAGGACAAGCTAAACCCTCCTAAAGTTAACTCAACCCTATCTAAACCCCCCTTATCCACAACTATCTCAACATCTCTATTATCCCACATGCGAAGGGATGTAGTGATTATTTTATCCATTGGGCTATATAAAGAACCCCCCTCCTACCTTTACATTTACACCTAAATTCCTTGAGAAGACAAAAGCAAAGCACAAAGCAAATAGACTATAAGCTTCATTGTTATTCTTGAGAAATTCACCATTTGAATAGCTAAGCTCCTTTCTTGCATTTTCTAGCCAAGTGCTTGGGTCATATGGGAATAGTCAAAGGGGTCTTGTAGCCAAGCTTTGATGAGCTCCCATTCATAGGTTCTTGAAGATCAAAACAATCAATTTGATTGCCATGGAGTCTACATAGGTCCATTTGCTTTTGTTGGTAATCAAGAGAAGTAGAGGTTTTTGAATACTTTAGCATGTTAATTTGATCTTAGTTCAAAGTTAATGCATTATGCTTAGTGTTGATCTTGTTTAGCTCTCATCTTGATGGTGCCTAGATTTTGACTTAGCTTTGTTATAGAACTATTTAGGTGGCAGTTTTTATTCATCTAACTTAGCTTAAGCAAAAATACACACACACACATATATCTTGTGCAGGACACTAGAGCGTTGGTGGATGGTTCACAGGGATAATCTTATTGAATGGAATGAAGTTATAATTGCTCTATCCACTCGATTCTTCAGAATCAATGCACCCACTACAATCTGCATGTATCATGGTAATCAACCTATTCAGCACCATGTTTAGCAGTGTGACGGACTCTAAATAGAAGGATAGCAAGCTTTACCACCTTCACTTTAGATGCACAAACTTTATTCCACTTTAAAAGGTTGTGCACGAGCCTAGTATGTTTATGCAGAACTACATAGAGATTGGAAATTGGTAGGACATGATTGCAGGAATGACCTAGACTTTTGACTACTTCTCTACTAAACCTTTGGTGGAAGAGGCATTAAGGGTTATAAAGCGCTTAACTATGGGAGACAGTGTAAATGCTGAAGAACTCATTCAGGAGTTATTTGGTGAGATATACTCAAGAGCGCATGTTGAATAAGTAGAAGATACATGTACCACACTACTTTAGTGCGCTTACTTTGAGAAGTAAAAAGGTAAGATGGTCTACATGGTGAATGATGAAGAAGTAGAAAATTTGGATATAGATCATTCAGCAGGTACGCGTGAGGTGTTAGATAGTGTGGATAAAAACGTGTGTGCCTATCATGAGCCTATGAAGACCAAGAAAGTGAACATTGGCATAGATGTTGAACCTAAGGAGGAAATAATTGGGGATTATTGGACTAATTCTGAAGTGGCAAAGATAATTACGTTACTACGATTTTTTTAGGACTTACTGCCTAGGAGTTACCATGAGTTAAAAGGAGTGCATGATTCATTAGGAGAGATGAATATTAAGCTAAAGGAAGGTGCATGCCCAGTCAGGAAGAGACCTTATAGGATGAACCCTAACTTGCGCGTAAAATTTAAGGAATAAATTGACATTATGTTGAAATTTGGCATCAGCAAGCCCTTAGAAGAATTAGAGTGGGTTAGCCCCATGGTGATCAGTATAAAGAAACATGGTCAGATTAGGATTTGTGTGGATTACATGGAATTGAATGTTACATGTGTGATTGATCATTTTCCTACACCTTTCACAGAGGAAATATTAGAAGGTGTTGCAGGGTGTGAAGTTTATTCTTTTACAGATGGATTTTTGGGTATCATTAGGTTAGAATTTCACAGGAGGATCAAGAGAAGATAATTTTCACCACTAAATGGGGAAGTTTTGCGTATACTGTGATGCCCTTTGGTTTGAAAAATGTGCCTATTGTATTTTTGCACATAGTTTTTCAAGCATTTTAATATTTTATTCACAACTTCCTACAGGTTTACTTGGATGATTGGACTGTGTATGGACTTGTTAAGGATCATTGTGACAATTTGTACCTAATGTTTGAAAGATGTAGACAGTTAATCATCTCTTTAAACATCAAAAAGTGTGTGTTTGCTACACCTTTTCAAAATTTGTTAGGGAAAATAGAATATTCAAGGTCCATATTACAAATATTCGATCCAGCTAAAATTATCCCTGATCATAACATAGGCCTTATGCATACCCATCCACATGGTCACAGTCCAGGTACACAGATTCTTAAATCAAACCACAATCCATATCCCCTACATCACATCTTAGTCCTAAATCCGCATCATCCTCATCAGATCTAACCTCATCCCCTAGAACTTTCTCCTAGAAAGTCCCAGGTCCCCTCCTCTAACGTCTACTTTGGCTCCTAAGCCTCCATCACTGCACATTCCAATCAATCTGAAGGTGCGACTTCCTATAGTCACCCATTCACCCTCTTCATCCTTCCTGGAATCATACCATTTCATCCACATGTGGAAGCCCCATGGCACAACCATTGGTATCCTGTTAGCTCATCCATGGATAGGGTATTAATACTACCAATAACTAATCCAATCCTAAACCAGTTGAAATATGGCTCCTATTCCACCCTCATCATCTATACAAATCTACATCATAATCCTATCTTCAACTCCCTACATGCTACCCAAACCCAGACACTATCCCACTAGCAACTACATCCTATATTCATATCCCTCATTCCCCAATGGCATTCAAATAATTGGTAACGCAACTCCTAAATCACAGGACTCCCATATGTCGATGGGTACTCTTAATCCAATCACAATCCCCTCCCCAGTATCATGGTCCTACCAGGTAAATCTAATGTTTTTCCTTCACCACACCTATCTACCAGGATCTCAGTTCAGGGGAGGATGCACAGATAATTGAAGACCCCATGTTGGATGCACAACCATACCCCTTACATCACGTGCATCTACATAATCCTGAGGACACTCTAATCCTAATTAAAATCCATGGGTATGGTGTCAAAACCTCATACTCAAACCAATCCAGAGAATAAAAAACTTTTGCAAACCTGGAAGGCTATAGTTTTCTTTATGCAAATCAAAGCCAAGTATTTCATTCACATCCTAGGTACTTTGCATACTTGAACCACATTTTGCACATAGGGGGGATTTCCTATTGAGCTCTACCCGACATAGATGCATACAAATATCCTGAGCAAGAGGATCCCATGAATTATTGTAGACCCAAGTGTTTATCGGCCAGCTTACCATCACCACACACGAGCCTTCACACATTGGTATTATGGTGGGAATCCTTGACTACAATTCCATCATCTAAAGGGTAATTGTTGGCTCTTATTGTGTGATCACTTCAACGCCTTGGAAAACCTGGGCATAGTTTAGATTAAAATCTCTTGAGGCCTATTACTAGTGCAGTGGTATAGAATTGGGCTACTATGATTGATGTACTTGGTCCAATTCACACGTAGAGCATAAGGAAATTCGATCGCAATTGTATGCATGCAATTACACAGGAAATCACACCCAAAATGGAAGGGAAAACTTCAATAACCTAGAAAGGATTGTAATCCTTGTACCACTACTAGACAACCAACTTTCCATCCTAACCTTGAACTCATAATATGAGGATATTGTTGTATTTTTATGCATGGGTATGGTGTCAGAAGGAATGAAAGCATTAGAGAATAAAAAACTTTTAAATTGTGTGGCACTCTTTATGTTGATCAGTGGAGATTTATACAAACTAGGCCGAGATGAACTATTGTGCCGGTTTGTACTAAAACATGAGCACACAAATATCATGGAAGAGGATCATGGTGGTATTGTAAGTGGGAACTATGCAGGTGACGACACCACACACAAGATTCTACTCATTGTATTATGGTGGGAGACCCTGTACAAGGATTGTAAAGAGTATTGTAATATGCGTGATCACTGTCAACGCCTTGGAAAACCTGGGCAAAGAGATGAAATACCTTTGAGGCCTATTACTAGTGCAGAGCTATTTGAGAAATGGGCTATAGAATTTGTAGGTCCTATTTCACCCGACACGTATAAAATTGGATCGCGTTATATCATCACTTACACAGATTATCATACAAGGTGGGAAAAATCAATACCTAGAAAGGATTGTAAAGTAGCTACAACAACCATGTTTTTATGGGAAAATGTTCTTACTAGGTATGGATGTCCCTTGAGCTTGACAAGTGATAGGGGCACACACATTTTAAATGATACAATCAAGATATTATTGGATAAATTTATGGTTGCGCATGGAAAATGGTACTGTTGAAGATTTCAACAAGATATTGAGCTAGACCTTGACAAAAATTTGTGATGTTGGAAGGAAAGATTGGGATGATAAATTTTCTATTGTGCTTTGGGTGTATAGAAAAACATACAAGAGGTTGAATAAGGCCACACCATTTCAGTTGGTGTTTGGTGCAGAAGGAGTTCTTCCTATGGAATTCATGTTACCTTCTTTGTGTATTGCACGCATTCAAGGTCTAGCTGACAAGAAAGCATTAGAAGAAAGAATTGAAAGGTTAATATAGTTGGATGAGATACATGCCATAGCACATTGGAGTCAGAAGCATGAAAAGGCCAAGCAGAAGGCATGGCATGACTGACACATCAAGGACAAAAAGCTTGAGGTTGGACACATGGTACTACTTTATGATTCTAAGTTTTTGCACCATCCAGGCAAGCTTAAGGTGCATTGTTTGGGACCGTATATTATCACTCATATACTTGAATCAGGTACTTTCTAGTTGGAGGTGCTTGATGGAACGTGGTTACCTAGTTAATTTAATGGGAGTAGGTTGAAGCCCTACTATAAATAAGTCTTCTTGGTGTTTGTAATAAGGCATTATTGCCATTTAGTATAGGTTTCCCTTTCTATATTTCCTTCTTTGTCGTTATGCTTTGTCAATTTAGTTCGGTGTTTTGCGTAATAAGTGTGTTTGTGTTCTGGAAGCTAATTACAATCTGAAGTATTTTTATGCATAAAGGATTACACATACCATTGGTGTGGGGTGGTTGTTATTTATAATTCACAAATGGGTACACATGAGAACAAATTGTTACAAGTTCTATTCAAGTATGGAAATGAGCTTTTTGAAAGGAGATTGCTTCTAAAGAAAACCATAGATGGAAATGAATGAATGGATAGTATAACATGAGGTAAGCAGTGGCCATAGAAACTACTATGAGAGGGCGCAGTGGCGAGGTACTCAGCACATGAAAGCGTGCAGAAGATAAGTCTGTAGCCAGAGGGTAGGAAGGCACGCTAGAAAGTTATAGTTGGGGCATAAAATTGTACCACATGGAATTTTTTAGAATTTTTGAAAATGGTCAATTAATGAGATGATTTTTGGTAGGTGAAGGAGAAATAAATGCACTAATTTTTTGAAAACTTGTATAAGGACATGATGCAGGTTCATTTTTACCTTTGCAATCACAAGTATTTGAGTGAGCTAAGTACAACTGATCCAATAAAATCATATTAAGGTGTGGAGAGTTACAAAACTAGACGTGGAGAGTAGATTTGTGCACTGAAAAGGCTTATGTCCCCATCGATAAGGGTTTGAGCGAAGAATAAGTGTTCAGAAGGAGTTAGGGCACGTGGTTTCAATCTAGAGCACATGATTTTGAGCTAGGGTTTGAACTTACTCTGAACAGAATACAAAAGGTGGGATTTTTATGATGGCACTGAAGAAAGCACCTGCACCAGGCACAATAGGAAAGAAAAAGGTGGAAATTGAGGTTGAAATTTCTCCCGAGAGAAATTTTTCAGAGATGCAGTATCTGGAAGGAGTAATAATCAGACAAGATTGGGATTCCCACATCCGTAGATGTAAAGTAAGTGACTACAACCACCGCACCACTGATAACAAGGGAGAGTTGGACGTTTTGCTCAATAAGAAAACAAACAAGCGCATGGTGGAAGATATGCTAATGTATGACAATGCTGGGGAAAATTTTCTTTAAAAAGTAGTATTTTATCAACTGTATGAGCTCCCATATTTTGGAAAACATGAACCTTTATACCAATGGCTTATGAGTAGATTCCATGAGGACTTCTTCTATTTATTCAGATGGAGGGTTAGGCTCACAGTGGCCCTAATTATGATATTAATAGGATTGAAGGGCATAGGGATAGACATTGTTAGTGATCTGACTGATAAAGAATTGGTTATATCCATAAGCAAGGATTTGGGGTATACCAAGGGTCCATGCAGAATGGACATCTATAGATTAAGGAAGTACCTTATGGTGCAAGCAACCACGCATCTTCTCACCAAGCTGAATGATTAAGAGAGATGGTCTTAGGTAAACACCATGTCACTTCATATTGCAAAGAAAATTTTTGAGGGAGAAGTGTACAATTTAGTAGGCTACATTGTAGAAACCATTCTTTAGGAGGTGCGTACAGGAGAAAAGATAAGTTTTTGCACCATCCTCTTATCTCTTGTTTTTTAAAAAAATTGGAGTGCCTAATGGGCCAAAGAACAAAATTCAGGAATACCCCACTGAGAATACATCCCTCGCTGAAAGGTTCAAGAAATATTTATGTGAAGGATCAATGAGTGGAACATTCAAGAAAAGGGAAGAAATGTGGTATGACCGACTTCACATGGATTTTGAGGAGGAATGGTGCATTCCAAAGGAACTACCTTCTATAGTAGGAAAGGCAGTACAATTCGTGGTGTATCAACATTTTTACATTGTGTGGTTTTCCATGAAGGATGGAACATGGAGTACCTGGTGCAAACTACCCTATACCTTCATAGCGCGCTACTTCCAGGCCTCAATTCACATATTTACTGATGCGAGCCATTTAAACTTCAACATAGATGTTGGTCGTCAAATAGGACTTTACGAAGAGCAACATTCAGGGGACAAGAAGTCCCTCCTCTTTAATGGGAGAGGTTCCCTTATTCAGAAACGAACCTATTTACAAATGTACAAGACATGATTTGTTGGTTAAACTTGGATATTACGAAAGTGTTTTCTATGAAGTTCATCAATTACAAAAGGACTGAGGAAATGAGAGTACGAGAAAGAGCAGAAAGGCAACATGCAGAATTATAGATATCAAAGTAATTCTTTATGTATGCGAAGTCACAGTAAATTGAAACAAGATCATTTGTATCAGATAAATAAGATGGAATTCAAAGACACAAAGTTCTGTAAATAACATCTGCTTGAACACAAAGTTTCTTAACATAACACAGATTCATTAATCAAGGACACAAAGTTCCTTCTTGGTTATACAAGATCACCATGTTTGCAAAGTTGAAGAGTATGCAATCGGTAAGACTAACAAACTTGAGACAAATGATCTTCACAAAGAAAATAAATGAAAGCTTAGGAATAACAGAGATCAGATAGACAAAGAATAGAAAGTCCTTCTGTATTGATTTCTTTATGATCTATTTACACTTTTCAGAAAATAAGCCAAGTTCTTCCTCCTTCAAAATGGCGTGGAAAGGCCATTATATAGCTTACAAATCAGTTACTCTTTGTAACTACTTCTTTTAACTAAAGATTAGTTAAGGATTGCCAATCGCAATACCTCAACTTATTACAATGAATCCGAGAAAAAGAATTAGAAAAGAAGAGAAGAATAAGGAGAAGAAGACAGGTGGTTATGACTGAGAGGGGCCCACCGACTTCAAAATTCGCTGCCTGAATCTCTTCAATGCCTCGGCTATGTCTCTGCCACGAGGGACTGACGTGTTGGCTGTAGACTGACCCCAAAATCCGAGACACTTCTCCATTTCTTTATCAAACTCGATATGAGTATGATAATCTTTATTGGCTTCTTCAATGGCAGATTGAAGAGAGCAGACCTCCTTCATTTTCTCTTTGGAGATGGAGCTTTCCTTGAATAGATTATCCTTGACATAAGCTCTGAATTGAGCTTTGATTTCTTGCAAGGAAAGGGACACACCAGAAGTTTCATCTTGAAGATGACAATGAATATCTTTGAAAGCTGATATAACCAGCGTCTTGAAAGCTTCTCCCTTCTGCCAGCTATTCCTTAGCTCTCCCAAAGCTTCCTCCAAAACTTTGATCTTCCATTCCACACTGTAAACCCAGGACTTCGACAGATTATCCTTTGCATCATCAAAAACCTTATTTGCCAACAAAATGTTCTCATATGTCTGTCCTATAAGACGGAGGTCTACTATGCAACTGCTCCAGAGTTTGAGCTCTTTATCTATGACCCCGATAGTGGAGGAGAACTTCTGTTGCAAATTGCTCACCTTCCCGTGGAGTTTGAAAGCTTCATCGATGAAGTTCAATCCTGCAATAAGCATATCTTCTACCATGGCCTCCATAGCTCTGCCATAGACAGAATACTTGTGCATGTCTTTGATACTCTGCACTTCATCTTGGCTCAAAACTACAGGTGGTGGAAGAGTAGTCAATGGGGTAGGGTCCAAAACTTTGTCCTTAGACAAAAGAGATTTGATGAAACCTGTGAGAATCTGGGCTTGTTCCTCCAACTGTTCAATAGTTTGCTGCCCTTTCTCTACCCTCCCAATGACTCTTGTGACTGTTTCCTGGAGGTTGTGGATCTCACCTTCAGGAGTAGACTCTCCCATTGGAATTCTTGAAAGCTCCAAGTCAGATGCCAGCAAGTCTTGCTCTGATTTGTCTACTGTAGGCTTAGCAATCTCCAGGAATTGCTGACCTTGAGCATCAGACACTATTCTGGAGGTGACTTTGGATTTCTTGGCACGAGAAGGAGTAGTGCCCAACATGGTTGCCACAGCATCAAAATTTGGCCCTGAGCTCCGAGAGGAAGATTTCCTCTTTCTACTGTCAACAAAAGGTTGAACCCACGCAAAAGAGGAAGAGGAAGCAGCAGGAGGGGCAAGAGGACCAAGAGACATAGAGCTCATGACACTCAAGGTTTGCGCAGCTGTTGTCTCAAGTTGAGATGTGAGTGGGGTGCTAGAGACAGTCACTGTAGAAGAAACAATGGCACTTGGAAGCACAGTGCTTTGGGCTTCCTGATCCTTATCTGTTGAATCTTCAGGAGCATTTGCTAGGGCTGGTACTTCACTCTCTTCACTTTCACTGAGAACAATGATGTTCTCTGGTCCCAAAGGCACTTCTACCTACTTTCTTTGAGGATCATTTTCCACATGCTCCTTCTTAACCTCCTTGAGTTTCTTCTGGTACACTTGAGTGGATGAAGAAGGAGTGGAAGCTGCAGGTCCTTGTATGGATGAGGCAGGTGGGGTTTGCACTGGTGTTTCTGACCTGGGAACTGATGCTTCCCTCTGTGGTGTTGAAACATCCTTGGAAGAGGATTCTCCTGAGTGTCTTCTAAGTTCTCGAACCTTCCTGTCAAACCAGACCTTGGTCCTGACCAAAACTGGAGCAAGTATCTCAGCCAGATCATCTTTTTCCTTCCTGTTCCAATCCAAGTCCTCCAAGGGAGTGTGCTTAATCACATTATCATACTCATATGAGTATAGATCGGAATTGTCATCCTGGAGTCCTTCGGGAACTTGGTACAAGCTGAGTTCTTGGATCAATTGCAGGGAGAACCTACCACAATGCCTTCTCCTGGCCTCAAAATCATCTGCACAGTCAGCCCAGTAGTCTTCTGTATCTACCCTATGATGGTAGATTATCTTGATGTTTTGCTCAATGAACTTCTTCAAGTCGAAGCAAGTTCTTGGTTTGAAGAAATGGACGGTGATAGGAACCAGGGCTCTCTCTATGTTCTGTGCGTCCAAGGCTGTTTTACAAATGTAATTTCCCAAAGAAATGGGAAAGTGCAAACTAGAAATCTTCTTGTCCCTGCAGGTTCTGTGCAGTTTGTCTAACTGCCTGCATACTTCTATCAAGGCCATCTTATCATTGCAGAACATGGGAAGCCTCAAAGGGGTGCTCTCATAGCCAGCAAGCCTGATATAAGAAAACTTCCTGAATTGGATGAAATAAGCACCGTAGTGCGATATCAGGTTCATGGCTTCATCTGAAAACCTTCTAGTTGTGTCACCCTCGAGCAACCTGACCACGTACATGGTGAAAGCATCATTTACCCTTCTGAAATTGTGGTTGCTGGTCTCCAGGGTGAACTGCGGGCAGTAAGCATATACTGGATCATCTTTGTGAGCGTCGATGTAAGAAAAGCCAAACCATTGGCGTGACGCTGCTAGGGTATACATCAGGTACGAAGACATGTTGAACTTCTTCGTTTGTTGCACATTGGACAGCTGCTCCGTCAAATTCATGCTTATGATTTCCGCCCAATTGATATTTTGCATTCCTTCCCACACCATGTTGATGAGCGGGCACATCCAGAAGTGAAATTCGTTGGTAGAGGGCAAACCCATAACCCGAGCCAGCAAGATTATGAAGTCTGACAACTCTTCATTGAAATCTGCTCAGAAGAGAGTCTTGGATAGACGAGACGCTCCCTTCCTAGGGTTTTTAAGCCATGACTTCGCCACTCGTGCCTTGAATTTGTTGCTATCTTGATTAAACAGGGCCTGTGCTTGATCCTGAGAAACAACAATGGCATTATCCATCTCCGGGATCCTTAGTGCAGTGCTAATGGTGGCAGCATCTATCCTGGCAATAAGTTCCCCGTGTACATTGATTAATTCACTCGAATCAGGGTCGAAGTGAGCTCCGCATGAAAGCACTGTATCAGCACTGAGATTGGGAAACCTCCAGCAAAATCCAAACCGCTATCGTGAATCATCTGCGCCATTGGTGTAGGGTTTGCGTCCGCCATTCTTGCCCAAAAATCACTGAAATCGAGATGACGAGCTTCGCTATCCCCAATATTGTGAACGGTAGACTCAAGAGGCAAAATTTGTTCCTGTCCCTGAAACTTGATCTTCATATTGATAGCAACTAGGAGGACAGAACTGCAAACCCGTCTCGGAAAGGAATTACAGAGGGAGGGGACACACGTGCAGGTTTTCAAATTGCAAGGGTTCGAGCAAAAGATAGCATGGAAGCAGTGAAAAAAATGCAAAGGGGGGATGCCCGTTATATAGCCGTTTAGGAGAGAGAAAGGTCATAAATGTGCATTTAATACATACCCACCAATTTAAATAAGTTGGATATTCGGGTAGAGCGGCAAAAACTAGCACGAACGGCACTTGGTTCATTAGGGACATATGAGACACGAATGCGCGAAACAAGCGGTTCGGGCGAAACGGGGAAAAGATGCACAAATCCCTTTTGGGACATGTGGGACAAAAGGATGCGAAACACGCGACTTGGCCGGCTCGGGCGAAAAGATGACAATGAGTCCGGAAAATTTTGGGACATTTCGGACGCAAGTACGTGAAGTACGTGGTTCGGGCGTTTCTGCCGAAAATGGAACAACTTGCACAATTTGATTTCAGACATGTGGAACACGAAAGTGCAAAGTACGCGGTTCAGGTGATTCGGCCGAAAATGGAACAACTTGCACAATTCCATTTGGGACACTTGGGACAAAAAGTTCCGACGGGCCCGAAAAAGACAAACTTCAGGGCGATCAGCCGATCGGGGAACAGAACGCACTTTTGAACTTGGGACAGTTGGGACAAAAAGTTCTGACAGGCCTGAAAATCACACAAAATGACCCAAAAACGCAGATTTTCTCAATTTCATGACTTCGGTACTTTAGAGAAAACACTTAAACTCAAAATTTTGAAATTTTTTTACTTTCATCAGAACAGGGAATTTTTGAGTGGACAACAGTTGGCTCCTTCTGGGGATGACTTGGCATAAATTCAAGGAATGAGACAAGATAAGAACTTAGACAAACTCGGGGAAGTAGACCAGTACCTTATCCCTTGGGCCACGAAGTCAAAAAGCAGACCAATACAGAGGACAACACACCAAAACAAAAAGGAAAGAAAAAATAAAAACACTGTACAAAATATACAAAGGACTCCCTAATCACCTATGACTTGAACAACTTGAGATACTGCCCCACTATAAGGAAGTGGGAGAGAAGAACCATCCATGTAATCAAGATAAAAGGAATTCTCACCAGCAAAGTGTCTAATCTTGAAAGGTCCGAGCCATAGGGAATCAAACTTGCCATGGCTGCCACAAGGTTCATGCCTTTTATCCCATAGCAACACAGTGTCTCCAACTTGGAAATCTCTGAACCTGGCTTTCTTGTCAAACAGGACCTTTACCTTCTGCTGGTGAACAGATATCCTATCAACAACCTCCAGTCTGTCCTCATTTATTTTTTGAAGGTACATATTTCTCTTGTCCAAAGCATCACTGAAACTAGTATCTTCAATGGCCTTCATTAGATGCAAGGCTGGCAGTTCCACTGTTACTGGCAGTTGAGCTTCTACTCCATATGCCACTTGAAAAGGAGACATTCCAATAGCTCTCTTTGGTGTGATTATGTCTACCCAAAGAGCATCATAGAGCTTCTTGTGCCAGTTCCGTTGAGACTCATTGACTAATTTCCTTATAATAGTCACCAGATTTTTGTTTATGGATTCTGCTTGCCCATTTCCTTGAGGGTAGTAATCTGAAGAGTGAGCCAAAGAAATGCCATACCCATAGCAAAAATCCATTATCTCATTTGAAGAGAAATTTGAGGCATTATCTGTTACAATCTTGTTAGGTACACCATACCTTACTAAGATGTTCTCTTTGATGAAGTTGCATACCACTTCAGAAGTAGTGCTCTTAACTGGAATAGCTTCCACCCATTTGGTGAAGTAGTCAGTGGCAGTTAATACATGAGTGTGACCAGCACTAGAAGCAGGATTAAGTGTACCAATGAAGTCCAAACCCCACTGTTGAAATGGTTCCTCAATCACAACTAGCTTGAGAGGCAAAGAAGCCAATTTAGGTCTTCCCACAAAGGTCTGACAAGCCTCACATTTATCCACCCACCTGGATGCATCTCTGAACAAGGAAGGCCAGTAGTATCCTCCACGAAGTATCTTGTGAGCAGTGACCGTTGATGAATAGTTCCCTCCACATGCCTGATCATGAAAAGCTGAGAGTAACCTTCTCTGATGTTCCTTGTCCACACATTTCAAAAATCTCCCATCTAAGCCACGCTTGAACAAAGCATTTTCCCACAATACATATTGCACTAACCTCAATTTAACAGTCCTCTTTTCTTTGGCAGTTAAATGAGAGGGACATTCCCCATAGGTGAGAAAATAAGCTATATCAGCATACCATTCATCAACTGAGCTAAGGAACAGAACGGTAGGAAGGCCAACTTTGTTCTCCAGTAATTCATGCTTAGCTCCTTTAGCAATGAGCTCACAAAGACCTTTTCCACGAACCAGCTTGGTCGGTTTGATGTCAATGTCATATTCTTGGACCTTAGCAACCCAATTCCCTCTCTTGGATCCAAATTCTTGTTGCGTGAGGATTGACTTAATAGTTGTATCTGGAACCAGAACCATGGAGTGAGAGTTGAGGATATAAAAATTAAACTACTTAACAGCTTTGACTACTGCAAAAGCATGCTTCTCCATCATGGTGTATTTTAACTCATGATCCTTCAGAATATAGCTCATGAACACAATTGGGAATTCATGTTCATTAGAGTCTTCTTGAGTTAAGACAGCAGCCAAGGTATTATCTGTAGCATAGCAATAGATGATGAAATCTTTACTAAAATCAGGACAGGCCAAAACTGGAGTTTTAGCGATAGCTCTCTTAATACCTTCAAAGGATCCCTTTCCTTCCAAAGACTAACCAAATGTTTTCTTCCCTTTCATCATCTGAGAAATATTCAAAGTTAATTCTGCAAAATCAGGGATGAATCTTCTTAAAAAATTGATCTTACCAAAGAAGGAGTGCATGCCCTTTTTGCTGGTTGGGAGAGGAATTTGCTGGATAGCTTGTACTCGTTCGGGGTCAATCTTAATACCATCTTTGGAGACAATGTGCCCTAATAGTTTTCCCTCTGTAACACAAAAGACAGATTTTTTAGGATTCAAAGAAATCCCATGCTCTCGACATCTTAGCAGAACTATTTCCAGGTGATCAAAATGATCCGCCCTTGTTTTAGAAAACACTGTCAAGTCGTCAAGGTATATGACAATACACTTCCCTTTTAAGCTTCCAAAAGCTAGATCCATAGCTCTCTGAAAAGTGGCACCAGCATTAATGAGCCCAAAAGGCATTCTCTTGTAAGCAAAGGTACCCCAAGGAGTAGTGAAAGTTGTTTTGTGTTGATCTACAGTATCAACCTCTACTTGATTATATCTCGAGAATCCATCAAGCATAGATAACATTTCAGATCCTGTTACTACTTGCAAGACCTGATCCATCATAGGAAAAGGATAATTATCTTTCAAAGAAGCCTGATTCAGGTTCCTGAAATCAACACAGATGCGGATCTCACCATTTTTCTTCCTAACAGGCACAATATTTGCAATCCATGTTGAATGGTGAATGGGAAAAATAATTTTAGCCTTCAACAACTTTTTTATTTCCTGAAAGATGGTGTCAGCTATTTTGGGGTTGTATTGCCTTTGTTTCTGCTTGAAAGGCTTAATTCCAGGCTTAAGAGGAATAGAGTGCTGCATATCTTTTGGTTTGAAAGCTTTCAAATCTTCATAAGAGTAAGCGAGAACGTCCTTATACCTCTTTAAAAGAGCAATTGCTTTCTTCCTCTCATCTATTGTGCAACATTTTCCAATGTTCATGAGCTTAGGGTCAGTAGAACTCCCAATATCAATCTTATCATACTCAACTGATTGCTAAGGTCCAGTAGAAGCTCTAGACTTCACATACCTTTCATGTTTATCAAATAGTTCCTCCAAACTCACCAACCCTTTAGGAATCTTGTTTCCTTTGAGATTGATACAACCATCCTGATCTGTTTCTTCCCCTTGGGTGACTACTTGGTCAAAGGGCACACCCTCACGAGGTAGGTTGTCACTTCCCTCAAAATACAGTTGTTTGAAATTACCCTTGAGTTCCAGGAAGGAAAGCAAATGTTGATCATCATTGAAAACTTGCCAGTTATTGGTATTATCAGGTACACTAGGCCGATGGACCATTTCAATAGTGAACTTATCCTGAGAGAAGTCAGGATGAGGAATCAGTAGTGACCCTGAGACTGCCAACGAATCAGCCCTGCTATTCTTCTCCCTAGGCATTGCTTCAATGGAGAAAGCATCAAGGAATTCAATGGAATCCCAAACCTGATTCCGGTAATGCTTTAACCTTCCATTTTTTACCTGGAAAAGGCTTCTCACTTTCTTTACAATCAATTCTGCATCACCACGAGCCAGAAGATTCTTTACACCTTGTTCTTTGGCCACTTGCAGTCTAAGAATGAGAGCCTCATACTCTGCTGTATTATTAGTATTTTCGAATTATAACTTAAATGAAAAAGGATGTAGGCTTCCTTCAGGTGACACTAGTAAGACACCAGCTCCAAAACTAGCTGAGGAACAACTTCCATCAAACTCTAAAATCCAAACACCATTAGGATTTTTAGGTGACACTCTGGGAAGTTGGATTTCATCAGGGGACATAATCATGTAATTGCCATGACCCATATCCTCATAGAGTATTTGTGCTTTAGGATCGTCCGTTTTTTGCACAATATATTCCGATTGCTTCTCGGGCATCAACTTCTTCATTTGTCCATTAACAGGTATGAGTGCATGTGACCAATCCATTTGGATTTCTCCACCCACATCCTTACAGAAGTTCCTACTTAGCAACATCCCATATGAAGGAGGAATATCTGCAACTAAGATGGTGGCCAAAACTCTCTTTTCAGGCAAAGCAGCAAAAGCCACTTGTGCATCCTTAATTCTTCCGACCAGGGGCACTTCTTTACTCTCCATGGAGTAACAAGATCCATAAGTGTGTGTGAGAGTCAGGCCTAAAGCATGAGCTACTTTAGCAGGCATCACATTATCTGAGGCTCCTGAGTCAATGACACAATTATTGAGCCTATGACCAGCTATAAGAAGTGTCACATAAAATGGTTTAATTTTATCATTAGGCGAGGTGACAGCAGCTACCAGACTAGGCTGTGGTGCAGAAGAAGGAGTAGGTAAAAGGCCTTTAGAGGTGATTTTGGAATGGGAATTAACAAATTGAATTATTTTGGCAAAAGCTTTGCGATGAGTTTGATAATACTCGGCCTCTGAGATTTGAACCTTAGTCTTTTTCAGATGATCAATAATATCAAAAGACCCAGAAGTGGACGGGCCATCATCATTTGAAATTCTAGGCTTATCAACTTTAGGAGAAAAAGAAGGAACTTTGCTAGTAGGATTGACAGGACTCACCTTTGGTGCAGATGAAGTGGGGATAGGAGATCCTATTTTTGCAATTACAGGAATAGTTTCCGACTGCTCCTTAAATTTCTTGGGGGCTGCGTCACTTTCTCCCTCTGATGTGTCTGCTCTCGAGTCATGACAGCGAATGATTCGTTGTTCATGTCTGCTACTACTTCATCATAATCATCTCCATCATCAATGTCCTCAGTGGTGAAGAAATTAACCTGAGATCCCTCAAGTTCCTCTGCCTCATCATCAAATTCCTCCACAAACTCCTCACAAGCTTCACTATCCTCATCATCATCTGGCTCTTCAACTTCACAGGTTGCATTCACAAGAACCTTAACAGGAGGTCCTTCAAGTGCTAGTCTTGTTTGAGAAGGAGGCAAACGATTTTTGGGCTGAAAATTCCTCCTTGGAACATCTGCATAAGGAGCATGCTGAGCCAATTGTTTCTTTATAGCAATGAGATCATTCGCAAGCTTTTGGACTAACGGATTAGTATTAGGTCCAGGAGTGGAGGAGGAGGAAGCAATAGACTTAGATTTGGAAGGGTCTCTCCTCAACTTTCCTGACATGATCAGATCATCCTCGACACTAACAGCAAGAGTTTGATCCTCCACCAATGTTGTGAGATTAGCCCTTCTCAGCGCATAGCTGACTTCAGGCGTTTGGGCATTTAGGAAGAAACATTTTTGGATTTGATCAACAGGTCAAGTATTTACAGGAATTTTTTTGATCAATCTGTTGAATCGGGCCACAAATTCTCTCATGGGTTCTGGTGAATCTTTCTTTATCTGAGATATTTGGGCAAGCAAGGCATGCACATCTTCTGCTGGTTTGAAATGGTTTTCAAACCCAGTTCTCATGGTGTCCCAGCTAGTGATAGCACCAGCCGGAAGGTGATAAAACCAATCAGAAGCATTATCTTGCAAAGTCTCAACGAACAGTCTCACGGACATGTCTTCATGCTCCACTCCCAGAACTCCACATGCAACTATGAAGGCTGCGATGTGTTCATCAGGATGCACTTTGCCATCACCTTTGAATTTGGGGAAGTTCTTTCGGTTACCTCTGGGTAACTCATGCAAAGGCTGAGGAAGAGCAAGGGGCCCGACACGGTGACCCCAGGGCAATGGTATCCCATTCTTGGAAAAACGACTTGAAGAGGAACTGCGACACCAGCAAGAATCAAAGCTTGAAGATTAGGGCTACCAGGCTCTAAAGGAATACCACCCGTAGCACTTCTATCTCGAACAAGTGAAGTGCTTGTCAAACGAGTTCTTCTATCTCTCGTTGAAGGGAAAAGAAAACCCCGCTGATCCAAAAGCTGAAACTGAGAGTCTTCAATACCGAGGGCCCTTCTCCCTCGAGTAAAACGTGGAGTCACCAGATCAAAGGATGATCGAAAAAATACAGAACTAGAATATGATTTTCCCCAGCGGAGTCGCCAAAAACAGTTGGTCGTCAAATAGGACTTTACGAAGAGCAACAGTCAGGGGACAAGAAGTCCCTCCTCTTTAATGGGAGAGGTTCCCTTATTCAGAAATGAACCTATTTACAAATGTACAAGACATGATTTGTTGGTTAAACTTGGATATTACGAAAGTGTTTTCTATGAAGATCATCAATTACAAAAGGACTGAGGAAATGAGAGTACGAGAAAGAGAAGAAAGGCAACATGCAGAATTATAGATATCAGAGTAATTCTTTATGTATGCGAAGTCACAGTAAATTGAAACAAGATCATTTGTATCGGATAAATAAGATGGAATTCAAAGAAACAAAGTTTTGTAAATAACATCTGCTTGAACACAAAGTTTCTTAACATAACACAGATTCATTAATCAAGGACACAAAGTTCCTTCTTGGTTATACAAGATCACCATGTTTGCAAAGTTGAAGAGTATGCAATCGGTAAGACTAACAAACTTGAGACAAATGATCTTCACAAAGAAAATAAATGAAAGCTTAGGAATAACAGAGATCAGATAGACAAAGAATGGAAATTCCTTCTGTATTGATTTATGTATGATATATTTACACTTTTCAGAAACTAAGCCAAGTTCTTCCACCTTCAAAATGGCGTGGAAAGGCCATTATATAGCTTACAAATTAGTTACTCTTCGTAACTACTTCTTTTAACTAAAGATTAGTTAAGGATTGCCAATCGCAATACCTTAACTTATTACAATGAATCCGAGAAAAATAATTAGAAAAGAAGAGAAGAATAAGGAGAAGAAGACAAATGGTTATGACTGAGAGGGGCCCACCGACTTCAAAATTTGCTGCCTGAATCTCTTCAATGCCTCGGCTATGTCTCTGCCGCGAGGGACTGACGTGTTGGCTGTAGACTGACCCCAAAATCCAAGACACTTCTCTATTTCTTTATCAAACTCGATATGAGTATGATAATCTTTATTGGCTTCTTCAATGGCATATTGAAGAGAGCAGACCTCCTTCATTTTCTCTTTGGAGATGGAGCTTTCCTTGAATAGATTATCCTTGACATAAGCTCTGAATTGAGCTTTGATTTCTTGCAAGGAAAGGGACACACCAGAAGTTTCATCTTGAAGATGACAATGAATATCCTTGAAAGTTGATATAACCAGCGTCTTGAAAGCTTCTCCCTTCTGTCAGCTATTCCTTAGCTCTCCCAAAGCTTCCTCAAAAAATTTGATCTTCCATTCCACACTGTAAACCCAGGACTTTGACAGATTATCCTTTGCATCATCAAAAACCTTATTTTCCAACAAAATGTTCTCATCTGTCTATCCTATAAGACGGAGGTCTACTATGCAACTGCTCCAGAGTTTGAGCTCTTTATCTATGACCCCGATAGTGGAGGAGAACTTCTGTTGCAAATTGCTCACCTTTCCGTGGAGTTTGAAAGCTTCATCGATGAAGTTCAATCCTACAATAAGCATATCTTCTACCATGGCCTCCACAGCTCTGCCATAGACAGAATACTTGTGCATGTCTTTGATACTCTGCACTTCATCTTGGCTCAAAACTACAGGTGGTGGAAGAGTAGTCAATGGGGTAGGGTCCAAAACTTTTTCCTTAGACAAAAGAGATTTGATGAAACCTGTGAGAATCTGGGCTTGTTCCTCCAACTGTTCAATAGTTTGTTGCCCTTTCTCTACCCTCCCAATGACCCTTGTGACTGTTTCCTGGAGGTTGTGGATCTCACCTTCAGGGGTAGACTCTCCCATTGGAATTCTTGAAAGCTCCAAGTCAGATGCCAGCAAGTCTTGCTCTTATTTGTCTACTGTAGGCTTAGCAATTTCCAGGAATTGCTGACCTTGAGCATCAGACACTATTCTGGAGGTGACTTTGGCTTTCTTGGCACGAGAAGGAGTAGTGCCCAACATGGCTGCCACAGCATCAAAATTTGGCCCTGAGCTCCGAGAGGAAGATTTCCTCTTTCTACTGTCAACAAAAGGTTGAACCCACGCAAAAGAGGAAGAGGAAGCAGTAGGAGGGGCAAGAGGACCAAGAGACATAGAGCTCATGACACTCAAGGTTTGCGCAGCTGTTGTCTCAAGTTGAGATGTGAGTGGGACGCTAGAGACAGTCACTGTAGAAGAAACAATGGCACTTGGAAGCACAGTGCTTTGGGCTTCCTGATCCTTATCTGTTGAATCTTCAGGAGCATTTGCTAGGGCTGGTACTTCACTCTCTTCACTTTCACTGAGAACAATGATGTTCTCTGGTCCCAAAGGCACTTCTACCTGCTTTCTTTGAGGATCATTTTCCACAGGCTCCTTCTTAACCTCCTTGAGTTTCTTCTGGTACACTTGAGTGGATGAAGAAGGAGTGGAAGCTGCAGGTCCTTGTATTGATGAGGCAGGTGGGGTTTACACTGGTGTTTCTGACCTGGGAACCGATGCTTCCCTCTGTGGTGTTGAAACATCCTTGGAAGAGGATTCTCCTGTGTGTCTTCTGAGTTCTCGAACCTTCCTGTCAAACCAGACCTTGGTCCTGACCAAAACTGGAGCAAGTATCTCAGCCAGATCATCTTTTTCCTTCCTGATCCAATCCAAGTCCTCCAAGGGAGTGTGCTTAATCACATTATCACACTCATATGAGTATAGATCGGAATTGTCATCCTGGAGTCCTTCGGGAACTTGGTACAAGCTGAGTTCTTGGATCAATTGCAGGGAGAACCTACCACAATGCCTTCTCCTGGCCTCAAAATCATCTGCACAGTCAGCCCAGTAGTCTTCTGTATCTGCCCTATGATGGTAGATTATCTTGATGTTTTTCTCAATGAACTTCTTCAAGTCGAAGCAAGTTCTTGGTTTGAAGAAATGGACGGTGATAGAAACCAGGGCTCTCTCTATGTTCTGTGCGTCCAGGGCTGTTTTACAAGTGTAATTTCCCAAAGAAATGGGAAAGTGCAAACTAGAAATCTTCTTGTCCCTCAGGTTCTGTGTAGTTTGTCTAACTGCCTGCATACTTCTATCAAGGCCATCTTATCATTGCAGAACATGGGAAGCCTCAAAGGGGTGCTCTCATAGCCAGCAAGCCTGATATAAGAAAACTTCCTGAATTGGATGAAATAAGCACCGTAGTGCGATATCAGGTTCATGGCTTCATCTGAAAACCTTCTAGCAGTGTCACCCTCGAGAAACCTGACCACGTACATGGTGAAAGCATCATTTACCCTTCTAAAATTGTGGTTGCTGGTCTCTAGGGTGAACTGCGGGCAGTAAGCATATACTGGATCATCTTTGTGAGCGTCGATGTAAGAAAAGCCAAACCATTGGCGTGACGCTGCTAGAGTATACATCAGGTACGAAGACATGTTGAACTTCTTCGTTTGTTGCACATTGGACAGCTACTCCGTCAAATTCATGCTTATGATTTCCGCCCAATTGATATTTTGCGTTCCTTCGCACACCATGCTGATGAGCGGGGACATCCAGAAGTGAAATTCGTTGGTAGAGGGCAAACCCATAACCCGAGCCAGCAAGATTATGAAGTCTGACAACTCTTCATTGAAATCTGCTCAGAAGAGATTCTTGGATAGACGAGGCGCTCCCTTCCTAGGGTTTTTAAGCCATGACTTCGCCACCCGTGCCTTGAATTTGTCGCTATCTTGATTAAACACGGCCTGTGCTTGATCCTAAGAAACAACAATGGCATTATCCATCTCCGGGATCCTTAGTGCAGTGGTAATGGCGGCAGCATCTATCCTGGCAATAAGTTCCCCATGTACATTGATTAATTCACTCGAATCAGGGTCAAAGTGAGCTCCGCATGAAAGCACTGTATCAGCACATTACACTGAGATTGGGAAACCTCCAGTGAAAGCCAAACCGCTATCGTGAATCATCTGCGCCATTGGTGTAGGGTTTGCGTCCGCCATTCTTGCCCAAAAATCACTGAAATCGAGATGACGAGCTTCGCTGTCCCCAATATTGTGAACAGTAGACTCAAGAGGTGAAATTTGTTCCTGTCCCTGAAACTTGATCTTCATATTGATAGCAACTAGGAGGACAGAACCGCAAATCAGACTCGGAAAGGAATTACAGAGGGAGGGGACACACGTGCAGGTTTTCAAATTGCAAGGGTTCGAGCAAAAGATAGCATGGAAGTAGTGCGAAAAATGCAAAGGGGGAATGCCCATTATATAGCCGTTTAGGAGAGAGAAAGGTCATAAATGCGCATTTAATACATACCCACCAATTTAAATAAGCTGGATATTTGGGTAGAGCGGAAAAAACTAGCACGAACGGCACTTGGTTCATTAGGGACATATGAGACACGAATGCGCGAAACACGCGGTTCAGGCGATTCGGGTGAAACGGGGAAAAGATGCACAAATCCCTTTTGGGACATGCGGGACAAAAGGATGCAAAACACGTGACTCGGCCGGCTCGGGTGAAAAGGTGACAATGAGTCCGGAAAAGTTTGGGACATTTGGGATGCAAGTACGTGAAGTACGCAGTTCGGGCGTTTCGGCCGAAAATGGAACAACTTGCACAATTTGATTTCGGACATGTGGAACACGAAAGTGCGAAGTACGCAGTTCGGGTGATTCGGCCGAAAATGGAACAACTTGCACAATTCCATTTGGGACACTTGGGACAAAAAGTTCCGACGGGCCCGAAAAAGACAAACTTCGAGGCGATCGGCTGATCAGGGAACAGAATGCACTTTTGAACTTGGGACAGTTGGGATAAAAAGTTCTGACAGGCCCGAAAATCACACAAAATGACCCAAAAACGTAGATTTTCTCAATTTCATGACTTCGGTACTTTAGAGAAAACGCTTAAACTCAAAATTTTGAAATTTTTTTACTTTCATCAGAGCAGGGAATTTTTTAGTGGACAACAAAAGACAAGGTAGATTGTGACTACCACACTCTCACGAAAACATATGTATATCCAGGTCAGTCTGCCTACATTGAGAGGCTCATTTCAGATGTCATAAGTATGAAGCCAGTAATATTGGTTATTGGGGATGGCAGAGCCATGCTTATATATCTTCAACTCAAGCCTAGGCTGGAGAATAATAAGTATGTGGAGAATGACTTCATGCTCTCAGGGTCGTCTAAGGGAAAACATACAATGGAGAATGTGTCAGCTCCAAATATTTTTGTGACCATACAGATAGACAAGGAAGAAGAGGAACATGAAGATAGTAGAGGCTTGGGTCATAGAGGCTAGAGGCAGCCCACAGACAAAGTGGAGAGTGAGTGCACAGATACTCTACTACAAGTGTAAGAAGGAGAAGAGGACTTGGACTTGGATGCAGTCCCTGAAGAGCACTAGTTTAAGAGGGTATTCAAAAGAACCAGGACCCAAGGTGTGGGAACACCACAGCCTATAAGAAGATCACCTAGACTCTCCCTACAGAAATAGGCACTTGAGAAGAAGAGAAGGAGAAATTTGAAGCTCGATGAGGAGGCAGAAGAGTCTGAAGAAAGCACACCTGGAACCCTAGTGCAACCAAAAGATATGGAGGAACCCAGAGATGAAGAAATGAAAGATGAAGAGGAGGGAGTAAAGGAAGCAGAAGAGATGATGCAAGAGTAACCCAACGCACATGTTACTAATCAAGATGAAGAAGGGCCAACTCCAAACCTTGGTGCTCAAGTTCCTAAGGGTACAAGAACAAAGAGAACAAGTGAAGAATATGTGGTGCCAAGTATGTGTTATGTTGAGGACACAATAAAAATTGTCTGCGCCAAGTTTCAAAGCACAATTGGCCTTAAGGAATTGTATGGATGGTATCTGATGGATACAGACATCACCACCATGTGCACAAGGAAACAATTATCCTAGTCTATTCAGACCCATATGGACTAGCCATATTTTGATGTATGTGAGGAATCTTATGTATCAAGGAGAGTGAATAATAAGCAGACACATGATAGTAAAGCCTACTCTAATGTATGATATGCAGGTGATCAATGCCTTGGTTAAGGTATCTGCAGAGGTAGCACAGAGGAACATTGATAAGGTTGCCCCCATTAGAGCACTACTTGAAGATAACAAGGCAAAAAAATTAGAAATAGAGCATTTAAAAGGAGAAAAGGGCCTAGAACAAAAAAATAATGAGGCCTTCATTAGCATGGCAAAAGAAATTGGTGATTATGTTCTAAAATCAAGACCTCATTTTAAGTATAAGGTACCTAAGAAGTTTCCTTCGGCTATGCATTATGTGCATACATTGGTTGATTTGGTGCAAGAAGATGGACCAATTCAAATGCTAGTGCCAAAGGATCTTGAACAAGAAGCTGAAAGAACAAGGGTCTTCGTGGTTAGGAAAATTTCAAATTATGAGGCATTGCTCCAAACTCTGAAGGATGAACTGAAGAAAGCTAACCAAGCTCTGAATATTTGTGTGGCACCAGAAGCAGTGATAAGGATCAGAACTCTGGTTGAATATAATGACATTCTAAAGGCCATGAAAGATGAGACACTAGGACGCACAGAAATATTGGCACTTGTGAAACAGAAGTGCGAAGCCCTCGCAGCATCCCAAGATCCACATAAGGAGAGAGTAGATGAGATTGGGAAGCTCATAACATAGAAGATGGATCTTCTAGAGGGAATGATGTCTATTCTGGCCAATATTGTCTAAGTACTGCAGAATGAAAAGGAAAATATTACTCATGATGAATTAGAAGCCATTTCCACAGACATTCCAAAGAAGACAAGGACTACACTAGATGACTAGTAGACATTGGAGGCTAAGATTAAAATAGAATATCCAGAGTTGATCCTCCCAGTTGAAGAAGAAGGTGTTGCAAAGTAAAGGTCTATTCTTTTATACATTGATTCTTTACATTCTTTTCATTCTTATTCTTTATTCTTCGGGAACATCAGCAAGAATCCCCATTAATGGGATGCAAATATACTTTAGTGTGGGGTAATGTTGAGCAGACAATATTTTCCTAAGGAGAAGACACACATAGAATTCACACATGGGAACAAGGCGTACTTGAAGGAATGGAAGGAGAGGAAAGGAAACGCGTGCCAAGACAAGATAATTCGGGACTTAGCCATTTTCATGGATGCGGGTTATTTTTGGAAGATAGTGTGAAGAGCACACATTGGGATGGAAATTTGTGCAACGCACAAATTCTATTTTGGGAATGATCATTTGATAAGTGTCATGCATGAGTTCAAGATAATAATAGGATTACTTCTTCCAGTTAACTATAAGATGTCTATTATTAGTGCACTTGTATGTGTGCATGTTAATGTAAAGGCCCATGGCTATTATCAGCATGCTACCTATTTTGGGAAGTGCATAGGAGGTGAAGGGAAAGTCCCCACCCCTATAAGTATGGAGTGAACTCTGTAGTTAGAGATAGATACTGAGAGTAAAATATTGTAGATTTATGCTACTGGATCTGATACGCGCATGACTTATGGTGATGCTTTGTAATGTAAGAAACTTCTATGTATTATAGTGTTTGATGTAATGGAGTATATTGGATGGATAATGGTTCTAAACATGATTGTAACTAGTTCTTGTATGGTTAATCTTATTATAGTTATTGTTTAATTCATGACTCTCTAAGATCTAGATCTAGTTAGGCACTGTGGAATGTTTATGCTTATTTATGGTTCTGAATATGTTGTATCTTCATCACACTAACATCCTGCATAAGCAACTCTAAAGAGGGGCCTTGTACCTTTCCACGCTTTGGGTGAGCATTCATCTCAAGCTGGGTGATGTGTTAATGCGTCTGGGTATTATATAGTAGATTATAGGCTGCATCACTCATAATGTGGGTGTTACCTAGGGTTTTGAAATGACTATTATAGGAAACAACATTACCCACGCAAGGGGTGTCCTGGCTCTCGTTGTTGGCACGAGGTTTCCTTAGTTAATTGTTTACATTAGTGTTGTCTTGCATTACAAAAAATTGCATGCCATCCATGTATGTCCCTTACGTGGTACACAACAATTTCTCGTGGTAAATAAAAATTTTCCCAAATGCAAGGATGTCCAACACTTCTAACATCACATGGGTGAGTGATGTGTAATATCCACCTATATCGGCCACACCCACAAGGGCTTTCGTATATTGCACCCACATGACCAAAGGTTTTGAAATGATTGTGCTCTTGCGATGTGATATACTTTTTCAATGGCGTTCATTTTTTCCCATGCAGGTAACTATCTTGCGGTCCTGAAGATGTCCTTTTGAAACACATTTTGGTCGTAAAAATTGGTGTCATGGAGAAACCAAGTGGTCGTAATTACGAATAGAGGGATACCATGGCATTTTCCAAATTTTGCTAAGAATATTTTATGTTTTTGTTGCGGGAATACAAGTGTGGGGTTTACGTTGTGAAAGAGCCAATGGTAACAGGGCGCGAATGGGTAGGAATAAACCATCGAATCCAAATATTTGAAGCACTTTAACCATATGATTTTGTGTCGATATGGCTTGTACGCGTTGTGTTCAAATCAACACCTTTCCCTTCCCTTTATATAATTTAGAGCACACTGTGTTAGAATAATTCGCTTTCCCTTCCCTTTATTGATGTTGTTTTACACCATTTGTTTCTTGCATTTACTGGATCTCACAACTAAAAAGGGGGTTTACAAATTCCTACACGAAGTAAACATTGTGGCCTAATAAATGCAAGGGCTGAAATTGTAATCAAATTTTCACTTTAGAAATATTTTTCTACCACTCCTTCCCTTCACATATATCTCTATAAAAAGTTTCTGCATCGTCTTACACAACAATCATTTTCTCCTACAAACGATTGATAACAATGTCATGTGGTTGTTGCAAGGTTGAATTTCACCTTATTTCCCCATTCCATTTTCCCCACCCTCAAACCATTTCCTCTTCACCCCTCTTCCTCTCCCATTATTTCTTCCCCTCCAATTCGACCCCTTTAAAAGATCCCTTTCGGCATTACCATCGTACATTTCACGTGTGATTGCTAGTTGCTAATATGTCATCTATTGAATGTAATTAACTATAATAATATTTTATATTCAAAACAATATTTATATTTAAAAACTTTGCATTTTTCTTTAAAAAATCACATTCCATGTTGTATACTTCACATTGTTATGGCAATTAATATATTACAATATATTTTTGGGGAGTAAAATACGATGTAGAAATTTTATTTAATATTGGTATGAGATTAGTTAATTGTTATGGCATTAATGTATTTGTATTTTTATTATTGATAAATGATTAGTTAATTATTATATTACTAGCAATCACATGCCAAATGTGTGATGGAAACGTTGAAGGGGATGCATTGGAGAAGTTAAATTTGGGACAGTGAGACATCATAGGAGGAAGAGAGGTGATGAATAAAATTTGGAGATGTCTCATAAAATAAGGTGTGGTCGATGAATACTTCTAAAAAAATAATTACATATGTTTGAATCCCAAATTCTACATATGTTAGACATAGAAACTCTATGTTTAGAGTTATTCATGTCTTTGATTTCATGAACATTTGTGATTATAATTTCTCTTTAGTGATAAGGGTTTATCCCTCGGCAACACTTTTGATGACACCATCTTGTCAAGGACCACATAGCACAAAACCCTAACCTCTCATTTCCCCAATGCATGTCAGGACATAGCTAAAAATAACTCTCATTTTAGAAATTCCAATCAATGTAATTAATGTTTGAAGAAATTGGAAAAAGAGGAAAAATATTTTTATACGTGCATGGTTGGGTCCTCCATCGATCTTATAGCTCATTTGAGGTTATTAAACAAGGAACATTTTAGTTTGAAGATTATATGATGCAAAGTGATGTCTAGCTCAAAGGGCCCTCAATACACAAGACCGAAACAAATTGATCTTGAAACCAACTGTAAATTCATTACAAATCGAATTCGATGTATGAATTTGGATTAATGAAAGTAAAATATTCAATGCCAACATGAAGTGAAGCATTTGAATAGGGGAAAGATTCGAGGTACTCACTTTACAGGGGTTTGATTACACAACTGACACAAATGGAAAATTTTGAAAAATACAAGGGTAAAATGGGACTTTTCTATTTTTAAATATTTTTTACTATATTAATGTTTTTTATATGATGCATTTCATTTATTAGATAAGATAAAGACATGAATATGTGGGAATTGAATATGGGAGTTAAATGTACATGCATGTCCCACACCTATTCCACAACTCAAAATATGCATACACAAACAATATCTAGTATTTTTTTATCGAATTTATCATCTTGATCTCTATCACATTATTTACGCGAGTGAAATTTGTAGTTTAAGGTGCTAAAATATGAAATAGTTAAAACTCAATGGGTTCCAAGTTTGAAACCAAACAACTATGATCAATAGTCCTAATAAGGTTTTATGTTAATGGCACCAACACAAAACCATGAATTTCCATTTCCCTTATGAGTGATCAGGAACAAGTATTGAGACTCCCATTTTGAAATACCTATAATCTCAATTAATGTTTGAGTCATTGGAAAAATAGGAAAATTGTTTTTTGCATGCATTTGTGGCTCCTCATTTTATTCTCTAGCATATCAAAGATTATAAACATGGAAAATTTGAGTTTGAAGATTTTATGATGCGATATGATGTCTATCTTGGAGGACCCTCAATTTTAATACTAATGTTTGTTGATTCTAAAACCAATCATAAATCCAATACATATTGAATGTCGAGCTTAGTTAAAATAAAAATTTCAATGTGTATGTTAGCAAAGTAAATCACATGTGAGAGATGAATTCACTATAAAAGGGTCTAAAGAGGATAATGGGCTAGGAAATATGGAAAACATTCCAAGGTGGACAGGAGGAGCATGAGGACCCTTCAATGGGCTATTATCCTAAATAATAATCTCTCTAAAATTTCTTAAGAGATAGGGTGACATTTCCATTGTATATATATGGTTTTTTATTTACAATGTAGGTACAACAATAATACTTTTTAATATACTAAAACTTTGGTAGGTTTGTATAGTTTTAATTTATTATTTTTGAGAGGAGAAATGTGGAAAGATATTTTGAAATATTTATAGAAGGTCTAATTAAAATATTTTCCATATTGAGGAGAAAACAAGGAGATAATATTTCGAGGGAAATGCACAGATATGATAAAATAAGTATTGAGTAACATGGTTCAACTTAAAAAAATATATATCTAGCTTAAGAATAAATTTGTACTACAAAATGTTTAGCCATATGGGGGGTCACTCAGTCTGTGTTGTTAACTTGTTTTCCAATTCTATGGCATCGAAAAGCATCCCTTACACAACTAACTAAAACAAAAAATATATTCAAAAATGGGGATATGATTTTTTCTTGTTTTTTTATTTAATTTTTCTATGGTGTCAACATATTAGATTGGATGATATTTCCTTTTTTAAGATAAGAAGAAGACATGAATGGAAATTTGGAAAGAAAATTATGGGAATTAAATGTTTGCATGTCCTACACTTATTCAATAGACTCTTGAATAATTCATAACCTAAATAATATCTTCTATTTGTTCTCCACTTTATCGATCTCGATCTTTCTCACATTATCTATGAGAGTGCAATTGTACTTAAAGTGGACAATAAAAAATACTGAAAATCCAATCGGTTCCAAGTTTGAAACCCAACCACAATATTTACTTCTTGTAACACTTTGTAGCCTTCCTTTTTTAGTTTTAAACTTGAGAATATAGGAAAAAATTGGAGGCATGAGCAATCAATTATAATTGGGTCCCTCCAACGATTAGTCATATCAGTGGTAGGTATATTTTATTTGTTGATTAAAATTTGTAGACTGAGACTCCATACAATTTCTTATGTTGTTGAGTGTAAATTTCTCTTCGATTTACAAAGAGGGAATTTTTATGGATAAAACCATTAAAGTGTGCCATGTAAAGTCCATGTGTGAATGTGATACCATGTTCTCTTAATGTAAGATCAGATGTACTTACTCTAGGTTGAAGCATATGATTTCTTGTCATTTCTAGTCGTTGAATTTGTGAAGAAAATGATCATCAAACATATATCACACCAAAATATTTAAACTTCAAACATATTGGATCCACATCCAGTTACAAAGAGAGCCAACATGGAGAAAAATGACGGCCAGGAAAAAGGTGGTAGTGATGATATTAGAAAGCACTTCAAAAATTTAGACTCTCTTGACATGTTGGACCAAAAACTTGCATACACGTGTGATGTCACTTTATAGCCTAAAAACAAGGGATGCACGAACAATCAACGATAATTGAACCCTGTCAGTGGTTAGTCATATGAACAATAGGTATATTTTATCTAGTGATAAAAAAGTAGACTAATACTCCATATGAATTCATACGTTGTTGAGTGTGAATTGATATTTGATTTACAAGAAGGTATTTTTATAAATAAAACCATCAAAGTGTACCATGCAATGTCCAAGTATGAATGAGATACCATGTTTTCTTAATTTAAGATCTAATATAATCACTCTATGTTGTAGAAACTAATTTCTTAGTTGTCGAATTTGTGAACAAAAGAACCAGCAACAATATGTGAATCCAAAAGTTTTGAACTTCATGTTGAGATAATAACCTACCTATATGTGTGATGCCACTTTATAGCATGAACATATGGATTGCACAAAAAATCAATAATAATTGAGCCTCTCCAGTGGTTGGTCATATGGACGCTAAATAGATTTTCTCTTCCAATCAAAAATTTTCTTACGTTATTGAGTGCAAATTTCTCTTTGATTTACAAGAAGGGTTTTTTACAAATAAAACCATCAAAGTGTACCATGGAATTTCTTGGTGTAAATAAGATACCTTGTTTCCTTAATTTAAAATATGTACTTACTCTATGTTGAAGCAACTAATTTCTTTCCAATTCTATTTGTCGAATTTGTGAAGAAAAGGATTAATAGCCATGTATAAATCTAAAATTTCATAACTTCATGGATGTTGGATCTACATGTGGTTGCAAAGAAATAACATAGAGAACAACAACAACCGGGAAAATTTTGGCAACAATGATATTAGAAACCACATCACGGATTTAGATGTTATTGACAAGTTGGACAATCAACCTATCTATATACATGTTGCCACTCTATAAGGTGAACACGAGGAATGCATGAACAATCACAGATAATTGAGCCCCTCCAATGGTTTGTCATATGAATGTCATGTAGATTTTATTTTCCAATCAAATGTTTTCCTATGTTGTTGAGTGTAAATTGCTCTTTGATTACAAAAAGGGAATTTTAAAAATTAACCATCAAATTGTACCATGTAATGTCCAGGTGTGAGTGAGATACCTTGTTTTATAGCATGAACACAGGGAATGCACGAACAATCATCAATAATTGAGCCTCTCCAACTATTGGTCATATGAATGTCAAGTAGATTTTCTTTGCTGATCAATTTTTTTCTTATGTTGTTGAGTGCAAATTGCTTTTTGACTTACAAAAAGGAATTTTTACAAATAAAACCGTCAAAGTGTATCGTGTAATGTCCAAATTTGAATGAAATGCCTTGTTTTCTAAATTTAAGATCTGATGCACTTACTCAGTAGCCATATATAAATCCAAAAGTTTTGAACTTCTTGCATGTTGGATCTACATGCGATTGCGGAGAGAGTTAACATAAAGAATAATGGCAGCTGGGAAGAATATGGCACCGATGATATTAGAAAGCACATCATGACTTTAGACGCTCTTGACATGCTCGACCAACAGTATACATACATGTGTGTGACTATAGGGTGTGCGTGAACAATCGGCGATAATTAAGCCCCTTCAGCGGTTGATCATATGAATGTCAAGCAGATTATCTTTGCTAATAAAAAGTTTTAGATTGTCTCTATATGATTTTAAATGTTTGAGTGCATATTGCTCTATTGTAAATATAAGGATGGATTTTTGCTAATGAATCCATCCAAATGTACCATGTAATGTCCAGGGGTAAAAGACATTCCTTGTTTTCTTAATTTAAATTGTGGTGTACTTACTTTGAACTGAAGCAGCTGATTTCTTTCCAATTCTAGTCATGGAAATCATGAAGAAAACATCAATGACAACAATATATAAAGCTAAAATATTTGAACTTCAAGCATGTTGGATTTACCAACTTTATTTTTTACTTTTTTAATAATAACAATTAACACAAATAATTATGAAGTAAATCAATATTTTTTTAGATAGTTAAACACTTTTGACCAAAGCTATGAACCAAAGGTTTGATGGGACCCCACCCTACAATGCACAATAGATACCAGTGTTTAGGAGCAACCGAAAAAGTAGTACCCAAGAACACGGGACTGAAACTAGAAGAAGGCATGACAAAAGCGTGAGAAATAAGGCTAATAAAAAATATTAAGCAAAAAGAGACACAGAGAAAAGAAGTCAATCAGAGATTTCATGAATCTCCATCTCTGGTTTCACTTGAGTAAAATCCAAAGACTTTCGGTCCCACGAAAATATTCTGTTGAACCAAGCGTCGCCACCTTTTTTAGGAAGGCAAAGGGAGAAATAGCAGAGGTCTTCAGAGCCACCACACGATTGGGAGGAGGAGAGACAGGGGCAGCGAAAGCAAAAAAGTTTAGAGAGGGAACCCTGGAGACGAAAGCCCCGTGAGAGTAGAAAATTCAGTGGATGAATTCCACAAATTGAAGAACACAATTTTTTTGCTCCAGTTCTTCACAAATTTTTCTATCTATCCACAGGGGGGACGGAGAAGGGCTAGCCACTGAAAAGAGAGCAGGAAGATAGATATTTTACATTGCTTTGACCAAACCCATGCAGTAGTAAGGGTGGATGAAAGGAGTCGTAACCTTGTTTTCGTGATATACATGTCAAATGGATGAATCCTCAAAGAAAGAAAGACAGTGAATAATTTTATTGATAAATATATTAAGAAACCAAGCCAAATATTTGCCCCTGAAAACGACTGAGCCTATCTCTCACGCACGTTTGCAGAGAGATAGGCGGATTCGAACATGTGACCTGCAAAATACAAGGCAGTAGGCCCACCACTCTGCCATAGCATTGGTTGTTAGGAATTTTGAGTCTTTTTAATTAAATATTCCCCCCGCGAACGTGCGTGAGGGATAGGTAGATCCCTTGAAAATGGAAAGAACAATGATTTTTGAATCCCCTTCGATGCAGAGCTTGGAGCAACCACTATTAAGGGCTAGTTTAATACCATATAGTAGAGCCTGAGCTTCAGTTGTATTACTAGAACTAGTGGGAAACCAGAAAGAACCTTCTTTGATAAGTGAAGTAAATAAATATTAACGTTTAAAAAATATATAATTTGTATGGAAATCTAATTGTCAAATATGTGATTATCTCAAAATATGGGAAGTAAAAATTTTCACTCGACTAAAAGTAATGAGTTACAAGTGACGTCAAACCCCATAAAACAAGGTGCAGACCGTCAAATTCTAGCAGGGATATCCACTAACACAACACCTCCTTGTGCCTTATTGGTTATGTAAAATCATTTTATGGTCATCATGTTGTCATTCACAACAACCCGTGTGTTAACCTAAAGGGGTGAAGTGCAACAAATTGGGCCAATCTTTTTGTGTGGGAAAATGACAAATCTCACAAAATGATGATTTACAATCGTTGGATGGATGACTTTACAATCGTGGGATGGATGGATGTTGATATGGTTGTGTAAGAACCAACTCCTTCCATCCCTTATAAATATCACCAAAAAAATGCCTTCGGCATAATTAATTTATTAAAGTTATGAATAAGAAGAAAAATTGAGAGATTAGTGATATGTGAGATAAATGTCATTTATAGCTAAATATAAAATATGTATTATTCAATATTATTTGCCCAATAATTGAAGCATGTAAATAGTACAATTCGAATGGATAAAAAAGATAAAAATAATTAAAATTTGAAGACTATATCATTAATATATGCCAAAGATAAAATCTTATCAATAAACAATATTTAAAAGGTAAAATGTTATCAATAGACAATATTTAATATCCCACACATCCCGTTGGTTAAATAAGTTGAAAAAATTGTACATAAATAGAACAATTTCGACCATTAAAAGACTAATAAATTCCAAATTACATAGTTAATGTGTATGTTGCATTAAAGCATGTGGCCCCGACATTATCAAGGAAGCAACTAAGTGTAATGTGGAAAGTGGTTGTTTAGTGACAATTCACTACAATCCACATTACAGTGCAATTAGGTTTAAACTAGAAATTGCATTTGTACAATGCAATGTGAACGCCGAACATTATATGTTATTTGATTTAGAGGGATAGTTATTACTTTTATAGTTGATGTTGATAAGGAGTGTGATTGATTTTGTAAGTGTAGGAATATAGATGAAGCATTACATTTAAAGGTTGTATCTATACATTTTAAATTTGTTACAAATTTGTACATATACATTTGTAAATCTTATATAAATATTTTTTCCTTTTCTTCAAGAGCCTCACATGTGTGTAGTATTTTGATAGCAACACTCTCATCCCGGTACCTAAGAAGCACTAACAATCTGGATCAGAAAAAAATTATTCATAACTTGGTCTTACCATACTATCTGTCTATAGGTCGTAGCAAGCAAAATTAAAAAATCTATGGGATATCAAACAAACAAACACAATGTAGAGGATTAGGCATTGGAAATCCCAACTTTTTTTGAATCAGATTAGGGCAATGGAAATTATTCCTCATTTCATATTCTGTAAGTTGGGTAGCGGCGCCACTCGTATAAATTTTTTGAAGTTTTAGAGGCAATCATTGGAAGAATTTTACAAGAGGTGTAGTTCCAAGAAAAATAACAATTCAATATTGTGATGAATTGTATGCCAAATGTTAGCAGCCAGTCTGAGGACCAACCTACTCCAATTTTTTTCCAGAATGTAAAATCAAATAGGAGAGAACCTGAAGACTAAGTATTTTTGACTTGGATGCTTTGGAATGTTTATACACAAGGGGAAAGAGAAATTTTGTTAGAGGCACCCATTTAATCAATTTCTACCTGTAAATATACTAAACACACTCAATATACTTCAAATAATTTGAACTCAAAAGAAAAATAGATCTCCTTCTTCGGTATTCAATCATGGATTACAGTGTTTCATAAATAGGAAAACAACTCCCAACTCGAATTGCCTAACAAAATCTAACTAATTTTGACTAAATCTACTCTAGATGGCGAAATTTACTATTTTTAGCAGTTTACTAGAACCTACTATTCTTAGTAACTTTACATGTTTATTCGTATGGGCACAAAAATTTCCACACATCTTATACAAGCCTAAATTAGAGGAATTGCCAACTTTCTAACATAATTTAAATGCAAGAGACTAAAATTAACTAATGCTCTAAAATAGGAAAAAACCGAACTACAACTTAGATCCTAATTTTCGGCCTTCAAATGGTAGATTTTAGGCCTGAAAATGTGTTGAAACGCACTCCAACCAACAGGGAAAATCAACTGGGGCATTCGTCTCATCGAAATAGATGGTTTAAATAAAAAAAGGGCTCAAACAGACACCCAGAGCACAAGTTATGACCTTTTCAAGTTCCTGCTAATTTTAGCGCATCACAAGGGGAAAGCGAAAATTTGTTAGAGGCACCCATTTAATCAATTTTTACCCATAAAAGACACAAGGGGAATTTGACTAAGTAGTTTTGACTTGGATGCTATGGAATTTTCATACATTTGATATCGCTTTGGATAGTTAATTACTTTTGTAGTTGATGTGGTTTGTGATTATTTAGGGGAATTGTATTAGTGTTACAATGTGTTTGAGATGGTGGTTGCATCAGTTGCTTGGTTGGTTTTTTGTTGAAAAAACATTTTTGTAATGTCGATAACATGTTGATAAGGAGTTGATTGATAGCGAAAGTGTAGGAATATAGATGAAACATTACATTGAAAGGTTCTATGTGTACATTTCAAATTTGTTACAAATTCATATATATACATTTGCAAATCTTATATCATGAGATCTGAACTAAACATGAATACATGAAGACATCCGTACATTTGCAAATTTTATATCATGAGTGTTAGCCTTTTGTGGCCAATTTTATTTGCACTAAACATGAATACATTTGATACCCCTTGAACGGCACTGTCACTTTGGATACAAGAAGTGTTGAGTAAAGTAGTAGTGGAGGTGTTATCAAAGTAGAGGGTAGTATTTACGATGGTTTGTTTTGGTTATGTGATAGTAGTCATGAGTCCTCCTTTCTCCGTGCTCCAAGTGTTGGTACGTGCACCATTTTTTAGTACCTTTCGAATGAAACAAGGGAAATGTGCACATTAGAAAGTGAGGGAACTCTAGAGAAAGCTGTGAATGTCAAACCTTACCTTTCAGTGGTTCCAATTTTGACAGTTACTCTATGAAAAGTAAGTCCCTAGGACTTGTGGATAGTCAATCCCCAGACAATGAATTGGGTAATTAGAGCGTTCAATGCTTTCAACATCTGAAGGTTGTGGGATTTCATGAGATCATTTTTTGTAAACAAATGTGGTGTCCTTTAAAATGTTGAGCTCAACTGCGTTAGGTGTGAGTCAGTGTGAGACATTATGATTTCTCAGTCCTCACTAAGAGGAGTTGAATCTTGCATGTGGAGTAGTAAATTCTGGAATGAAACTACAAACATACAACAAATATTTCATCATAATCAAATACTTTAGATTTTGTTAAGAAGGTGTTTTCATAGTTGAGGTTAAACATATTAAAATAACAACATATTTTTGTTCCATGTTTGTGTCGTAATATAAATCAATATAAATTAGGATTAGGTTTTGGGACATGCCAAGCCAAAGGAAACACTGGCGAAAGATGAAGGCATACAATGAAAATAAAATCACTTATTTTATGAAAAACCTTACATGCCTAGTACACAAAAACTTTAGGTGGGCTTGCGAAAAAGGAGAAAACTCACATGCTTGGCCAAATTGTCCCCTAAAACAAAAACACTATTGAATAGAGAGAAGCGTAGGAAAAGATTTCAAAATATGACATACTGATCATGGCGGCAATAATCCCCTTGTAACAAAACTTTATGGGGAAGACATATAATTTAGCTACTTCAAAAACCTTGCAAACAAGCTACAATAAATCAACAAACGACAAATTACAATCCATAATGAAACAAGATTCTTGTGCATGGTCATAAACTAAGATAACATAAGACAAATTACAATCCATAAGTTGATCCAAAAAGATTCGTAGACAATCAAAGGATAGCCCACATGTTCTCATTTCATGCACAATGTAATGCTCTATTGTTTGTGTCTTTAATTTTATGCTCGTGACAGTTAAATTTGATAGATCCATGGGAAAAATAGCACATTAAGCAAACGATAATTTCAAAATAAGAAAGCATAGGACCTACATGAATACACATAACAAAGATGTGTTGTTGGTAGAAGGTAGACCAATTATTTCACAATAATTCTCGAAAATAGACCCTACATAGATTGTCTACAAAATGTTGGACGAAATTTTCTATTGGGAAAAAATTTCAAATATGTTTGTTAAACAGATTGTCTACAGACTACTTGACAAAATGCTCAAACGAGATTATTTATTGCAAATTGCATCATTTTGTTATGACCTCTAAGGCATAGAGCTCTATGGGTAAACTTGACATAAATCTATGTTGAGCATTCTATGCAAGTAAAATTTACAAATTAACAAAATAGGGGACTAAATTGGAACTTCTGCACTAAAGCATGAGCAAGGAGGAAGATTAAATTACACAAAGAGGTTTTTTTGTTTGGCCACGGGCATTGCCATTTCCCTCCCTTTCCCCCAAATTTGGAGGAAAATTTTCTGGTCTTTTAAGGTGCATTTTCAGGGTAAATTGGAAAAATAATAATAATAATAATAAACTCAACAATTCCAAATTTCTAAAATAAGCCAAGATACACAACTTAAAGTTCTTTATTAGAGGTCAAAATCTTGATTGACAAAGACTAGCTCCCTGCCACCTTCAAAATAATAAATGCAAACTGTAACATCCCAAATTTCTAGTAAGTTAAATTAACTACGGTTCCATCTAATTAGGATTAGACGAGATCATCATTGTGTGTAAGAATTCATTTGGTTCGTCATGTCATGACCCACAGCTTCTGTTACGGGGCATGACATTGTTGAACGGGTAACCCCGCACCCACCTTGATGATCCTTCCTAAATGTGATTAGGCCTTGATCGTAGGTAAAACGGTTCATAAACGATAACGAATCTTTCAGTTATTTGTATTTCGGTTACTTTATTTTAATCAGTTTAGTCATCTTTTGTTTTGTTCGACTTTTGCAATGGCCGTAATAATAACTGCCTCTATTTTATTTGACGATGCTATGTCAAGCCAGCTTTATGAGAATATTTGAATTATTATTCACGGACTTGGTGATTTTCGTTTATTGGAATGTTTCGTATGGAACATGGAAATTCAAATAATTATTATTATAATATATTATTGGTAATATGTGGACTTGTATTATGATGATTAATTTTAACTTAACCATTGAGTTGGATAACAACTTAAATATAAATAAATAAAAATTTAAAAAAATGCAATAATAAATTGTAAAATTAGTAATATATATATATATATATATATATATAATTATATATATATATATATATTTATATAAAATATTAATATTTAAAATTTGTGGGTTTCGTAAAGCGAAACACCTTCTACATGGCACAAGTATGTGGCATGCATTAATGCATGTGCCAACATTGGGAAGCCTAAAAATTCTCGAATATGTTGCCCAACTTATTATTTTCTTTCATTATATTTGTTTCTTTTATTTCTCCTTGTCTATTTTTCATCCTTTCCCTTCTAGGATACCTGCGTGAGTTTTGGAGGAAGGAAAGATTCAATTTTTTGGAGTTAGAAGAGTAAGAGGTTGTTGATTCTGGGTTTACTTCCAGGCATGAATATCTTCTCCCCTTCTTTGTTGCATTATTTGTAAAAAAATAAGGAAATACACATTCTGTTTTAATGGTAATCAAAGGAATTTGTGGACAGCTTTTGATTTAATTGCTTGGAGATGAAAATTTGAAGAGGAAATTGATGGATTATGTATTCTCCTAAGTTTTCTTTGTGTGGTTTTAGCTAAACCCAAAAAACAAAACGGAGATGGGGTTTAGGTTTTGATCTGCAAAAATAAAAATAGAATGAAAGTTAAAATTCCTTCTCTGCATTAAAATAAATTGTACCCAAAAAGAAAAGAGTTGGTTTTTTCTTGTACTTGAAGAAGGAAAAGGTTTTTGTGAATTTGTGTGTTTCAAATCGATTTGTGCTTGTGGGTTTTCATTTTTTGTTAACAAAAATTTGATTGTGTTTTCTGTAAACAAATTTATTTGATACCCAAATTAATTTGGGTATACAAATCGATTTGCATAAATTAATCAATTTGGGTAACCAAATCGATATGGATATGCAACTGGTAGGGGTTTTGTGTTTTTTTTCCTTCTTGGTTGTTATATGCAGGTCTGGTTTTTAATTTATTGAAATCTTTTGAATGAAAATTTGTGGATGTCAAAGCTCTTGCATGGGGCTACATTTTCTAGAATTTTTTTTACTATGGGCATCTAAATCAGTTCATGTATAAATGAGGGTGTGTTGTTATGTGTGAATAACTACAAAAAAATGGCATTTAGCCTGTAACTTCCAGCCTAACAATATGACTTGGATTCTTGAATGGCTGTGAAAAAGAAATTGCTTGTCTTGGTAAGGGCATGAAAGCCAGGACAGCTTGACCGAGTTGTACCAAGGGAGTAATTGGTGGCATGATTGGGTTTAATATAATGATATAATATGAAAGAAATTATTAGTTGTTCCTGTTTACTAGTAAGAGTATGTTAAAATGATGTAATCATGGTGCTAGGCTATATTGTTTTGTTGGGTTGTTCGTATTACCAGAAAGAACATATTTAAATGATGTAATCATGGTGTTTTTTACATTGTTTAGTTGGGTTGTTCATATATATAAGAAAAAATTGTTTTGATTGTTTGGAAAGGAATATATTGTACGTTTTATAGAGCTGCTCATTAACTGGAATTAATATGTTTTATTTCTCCTATTAATGATGTTCTTTGATGTTTTATAGAGCTGCTCATTGACTAAAAATATTATGTTTTATTTTCTTTGTTAATGATGTTCTTGGATGATATTATGAGTTGCTCATTACCTAGAGAGAATATGTTTAATTGGTATTTGGAAATGTTGATTTCAGACAGTTTTGTTAAGTTGCTCGTTGATTAGAGGGTAAGTAAAATAATATTTAAATTTGTCCCATGTAAAGCATGATTTGCTTGTAGTTATAATCTAAATTCGGATGTTGAATGGTTATGGTTTGATTACTTTTTTTTCTTGTGATGGTAACTTATTCAAAATAAGGAAAAAAATGTACTCTTCTTAATCATATTGTTCCTACGATTTATGTAAAATTGTAACTGTCAAATATTTATTGTTTGAAGCTGAAATAAAGATGTTTTGATCCTTGTGATTAGAGGGAAACATGATCGTTGAAATAGAAATTAGTTTTTCTAAAATTTGTCTACATTCATAGTTGTATCTTTATGGAAAATATGTAGTAATACATTATTAGTTGTATTACCATGCACTTGTTAATAAAACAACATTAATATATTTCATATTTTATTAAATAATTGCATTAGAAAATGAAGGGCAATATTCATGCCAGTACATTTTGAACTAACATCATACCACTACTCAAGTCTTGCAAGGACAATTAGCCATCACATTCAGATATGCGGAAACTCGTGTCTTGAGAAGTTTTATCATAGCATGGATCTAAATGAGTGACTTGGATTTCAATTTGTAGAAGGATGATATCGCTATAATGGTTGACTGAATTTATTGGGATCATGGACCCATTGTTAATATTCAAAACCTCACTATGTGAGAGTTACAGTATCAGTTATATATTTTTCCTTAACGAGCATATGTAATTTATGTTTTTAATAAAGAGATTATTACTTTGTATGAATAATATCTCAATATGAGTAGATGATAAAATTACTAGAATTACGAGGTCTTTACTTATCATAAATTGTTAAATATATTTATTTGATATTTACCAATGTATGAAGCCAAAAATTGGACAATTATTATAACATTCAATTGTCTTATAATTTCTAAAGTTAAATAGCTATTTAGTGGCGTAGTTGATCGAAGGAATAATTAAATATTATATTAATATATATTTTAATTCGACCTTTCAGGTAAACTTGACATTAATTTTTTTAAGATTGTAAAGCCTATTTTTTTTAGAGGATGAAAGAGTATCGTTATAAAAAGGTAATTTAAGGTTAAAAATCGAACATCAGGAAAAGAGAAAATAGATAGGAAGGTAATTAGATGAAAAGATCCATTAGGCATATTAAGGGATAAGTACATGCAGAATGATGAAATAGTTACATTTCAGCATAACAAATGTACTCATCTCATGATGATCCTAATTGGCCTTGGCATCTATCTCGATATAAAATCTTACAAGATAAGTTTACATTGGAAATAAAATAAATACAAACTATAAGATCTAGATAACAGTGAAAGGGATAGTTGTGAGGTGGCGGAAGACTTAAAACTCATAAGACTAGTGTGTTGTCTTGAGTTTAGCCGTAACCTACATGGAGGATAACTTTGGCCAAAGTAATGAATTGATGGTTGTGCATTCTCTAATCACCTAGTCCTCCAATTCAAAAAATTGTCAGTAACTTGATCATGAGAAGTTGAACACTGAACATGAGGTAGGAAATGGTCGGATGCCGGAATACGAAGTTAGGAAACTAGCTTCGTGGTAGACCCAAGGACTTTCACATGGTTCTCATGACCCGATAAAGGTTGATCTGAAATGCTAGTAAGCATTGTCACTCAAAGTAGTGATGAAGGGAGATCATAGAGATATGGATACACCCTTCTCAGCTGCACATGGCTTAAATGGATGTTGTTAGATAGATCAAAAAAACAAATCTGATTTAATGAATTTGATTAAATTAATATGTACAATTGTAGTTGTGTAATTTATTTTTATTAAAAAAAAAAATTCTCATTTTCCAGCTCTTGTAATTTTGAGCGTTACACAAACCCATATTATTTAGCACAAATATATAATATTGTTTTATGGTTTTTTTGCATAAGCTTATTGGAAGATTAGGACTGATGGAACCAAGATTAGAACGTCATCTTGATAAATACAAAAATGACTGAGTGGACAATAAATCAAAATAGTTCAAGCTAGCACCACTACAGTTTATTGTTCTCTCAGACCTTCCACCTAATTCCAAAATCAGAACCTTTAAAAATAACCAACATTTGCATGATTATCATACTGATTATGCTCATTAGCAAAGCCTTTGACGTGATGTGCAGATTTATTAGAAGGTCTCAACACCTCTGGCTGCTTTCGCCATGCACCTAACTTTATATTAGTTCTCATAAAAGCGCTAGAGGGATGCCTGGGAACCTCCCTCCCCATTTGCCTGCAAACGAGAGTTCACACAGATCAAACGTCTTTAGTTTGAAGAGCTTAGTTTTTGAGGAAGGGAATTTTTCAAATACAAATAAGCGCATAATAATCTACTATAAGTCAATTATAAATTTTGTTTCTTGTTGCAATAAGTCGACTATACTTTGTTACTATTTTTTGCTTTCATGTTGATATCGATGTAGAAATCAACTAAATACTAATGGTATTAAAAACAATGTGCCCGAATAGCTGATATGTCTGAAAAATGTCTTGCAACCAACCTATTTGAAGAAAATAAATAAATTAGGTCCTAAAAATCAGCTAGGATAAATCCTTTAGAAAAAACAAGTTTTTAAATCTATCTTTACTATTACTGATTGGGGGATGATAACGAGGTTGTATGGCATTACTTTTAGTGCATTGTTCTAAGAGAAAGGGGTATGTACACACAGGTCTGCACACAATACAAAGCATATCATCATGTGTCATGTATCGTGTATGTGTATCATGTCTTCATAATCAATTAATCAAATACTTCCATCCCAACCCAACCTTAAACATAAGTGGACAAAAGCTTAAACTTCCACCCCAACCTGAGGAAATTGATACTTTATAGAAATAGCAAGCCTTGATATTTCTATTTGACACAGGGAACAATCCATAAAAAATTAATCTTTTCAAAAATTTCTTTGGAATCGAAGGATCAGTCATTTCATCAAACACTTGCGAGCAGTCAAATACAAAAGGGATATGTGAACAGGTCAGTTGAAAAAATTGTTGTCAGTGCATCCACGGCACATCAGGATTCCTCTGCTAGTGTGAACCACGAAGTGAGTGCAAAAGTGGATGGGTCTGAATCAGTAAAAGTTCAAAGTGAAGTCCAACAGGCCAATGGGTTGTTTGATATCTCATGAGTCAATATTGAGAATAATACCATTGAATGTGGAGTCAGTGGTGCAGGTGAATTATGTAATGATTTACATGCCTCAGAAGGAACCAAATTAATGAGCAGTGGAAATGGAGACATTTCTACTAATATAGAGCAAACTTCAGCTGGGGAAAGCACACATGGCATGAAGAAAGAAGAGTCAAATCCAGCACCAGATCACGTAAAATCTATGCGACCTTATTTTAGCGGTTCAAAGAGAGAAATCGATGTGTTGTCTACCACAGAAATTAACATGCAAAATGCTACCGCAGTAATCGTTGATCTTGTTGTACAGTTTTGAGAACATAAGCTTTGGTTAGGTTTTTGTATATTGGCTATTGTTAGGGAAAGGCTCATTATATTAGGTGACGGTAGAGATTGATCCTAATATTATGTGTTCTGAATTTATGAACATTCAGGAGGTATTCGACTCTCTTTCTCATCTAGAAATGGAAGATGCAGTGATATCACTACTGTATTGCTTGTATTCTGCAAGAAAGTGGTTGGTTCCTAAATTGCCAAGCTTTAAGCTGTTGGAGTTGAGAGTAATAGTTGTGGGTATTTATGTTGGTTTATGTTTTGCAGTTTCACTTGATTTGGTGAAATTTTCTTACATGAGGCAGTTTGGGTGAATAACAGTGTTTGAGTTAATGGTTGGAGAAGACTTAATTGGATTCTTTCACTTATTATAAGATTGCTTCAATAAGAACATTTTTGGGATCCCCTGTCTCTAAATGTAAGTTTTGAGGTACTCAAGGTTTTACAGTTTGAAATTTGTTATTAGAATATTGGTTGTACATTTGCATATAAACAAATTATTTGAAGGGCTTGCCTCAATATTATTCTTGTATTTAGTGAAAAATGTCAAGCATGCAATTCATTAGTTTAGGTAGTATAATGAAAGCAACCAACCTGTTATAATTTATTTATAGTACATAAGGTGCACTTATGAATGGTTTGCATGCCTAGCACAGTTATTCTTGTTTCTTTGCATAACCCAGTTGCCTTTGTCTACTACAAGGGATAGCTCTTTTCTATCAGATTGTCATGTCCCTGGGTGGGTCTTGAGATAAACTAATCAGTTCTAGGGATTGGCCACGACAAAATGGTGTATTTCACAGGCTGAGATCCGAAAGAATATTAACAAATAGAAATCTTACCAACTAAAGCAAATTTGAGTTAGTGTTGTTCATGGAAGTCTGAATCATTGGCATTGGAAATCACCCTCCCCTATTCTTGCTCGCCTTGTCCATTCTTGTTTGACACAAGGAGCAATCAATAAAAAAAATAGATCTTTTCAAAAATTTCTTCGGAATCAAGGGATCAATCATTTCATCAAACACTTGGCGAGCATTCAACTAAAGCAAATTTGAGTTATTGTCCACAGCTTCCTTCTCGTCAGCTGCTCCAGAAGAACAATTATGTGATTGTCTCTGAACCCAAAAACAAACCCTAACGGAAAGCATAATGATGGCAGTGTCTCGGAATGTACCTACACAAGAACGTCGACAAAATTGAGGGTTTCACTGGAATGAGAAATGACGCCTTCATTGCTTGTTTGTCTTAATAAAGAAAAAAATTGAAGAAAAAAACTCAAATGAAAAATCAAAGAAAATTCAGTAAAAATAATGAAGGGTTTCAAGTTTAAGAGTAATACCTTGTAACCACACTGAAACAGAATTTAGAGCCTTCTTTGATGCTTGCCTCATGGAGCGTTCTTGCCTTTAAAAAACGACAGTGAAGGAAACTGACCATTCCCTTCTCAGCCGTAGTTTAACTAAATACGATTTGCCCAAAAATTTTACAATCCAAATCTAACAATCAAGGTTAAAACTAGGAAAAACATATACAATCCCGTCAATTTTAAGCTAGTGACGTAAACGACCGTAAAGGCCTTTCCCATAGGGGAACCCCTTCGGCGTAACAAGTATAGCTTAATAAATCAAATTTATTTATAGAAAATAATATTTAGAATTAAAACAATTGAAAGGTTAGGAGAAATAGAGTTCTAAAGTAATTATATATTTTAAATATCAACATTTGACAAAAACCTTTCTAGACATGAGTCGAACCAAACCCAAAAAAAAAAGTTTGATGATAATTGTTTTGTTCTTTGAGTGGCAACACCAAAACCATATTAGTAGAATCTAATAATTGTTAGGCAATGCAAATTTAAATTAAAACTTTATTAGTGTTAATGTTAACATACAACGAATGGCCACAAACATAAAGTGGCGTGAAACAAGGGTCAAAAGGTCCCAAAATTCTAGGAAAAACACAAAAGCAAGGAAATACGGGTAAAAGAGCAAACTTGAGGAAGGGGAGAAAAACACGAGTAAACTAAGAAGATTAGAGACAACAAAATAATGATAGAAGGAAACATCTTGAAAGTCAAACATCACATAACAAACTAATAAAAGCCTAATTTATACTAATAATTAATAAATACATTAATACACTAACACCATAGAAATTAACCAGTCACATACCAGAATTAAATCTCTACACTAACAAAGTAACATATAATACTCATGAATACATTGCTCTTAACTAGAACTACAATCAATACTCTATGCCAAAGACCATAAAGAAAAAACACAATTTGGAAGGAGTGATGCAGGCGACGAAGAGATATTGTGAAACATTGGCCATTGCAAAGCTACTATAGAAGATAACATTAACAAACCTAAAACTCTCATATCATTGTTTATTATTGTTTTTGTTGGTTGAGGCATTGGGACAAAGTGTTGCTCCTATAATGGAGCCAGCAACACCTCTGTAATGGATAACTCAGGGTGAATATAAGATTACGCAAGCTCCCTTCAAAGAACATGGCAACAAACAAGCTAAGGTCGACAACACAAATCTTTCAGCATATTGTGGAGGGGGTAAAGTCTGTGTTATAACAAAGTGCTATAAAAACTGTGACTTTATTTTTCTTATGAGACATTAATTTTGAACAAGATTTGTATAAATGGGCACGAATTAATTAGGAGAATCGTGATTGATTTCTAGAAGCCATTAGAGGGCTAGGGAAAGGATATATTTCATGTATGTTTTCTTCCCCAAAATACGCTCAAGATGTCTTACAATAAGTACATGGGTCGTCTATGGACAAATTTGTTATCTACAAGTGTGGAGTTTTGATTTTCACCTTGAAGGACCTTCTAGGTCTAGATACCCAATGCGGGTTGAGTTCCCCTATATCTCAATCATGTTTTTTGGCCATTTTTGAAAGATATTGCAAGTCATCTTTGACAGGTTATTTGGTGTAAAAACAATGACAAGTTTTCCAAGGTTCATGTTCATCCCAAGGTGTGTTGAAATGCATTTGACTAACCCACTACTTGAAGCCCTAAAATTAATAAGTCTGGGGTTTGAAGTTTTACAACTTGTGCATTTCCGTAGTATGTCTAATGCTTGCTACTATTGTTGAAGAGAATGTCACCTTATTAGAGATTGTCCCATGGGAAAGACATGCAACCCCTTTAGCAATAGTGATACTTCTAAATCTAAGATCGCAAACCCTACTTCATATCCATCTCAACTAACGCGTAACACAAACTCTCAACCCAACATAACGCAATTCCTTATGATGAAAGGCCAAATTCCATGCAAACAAATCCCTAGCCTTCCTTCCCTTCACAATTCTAAATCAACTTCTCCAGATAATTGCCAAAGCCCATTCCTCACCTTCTTCTCCTCTCGCACGATAATGCAAAACCTTCTTCATATTCTAACATTGTTGTGGATAGTGGACAGCACAATGACCACAAGCGAAAAGAACTAAGTTCTTTGACTTCTCCAATTATATGACTTATGTGCCTTCAAACAATAATGAGCTCCAACTTGCTTTACAAGAAGCTGATATGGTCTCAAGACATAGGTCTAGGTCTCCGGTCGGCTATGCTTGTAGTATGGATAAAGAAAAGAGCCATGTGATCACTCTAACCAACCACTTCTTGGCACTTACAAATGGCAGCCACTCAATTGAACCCCCCCAGCCCCCCCCCCCGCCCCGCCCCAAACCTAATGAATTGTAAAATCCTTTCATGGAATGTTCAAGGGTTGTCCTTCCTAATAGAAAATACAAAGTTAGGCAAACGTTTACTAATCACGACTTTAGTATTCATCTGCTTCAAGAGGTCAAGATCAGTGAAATGAGACTTTCTCAGACTTCACACTGCAATTTGAAAGAGGTATGCTTTTTACATAATGCTCATGTGGAAGGAGGGGCAGTTTTGGGCCTTGCTTCTTGGCTTCAAAATTCAGTTATTGACAAAGGACAGGACCCGCTTCCACATTGTGTTTGGGTTACACCGCTGCTACATACATAACAAGATCTTTGGTAGTTGTTGTCGGATGGATCTTTGAAGCAAAAAGGAACCAGTGAGAGATCCATCGACAACAATTTTGGCAGAGGCATCAATGATAAGCAATTTAACAAGACTTAAGAATATGATTCCCAAACCTAAGCCATTTCATCATTTTTTAACCAAAAGACCATTTGATTCTCAGATGAGCATTATCAAAATCAAGCTTTAATAAGAAAAGTTCAACAAGAATATGTCTTCTCAAATCCCATGAAATTTTGCCAAGGACTAGAGGGGATCAAATGGAGTGATATTTGATCAAATTCCATCTTAAAGCAGCTTATTTAAAGTTGGTTTCTCAATTATGTATTCATAACTGGCTACATCAGAAAATGGAATATTAATCTTCTTAAGTGTACATGGACCCAACTTTGTTCCAATACATGGAAATTCAAAGTAGACTAATGCTCAACGCCTCACTCGGGAGTGATCCAATGCAAGCTACACACAGCTGATAGGATTAAGTTCTTTCAAAATATTAAGTTGCCTTCGCATTTTCTGCAGGAATATTGAGTCTATTAAACATACTTTCTATTCTAGGGATTGCAACGCACCCATTTGGAATCAAATTCAATTTGATCTGCCAACTCTATTTAACATAACTCTTACCTGGAAAAATGATGTGCTTGGAATTGGTCTCTTACAAAATGGTATCTAAAACATTCACACATTATTCTCACTCCGATTTTGGTAATCCTGAAATAATGAGTTCTATGACAAATTAAAAGATCTGCAACTCTTGCGATTAAATAGTATCACATGATTTCTGTTTCTGTCCTGGCCACGCAAGTAGACAATTTACCACAAGGTGTTTACTTGTGTCTTTTTCTCTTTCTTCGGAGTAGTGCTTTGTAGTCTTCTTTGAATTTTCAATATTAGAAAATAAAATACTCTATACCAAAACTTCAATTGCTAGGTAGAAACAAATGCAATGAGCTCAAAAATACAACTAATACAGCACCAGACCATTACTCTTACAACCCAGCTACAATGCAAATCTACATATGGAGCTACCGGACAAGCTTAGCTATTGAAAAGACCAATGTTCTAATAAAACCCCTTAAAAACAAATAACTGAGGTAAAAGAACTCGAAAACAAATATGGCACCATTCTGTAAGTACTACAAACAGTTTGTTGTATGAGTCCTCCGACGAGAAGCAAACAATAACATTCAAAGGATATCTTAACCCCAAAACAAATCCTAAAACACTGCTACATCATTCTGTAAGTACTACAAACAGTTTGTTGTATGAGTCCTCCGACGAGAAGCAAACAATAGCATTCAAAGGATATCTTAACCCCAAAACAAATCCTAAAACACTGCTACATTTTTTCATTTGCACTGACAGAAACATCAATTTCCTGGTAAAAGCGCACTACCATTGAGGAAATTTGATTGTCTTGGGCTCTGAAAAATCAGCATTAAATTTCTCACATTTTTTCATCATTAAATGATGGCACTATCGAATAATTTAATTGACAAAGTACATCCTCCAAAAAATACATATGCATACAATCCAGAATGCTGAGTTTCACCGTTAAGACTTCATACCATCATCTCATACAAGATGCAAGATGTTAAAACTTATTTGATTCTTGAATACAATAAACAAATTATACTGCTCCCACATACGGTTCAGTCTTATATCTAAACCTATGTAAGAATAACTCCTTCATACTAGAGGTGGCTGATATTTTATTGAAGTGCATACAGATCGTGCCACAAGTTCTAGTTTTCTTAATTACAAATTTGTGCCAGAGATTTCTAATTGTTTATTTAGAATAAGGAAGTACATTTTTTAATGATTTGGGTAAGTCTATGTTAAACACAGTTGTATTCCATTTTGACAACAAACTTCTTACAGAGTAATTACAATATTAATTCTGAGTTAAAATTTAGCACGCGCATACTTGGAGACAGGTTAGCTTCAATATAACAAAAGATGAGATTGTGTGCCAATATTTGTATTTTTTCAGACATTGAAAAAATATATAGGCAATTTCTTACTAATCATAAAAATATGTTGATGTAAACAAAACTCAGGCCAGATACATCTCCCAGGTGTTAAATTTGGCCAAAACAGAGTGAGTAGCACAAATTCAGACCATCTGAATAACATGCTCACCAACCTCAGCGCACCAAGGAGAGCTACCCATATGCAACATACTAAAGAGTCAAATACATACAACCTTCTCAATGTAAGAATTAATAGACATTATGGATAATAAATCGGTCATTGCTCGCCAGTTAAGGATGCAGGCCATGTAACTCAGAAGAGCCGTATAAATAGATACAGATGATTTGCCTTGACTTCCATGACCAGGTGATGGCCAACTGCAAAGGCTGCAAAAGAAAACTCGATTCAGAGGTTCTGCATTCTCCATTTCCTAGGTTTCGCAGTTTCAATTAAAGTAACTGGTAGTGTATGTGGATTAAAAATGAACATGCCACATATAAAGCTAAATGACATAAAAGAAAGATAAGTAGCTAGATGGTGCAAAACTCAGTAAGATATTGTGGTGTTCATTTATCTCGTTAAACTAATAAATCATCACATGAAAACCCCGCTAAATGTAAATGTAAATATCCAGGCAAATGTAGTTCATTTACAATAGAAGGGCAAGATTAAATTTTTCTGCTGAAAATTTAACCTGGAAAGCAAAAATGTCATGCTTGCAAATAACTTGGATGGTAGTTGCACTTCGCTTGCTTTACCACCCTGAATGACCCCGGGCAACCTGCCTCCACCAAACCTATATTCTGATTTAAGCAGAGACAGAGTCGACCTCTGCAAGAAAAAAGTTTTACAGACAGATATACAATAGGAATGGGCCATTTGGCCAAATAAGATACCTGGAGAATGCACTGGGCCATGTGCATTGATGATATCTGGGCAAAAGATACCATCCAGAAATTGAATCAATGCTTGTATCTCGGTCATACCGGAAGAATCTGTCAAATGCCTAAATTTGACACATTCAAAATGTTACATGAGCCTAAAATTTGAAACTGAAAACAAGAGGGAAGAAATGAAATTTGTATCTGGGACACTGATTAGCAGTCATTACTATCCGCATTGCAGATAGCAGCTCCAGTTAGTTTGCGATGCTTGCCCTGGACTAGGCTTAAAAGGAAATCAGTGAAAATGTACTCATATCCGGGCATTTTTCCATAACCTGTAAATAATTGGCAACATATGCCGATCAAAGTGTCAGTAAATACAATTGTTATAATAAGGGGAAAAATCCTCTACTGCATATAAATAGAAAAAGGATTTACGACTAGTACTCAATCCAGCAGAGGAGAAAATATATAGCGGGCAACCAAGAAACACCCCATTTCAAAAACAACTAATAAAATCATTGAACAAATTACATACCAGGAAAATAATTGATATCAATCACATAATAACTGTCTGGAGTTCCATGCTCACGAATGATATCAAGATTAAAGAGTCGCAGTCCCTGAATATATTAAAATACCACCCTCGTAAGAAAAACAATAAATTTATGACTCAGTTTACTTTCATCAATGTGTTTACACCAATCCAGATGTCTGAATGAAAGAAACTATAGTAATATCTGCAGATGACCAAACAGCAGTGAAAGGCATTCCAAGAGACTAGAGCATCTCCAAGCCAAGTTCAAAAGAAAGTTGAACCAATACTAAAGCCTAAAACAATTTAGTATTGTACAACTTCCATGAAAGACATCTTTTCATCAATCCCTAAATAGCCAACATGGTTCACCTGCCTAGCATTACCGTTATGCATCAGTCACCATAAATTAGTCAACCTTATGCCAGTACTAAAGCATTCTTTAGACTGTACTCGTACCCAGATATATAAAAAACGAATCAACTAGGATGTATATCATATCTGAAAATACTAAATAAAGAGACTATGTATGTTTTTAACTCCCACAGCCCTCAAGTCAACTCACCAGTCTTCGTCGCAGCTCAGTCGCAAGTTTATTGAGCAATGAGAATGGAGGCAACTCTGCATGCATAAAAAATGTGGCACTCATAAAAAAACAAGACACTTGCACTAAAAAAAACATTTAGGATGGGAATCAAAACTAAAAGAAAAGGCATATTGCATCCACCACAATAGCTGCAATAAAAATTTTACCTGCAACATGTGGATCTAAATCTGCATCGTCAGCTGAGGCTGCAGCACTAGACACCCTTGGAAATGGCATCACTCCATAGCCCAAAGATTCATTTTCATCCACGTCAGGTAAAGAGAACCTGCGCACTACTTTAATAGTGTCCCCTACAATGTAAACCTTGAAAAGCACACCACCTATGATCAAGACAAATCACTTGTTTAAGGAACTCCCACGAAATAGAATTGGAGCAAAATACTAAAAGCAAATAAACCATAGAAGATAAGATCACTGCTTCTATACCATGATTGACAAACTCCTGCAGCACGAGAGGAGGGTCAAGTTCTGAGAGACTGAACTGATCATATGCTAGTGACAACGCATGTGACTTTGCTGTACCATCTACTACCAACGGCTTGGCCACTGCAAAGAACATAACAAAAATATAAAAAAATGTTGCCAAGAAAAATACTCAAACTGCCTCCTTGTACACCAAGATATCACAAATTTGAAGACATTAAATATGGAGAATTTATAAATGAACAGCCTACCTAGTGGCAACTTCAGCCCTGCTTTGGTAACAGCATTAGGAATTGAAGCCGGATCACCAGTTATAACCAATTGCCTTGGAACACCAACTTTACCTGACACATAAACCAAAAAAGAAGATACAAACCAAAAATGAGTATACAAACTGGTAAAGGGCAAACAAATGGATGTGGCCTTATGCCATTATATAAGAAAGAAAATATTGAAACGAAAAGCTAAGAAGCTCCATATCAGTAACTCAGATTGTAAGATAAATGAAAGAGAAGCAAAAATGAAAAGCTAAAAACAGAACAAAAGAGAGAGACACCTACCTTCACAATCACATAGATCTAAATCAGTAACATCTTGAAGCATTGACTGGCGATTATACAAATGTTGTATTGCATCTGGTGGATCAAGAACAATTACTTCTGGATGCCCCTTCCGGTAATCCTGCAAAACAACAGAAATTCAAACTCACATTCTAATTCAAATGTGTTGTCTCATTCAAGAGGTTCAACCTAGAAAAAATGAAAATTTCATCAAACATAAAGATTGCATAAACACATCCACGTAAGCAGACGCAGTAAAAGCACTAAGAGGGAGAAAATATCCAAGCCAATAGCCTTTGACCTACACAATTTTAATATTTATGATAAGTGCAAAGAATGTAAGTGCAAAGCCACACAGTTTTGAAAGGTAAACCCTAAGCCGTAAATGCCTTGATGTTGAGCTGAGTATTAGTGAAAAGAAAATCAAAGCCAAAGATATTTATCATTTAAACATTGTTCAAAACTCATAAAACATTTGCAATTGAATATTTTTTCAACCAGCTCCACATCTATGTCACCAGAACCATGAGCATGGGAAATCATGAGATATATAGGCCTTGTTTTCAAGGTTGTTGTTCACCTATTAGTTTGATGAGTGGCATGCTTGAAAAATCATTCTTTCCGTTAGTAGTTAAATTCGTGCAGCTTTGGTGTCATGTGGAAAAGATCCCTATCAGTTTTCTCCAGTCACTTCCACTGTCCTAAGCCAATGCATTCTGAGAGGTGGTCATATGTATGAGGAAAAGCAGAGAAACAAAGGAATAATGCTCAATGTGCCAATGTGCAGATGATGGTAGCTTAATCAGGCTTGTTTGACCTTTAAAGAAGTAACATTTACGTCTCTGTTTGTGAAATGTTCTGAAGCTTTTTCAAGATGAATTGTCAGCAGCTGCAAAGTTTGCACTTTTAGGAGGCCTGCTGCATGTTTCCTCAAGGCTCAAGCCATTAAGAGATTCTTTTTGTGCTCTCTACTTAGTTATGTATGTCAGTTCCTATGCAGGGTTGACCTTATTCATTTGTGATTGTTGAAATCCAAATTTCTTGACCTTTTTGGCCATGATTTAGGAGCCATAAGACACAGTCGACTGGCAAGTTTGGAAGTCTAATGTCTATATCATCTCATCCGATTTAAAGGTCACATAAAAAAGTTATGAACTATTGCTCGGTCATCAATGTCCAATTGAGTATGCACCAAACTTACAGACCAAAAAACTTAAAAGTAACTCTCATCCAATTTTTTGAAGAGCAACTATGTGAAAAAGGGAAAATGCCATCATGAATCTTGTTTCGGTGATTAAAGTCATATAATAGAAGATACACATATCTTTACAACAGCCACAAATGATACTAACCTCCAGATTCTGTCGCCAATCCTTCCCCGATAACTGCATAAAGTTGCAGAAAATATCAAGATAACCACAGAAATATCTTGCCAAGAAAAAATCAATTTAAAAATAAATGAAGATATAAGTTGTTATTTTCTTGAATAAATAACACATCCCAAGTAAATAATAGCGTGAGCATTCCCACACAATTAACAGCAACCTTAACTGACCAACCCTGGTCTTTCCTCTAATAGACTAATTCCCTACAAGTGTTGTCAAAATCACACACAAAACACCCAAGGTGTTATATGAATGGTTTGCCACATAAAACATACAGCTAAAATTAAAAATATAGAACAAGTAAAAGACAATGGCAGCTAACCTTGTGCAAAACAACATCAAAAGGACCCTGTTCGCCTAGAGGCCTGTTCCGGTCTATCGCAACAAATGTAATACCTTTTTTCCTGCAACAGGAAAATTAGAACACCAGAGCAAATTATATAAAACTTGCTAGAAATTAAAGAGACTTACAGGCTAGATAAAGTAAGAAGATGGAGCAATTCTACCCAATAAGACTATACTAATATCATAAAAATTAAAAAGCAATTAATTTGATCAGGTAAGCATATGCAGTTTAGGGAAGTTGCATGAAATTAGTGTAATTCGTAATTATTTCACCTCATCCTTGCAAACTAAGCTAACTTTGAACCCATTGTGTAAGGGCCACGCAATTACCTAACTACTAAATATTTCACAAATCAGAAAACAGAGATGATATGTTGTAGCATTTGTATAGAGTAATCCTGCAAATCTTGCACTACAACTAGTCACAAAGGCCATGCTAAATCAAAGCAGCCGGACAAAAATTTTGGCATCTTTATAATAGACTGGCTGCATAATAGACTGGCTCCCTTCCATTAGCAAAATGCCAAAAACCCTGCCATCAGATAGAACAGCCTGACTCTATAATGGTAGACTAGGGCACATCATCTTTAAAAAGTTTGAAAAGAAAAACTTAATTCTCCCAACATAAAGTAGTTATAACATTTCCAATCCTAACACCCAATGACCAACTAAACGCAACAAATGAATAGATACCAAGATTGGGTATTGCTTTGTCATAAAACTGTATGCAAAATGATTAGGTATAACAAGAAATTGTAATCCATCACAGCCCATTTATCGGAAAAAGATAATATTGGCTTAGGCACAAAATCCACAACAGCCTTGCAAATAGGACACATACATGGTACCTCGATTGCACCCTACAACAAATACCACAATGTATAGAACCGAGATTCAGATAGCTCTATAGGATACTATTGATGCTATCACAACAAAGTAGAAATGCAGCTTTAATGAAAGAATAGACCAGCATTACAATAGTAATTTAGCCATAAACATTTAGAATCTATTACACCAATCAGTCTTTGATTATGATGAATACTTATCCATTTATTTATCATCATTGAACAATACTGAATCTCTCTGCATGAAATAACTCTTTTGTTCCTTGAAATGATATACTTCCAGCTAATACAGTAATCTAAATCCTATCTACATAACTATCTTTCAGCATTTGCATATACTCAAACAACTTCAATGGAAGCTCACAGGACTGCCCCCCCCCAAAAGAAATCGTGAAATGTTGGAAACGCCCAATATTGTTATTAAAGGGAAGCCACGTCATACGGTCATAGTAAGGCTAAGTAGCCGATACGTTTTGGATACAGGAGCGGGTACAGAGTATCCGATACGCGGAAACGGCAAAAAAAAAATTGAGCCCTGATACGTCATAAGGACACAACAGTGCAAAAAATATATAAAAAATAAGTTAAACCACTTTAAATTAAATAAATTAAATCCTAAGATATTATATTAAAAAAGGAGTAATCTATAAAAATAATAAAAGCTTACTAGTTTTACTTTAATATAGCACCGACTACACATCTACTAATAAAATAAAAGACTAGACATATATATGTTTAATATTGCACATGATTAATAAAAGAAACACTTTTTAAAAACTGTCACTAAAGTCCTAAAGTTTTGTTACTAATATTACACATGATTAAATAATAAACACCGACTATACTAAAGATAAAGTCTTACGGGCATGTATATATTAATTTAATTAAACACTTTCAAAAACTGGAAATGCACAAAATGCACGCAGGCAAGGCTGAAGGGCACGGCACGTCTTCGCAGGAGGTTGCAGGGCAGGAAGGATCAAACACAGTGCACACAAAAACCCTTGCCGTTTCCTACGCGCTCCCAATCCATATCCATCGCCATATCCGTATCCTACACGCTCCATACCCGCTCCAGGGGGTCCAAGGGTGCCGTATCGGTATCCTAGTAGTAAGGCATTCACAATAAAAAAATATATTTCGTGACCCCAAAGGCAACCACACATACAAGCTACTACAGACATCTATATTTTGAGTTAAGTTAAACCTCGTCACAACCCTTCTAGAATATTTTACAAGACTTCCATGTACTTTCAAATATATTCAACAGGTAGGGAGGTGTTATTTATATTTCATTCATCATTCAATATAACAAAATAATTGACGACTGAAGATACCCCTCCACACTGTAAATGCTCTAAGTGAATTTTCTGTTGAGTTAAAATATAACAAAAATAATCCAATCAGTTCTAGATTTTGGCACTACAATATCTTATTAAACTTAGAAAAATGACAGACAATGACTATTTGGTTAAATAGTAATAATTATAATTCTACACCCATGGCAGAAAAATAATCACATTTTATACAGAAAGAAAATCTTCCACCATGTTCACATACTATACACATATAGCCTACTTTGGAACCTAATAATTTCTGCAAAAGAGGTCCACGGCAGAAAGAAAGTTTCCACTGGATTTCAGGTAAAACTGAATGTAACTTTTTATGGATACAAAAAGTAAACACAATCAGAACAACATAAAACAGAAGTCATAAACTGAGAAATAGTTGCATGTTCAGATTTGAATTTTGAAATTGGGATATATCCTTCTAATTCAAAGAGCCGGTTTTTTTTTTTACAAGGTGTCAAACAGTGACTACTTTTGAAATAAAGCAAACTACTAAAGAAACATTACACACCCATAACTTATTTCAGTGCACAACATTTTCTGCAAAATATCCATGTCAAAAAGAAAATCCTTCACCATGCTATGGGCATCAACCGAACCTAACTTTTGATGGGACAGAAACAGGTGTCAACTGATTGCAACTTTGACAGGTCAAAAATGATTCAAGCGATCTTTACATTACTCAATGGGTTGATAAAAAACACTCACCAAGCTTACCACAAGAATAAAAGAGAAGTTTGCATCAATGCAACCTTTTCACACTCAGGAAAATCTTGTAAACCCATTTTTCATTTAAAATCTAGAATCTTGATTTTACCAAACTTCCACAGCAGGAGAACATTCCCCACCCTGTTCAGGGTATCAACAGAACTTGTGTCTTTCCAATTCAGACAAAACAATTTTTGAATCTAGAAAGATAACAAAGAAATCTTGCAAGAAAAAATAGAGAGAAGTAACTTTATTTCGAATGGAATATTTTCCACCAAAAGACATAGAACAGAAAGAGAAATCCCAACATGCTCAGGGTATCACCATAAACTGAGCCAATATATACAATTGATATAGACAAACTATTGAAATTGGCAAGATGATAGACAATTACCATTTGTCAGATAAAGGCATTCCAATAAGAAACATCATAAAACCATTGTCTATTTTGGAATATGATATTTTCTGCAATAAATTCCATGGCAGAGAGAAAAATCCCCACTGTGCTGACGGCATCAACAGAACCCAACTTTTTATTTAAAAAAAATACAAATTAGCAAATATAATTCAATACCATGCCCAGGTTATAGACTAAATCAATAACCTTACAATTCAAATAACTAAGTTTTATAGTTTAGAAAAGAGCTTACAGCGGCTACCTTACAAATAAGAGGCATTCTAAGAAAAGCCATTTTACACGCAGTGGCTCACTTTTGCAGCGTGGCACTTGTTGGAAACCACATCATGGGAGAAAGAAAATTCCCCACCGTATTGATAGAATCAACTGAACCAAATTTTGATGGGCAAAATGCTGAAAAAGGAAGAAAAACTTTCCAAAGTCTTTCAAAAACTTGAAAAATTTGCAATTGATGCGATCATAAGTAAACAATTTGAGACCACGTTGAGGGCATCAACTGATCCACGATCCTTCCAATTGAAATGGCCATTCTTTCGATATAGGAAGATGATAGACAAACAGTATAAGCCACTATGCAGCCACCATCTACTTTGGAGCCTATGTTTCTCCACAAAACAAACTCGTGTTCGACCCAAAAAAAACAAATATTCTATGCAAGGGGCAAATTTCCCAGGGCATCAATTAAACCAAACTTTTGATGGCAAAGATGTCCAAATAATCTCGCCAAGCTTTAAGGAGGAGTCACTATTTGCAATTTTTGCATTCACCCAAAAAAATGTATGGAAAACAAAAACATAAAAGATAATAAACCCATTAGCCACTGAGATCCAAGCGAACAAAGAAGGCTATACCTGGCTAGGCCTTCAAGTTTAGGCTGCAGAAAGCTCTTAATCTTCTTAGACGTTAGGGCGTACCCTACAACGAATTTCAGCTGAGTTCCACCCAAATGGTTGGCACTGGCCGTTGAGGCAGGACACATTTGCAACTTTCTCTGGTCCCTATCAGAAGCAGCCCCCCAGTCCTCTTCTCCCCTCAGTAGCACTTCCTGCACAGCTTCTCTCTTGATATCCCCAACAACAGGAACCCTAGACGTCACCATCACTTTTTTCCCCTCAAACCTCATACCATACGCAACACTCACAATAGCCTGGTGGATCTCTGAATATGCCTCTCTTCACATACCCAAATTGAAATACTATGTTAGACACTTGCTAGGGTTTACACTGCTTTATAGAAAGGAGTCAATCAATTCCAGAAAACCCGAATGAAATTTTTGGATTGTCAAGACCACCCAATTGAAATTTTCGGAAGTGAAGAGCGCCCAGATGAAATTTTAGGTGACTAATGTGTACAGATGAAGGTTTTTTATGCAGAGACATGCACGGAAATAATCTCCCAAAAACATACAAAATAGACAAATCTGCGGTTTTTATTTGCGATGAATACTCTGGCCTATTTTCGCATGGGACTAGGAAAACAAAAACGAAAATGAAGAAGTGGCAAGAGCAATCTCATTATACTACCTGCTGCCGCTTCCTTTAGTAGGAAAAAATAGGCCCTTTTCTCAAACGTGTGCATTCAAAAATAATAATAATAAATACTCTCTCACCATACCTGGCTCCGCTTGAGGACTGGTTAGGTACCCCGTTGAAAATGAGAGGGGGGCTAATTTTAAACCCTGGGCAGAGGTTGAGTTTAGTTTCGTTGTGGTCACTGTCACCCTGATTTGGCGTTTTTGAAAGATATTGTTGTTTTGAGTATATACTGTGTGTATATAGTTTTATAAGGCATACTTAAATCACAATGGGATGGGGAAGGGAAGATGATGTGGGAAACATAAATAAGATCACATGTTGGTCTTTTATGTGGAAAGTACTTACACATTAAGAATGCAATGCACCGACCAATACACATGGGCATTAAATGGGGTTTTTGAGTAATTAAAATTGATAAATTAGAGAAAATTGAGGTTTGTCTAGCGATTTAGAGTTGTGAAGTTCTGACATAAGGTGAGCCCTCTTATAATCTCTTGGTGGATTACAGTGGTCCACTCACTGTTTCTATGGGAAAGTTGGGAGTCGAAAAATATTTGAGTAATCAAATATTGTCCAAAGGGGGCTGTAGAAGAATATTTGATTTATTACAAGTTTGGAGACGATTGTTAAAAAACAAATACTATGGTATATGTTTGGATAATAAGGTGAAGGAGTCCTAGAAAGATCAACATGAACAAAGCAAGTTAACTAGAATCCTACATGCATTTCTAGCAATTGTCAAATACGACAAATTTGATTTGATGATCCTATTTACCTACTTCGAGGCTCTAAAAACCTTGCTCTCTTTTCCAAGGTTTTGGTTGGGTCTTTGGGAAATGATCTTCCTTAGAACCATAATAATGTGGTAGCAACACCTTGCACAACGTAATAAAAATAGGGGATGTTTTGAGTGGCACGTTTAACCCTCCACTATTACCAGGCCCTTGATGAGAACAATTCTTTGAAGACATAATGTCAAGTATAATGCAAACCAGCAAGTAGTCCAGTGTAATACAAGTACACAACATGTCTCTTTCAATGACCTAATGAATACGACAACAAATTCTAGATGTTATTCAAAATCCCTTACATACACGAATATTGTTTTAAATGCTTGTAATTGCTTTTGGTTGTAGACACCTAAGTTTGATAATTTATCACTTAATAACGTTCGTATTAACTTAATCCATAAATCATGAGTTATGCACCTATTCCATGCCTAAATGCCATAGTCACAATCCTATTGGAAGACTTTTTCTCCTTATTGCTTGTTTAGTTACTCACAAAAAAGCTCACATTAGTGCAAAGCAATTTCTCAGTCATAATTATAATGCATAGAACTTTGCAAAACCTCATTCCTTACTTAGACAAAACTGCCAAACAAGGACCAAAGCGTCCAATGATTTGGTTTAAAACTATTAGTTTCATCCAAGGCCTTCCAACAATCATTTTCTCAATTCGATATCTTTTATGGGTCATTACTTTCCTCATGGGTCGGCCTTAATGCAAACTTATACCTATAGAGCCCTATATAAGCAAGTCAATTACACTCATTTACTCACTTGGTGCTTTCAAGAGCCCCTGAGGTAAATATCATTTAAAGTAGTAACATGCATTAAGAGTAGCCCCTAAATAGGTCTGAAGCACTCCAAACCAGGTTATAGAATCAAACTACCCAAATCACTAACTTGCAACACCAAGTCAAGCACAAATAAGCAAGTCATTACAAAACATCATCAAGTGATCGAGTTATGTGTGTGTGTGTGTAGACACAAAATCACACACTTGGGTACATTTCTAGGTCCTAAAAAGATGCTAGCATTTACATGACTCATAAGCAAGAAAACTAGTGGTTGACAACTATCTTTGGCCTCTTTTCTCTATTTTTTGCGTCCTTTTTGGTCTTACACACCCTATAACCCAGTTAGTATTTTATTTATTTATTTTTTATGGACTTGGACACCAACACCCACAGTCCGGATAGCTACACCTAGGCATTCATATCTCCTATGGGCGCCCCTGTCCCTTTTCTATCTTACTTGCTCCTTTAGGGTCTCTTTTATCTTTTGGGCATCTTTTTCATGTATGAGTCAACCTTTCAGTAGTCAGTTACAAAATTTAAACAAGGGAATCATATAAATACATAGTTATGTTTTCCAAATGAGAGACCAAACGCTAAGCATATACTATCATCACCTAAGCTTGCATCCAAAGGCACTAAAGAGCACTAAAGGCATCCATCTAGATCTATTCAAGGGACAAGGGACTACATATTCTGCATAAACTGTATGGGAAGGGGAAGTTCATTCTATTCCATCAACACATATGTTATACATTTCCACATTCTAGATCTAGCCCGTTATCAAGTGTAATTGTTATCTATTTTTACCTCCCGGGTACAATAGACAACTTGGGAGGATGGGTTTGAGCACTGGACAAGGCTTCAGGGAGCAATCTGGAATGATACAGGAGTATTTGAGTGCTAAGAACATCAAGGATATGATTTTGGAAGATTCAGGGAAGTTTCAGAGGTTTTGGAACCGATTCATTAGAAGCAGGCTTTTGGGCCTAATGGAGCAAGCATCATGAAAGAGAACCTGAGCTTCAACGAAATATTATGGGATCCTCATGAGGAATTATAAGTCCAAAAAAGTTCCTATGGAAATCCTTTTCTATGCTCTACATGGTGGAAAAGATGAGACATCTTGAAACATCATGCACTTCCTGAGGCAACTCATTTTTTTGGTGCACAACTAGCCATCCTGAGAAATAAGGGGCCATTTAGAGGTTTTTAAAGTCAAAATTGAATCTTGATACTATCTCCATTGAATTTCAATGTGTGTTGTTTGCAAGTGAAATCATTATAACATTATTACCCCAAAACTCATCCAGGAGCTTGAGATATCATTACCTCTCGAAATTTTCCTTCCCCTAGAGGTTAGACGACCAAGGGGTTCGATGGGTGTTAGATGGCTCATCCAACCCAGGTTAGATGTCATAAAGTACCCCAGGTTGGAAGGGTACACATGGTTAGATGGCACTAACAAATCATACAGATGATGGGTTTGGACAGGTCACATAGTTAGACGACCCTACAGCTGTACGGACAAGGGGTTAAATGACCCCCTCACATTTTGTATGGTTCATTGTTAGACGGTCGTCCAACCTGGGCATGGTTGGATGACTCACAAGTCATAGATCAAGTAAAGGTAGGTGGGTGAATGACAGCTCAACAATCGACATTAATGCAGTATGGTGGTGCCCATTTCTTCCTCTGATAGAAGGTACCCTTAGGAAGTGATTTGTATGGCTACACATACCTCTTTAATGAGGTTAGGTGAGATAATTTCCTATATAATGTAATCGATCCCCTCATTCTTTTGAGAGACATTCTAGGAGCTAGGGAAACTCTTGCAAAATTCTTTCTCAACTCCAATGAGTTGTAAGCCTTCTCTTTCACCTAAAAAACGTATTTATGCCTTTTTGCTATCAATGTAAATTATATGTGCATGTTTTGAAGTAATAAAAATCCTTTTTTGTTGTTGTTTCTTCAAACCTTGATCATTTTCATTGTATTTCCCTTGCCTCTTCTATTTTGTTGTTGCATGATGTGTATGCTTTCTCACTTGTAGGCATGCAAGATGTTATGTTTCATGGAGATTCAGATGAAAAATGGAAGCTCTGGGTCTATGTCAATACTTGTTTTGACCTCTCCCAGGTCTATTTTCCCTCTTCTTTCTCCCTTAGTAGGGTATTTTACGTCCCTTTTCTTGGTTTTATCACCACCCCCTTAGTGTAGGATTTCCCTTTTATGCACTTTCTATCTCCCTACTTCCTTAGAAGTTGTTAGGATATGATGTATTTAGGCGTCTTTTCTTGCATTAGGAGTAGTTTAGTAGTAGGAATTAGGAAGAGGAAGACAACCTTCTCTAGAAGGGTTATCTCAAGTTCACAAGTCCCCCAGCTTAAGGGATAACCCCATGTTATGCAAATTACACTGGATGGTCCATGCATACACACTTGAGTTATCGAGGGGTGTTATAATTTTGCAGTAATAGTTTTGGCATGCCTCGGTGGGGACAAGCAGGTGAAAGCTCTACATTTCACAAGTGTTCCACTACAGATCTTAGTTAGAATATATTTTACAGGTGTGTAGTTCAACATCTAGAGAAAACTTCATTTCAATAATTTGGTGTGTTCTTGTTGGAATTTCATCCTTTGGAGGCATATACTCAAACACATACTGGTGAACTCCATCTCGTCAACAACCCATTTTTTGAGTTGTAGACCTTCCTCCATTCCATCCATTTCCATTTTTGTTTCCACCTCTCTCCATTTTCTTCTATTCTGTGAAGTTGTGCAATCATGACTTCATTCCCACAATGGGAATTGACACATGCAGACAGTAGACAATGTTATTCAAACATATCTCCACACTTGCAACATATATTTTCAGATTGCTATCAAAAACCTCCAAAATCATACTATGATGAAATTTAGTAATGGGCATACCCCTATGACCAGAATGCAAAAACAATTTAGTTACCCACCAAACTATGGAGATTTTTAAGAGCAAGGGTGCATAGATTTTGGAAGGTATCTAGCACCTAAAGATCTTGAGTTACAGAGGCAGGTTCAGGAGTTGGAGTATCACATGGACCGAGTCAGGATTAAGGAGATGAAAAAGGTAGCCCAAGCCGGCTTCAGAATTCCATACCATTGGAATAGCCTCATACCATGTGAGTTGGACCCTCAGCAAGAGATATGTTGGATGAATGACATAGTGCTTGGGGTCATGGAATGGATCAGAATGAGGGAGGGCCTATGAACATAATGCTACTCCATTCCTCTCAATAGGGAAACCTTTACATCATCTAAAAACCTCCCCCTTTTGTCTCAAGCTCATACCCTTCCATCCTGAACCTCGGTTTTCAATTCTCCCACCTATTGCAACCTATTGTGGAATCCACTTCTTCATCTTCCACTCTCTCATCCCATCTTAGTTTCTCTACCATTTTTCCCTTCCAAACCGAAGTCCCAACGACATAGGAGAAAAAAGAAACACCATCCCCTCCAACACATCAAACCAATGAAAAAATCAGATTTGTACCCTAACTCCATCCTCTTCTTATATTCTTGAGTCCATGTCGGGAAGAAATCCAAAAAACCAGTCAAGAGGCACAACTAGAGAAGGATCCCAACAGAGAAGAAATGACAACATTTTTGAGGAGTTGGGCTACAAAATTAGGGATAGAGAAGATCCTCTTACTGGTCATACCTACGGACGAGGTCTGATGGTAGGAGATAGAACAGGTGGTGAAAGTTGATCTGAATTGTATACAGAAGCAGATCCAAGAACAAGATAGAGGAATAATATCAATAGTCAGATGTGCTCTGAGTGTAGTTTCCATTAGTGGTACTCTATACTTGTCAAAGTATTTTTTGGATCCATCTACCAGACTACATAATCAATCGGGGAGGAAGAAAAAGAGCCAAATCCAAGTCCGGTTAAAGAGGAGGACACAAGAGAGACCAATTCAAATTCGAAGACCCTAAATGAAGATGACATCATTGAGATATTTTTTCTCTTCATTTGTAGGGTCTAATTTAATTGAAGAACATGTGATGGAGGATGACATTCAAGAAGGACCCCACTACCCAAGACAGTCCTCAAGAGCAACAACTAGAGGAGTTTGAATTTTCAACCGTCATAGTCGGAGGAAGAGATCAAATGTGCAAATAATCTTGCATCTCCAAATGGAGGAGGAGAAACTCCCAAGTGAGCATCATGCTTTCAGCTGAGTTGTCAGCAATCCAAAAATAATCTCCATTAGATGTTGCATAGAAATCCCATAGAAGCTACATGTCGAGGAGGATTTCCTTTTGGTCAAGGAAGGAGAAGAAGAGCAAGGATGACACCATTTCCCAAACAAGTCATCAACGCAGTAGGAACATCAGTTTTTTTGTAGATGAACAACAAAGCCAAAATTAGCTCACAAACATCCCCACTTCCCAGGAAGGTTTGTGAGAAGACTTCACTTTTGGAGGTTGGAAACTCTATAGTGAGTGGGCATATATGGCAGATCAAACAGACCATGCCTAGTCAGAGTACTTGGATTCGTTAGAGCTAATGAATAAGCCACAACCAGTCATACTCCATTCAAGGGCATGTAGGTATGAATATTCAAAGTACCAAGGGTCAGCCATTAATTACCTCTAGGAGCTACAATGCCAATCAGCTTTGGAGGAAGTATTCGTCTTGCTCCCAGTTGATACCTTGATGATTTGGGTAGAGGATTGGCCCCTTGTCAGTATTTTACTCATAAAAATAGCCACGATCAGTGCCAAATCATATGCATGGCTGTCAATTTTGAGGAAAGGGAGCTATTTTTGCATACTAGTTGTAGGCTTTGTTTGAGTTCCCTTTGCCTCTAGTTAGAGTAGGGTAGGTAGGCTTACTTTCAACAAAAGAAGTGCTTGTGCACACTTTGTATGCTCTACTTGGGGTATGTATGATCTTCCCTTTTGTACATAGTTTTTGGTTTGGTGGTTGTTATTGCACAGTTCATCATGTTGCCGAGAGAGAAATGGGTTGTAGTAAGGGGTTCAATGTTGCAAGAGACAGTTGATATCTTCAAGTAAATCCAAATGTAGAGCAACTATTTCATCTCTCACATCTCTCTATATCAGTCATAGTTGAGTTCTTATGCCTCTTCTTGCATCATAAAATCAGTTACACAAGTGTGCATGTTCTTATACAATCGACATTCATTGGAAAAATACATGTTTATGAGGAAAAAATTAGGTTATAACAACAGCTTCCATCCTCTACCAAATCAGCTTGTGTTCTCTATAACTTATGCAATGTTTGTGCTTGTCAAGAAATCATCAGTTGGTTGTGCTTCACACTTGGCAAGAAATTAGGTTTGGGACAGTTTCAGAGGGCTTCATCCTTCATCCCATAGATCAAATTATACAGAAATGAGAGAGAGTTACTAGGTTCAAGAAAAATTTCCACTCTCACAAATCCTTAATTTAGATGATTTTGTAAATGAGAGGGAGAATCTGAGCATTGACAGGGAAGTTCCAGGTTAAAAAAATAATGTTTTCAATGGCTCAGGGGCATGGAATGCAGATTTTATGATCAGTTTTCAAGTGTATTAGGATGACTCCATGCCCAATGGATGCTTTAGGCAACTGGTCACACATCTAGCAGGAAGATGGTCCCCAGGAGGTTGCCAAATTGTTATCTATTTTTAACCTCTAGGTAAAATAGCCAACTCGGGAAGATGGGTTTGAACACCTAGAAAAGGATTCAAGGAGCAATCTAGAATGCTACATGATTATTCAAGTGCTAGGTAACACTCAAGGATATTTAATTTTGGAAGATTTAGGGAAGTTTCAGAGGTTTTAGAGTCGATTCATCATAAGCAGGCTTTCGGGCCTAAAGGAGCATGCAACGTGAAATAGGACCTGAGATTAAATGAAAGATTCTGGGAGCCACGTGAAGAATTAGAAGTCCAAAAAAGTTCATATGGAAGTCCTTTTCCATTCTCCACATGGCGAAAAAGATGATATATCTTGAAATATCTTGCACTTCTCGAGGCAACTCATTTTTCTAACGTAAAATTAGCCATCCTGAGAAAGAAGGGGAAATTTTGAGGTGATAAATTCAAAATTAGATCTGAATACCACCACCATTGTATTCATTGGGTTGTTTACATGTTAAATCATATAAATTTTTTCCCCAAAACTAATATGGGAGCTCGAGATATTGCCCTCGCAAGTTGGCCTTAGGGGGTTGGATGGCTGGGTTGGACGACCGTCCAACTCAAGTTAGACTTCGTACGGCATCCCAAGTTGGACAGGTACCTAGGTTGGACTTACCAGAAGTCATATAGATGGGGGTTTAGATGAGTCACATAGTTAGATGACCTGGCAGTTGTACGAACAAGGGGTTGGACTAGTCACATGGTTGGACGACCCACTCACATTTTGTATGATTCATGGTTAGATAGTCGTCCAACCACGCCTAGTTAGATGGCTCATGGGTTGAAGATCAAGTAAATGTAGGTGGGTGAATGATAGTTCAACAATTGACATTAATGTAGTATGGTCCCCATGTTTTTTATGACATAAGGTACCCTCGGGAAGTAATTTATATGGTTGCTCACACCTCTTTAATGAGGGTAGGTGGGATAATTACCTATATAATGTAATCGACCCCCTCATTCTTTAGAGAGACATTATGGGAGCTGGGGAAACTCTTGGGAAATTTTCCTTCAACTCTAATGAGTTGTAAGCCTTCTCCTATGCCTAGCAAGTGTATTTATGCCTCTGTGCATCAATGTAAATGGTCTGTGCAAGTTTTGAAGCAATAAAAATCATGTTTTGTGGTGTTTCTTCAACCCTTGCTCATTTTTATTGTATTTCCCTTGCCTCCCCATTTTTTTGCATTATGTGTATGCTTTCTCACTTGTAGGTGTAGGATGTTGTGTTTCATTGAGATTTAATGGCGAGTGGGGATCTAGGTCTGTGTCGTTGTTGTTCTGACCTCTCCCAACCCTATTTTCCCTCTTCTTCCTCCCTCAACAGAGTATTTGGTCCATTTTTTCTGGTGTTATCACCCCTCTTAGTGTAGGATTTCCCTTTTATGGACTTTCTCTCTCCTTGTCTCCTTGGAATTGTTAGGATAAGTGTAGTTAGGAGTTTTTCTTGCATTAGGAGTAGTTTAGCATTAGGATTAGGAAGAGGAGGCCGACCTTCTCCAGAGGACCATCTCAAGTTCACAAGTCCCACAACTTGAGAGGTGGTCCATGTTAGCAAATTACATCGATTGCCCCACACTTAGAGGACAAATAATGGGGTGTTGTAATTTTGCAGTAACATTAACTTGCAATATGACATCCTAGGGCACCATTTCTACACACACTCACTAGAACTACATGGAGTCTAAGATGTAGGGCAACACTCAGTTGTAAGATCACTCTTAGGGTGACCGTCAGGGTCAATCTGACTCCCCATATTGCATTTTTTATTTTTTATATTTGATGTGGTTTGTGAGCTTGTACAGTTGAACTTCTATTTTGTAGGTTATAGGTACCCTCAGCGATCATAGTGTGATCAATAGGGAGCAATTACGACAACCTTGCGACACATTATAGATCAGATCCTAGGCCTCTGTGCAATCACCGGTGCCCAGTGATTAAATAAAATGTGGTGAAATGGTAGTTAATCTAACTAGGAACAATAGTAAATAACAATAAATAAAATTAGTAAGTAAATATATAGAGTGACCTAAACAACTAGGCTAATGAAAATAACAACCCTAATGTGCAAGATGAGTAAGAAAATGACTTAGTTGATCAGAAGGCTAATCTAGAATGTGTCGTAAAATTAAATAAATGTTCTGGAAGTAGGAGCAAACATGTAGAGGTCTGAAAAAGGATAGATTTGATCTGTTTGGCTAGACTGGGGCTCCCAGGGGAGGATTAGGCCACACATTGGTGCCCTAGTCTGATTTCTGAGCACACTGGTCTATGCATGAGGTCCAGAAACCAAACTTTGAGGGTTGGAAAATGATATGAAACCCTCGCTTCTTGTTGCGTGTAATTCTCTACTCTGTGCCGAATGTCATCAATGATCATTGATGAAAGATAGACCTGTAAAACCCCAAAACAAACATCAAACCCTAAAAAAGAAAAATGTAAATGAAGGGTTAGATTGTCCTCAGCTGCCACAACGGTGGACTTTCTAATTGAGCGTTACACTACATCTCAGACCTGGTGTAGTTTTATGTGCTTGTGTGTGCAATCATGCCCTAGGTGTTACTATGCTAGCCGCACTTTATGAAAGTAGTGAGCAATAATTATGTGTAGATAATGTAATAAAATGGTGGATGGAATAGAATAAACTTCCCTCCTATGCAGTGTGATGCAAATGAACTAGCCTCGTTCCTTGTGATGGAGCTATATGGATGCAAATGGAGCCTTTGATGGATGCAACCTCATGTGATGATAGTAATGACTAGTGTTTGGTCCCTCATTATGGTCTTATAATTTTATATTTATATGGTTCTCTTGATCTAATTTTGTAATTAACCCCGAAAAGGCTGACCACAAGAAATATGAAATGTTCAAACGGCTAGAAAGTGCCCAAAAAGTGGTGGGAAAGTGGGAAAATGATCAAAGCACCCCGACTAGGACCAAGGTGCATGTTGGCACCCCAATCAGAGATAAAATGACAAAAAATGGCAGAACTGACTGGCTGAGTAGATGCGGGAGGTCGGAAATGAAGACATTACGTAAAGTGTTGGGCTAATGAGATATAACCTAAGTATGGAAGGTGCATAAGGATTGGGCGCATAGGTGCACATAGAATTATTGGGGTATAGGGCCTGCCCAGGAAAGCACAAAGTTAGGACTTAACTGTTTTCCAGTATTATGCTAAATGTGGTTTTGGAGCTATTAATAGGTTTGGATTTTAGTTTATTATTAGATAGTCTATTATTATCAAGCTTGCATGCTCTTGTATTCATCTTGTAGTGACACATGGCTATTCTTAGCATGTAGCCTATTTTGAGGTGCATAGGTGGTGAAGGGAAAATCCCCACTACCTATATATATGTATTGATTTGCACAGTTTAGGGATCGATGTATATTGTTAAAGTGTTATGATGTTGATTTATGGGAGCACATGACTATGGTGACATTATTATGTATGAAGCTTATGTGTTTTACAACAATTAATATAATGGATCGTTGTGGTTGGATATTGGTTATTGATATACATCTGTTATTGGTTCTTATATGGTAACTTAATATTGATTTTTGTATGAGTTAATCTTACATATGGTTAAGATCTAGATCTAGTTTATGTTATGCAATATACTTGATTATCTGTTATGGATCTGGAATATTTGTATCATCATGCTAACTTCTTGACAAACTTCCATAAAAGAGGGACCTAGTACCCTTGTGCGCTTTGGGTGAGTGCTCAGCTCTGGCTGAGTGATGTGCCAACATGCACCTTGGACTTTTGTGGGTAAAATAAGACTACATTTTGGTTCCGTTGTCGGGACCTCTTTTTTAGTTGTTTGTCAGGATGTTGCATGATGAAGACGTATCAGTTGACTTTGACCAATATTGAAGAGTGGTTAGACAATTTAGAGGAAGAGTATGCTCACAGATTTAACACTTAACATGATCTTAATGCACGCAAGTGGGTTGAACAAAATTTGTATCATGGGTTATATGAGATGTTCTTCTGCCATTTTCCCTATAGAGTTGTATGAGTGGCTGGTTGCTTATGCATCAAAGAGAAATTGGAGGTTTTAAACACTTGTTTGGACGCATGAAGAATTTCAGGCTTTGCATGATGCTGATCTGACTTAGGATGCGTTGTAGACCATTGGTGGAGTGGTGTTCTGAATAGCTATATTTTGGAGTATGCAGTTTCTACTTATTCTTGTCTAGAGGTTGCTGAGTTCCAGTTCTTACACAAACCTAGAGGATCTTATTTACGCGGTATCCCTTTAGCGATTAAGATCTTGATTGTGACCCTAGATTTGGAACAACGTCCTATGGCTAACTAAACCCCACCACACGTGGGGGCAGGAGCAAGTGTGGTGAAAGATGGCATACCTGGTGGCAAAAAGGTAGAGAGAAGAAAGGTGGCTTAATTTTAATGAGGCACACGAGAGGGATTTGGAGAAGCAAGGTGAAATTGTGAAACGAATGGTGTTGTGGAGAGAGATGGCTCATGGAGGATTTATAGCTCTTGTAGAAGACGTAGAGCTGGAGCATCTGGAACTCCCCCATTTGGGAAAGCATGGTAGAGAAACCTCTTCGGTTTCAGATGAATGTGCGTGGTGAAGAAAGATTGCAGAAGGAATGCGGGCACACATTTGATCCTACCTCATGGTGACCTAGCCCTTGCACTTGGTTTTCCAGTTTCTATAATAGTTATTAGTAAACAATATAGTATGGGCAGTAGAGTAGCGAAAATATAGTTAATTTGTAGTCAAGTTTAGGAGTTAATCAGGTAGATTATTCATCTATGGGTCGTAGTCGTCATCTGTGTTATTTGGAGGTCCAGTTGGAGGTATATTTTATAATCATCACAAAACGTGGGCATGCAGAACATTGGTATCACATCTGGAAGTAGCACAACTTCACAGACTGTGGGAGTTCAGTTTAGCACAATTGTTGGGACACAAGGCAATGCATCCTCTGGTCTATTTCCTGCTATAGGAGGAGGATCAGGAGGATCATGTGGCTCGGGATCTAGTGGATCTGGTGGTTCTGGGGGCAGAGGAAACACATGAGGTAATATAGGTTCTGGATCTGGTGGGCACGATCGCACCAATCCCAAGTAAATTATATTTTGAGATGTCTCTTTGTCTCCCAGAATACAAAGGAATTAGAAGATGTAGCCAAGCATGTACATATGTGTGAGATACTATGGCTCACTAAGGGGATTAAAGCTCCAGAGCATAAGACAAGTCAATTTTCAACTACTTTGCAAGGGTGCATAGTTGGTACAAGAAATATGATCTCAACTAGAATTGTGTAGACTATTCTACGTTGCGTGATGCTTTCTGAACTAAGTTCCACATACCTAAGTTCTAGTAGAAGAGAATCAACGCACTGAAGGACATCAAACAGGGCATGGACTGAGAGAGTTAGGGAGTATGATGCACAATTCTAAACTCTGCTATCAAAGTTATCTTATGACATATTCACTCGAGTCATCATGCGCAATGGTTTGTTGGAGTTTTGATCACACCATTTAGAAGGATGCTCTCACATAAGACTTATACAGATCTGCGTGAGGCAATTGAGGTAGCTCTATGCACCGAGGCAATTGGGAGTGTAGACATAGGAGTGCACCATTCTTGGAAGCTTAGATTGCAATGATGGCTAAACAATTGTAAAAGTTGTTAGCTAATTTATCTCATGAGACGCATAGTGATATTTGGTGCATGGATTGTGAAGTAGAAGGACATACTAAGGATAGTTGTCCTTGTAAATTGGTGTGTGTCATGTTGTTGGACTGTGAGATCTGTCACTTGGACCATGATTCAAGTAGGTGCCCATTGTTGCAACATGCGATAAGGAAGAACATGTCATGTTATTGCAAGATTTGTAGGTCTACCACTCATGATACTGATAATTATAGGTTGATTGATCAAATTCATGATGTCATTGATACTGGTGTATGAAAAACTAGTGTTGCAAATAATTCTAAGGAGCAAGGTGAGCATCATGATCACAATCAAAATGAAGGGAACTCTAATGGAGGCTGAGGTAGAGGTGAAGGATACCATGGAGGATTCAGAGGCCAAGTTCACGGCAGTGGAAGAAGTGAATTTCACAAGGAACATGTTATACATGTGGATCCCCTGATCATTACAGGCACGAATGCCCTCAGAATATTATTTGTTCTTTTTGTGGAAAGAACCAAAATTATGAAGAATGCCCAGACTTGTATGAACATCTGAGCAATAAGCACAATAAGGATAAGGGCATGGGAATGGTTAGAGTACAACGTGTTGTGGAAGATCAATGGATGCCGAAGTTAGTGCCTGATCCTGAGTTAGTACCTGTGTTAGTTACTACACGTGTTGAGGTTGTGCACATGAGAGAAGTTCTAAAGCAGAAGCCTATTATTACAAAGGAGTAGGTCTTTCATTCAAAGTATCCAGACCCTATGCATCAAAATGAAGTTTATCAAGAAACCATGGAGGTGATTAGGAACCTTGCAGGGTGAGATACAATGTTTGAAAAATAGTAGTGGAAGTTAGATGGAGCAAGAAATGTAGTTGAGCTTCCTCAGAAGGATGTTGATGATTAAGGAGAATTGTAAGATGTTACGACAAGAGAACATCATTCCTTTATCAAGGGAATGGTTAAGGGGGAAAATACCATGTGATGGAGTTGAGTGTGAGAGACATATTTTACATGCTAACTTACCTCCTCACAGTCTAGATTATGACAAGGAGATCACTTTGAATGTTGTTGTTGATGGATGGTTGTTAAGTAACATTTTGATTGATACATGTGTAGAAGTGAATGTACTCACTTTGGATTCGTGGAATCAGATGGGGAGGCCACCATTACAACCATCTTTAAATGTGTTGTTTATGGAAAATAGGACTAAAGCCATGCCCATTAGAGTTTTGAAAGATGTTACTATTACTATACAAGGGGCCAAGTTTACTGGGGACTTTGAGGTCTTGGTGCTTGTAGAGGTAGAAAGTTTTCTAGCATTGCTTGGGCACCCTTGGTGTTATGCGAACAATGTTGATCTGCGCTTCAATAAAGGATATATCATTTTTGAGAACAAGGAAGAGCGCGTCATTATCCCCTTGATAGATGGAAAAGCTGCACCTTATGTAGAACCTTTGAGTGAAGAGGATTTGAACAAAATTTATGTGCACACCATTAGAGATCCTGAAGTACTTGAGCCATCAAAAAAGAAGGAATTATCCAATGGGATGATGCACAGTCTATGAGTGATACTACAAGTGTTATATGTGAAAACTGGGCACATGACACTTATGAAATGGTTGGGCGTGAGGTAAGAAGTGTAGTCACATGCGTAAGCAGGCTGCATTGTGTTATATGTTTGGGTAGTAACCAGGTACCAAGGTACACTGGTGAAGGAAATCCTAAAGTATTCCTATGCATGCTATGGAAGTTCAGTGGATAGATCAAGTGGAAAGAAGGAATATATTGGTGTATACCCTGTGTGGGACAGCAGTGCGCTGGTGGATGGTTCACAGAGATAATATTTTAGAGTGGCGAGAAGTGAGAATCACCTTCTCTTCTAGATTTCTTTGAAGCAATGCACCTACCAAGACATGTGAATTTCATGGGAAGGATGCTCAACACCATGTTCAACAGTGTGAGAGACTCTGGACAGAAGGGCAAGAGGCCTTACCACCTTCACTATGGGTGCACAAGTTCTACTACACCATGCAAGGCTACACACGTGTATGGTATATTTATGCAGAGTTGAATAGAGAAATGGGAAATTGGCAAGAATTGACTGTAGGTATGGTTCAGACCTTTGACTATTTTTCCACTAAACCCCTAGTGAATGAGGCATTATAGGTTATGAAGTGCTTGACGTTGGGAGATAGTGCAAAGGCTGAGGAACTTATTCAAGTGTTACTAGGTGAGTTAGATATGGAGGTGCACTTTGAAGAAGAAGAGACAGATGCAGAACAACTTGGGTGCGCCTGCCTAGAAAAAGAAAAGGGTAAGATGGTCTATGTAATTGATGATGAAGAAGTGGAGAATCTAGATGTTGAGCATACTAAGGGTATGTGTGAGTTCTTAGATAGTGCAGATGAGAAGGCACACACATACCATGAGCCTATGAAAATAAAGAAGGTCAACATTGGGACAGATGTTGAACCTAAGGAGGCCATCATTGGAGACTATTGGTTTGACTCTGAGGTTGCTAAGATAATTGAGTTATTGCATGAATTCAGGACTTATTTCCTAGAGGCTATCATGATTTGAAAGGGGTACATCACTCTTTGGGTGAGATGAGAATCAAGCTAAAGGAAGGTCTAATTAGGAAGAGGATTTACAGGATGAATCCTAACCTATGTGTAAAGGTAAAAGAAGAAATTTACAAGATGCTGAATTCTGGAATCATTGAGCCCATTGAGGAGTTAGAGTGGGTTAGCCCTATGGTGAAATATAAAGAAAGATGGCATGAATAAGAATTTGTGTGGATTATAGGGAGTTACATGTGTAATAGATCCCTTTCCCACACCTTTTACTGAAGAAATCTTGGAAGGTATTATGATCTACTCCTTCATTGATGGATTTTTTGGATATCATCAAGTGAGGATATATAAAGAGGATCAAGAGAAGACAACTTTCACCACTGAATGGGGAAGTTTTGCATACATAGTTATGCCTTTTGGATTAAATAATCCGCCTACAGTCTTTTCACGCATTGTTGTACAAGCATTCCAGGACTTTATTCATAAGTTCTTTTAGGTTTACTTGGATGATTGGATAGTGTATGGGCTAGTGAAAGATCATTGTGATAATTTAAGGCTTATGTTTGAGAGGTGCCGACAGTTGAACATCTCCTTAAACATTAAGAAGTGTGTTTTTGCTACACCTTTTGGGACTTTGTTGGGACATATTATTTATAAGGAAGGCTTGTTAGTGGATCCTGCTAAGGTTGTTGTTATTTTGGGCTTAAAGGAACCTACTAACTAGAGTGAAGTGTGTGGATTCTTGGGGCACACAAGATATTACAGGAAGTTTATCAAAGGTTATGCTAAGATATTTTATGCCCTTAGAGGAATTATTGAAGAGTAAAGGCAAGTTCCATTGGGGTGAAGCACAACAATGCGCATTTGAGACATTGAAGGAAAGGCTTACTACAGTGCCTATTTTTCACTTTCCTTCATGGACCAAACCTTTTCATGTACATGTGGACACTTCTAATGGTAGACCAAGCCATTGGCAGTGGTATTAGCCCAACCTGGAGAAGGTATTGTTGATCATCCTATTTGTTTTGCAAGCAGGAAGTTGACTCAAGCTGAATAAAATTATACAACTACAGAGCGTGAGGCCTTGTCCATGATCTACATGATGCATAAATTTTGACAATACTTACTGGTTAAACCTTTTATTTTCTATACAAATCATATGGCATTGAAGATACTTGGTGAACAATCCCATTTTGCAGGGGCACATATGCCGTTGGATTCTGTTGTTTCAAGAATTTGACTTTACAGTGGTGGTTAAGCCAGAAAAGAGTAATTCTGGACCAGATCATTTATCAAGGATTAATTCATTTGAGGATGTGTACATCATTGAGGATACAATGTCAGATGCACAATTTGCAGGTTGAACCACATGCCCTATGACTTAGAAGAAATTTCTTTATTTTTTTACTGGTGTGGCACCTGAAGGGAATGAAGAGTTTACAAAAGAAACAACTTGCCATACGCATTGTGCCTTACATGTTGATTAGTGGAGACTTATACAAACTAGACAGGGATGAAGTTTTACGCCAGTGTGTACTTGAGCATGAGTGATAAGCTATTATGGAGGAGGCTCATGGTCATATTGTAAGTGGACATTATACAGGGGATGCCACTATGTGCAAGATTTTACTCGATGGTTTATGGTGGGAAACAATGTATAAGGATTGTAAAGAATATTGTAAGGCATGTGATCATTGTTAGTGCCTTGGAAAGACTAGGCATAGAGATGAAATTCCTTTAAGTTCTATTGTGAGTGCAGAACCTTTTGAAAAGTGGGCAATCGACTTTGTGGTCCCTATTTCCCCACCCGAGCACAGGACTGGATCATGCTATATTATAACTTGTAAAAATTATCTTATAAGGTGGGTGGAAGAAATACCTACAAAGGATTGCATGACAGCTACATAAGTAAGGTTTCTATGGGAGAACATTATTAGCAGGTATGGATGTCCATTGAGTTTGACAAGTGATAGGGGTACTCATTTCCTTAATGAGACCATCAGGATACTATTGGTAGAATTTATGGTCACACACCATAAAACAACACCCTATCACCCTCAGGAAAATGGAAATGTTGAGGCTTTCAACAAGATATTGAACCATACATTGACTAAGATTTGTGATGTTGGAAGGAAGGACTGGGATGATAAAGTCTCTTCTGTACTTTGGGCATACAAGATAACTTATAAAAGATTGAACAAAGCCACACCCTTTCAGTTGGTGTTTAGTGTAGAGGTTGTTTTACCATGCATTCATGTTACCTTCTCTACATATTGTGCATGCGGGAGGTTTGGCTGATGAGAAAGCACTTGAAGAGTGCATTGACAAACTAATGTAGTTGGATGAAAGAGGTGCACATAGCACAGATGGATTCAGAAGACGAAAAGGCTAGGAAAAAGGCATGGCATGATAGGCATATTAAGGATAAGAAGCTTGAAGTTGGACAAATGGTTCTTCTTTATGATTCAAAGTTCTTGCGCCACCCTGGAAAGCTTAAAGTGCATTGGTTGGGACCGTATATTGTGACTTACATACTTGATTCAGGTGCTTGCTAGTTAGAGGTGCTAGATGGGACATGGTTGCCCAGTTATTTCAATGGGAGTAGGCTGAAGCCCTACTATAAATAAGTCTTCTTGGTGTTTGTAATAAGGCAGTATTGTCATTAGATTAGGTTTCCTTTAATGCATTTCCTTTATATGTGTTTCCTTTCATCGTTGTCTATGATTTGTCAATTTAGTTGTGTTTTGTGTAATAAGCATGCTTGCGTGCCAGAAGCTGATTAATCCCTTTTTGAGTTCATGTGCAGAGGACCCTGCATACTTTTAGTGTGGGGTGGATGAAGAAGGATTGACTGGTGCCTTGTTTCAGATTATAGTGCATGGTAAAAATAAACTTACAGGTGCTCTGAGAAGAGATATGCTTGATTTCAAGAAAATTTCTTGTATTAAAGACCACGTGTAGGAGGATGGATGCTTAGTATAATGCGAGGTAGGCTGCAAGCATTGGAAACCACTTGGGAAGATTCACATTGGAGAGGTAATTTGGTGCATTGAAGTGTGTGTAAAGGAAATATGTGACCAAGAAGTAGTGGGCACACCAGAAGGTTATGATTGAGGCATGGAAGAGGTAGGCATGGAAGACATGATGCAATACACAGAAAAGTAGAGGTGGAATTAATTTCATGTATAGTGATGGTTGGGGAGAAATTAATGTGAAGATTTTTGAATTAAGCTATAAATTATGTGAGTGTAACGTTATTGTTACCTTGCATTGTTGAGCTATCGAATTATGAAGTTTGAAGAAGAGCTTAGTGTGACAAGTAATCAGTTTAATGATGAACCAGGAAAGGGTGAGACACATTATTGGTAACATTCCATGCAGAAGCATTATTAAGGTGGTTGTGCATGTGCTCAAAGGTGGGTTCATGTGGCTATGGTTTGAGGAAGGCAGATTCATAACTAGGGTTTCACGGATCGAAGGGTCTGGTTTGAATTCGAGGCGTGCAAGGTAAGAAGGTGATAAAGTTAAAGTTACAGAACATTACATGTAAGTGAAAAAGAAAATGGCACCAAGGTGAGCCCCAGTTATTGAAAGGAGGTCGATGAAGCACCAGAAGGAATGGTTGGTAGAGATGTTGTATCCAGAAGGGGGTGACTGAAGGGAGACCATGGGTGAAAAGATAACAAGGTGCAAAATTTTTGATCTCAATCATAGGACCAAGAAAGACTATTAAGGATATCATCGCAAAGACCATCTAAAAGACAAATAAGATGACGACAGATGGAACAAGGGTTCTGGATGATTCGGTGAAAAGATTATTGGAAAGTGTTGGGGTCATGCAACTCTTTGAATTGCCATAATTTGGAAAGCCTGACCAGTTGTACCAGTGGATGATGTCACAGGTACATGAAGATTTTTTCTATTTTACAGGAAGGAGGATGTGGATTACCGCCAAACTAGTTGGCAAGGTCATAGGGTTGCATGATTCTGGTTTAGAGATTTTTTGTGACCTAACAGATGATGAGTGAGTTGATGCAATGACCGCTACATTCAAGTATAAGAAGGGAGGTCGAGCATTCAAAGTCACAAACATAGAGGATATGGCCACAAGGGTTACAAAGTGGCTTGTAGGTTGCAAGTTAGGTGCCTCAGAGAGGTGGATAGAGGTCAACCAATGTTGGATGCACATAACAGCATAAAATGGTGAGCAAGACCTACTACAACATCACCAGCTATATTGTAGAGAGCTTGGTAGTGGAGGCGCGCATACACACTGAAAAAGGTGAAAAAATAATTTGGGGTGCTATTTTTCTTTTAATTGTATTAAGTGAAATAGCAGTGCCCAATGGGAAAAGGGAGAAGGTTTGGGAGCATACCTTGGAAAATAATTCACCAGTGTAGAAATTTTCAAAGTATACATGTCATGGTTCCATCTCGAACACCTACAAGGAGCGTCAAGAGAAATGGTTTAGATGGATGTGCTGGGAATTTGAAGGGGAGTGGTGCATACCACACGAGCTTCTGACTGTGTTCGATGGACAAGCTTGAGTTTGCGGTGTACCAACACTTTAGTCTAGGGAGGTTCTTTATGAAGATGGGTGAAAATATCCCTTGGTGTAAGTTACCCTTCACCTTCACCATGCGTTATTTTAAAGATTCAGTGAACAAATTACATAGCATGTGGAAGCTTCAATTTGATGTTGACAAGGTAGACACAAATATACATATCTTGCATAAGAAATATGTGTGGCCAAACAGGGAAGCTTATGTAGAAACAATGGAGATAGACAACATTGATATAACTCCGGAGACTTTGGTCATGGGGAAAATTGAGCCTGTGCACGTCTATGTGTATCTAAGGCAGCATTTCAAGGTTGGAAAGGTGCTTGTAGGAGAGGACTTAGCTTTGTCAGGTCCTCCAAATGGGAAACAAATAGCGGGCACAAGGAATCCAGTTGAACATGTGCCTCTCAAAAAGGAAGAGATGATACCTGAAGGATTACATAATGTCTTGGAGTAGTAAGAAGAAGAACAAGCAAACAATACTAGACTAGACCATACCAAGAGAGTGTTACATAGGAGTTGTACGGGCACAGGTGCTGGCGCTGGGCCATCATCGCCAGTTAGAAGATCAGCGCGTGTAACACCGGTGAAGAATGTCAAGGAAGAAAGAAAGAAGTGCAGGAGGTGTGTTCCTGTTAAGGATAGTGATGATGAGAAGTCTTCACACAAGAGTGTTTAGAATGATGTTGCCACAGCTAGCCTGGAAGTGTGGGAAGATGAAGAGATAGGTGGCAAGAAACCTATGTATGAGGAGAATGCCCCCAGTATAAGTGTGTAAGGACATTTAAACGAAAGCAACACTATCGGAGATACAAAAATTATAGTATGACCTACACACATGGATAAAGAAATTGAAGAAGGAGAGGAAGTAGAGAAAAATGTGGGTGCCGAAGTGCAAGAGCATGAAAAAGAGCACGCCAGTGAGTCCAAGGAAGATGAGGTGGTAAGAACATGAAACCTTGATATGTTGATGACGCGACTGAGATAATTTGTGCTAGGTTCTAGAGTACTTTGCCTAGGGAGCAGCTATATAGATGGGACTTGATGGATCCAAACATGGCGACTGCACGCACCCATAAACAATTATCATAGACTATGCAAAATCATATGGATGAGCTTGAATTTGAAGTTTTTGAGGAATCATGTGTGTTACGAAGAATGAAGAAGGCGCCACATTCTCACCATATCACCATCAATCCAACTCAATTCTCAGATGAAAATTATAGTAATGCTTTAACTAAGGTGTCTATAGAAGTTACGCGCTGAAACATTGATAAAGTGACAACTATTCAGGCCTTATTAGAAGATATAAAAGATAAGGATATGGAAATTAAGTGCCTAACAGAGGAGAAAGAAAAAGCTAAGGCAAAGGCACATAAATTCCTTCAAATGGCGGAACAAATTGAGGATGATATTTTAAAACAAAGACCACAATATGAAGAAAAGGTGGTTGAAGAATTCCCCTCTGCACTACATTATTTACGCACATTGGTTCATCTGGTGCTAGACAAGAATTTGGTGTGCATGCCTAAGCCAAAAGATGTTGGAGCACAAGCAGAGAAGGCCAGGGTAGTGATTACACAAAAAATCACAAGTTATGAATCTATACTGTAGACATTAAAATATGAACTAAAGAAAGCAAATTTGACCTTGAATATGTGTGTGGCCCCTAACACAATAATAAAGACAAGGACCATTGAAGAAGATAATAAGGTCCTCAAAGCAGTAAAGAATGAGGCACTTGGGCACGAAGAGAGGCTTACTTTGGCAGAAGAGAAGCGCAACACGCTTGTAAAAGCCCAAGAACCTCACAAGGAAAGGATCAAGGAGATTGGGAAATTGATCACACGATGGATGAACGTCATAAAAGGGATGATCTCAAGCATGGAAAATATACTATGGGTACTATAAAATGAAGGACAAAACATGACAATGGATGAAATGGATGGGGTATTGACAGACATCCTTGACAAAACAAATAAGGCACTAAATGATTGGAATGAACTTGAAGCAAAAATTAAAGTTGAATATCTTGAATTGATTCTACCTGTAGAGGGATAACACGCATGAGTATTCTTTTCTATGGAAAATTCTTTTGTTATTTATTCATGAAATGGTGGATCAAATTACCCATTGTTGGGAATGGAAATGAAATTTGTGTGGGCTAATGTTGGGTTGATGAAATATAGCCTAAGTATGGAAGGTGATGCAGCCTAGAATTTACCAGATAACACCCTAGATGCACTGACACATCACTCAACCTAGACTGAGAGCTCACCTGAAGCGTGCAAAGGTACCAAGTCCCTCTTTAGGGTTGTTATAGCAAGATGTTAGTGTGATGAAGGAAGAAACATATAGATCCATAACTAATCCATCATTCTACACTGCATGCCATATTCAGATCTAAGAAAGAACAAGCTTAAACAATAATCATGATTGAATCAAGAACATGCACTACTCAATTACACATAGGATTGACACTTAGATTCAGCCAATAACTTCCATCTATTAATAAACACAGAAGCTCCTTATAATAATGACATTCTATACCGATGCGTGCACGGATCTAATGCAGTAACTAGTCATATGCACATATCTCTCTATGCTCACCTCTTATGCTCTGCATATACCTATATATCTCTCATCTCTCTGTATCTTAGGTAATTCACTACATATATATAGGGTGGGGACTTTCCCTTCACCACTTATCTATTCCAAAAATAGGCCACATGCTATTAATAACCATGCACCATTTACAGGCATAGCCACACATGCAAGTGTGTTATTTATAGACCTCTTTCAGTTAACTGAAGTGGTAATCCTATTCTTAGCTCGTCTCCATGTAAAATGCTTTGATCTGATCCTCCAAAGATAGACAATGCATGGTGCGCACATCTCTGCATCATTGGTGTGTTCCGTACACCATCTTCTAAAAATAGGTCTTCATGCTCAAAATTAGCTAAGTCCTGAATGTTGAACTTGCCCTCCGTGCGCGGGTTCTTCCTGTCCATTCACACCCTTAAACCTGGCCTATTTTCCTACACGTAATTCTTGTGCGAGTTTTGTCAAGTGTTCTCTGATCAACATTACCCCACACTAATCTCATTTTCACCCCGACAATGGGTATCTCCAAAAATTGAAGTAAATAATGTTGAATGGAAAGAATAAGAAAGCATGTAGACGAATAAAGAGTGTTTTATGAGGCAACCTCCATTGTATATGAGTGAAGGATCAACTCTATATACTCTTCCTTTATTTCAGCCTCCAAGGCCTGCCACTCTGTGAATGCTTTCTTTGCCTGCTCTGGTATGTCCACAATAATAGACTCCAGTTCATCTTGGGTAACTTCACCTTTTTCATTTTGCAATACCAACATAATGCTGGACATTACAGTATGTTTTCCTTCCAGCACATCCATCTTTTGTGCGATGAGTTTCCCAAGCTCATCTAATCATTCCTTGTGTGGCTCTTGTCCTACTGCTAGGGCCTCATGCTTTTACTTTACGAGTGTTAACCATTCTACGTGGCCCAAGGTATCATCCTTCATAGCCTTCTGGACTACATTATCTTCTTCTAGAGTATTTACCTTGATCAACGCCTCTGGAGCTATGCATATATTTAAGGCATGATCCACCTTTTTCAATTGTTCTTGGAGCACTTGCAGTAGGCCTTCGTATGATGTAATTTTTTTGACTACTGCAGCCTTAGCCCTTTCTACCTCTTTTTCAAGGTTCTTTGGTTTTGGCATTCTGATTGTGTTCTCTTCCAATACCAAGTCCACCAAAGCTCTAATATAATGCATTATTGAGAGGAATTTTTTTGGTACCTTATATTTCAGATGCAGGTGGACTTTCATAACATGATCTCCAATGGCCTCTGCCATGCCAATTAACGCACTATTCTTTTTCTGCTCCAAGTCCTTCTCTTGGGTTAGACGTGCTATCTCTACATCCTTCATCTTCAACTCCTCATGCATAGCTCTGATTGTTGCGGCCTTGTCCATGTTTCTTCTTACAACTTCAGTAGAAACCTTCACCAATGCGTTACTGACCTGCTCATCTGACATGATAGTAGGCTTTACTGTCATATGTCTAGCTTGGGGTGCCTTCTTCAGCCGTCTCGAAATGCATGACTCTTTGCATACATCAAAGTCAGGCTCATCCATGTGGGTATGCATTGACCATGATAGTTTCTTTTAAGTGCACACAGTCACCATATCCTCATCCATTAGCTCCCAACTGAATAAATCCTTCTATGCTATCGTGCTTTGGAAGCGGGCACAGATAATTTTACCTGCGTCCTCTACATACCCCATGGCTGGTGGAATGTGCTCTCCACTCATCCTCTTTGATCTAGGACCCTTGGGAATTATAGCTTCAAGGTTAGGAGCCTGTCCCATTATGCCTTGATCAATAGCATGCGCGAATCTGGAGGTTTCTTTCTCTCTTTCTTCTCAGTCCTTTATCTCTTAATCTTTTTACTCTCCCTTGTTCTGTGGCTCATCTTCTTGCTTGAGTGGGGTAGGGGATGCATGCTCACTCTCCCCCAATTCCTCTACTTCTTCATCTAACTTCAACTTTCTCCTCCTTTTTGGCTCAACGGTCTCCTTGTGTGGAGAGAGACGAGGTGATTTCCATACCATTTTTGGGGTTCCACTTTGAGTCCTTGTGCATTTGAACACTTTCTTAAACCTGTGCTCCCCCTACTCAACCTTTGTATCTTCCTCTTTGTCCTATCCTTGAGGTGGAGTGGTCGTGTATTGTGATTCTTCTCTGTCATATGGTTACTTTCTTATGTGCTCCAAGCCTCCACTATCTTCACGCTCCTCTTCTTCATCCTCTACTTCAACAGTTTCTGTTGGCCTTTGCATCAGTATATTTTCCATTATGCGCTTACCCTTCGGTGGCCCTGGGAGCACGAATTCATTCTCCACATACTTATTGTTCTCCATCTTGGGCTTTAGCTGAAGATATACTAATGTTGCCCCTACATCTGCTACAACTAGACTTATTGGCTTAGTATTCAACACCTCCGAAAAGAGCTTCTCATCATAGGCACTTCTTCCTGGATACACATACTTCTTCCTCAACGTGTGGTAGTCACATTCTACCTTATCTGCATTGAATACCAGTTGGCGCGTGTCTATGAATCTGTGAACATATGCTTGGAAATACCTTGCAGTGAATGTGTAAGGTAATTTACACCAAGGGCTCCAGACTCCATCTCTCATTGGGAATCATGCGATACAGAAATGCTGATATACAAAAAACTGAACTTTTTTCCCCACTACTGATGGTAGGTCCTTCGGGATGTGCCATTCTTCTCCAAATGTCACATAGATCATGTCGTACCATATCTCCGCTCTTTGCTTAACGTCATCTGTTATGGACCCTTTACATAGGTACTTATTGAACCTTCTAGCTGACGACTTATTCTCCATTGGGTATTCCCATACCTTTTCCTTCGGCCCATCTAGTACTCCAATTTCCATGAATACTAGTGATAATAGAACAGCCCCAAAGCTGATCTTCCCTCCTGTGTGTGCTTCCTCGACTATCTTCTCTGCTATGTAGCCTACAATATTGTAGACTACTTTTGACATCTTGTGTGCAACGTGTAACCACATAGTATTTACCTGTGACCACCACTCCTGATCATTCAACTTTGTAACAAGGTGTGTTGCTACTTGCACAACTAGACAGTTCTTCAATTTGTCTATATCCATACCATGTGGACCCTTCAGGTACCCCAACTCCTGTTTGGTCTTTAAGATCACAGATTTATCTGTGAGATCATTCTTTATATCCTCTCTGTGGCCTTCAAACCTGTCACTAATGAGATAAGCGTGGATGAGATTCTAACTCTGCATCCTACAAAGTAGAAGAAGTCCTCATGCACTCTACTCATGAGCCACTGGTACAAGGGCTCATACTTCCCAAAATATGGAAGCTCATATAATTGGTAGACCCCAATTTTCTTCAGAAGCTTCTCACCTGCATCATCATAAACTGACATGTCATCTTCCGTACATTTGTTTGTCCTCGTAGTGAGCAAGGAATCAAGATCCTTCTTGTTCTCTAAGGTCCTGTGATTGTATTCACTTACTTTTCTCTTTCTGATGTGTGAATCCCATTCCTGGCTGACGATGACTCCTTCTGGATATTGCATTTCTAAAAAATTACTTTCGGGTGCCATCTCTTCCTCCTCAATGACCACCTTCTTCTTTCCTTTTGATCTTGCTATAGCTACCTTCTTGGGTGCCATTTTTACCTTGCAATCGTCTCCTCTTTAACTCTACAATTTGTGAATCAAACCCTAGCTCGATTCAATCATGCCCTAGGTGGAAACTTCATGCCCTAACTCCTCTCTATCACCTTACTTCACTCAAACCCTTCACCACCGGGGACACAAGCTTCTTTTCACATAGATCTATTTGTCACGCTTGGTTTCACACCCTTCGCACCTTAACCCAATCACTTAGCTCTTCGCACTTAGCTCTTTCCTCAAATACTCTTAGTCGCAATGGTAAAAATGAATTCACATCCCATCCTTATATAATTTTTCAAATTTTGATGCATTTATTACTCCTTCACCTACCAAATATCCTCTCGTTCATTGACCAAATTCATTTATTATGTGCGATACATCTTCGCACCCCAGCTATAACCTTCTAGCGTGCCTTCCTACCCTCTGGTCACAAAATTTTCTTCAGCACAGGCCCTTGCAGTTAAGTACCTCGTCACCATGCCTTCTCCTAGTAGTTATCATAGCCTCTGCTTACCTCATGTTATATTGTCCTTTCATTCATCTCCATCCTTGGTCACTTTAGAGAAGCAATCTTCTTTTGACTTAAAGTACACCCATAGTAGCTTATTCCTTTCACCTTTCAATTCCCACAGTCTTGTTCTTGGATAACGAACAACCACCCCACACTAAAAGTATGTGTAGTCCTCTGTGCATAAACATTCTTTACATAGTAATTAGCTTCATGCGCACAAGCATGCTTATTACACAATAACAACAACTAAATTGACAAAGCATAACAACAATGAAGGAAATACATTAAGGAAAGACATAATTGAAAACCTAATCTAAATGGCAATACTACCTTATTACAAACACCAAGAAGACTTATTTATAGTAGGGATTCAGCCTACTCCCGTTAAAGTAACTGGGTAGCCGTGTTCCATCAAGTGCTTCTAACTAGAAAACACCTGATTCAAGTATGTAAGTGATGACATACGACCCCAACCAATGTACTTTAAGTTTTCCTGGATGGTGCAAGAACTTAGAGTCATAGAGGAGTACCATTTGTCCAATCTCAAACTTCTTATCCCTTATGTTCCTGTCATGCCATGCTTTCTACCTGGCCTTTTCCTGCTTCTGACTCCATCGTGCTATGGCTCGTCACTCATCCAATTGAATCATCTTCTCAATATGCTCTTCTAAAGCCTACTCATCATCTAGACCTCCAGCATGTGTAATGCGCAAAGAAGGTAACATAAATTCTATAGGGAGAACGACTTCTGTGCCAAACACCAACTGAAATGGTGTGGCTTTGTTCAATCTCTTATAAGTTGTTCTATATGCCCAAAGAACAGCTGACACTTTATCATCCCAATCCTTTCTTCCAACATCACAATTTTTTGTCAATGTCTGGCTCAAAATCTTGTTGAAAGCCTCAGCAGTTCCATTTTCCTGAGGGTGGTAAGGTGTAGTCTTATGGTGGGTAACCATAAACTCATCTAATAGGATCTTTATGGTTTCATTTAAAAAGTGTGTACCCCTATCACTTGTCAAACTTAAAGGACATCCATATCTTGTAAGAACATTCTCCCATAGAAACCTAGCTATTGTAGTTGTTGTACAGTCCTTCGTAGGTGTTGCTTCTGCCCACCGTGTGAGATAATCTGTGCAAGTAATGATATAGTGTGATCCAGTCCTACACGCGGCTGGTGAAATAGGTCCTACAAAGTCAATGGCCCATTTCTCAAATGGTTTGGCACTAGTAATTGGTCTCAATGGCATCTCATCTCTTTTCCCTGGTTTACCTAGATGCTGGCAATGGTCACATGCTTTGCAGTATGCTTTACAGTCTTTATACAGTGTCTCCCACCATAATCTAGCAAGTAGGATCTTTCGGGAAGTTGTATCACCTACATAATGGCCTCCTATAATACCACCATGGGCTTCTTCCATAATATCCTTGCACTCATGCTCTAATACACAATGACGTAATACTTCATCTCTGCCTAACTTGTATAGGTCACCACTGATCAACATAAATGGTGTCGTGCGTATAGCAAGTTGTTTCTTTTCTAATGCCTTCATTCCTTCTGGTGCCACACCAGTCCGTAGAAAGATATCAATGTCTTCTAATTCTGATGGCACGTGTTGTAACCTATATAACTGTGCATCTGGCATGGTTTCTTCAATTGTCTGTGCTTCCTCTCCTAAGTTAATTCTAGACAAGTGGTCTGGTCCAGAGTTACTTTTCCCTGGCTTCACCATAACTGTGAAATCAAACTCTTGAAATAGGAGTACCCATCTGCATATGTGCCCTTGTAAGATGGGTTTGTTCACCAAATACTTCAATGCCATGTGATCCGTATAGAATACAAATGGTGTAGCTAGCAAATACTGTCGAAACTTGTGTAATGCATAGATCATGGACAAAACTTCACACTCTGTAGTTGTATAATTCTGTTCAGTAGGAGTCAGCTTCCTACTAGCAAAGCAGATAGGATGATCGACAATACCTTCTCCAGGTTGAGCTAACACATCGCTAATGGCCATGCCAGAGGCATCCACATGTACATGAAATGGTTTGTCCCATGAAGGAAAATGTAGGATAGGCGCAGTAGTAAGTTTCTCTTTCAATGTTTTGAACGTGCACTGCTGTGATTCTCCCCAATAGAATGTACCTTTTCCTTTTAGTAACTCCTCTAGAGGTGTGGCAATTTTTGCATATCCCTTGATGAATTTTCTATAATATCCTGTGTGACCTAAAAATCCGTGCACCTCACTCTGACTGGTAGGCACCTCCAACCCTAAAATGACTACAACCTTAGCTAGATCAACAAGCAATCCCTCATTGCAGATTATGTGTCCTAATAGTATTCCAAAAGGTGTAGCAAATATGCACTTCTTGATGTTCAAAGAGATACTCAATTGTCTACACCAGTCAAACATTAAGCTTAGATTGTCACAGTGATCCTTAACAAGCCCATATACTGTCCAATCATCAAGGTAGACCTGTAAGAAGTTGTGAATAAAATCTTTGAATGCCTAAACAACTATGCGCGAGAATACAACAAGTGCATGTTTTTCAATCCAAAAGGCATCACAGTATAGGAAAAACTACCCCATTCAGTAGTAAAAGTTGTCTTTTCTTGATCCTCCTGAGAAATCCTAACCTGATGATACCTGGAAAACCCATCTGTAAAGGAATAGATTTCACGCCCTGCAACTCCCTCTAGTATTTCCTCAGTAAATGGCGTAGGGAATGGGTCTGTTACACATGTGGCATTTAGCTCCCTATAGTCCACACATATTCAAATTCTACCATCCTTCTTGATACTGATCACCATTGGACTAACCCATTCTGACTCATCAAGTGGCTTGATAATTCCAGATTTCAACATTTGATCAACTTCTTCTTTTACATTTTTGTGCAAATTAGGATTCATTCTATAAGGTCTCTTTCTCACTGGATGCGCACCTTCCTTAAATTTTATCTTCATTTCCCCAAGTGATTCATGCACGCCTTTAAGTTCATGATACCCTCGAGGGAATAAGTCCTAATAATCCCATATTAACTCAATAATCTTTACCACCTGCGAGTTTGACCAATAGTCTCCAATTATGACCTCCGTAGGTTCAGCCTCTGATCCTATATTGACCTTCTTTGTCTTCATGGGTTCGTGATAGGCACATGTATCCTTATCTGCATTGTCCAAGACCTCGCGCACCCCTTGTGAATGTTCAATATCTAGGTTCTCAACTTCCTCATCATCCACGATGTAAACCATCTTTCCTTTTTCTTTCTCAAGGTAATCACGTTCAAGTAATATGGAGTCTTCTCCTTCTTCTTCAAAACCCACGCATGATTTTGTCTTGCCAAATAATCCTTGTATGAGTTCCTCTGCCTTTACACTATCTCCCATGGTTAACTGCTTAAATTTTTTTAATGCCTCTTCTATTAGAGGTTGGGAAGAAAAGTAGTCAAAGGTTTGGATCATTCTTATAGTAAAATTTTGCCAATGCCCAGTCTCTCGATGTAGTTCGGCATATACATACCAGGCATGTGTGCATCCTTGTAGAGTAGAGTACAATCTATGCACCCAGAGTAAAGGTGGTAATGCTTCATGTCCCACTATCGAGAGTCTCTCACACTGTTGAATATGATATTGAACAGGTTGATCACCATTATAAGTGTAGATCTACGTAGGTGCATTGCTCCTTACAAACCTAGTAGATAGGGTGACTCTGATCTCCTTCCACTCTGTAAGATTATCTCTATGAACTACCCACCAGCGTGCTGCTGTCCCATGCAAGACATATGCTAACATGTCTCTTCTCTTAACCTGGTCTATCCATTGTGCCTCCATGGCTTGTAAGAATACAGGAAGATCTTCTGCTCCTGTATACCAAGGTACTGCGCTACCTATCCGTCAAACAAAATGAAGTCCATTCTTACACGTAACCACGCTTTTTACCTCACGTCCTACTAGTTCATATGTACCATGAGCCCAATTGTCACAAGCAATACTCGTAGTATCACTAATAGAGTGAGAATCCTCCCATTGTAGGATGCCTTCCTTTGATGGCTCATTGACCTATGGGTCCTGAATAACACGTACATAAATTCTATTTAAGTCCTCCTCACTTAGAGGCTCAACATATGGTGTAGACTTCCCATCTGTTAGAGGTATCACAACTCTTTCCTCCTTGTTCTCAAAGCTGATATACCCCTTATTGAATCTCAAGTCAGCATTATTTGCATAACACCAAGGGCATCCAAGTAGGGCTGGAAAACTGTCTGCTTCTGCAAGTGCTAATACCTCAAAATCCCTAGTGAATTTGGCCCCTTGTATAGTTATGGATGCATCCTTCAACACTCCTATGGGAGTGGCCTTAGTCCTATTTGCCATAAACAACACATTAGATGATGGCTGCAATGGAGGCCTCCCCATTTGTACCCATGCATCTAATGTAAGCACATTGACTTCCGCACCTGTGTCAATCAAAATATTTCTCAACAATCATCCATCTATAACAGCATTCAGAGTGATCTCTTTATCATAGTCAATGCTGTCAGGGGGAAGATTCACATGCAGGATCTATCATCTAGTTTCAATACTTGTGTGCAAAGTGTTCCCTTTTAACCAACTTCCTAATAGTGGAATGATGTTCTCTTGGTGCAACATTTTGTACACTTCTCTCAGATCATCGATATCAGTTTGGATTATCTCTGATGCTTTCTTCTACTCCTTTAGGTACTGTATCTCACCCTGAAGATTCCTTAGCACTTCCATGGTATCTTGGTAAACTTCCTTCTGATGAGCAGGATCTGGGTACCTTGCATGCAAAACCTCCTCCTTGGTGATCGTAGGCTTCTGGTGTAATGCCTCTCTTGCATACGCCACTTCAGCTCATGTAGTAATCTTCACTGTTAATGCCTCAGGCCATGGTGCTATCTTAGGCATCCACTGATCTTCTACTGCACGCTAGATTTTAACCATCCGACACCTTTGTTTTCTTGCTTATGCTACTTACTTAGATGCTCATATAAGTCTGGGCACTCTTCATAGCTATGGTTCTTTCTACAGAAAGAACATACAATATTCTGAGGACATTCACGCCTATAGTGGTCAGGAGATCCACACGTATAACATGTTCCATGAGGGAACTCACCTCTTCCTCCACCATGGCCTCATCCTCCATATCCACCATGATATCCACGTCCTCTTCCATGACCTCCTTCAAAATGAACCTCATTCATGTCATAGCACGATTGATTATGATCCTGATTATGTTACTCATTCTTATTCTTAGAGTTATCTGTTACACTTGTCTATCATACCCCAATGTATATAGCATCATGGATATGACTAATCAATCAACAATCCTCTGTATCATGGGTCATGGACCTGTAAATTTGCCAGTAACAAGATACATTTTTCCTTATCACGCATTATAACAAGGGACATTGACTAGCATCATGATTCAAATGATAGATCTCACAGTCCAACAGTAATGAGCATACTGTTCTGTGAGGAAAACTATCCTTGGTGTGACCTTCCACTTCACAATTTGTACACCAAATCCCTAAGCATGTTTCATGGGCCAAATTGGCTGATAGCTTCTCTAACTGCTTTTCCATAGCCACAATTTGTGCCTCTAAGAATGGACTAACACTAGTGTCAATGCTCCTAACTACCTCAACATGCAAATCTACTTCCAGTGCTTCACACGGATCAGTGTATGTCTTATGTGACAATGCTCTTCTGAATGGTGTAATCAATCCTCCAACAAACCATTGTGCATGCTGGCTAGTGTGAATATCATAAGACAACTTAGATAGAAGTGTCTTAAAGCGGGCATCATACTCACATACACTCTCAGTAGTGCCTTGCTTGATATCCTTGAGTGCACTTATACTCTTCTTCTCAAATTCAGGGATATGGAACTCTTTCAAGAACACATCCTTCAGCGCTGCATAATCCACGCAAGTTTGATCAGGGTCAAACTTCCTATACCAGTTGTGTGCATGTCCTTGTAATGTAGTAGTAAATTGACTTGCCTTACGCTCAGAACCCATGATCCCTTTCGCACGCCACAAGATTTTACACATATGCACATGTTCGGAATCATCCTCTATACCTCTATATTCTGGGAGATGAAGAGACATCTCCATATAGATATTATGTGGTTACTGCGGGCCTTGACCACCTGATCCAGAACCTCCTGTGTTTCCTCTACCTCCAAAACCACTAGATCCACCAGAACTAGAACCACCTATACCTCCTGATCCTCCACATGTAGCTAGAATAGGACCTGTAGATGTACTCCCATGTGCTCCGATAGTAGTACTATATTGAACCCCTATAGTCTGTGAGGTAGTTCCACTTCCAGAGGTGAATCCAACATTTTGTGCGCTCACGTTCTGTGCGGATGATGTGCCTAAGAATGTTCCTCCAAATATCATTGAATTTGTCTGTCCTGCCATTGATGTACTTACTCCCTGACTTACTCCTGCTCTCCTACTTCCCAAGTTAGCCTACTGGTTACTTATCATACTAGATACTGGAAAACCAAGTGCAAGGGCTAGGTCACCAGGTGGATTAAGATGCGCACCCTCGGCCCAGGTAGTCTCTGCTGGCGCACTTCTATGTGAGGCCAAGGGGGGATCTCTGTCATGTTTTCCAAGATGGGGGAGTTCCTGATGCTCTGGCTCCACGTCTTCTACGTGAGCTGTAAATCCTTCATGAGCCATCTCTCTCCTCAACACCATACTTTCTGCAATGGAACGCTGCTTCTCTATCTCCCTCTCACGTGCCTCATTATACTTAAGTCACCTCTCCTCTCTCTACCTTGCTGCCCCTAGGTTTTTCATCTTTCACAAAACCTATTCCTGCCCTCGCACATGTTGAGGTTTAGTTAGCCATCGGTTTACTCTCCAGGTTCAAAGTTACCATCAAGATCTTGATCACCAGTGGGATACCTTACAAATATGCTCCTCTAGGATACCGTAAAAACTGGAATTCAACTACCTCTGGGAAAGAATACATCAAAATTGAATATTCCAGAATATAATTGTTTAGAACACCATGAAACCACGTATCCACAACGTGAGTCTAGATCAGATCAGCATCATAAAGGGCCTGAAATTATTCCTATGTCCAGACAAGTGCACGATACCTCCAATTCTGCTTAGATGCATAAGCAATCAGCCACTCGTATAATTCTACTGGAAAGATGGAAAAAAATCTCTCATATAAGTTGTCATAAAGATTTTTTTCTACCCAACTACATGTGTTAAACTCAGATCCAATGTTGAACCATCATGCATATTCTTCCTCTAGATCATGTATCCACTCCTCAATACTTGCTAGAGTTAACCGGTACGTATTCATCATGAACCCATCCCGAAAACAACTGAAAAAGAGGTCCCAACAACAGAATCAATGATGCATCCTAGAATTTACCAGATAACACCCTAGATGCACTGGCCCATCACTCAGCCTAGACTGAGTGCTCACCAGAAGAGCGCAAAGGTACTAGGTCCCTCTTTAGGGTTTCTGTAGCAAGATACTAGCGTGATGAAGGAAGACACATATAGATCCATAACTAATCCACCATTCAACACAGTATGCCATATTCAAATCTAAGAAAGAACAAGCTTAAACAATAATCATGATTGAATCAAGAACATGCACTACTCAATTACACACATGATTGAAACTTAGATTTAGCCAATAGATTCCATCTATTAATAAACACATAATCTCCTTACAATAATGGCATTCTATACCGATGCGCGCATGGATCTGATATAGTAATCCTAGTCATATGCACATATCTCTTTATGCTTACCTCTTACGCTCTGCATATACCTATAATATCTCATCTCTTCTATCTTAGGTAATTCACTACGTATATATATGGTGGGGAACTTGCCCTTCACCACTTATCTATTCCAAAAATAGGCCGCATGCTATTAATAGCCACACGTCATTTACAGGCATAGCCACACATGCAAGTGTGTTATCTATAGAACTCTTTTTGTTAACTAAAGTGGAAATCCTATTCTTATCTCGTCTCCATGCAAAACTCTTCGATCCGATCCTCCAAAGATAGACAATGTGTGGTGCACACGTCTTTGCATCTTTGGTGTATTTTTCACGCCATCTTCAAAAAATAGGTCTTCATGCTCAAAATCGGCTAAGTCTTGAATGCTAAACTTGCCCTCCATGTGCGTGGGTTCTTCCTGTCCATTCTGCACCCTTAAACCTGGCCTGTTTTCCCACGTGGACTTCTTATGTGAGTTCTGTCTAAGTGTTTCTCTGATCAACAATATAGGAGGTCCAAAAACCAAGGATTGGGTGCCTGGGCATAGGGCGCTTAGGTGTGCATGGAATTAGAGGGGAACATGGTGCACCCACTAATGTATCTAAACTGTGATGGACTTAGTGGACCATGTAGTGTAGTGCATGTTTTGTAAAAGACTTGAAAAACCCCACAGACAAGTTATTTTGGATGACCCTGGGGGAAAAAGAAAGATGCATATGAAGGGGTCAGACTATTAACTCGGATTGCCACAATGGTGGTCTTACTAGACTGAGCATATGCACTACATAAGCTTGCATGACTCTGGTGTAGTTCATCTTGTAGCAAGTGTGTGATTAATCTTTGCATATAGGTGCTCTTGTGCTAGGGTGCACATTTTGTGAAGGGATTAGTGAGCAATAACTATGTGTATGAAAATGATAATAGAATGGTGGATGGAATAGAATCTAAATGTCCCTCTTATGCAGTGTGATGCTACTAGTTCTTGAGCGTGCATAACCTATGGTGACAACATTAGATATGTATGGATCTATATGTGATGCACAATGGAGTATTAATGATGAATGCACCTATTATGGTTGGATGATTAATAGTTGACTTAATTGTGCTTGGATCCCTCATTATGGTTTTATAACTTTATATTTATATGGTTCTTGTTTAGATCTAATTTCATATGGTTAACCTCTGAAGAGGCTAGTTTACCATAAGCAATATACTTGATTATCTGTCTAAATGGATATGGAATATTGTTATGATCATGCTAAAAAGTGGCAGGAAAGTAACATAAAAGAGGGATCAAGGCACCCCGATTAGGACAGGGAACTTTGGTTGAGTGCTCTAGTACTAGCCCATATGCCCTAGTCAATGTGAAAAACAACACGAAATGACAAAAATAGACTAGGCATGCATGTGTGAGAGGTTAACAGTAACAACATAAAGGAAAGTAAAATGGTTCCAAAGGACATAAGGTTTAATTAGTACTTTCTTCACTCAAAAAACCATATGAATAGTAGTATGATACTGAGACTAAATAATGTCTAAAGTGTGTGATTTTGTGTCTACATTTTGCCCCACTTTATGTTGGTGAGCGAAAAGTTTGGTAACATAGAGGTAGATAGAGATGCATATCTGATGTCCATGTAGAGTGATAGCAGAAAGTGTAACTGAAGGACTAAACAAAGCATGGGAGTGACAAAATATATGATAGAGCATGGAAACTAAAGATGTAAAAGCACAAAAAAAGGTGATGAGAGTGAATCTAGGATAGAAACACGTGTTTAGTTTCCGATGTGTGTGATGTACCTACATGATTAATATCGTGTGTGCTGTCAACAAAATGTTGTTGTTGTTGCCCCCTTTTGTTGTATTTGTTGTTGAATTATTTTTTTCTCATACAGATCGGACCTATGGCAAGGAGAAAATGATCAAGTAGTCAAATACACATGTATATGTCTGTAAATGTAAACATACGTATATGAAAAATGTGAACATGTGCACCTGTAAATGTGATGAGTACGTAAAGGGTGTAGAAAGATGGATATCATGTGCTTATGATCCATTTCGAGAGATCCAAGTGCCATAGGATAAAGAAGTGTAGGGAGAAATATGCACTATATTATCCAACCTGTAATTGCTTCCCTGAATATGTTTGAAGAGAAATCTATGTACTACCTAGTTTTTTAGTGCGATCTGATGCCACTAGCTAAAGTAGTGTAGAGAGGAATTCCGTTGTATCCTCTAACTTGTAACTTCTCCCTAGAATGCTAAGGACTACCATGTCCTGTAAAAGTAGTGGTGTATAGGGTTCGTAGATTGGTCTTAACCCACTCACTGTATAACCCAAAATTCAAGGGTGGAAACTGAACTGAACTAAACCAATGTAGAAAGTGATGCATAGTATGTAAAACCCAAAATGATGCCCCCCTATTTGGGGGTGCATGTGATGTCGATGATATGATAATGTGGCCCCAAAAGAGGACCAACCACATAAACTATGTAACTATTGCCCTACAAGGGTGAAAGGAATATGCTTAGTAGAGACTAAGGCATGCAAAAACAAGAGGGTAGCCAAAGACAAGTGTTAGTACAGAACAAGCATGCAGTGTATAATACAATGTGTAATCTAGGCAAATAGATGTAAAAGCTACCAAGAAAATATAGTAATGTAAACACACAAGAAGAAAAAGTAGACTTACACAAAGTGGGTTGCAAACATGGGACACCACTCACGATGTCACAAGACATGTAAGGCCATAATGGCTGCATACAACAAATAAGTGTCCACACCAAACATAAGGGCAAGGCCCACATACAATAACAATCAATAGAAAAATAATTTACATACAACAGATAACCATGGAAGAAAATAATCCCGCATGAACAAGTGTTGCACATGAAACACTTGTTAGCATGTTAGAAAGATAACTCAGTATGTCAAAAGTGTGTATAAGCATAGAAATGTAAAGTGCTAAGTAACAAAATGAAACAATAACACCTGATGAGAGACGAATGTGGACACCCCTAGTCGACTAATGTAGGATGGGTAGAAGGAAAGCATTCATGTACTGCGTGTAAAAGACCTGTATCTACGATCACAACTAAGATAAAGGCATGAATGTATATGTGTGTATGGTATAGATAAATGCCATACAAGATATCTAATTAGCATGTGTAATAAAATGACCATATACAAACAAATGCAAGAAAGTGTAAAAAACAACTAAGATATGCAATATGTTGTGCATGGTGTTGTCACCAAATCACTACACCCCCCGAATGGCCTAAAAATGAAACATGACATTCGATGTGATTGGGACACATGGGATCACCTCTCAAGCCATGAGACTTGGGCTTGAGGTGAACCTCCAGAGAAGGCCGACTTCCTCTTCCTAAACTAAACACAACACTACTTATAATGCGGGAAAAATGGATAACTAGACCTATGCTAACATTTCAAGGGATTAGGGAGAGATATTTATAAGGAAATAAAACCTATACTAGAAGTGGTGATGCACCAAGAAAGGTTGTTGCTAGACAACCCTTCGGCTTTCCAATGAAGAGAGATGATCTTGAGAGAGAATGACATGCATTACAAACCCACTTTAGATATAGTACTCCACTCCCTGATAAACACAATGACCTCCAAAACTTGCAAAAAGAAACCCTGGTTGCACAGTTCACCTAAAAAAATGAGAGAGGCAAATAGAAGCAACAAAATCATGAAAGGACATATATTTGATCACAAAGCATGATTATCATTACTTCAAGAACTTGCACAGTGCATCATTACATCAGTGAAAAGCCATAGGATTCCATTACAATTCGAGAAGAAAAAGGCTTGAGAGCCTACAAATTCACAACGTCTCAGCTTGTGAAGAGAGGGGAAGCTTTGAAAGTGTCTAACTTGTCCAACTTGTATGACCTATCAAAACCTACTTGTTGGAACCTCCAACTTACATTTATAGAAGAAATTGAGAGAAAGGAGAGAAGGATTCATAAATTTCCTCCCTAAATTGAAGGTACATGATGTATCACTTATTACATTTGGTTGAGTCACTTGAAAAGGTTCCATCATGCATCATTAAAGCCTATTGATATAGTATTCTCAATTAATTAAAATAATATTTAAATACAATATTTAAATAATAATAATAAATATTATTATTAAAAATATTTAAATAAAAAATATTAAATTAATTGAATTTTTGTGGTCCCCTTGTTGACCAATCATGATGATGAGGGAAGGGTCTAAAAAGACTAAAACTAATCCCAACTCGGTGGTTGGATCACCGAGCCAACTCACCGAGTTGGGTCTGAGCTCCATCATTCATCGCATCACTGAGTTCATCGTTAGTTCACCGCTCCATGAGCTACCTTCCGCATACATTGATCAGTGAATTCACCTGATGCACTTTGGCCCACTTAGCCCGGTTCTCTTGAAAGATTATCAACCAATTTTGAGTTCCTCCTAACTCAAACAACTTTTCTTCAAATTATGCACACATGTACACCTATCTCAACATTTAATCGAGCTTAATCACCTCCCAACTGAGTTATGTTACTAGACCTGTGTCGAGCCCTTTTCCCATCACTTTCCAAAACTGATGAGATCGAGCTCCTTCTGTTCCACATGACCAAGCTCCTTTATTATTCTAACATAACTAAGCTCCCTATTTGTTGAACTCAATATCCTATGGCCTTATGCTGAGTCAACTTCTATGAGCCAACTTTGTGCACTGACTCATTTTTTGGCTTGTCAAACTATCTCCCTCATATCGTCTCCCTAACTGACACAGATGCGTTGAGATCATCTTTGGAACCATGCATGCGTTCACAAATCCAGATCACTGACCAAGTTCTCCTCCATATATGACTGAGATGATCCTTGTGATGATCTGACTCACCCCAAGTTTTGACAAAGTTGGCTCATGGAAGCTCTGACTTGAGAAGGCCATATGTCTGAGTTCATGGGAGCTCGTTGCGTTGAGACTTGTTGAGCTGAGATCCTGTGATGAATTCATTCCTTGAACCAAGGTGTTAACTAATTTACCATGTTCTCATGTGTCAAACTAATCACTATGGCTGAACTCCATCTTTGAGTCATATGTGGGCTTCCTGTATTACCAAATCACTCGACAACTTTGAGGAGAATCCTGGGCCAATCGAGCGAATTCATTCCCTGCACGAGGAAGGTAGCTCAAGTGAGCTTCTGTACCAAGCTCCCTAATATTTGTAAACCTGGTGGTTTTAAATCATTAAGAGAACCTGCATGAGTTTATTTTCACGGCTTACTACCTGCTCAAGCACCTATGTAATTTTGCCATCCTTTCCAAACTTAGACATCTTTCTATGACACACCTCAAGATAGGTTCCTTTATTCTTCTCATGCAACTCTCCATTTGAACTCCATTCATTGAGCTATACCTAGTTTGAGTGGAATGACCGAGCTCACTGCATTTGTTCCTTTTAGCTCTTCATGACTAAGACCCACTAAACTGTCCATTGAGTGATCTGTGTTGACATTGAGCTCACCACTGGATTGCCTAATAATCAGGCCACCTCACCTTCCTTGTTTCATTTGAAGAGATGAGCTCCTCGTCCCTCCACTTGTTGAGTTGAGTCTTGTGTTGATCTCCATCATTGACTCAAGCTTCGTTCTTACTTCCTAATTTTCATCGACCCATGAATACACTGTAGCTGATCTTACCACGTCGAACTCACAAAGTGAGATCTCCACTGACTGAGTAATGTTCTCAACAAGCCCTGTGCTGAGTAGACTTCTACACTGAGCTTCATCATCTTACTGAAGTCACTAAGCTCCACCCTAATGCCATTCCCTCTTCTTCAGTTGTGTCAATTTATCTCAGCTGATTCTTCTCACGATGCATTCCTTAATTTCTGAGTCAGTTTATCGATTGATTCTTCTCACGATGCATTCCCTAATTTCCTCCCCACCCTATGGTTTAGCCTCACCACATATTACGATTTCTTACTACCTTGACCAATGCTACGAAGACACAACTCTCTACAGTTGTTGATGAGCTCTCCCTGCCAAAAAACTCCTATCGAGCTCTTCCTTGTGCTTATATGGTAAGAATTCGAGTTTCACCCTAATGTAACTATGGCTCAACCTGAATATATCTTCCTTGAGTGATCCCTACCAATTTTTGTGGGTCCTCCACCGTAGAACCCGATGAGTTCTCCTTTGACAGAGCTTCGCCAAGTTTTTTGGAAACCATTCCACCATGTAGTCACTTCCTACTATGACCTCTAACCATCTCCACAACCTTTGACTCTCAAAAAACCTGAAACCATAATCTCTGAATCTTGAAAACCTGTAGCTCTAAATTTTGGAGTTTCAGAGTTTCAGGATTCTGAAATATTTGACTCGTTCAACATTTTTGATCCCAAAATCTCTGAAATTCTGAAATAGAATTGTCTGAAAAGAATCTCTGAAATAAAACTATAAAATCTTGAATCAACTTGGTCTGCCTTGTTCCCAAGCTTTTGGTCCCACGATGACTCCACAACCTTCATTTCTCACTGTCTGAACTTTTTCTCCCACTTCAAGCACTCGATCCCTGAGTCACTCCTTTACCGACTTGGCTCCTTGCATGACTTATCGAGCTCTGATCTTGATCCCAACCCTAATATGTGATCGAATTGTGACTGAGTTATGATTCTCAGTGAGCCTCGTCAACGAGCTAGCATGTACACTCCATACGACTCTAAGTGATGTCACCGAGCTCCTCTCTTTCTTTGTCTTAGACTCAGTTTGAGCTATTTACAAAATTTAACTCTTACCTCTGATGAGATCTATCTCCAACCAAGTTTGATCAAAGCAAGAACCTCCGGAAATCATCCACTCATCCTCCAAGATGAGATTATTTATATCATTTTTTCCCAAATCGCTCACTCAGTCGACTAAGCTTCTACTAAACCTACTCGTAAGCTCTTAATCCAATCTTTATTTAATCAGGATTGTGTCATTCATGGCTCACCAAATATGTATTACCTTAGCTCTTCTTAGCAAGACATCATCTAAAAATCCATTATGAGCTCAATTCATCAAGAAATCAAACAATCTTTTCCCACTTGGCTCAACTCAACCATATTCGATCCATTCACCAGGGCTCAATCCCTTGACATTCACACTCCTTGTGAGCTTCCACCATTTACTTTAGGCTTATTGGGTTTTGAATGTGCTCGACTGAGCTAATGCCACCTCACCACTATTTTTCATCACACGGGCTCGGAAAACTGTTTCTCCTTTAAAATCACCGCTTCACTCAAGCTATTTGTCAAGACTTGTAATTTCAACATTTTGACCTAATTTTTTGTCTATCTGCGCTTGTCACATGAAGTATTTTTGTGATACTTGTAAATTAGGTAAATGTTACCAAGCAATATTTCAATCCATGAGTTTCCAAAGCAACTTTTTAATCTCACGGGTTTGATCCAAAGCTCTTATCTTACTTCCCAACATTTTTTTTAACTCGAATCGAGCTTGATTTTCCTGTAAATTGATACAAATCATGTTTACCTTTAGCTCAGGGATCCATTCTGAGTTATTGGACCTCATGATGTAATTCCATGCTTTGAGATACACCTTACACGGCTGTGAGAACTTGATAATCTTAGTTTCTCATTTCTCTGTGAGCCTCAATGGATCCAGACCGATCTATACTGGCTAAATTTGAAATGTACATTATCTACTGCAAACACCCAATCTACTTTTGTGTCGAGCTTGTCATGGTATGTTTTGACCGAGCCAACTTAATGAAACAAAATTGAGCTCCTCTCAATACACATCTCAACGAGTTGTTTTCACTTAGCTCTAACTTTCCTTTACTCATTTTTTCATCCTGATTTTCATAATCTTGGGCTTCTCCTCAAACTGGAGAGTAGAAAAGATACAAAAGTCCTAATAAACACAATGTATCAATTTTGATCCTTTTAGCCTATGGGCACACTAAATTTGGTTTTCCCACTCAGAGACCAATTTGAACCTCCAAGACATGGGAAAGAAATAACAATCCCAGAAGATCCCGTAACCTTTCAAAAAAACACAAATGATTCCAAGCACAAAAAATTACCTGAAACGACCCAAAATGCTCATGAAGGGTTTGTTTTTTGATCTCGGGATCTGATATACCCTCATTGTCAATTTTTGTCTAAGAGGGTAAAAATTGACAACATTTTTGGTGACCTCTCGGGGATACTTGCCCATTAAGCATGATTCTAGTAGCCTTAAGCCATCCATTGGGCATTGAGTCTATATTGGGATTCTGAAAGCAATTTAATCCTTTGTGATACATCCTGGAATTTTCTTAAACAATATGATCTTAGATCTCCCTAGAATGCTAAGCATGAATTATACTGAATGTATTGAATATTTGGAAACTATGGAATGCTACAGAATTTTGAATGAAGAATATCATGAAACTCTTCTGGAATCTTTGAACCTTCCTTCTCCTTGACACCTTCCAAAGATGCATAGTGTATAGAACAACACAAGAGTGACAATAGAAAAAAAACACACACTGAAACTGAAAACCATACATGCCCCACTTGAAACATGCAAGGTGTACAATGCACTTATTCTGTTGAAAGAAAAACTATTACTACCCTACACTAACTAGAAGCACATGTGAGCTAAACAAAACCTGCAACTGGTTGTGCAAAATAGCTTCATGTCCTTACAATGGGAAGCCATGAAGATGATGTGATAATGAACGTGGCTGAAAATGAGAGTGAAAAACTAAAACAGGTCCAATTCTGCACTTGGTCTACTAAGAAATCAAATGGAAAGAGAAATAATTCCTCTTTTAGTTTTTTTGCATTCATCCTATAGAAGCACTGCAACTTATCCTCATAATTTTTAAACTCATCCTCACATTCTGAAATGAATGTGACTGGTTCTAGCTTCTCTTTTGGCTTCAATGAAGCCAATTACCTGATAGGACATGGTTTAACCCATTGAATATTTATGCTTGTTTGAACTTCAATTTTAACAAGGAAGTCTTGTTGAATACATCCTTGAAAAGGATGGTTACTCTTGACATGATTTCCCTCTGGTTTCCCATTTACAAACAACTTATCATTCCACCTGGATGGATGGTGTTATAGTGACATCTCCCTCATTCGACATGGAACTTGGAATTTCAAACTCTCCTATTTGCAGCTCTGGATGATTGGTAGGGGAAAAAAAATCTTCAAGAATACTTTCCTCCATCATAGACTTGTTTACCAAAATAGGTTCCGTAACTAAAAACAGAAACCTCTCCATGACATAATCTTCATTCAATGTTTCTAGATCAGTCCTAGCTTCTGTGTGTTCCTCCTTTACATGTGATGATGGATATGGAAGATTCAATTCCTCCAATTCTGATTCCAAAGGAAAATTATGAGAAATGAGTTGTTCTTGAGCATGTACCTCCGCAACACTTGACACCTTTTGGTGGAAAATAAGTGATGGAATAACAATATTGTCAAGTTCCATAGGCTCTTGTCCATCAAAACATTCTTCCAGATCAGATAGATAATCTGCTTCTTCATTCTCTGAATGTGTCAAAAGTTCCTCCTCAATCTGAGTATCCTCTGAACTAGAACCTCCTTCACCTTGATATTCTTCATTTTCAAACATGAAATTAGAAAGATCAAATTCATCTAAAAAATCATATTTTTGAGAAGGTAGAGAGGGAAAAAGGATTAGAAAGCCTCTGCATGGTTTCATCTACATTCTTGATCTGTGAATCTACCTTCATCTGATGAACCCTTTTGTGGCTGATTGTAACATCTAATGATGACTTTGGAAAGATGTTACCACCTTCTAGAAGTGATGCAAGTTCTTGACATGCATGATAATTAGGATCATTACACTCATTAGAATCAGCTTGTACACTTGAGAATTTTTCTTCTTCAACTTGCACCTGCTCTTCTATTACTGATTTTTCCACCTTTGGTGATTCAAACTCCTCTGATGGAATTGAGCCAATATGAATACTACATTCTGAACAAGTAGACTGTTGGTCCTCCTCGTTCAACTCTAGATTTGTTTCTGGTACAAAACTAGTTTGTTTCACTTGTTCTTGAGCCTCAACTTCTATAGAAGGTTTAGTCAGGAATGAAGTTTGCTTGATGTTAAGTTTTGTAGCCCATTTCCTCAGATTATTTGCATGCTCTCTTTTTTTATTCTCTTCAACCATATACTCCTCCCTTTTTCTCATTTCTTGACAATGCTCCTCCCAAAATGGATTTGGGACTATAAGAGGAGGGGTGGGTTGGGATTCAACTGATTCCCTCACTGTTTGAGGAAGAGGTTCAACTCTCTTGTCTTGATGGCCCTTGTAGAAAAGAGGGAACTTTAGAAGGATGAGGCATGGAAGATTCATGATGGGATGGAAAATAGGAGGTGAAGGAAAAGAATTCTCAGCATGTGTTGATGGTGAAAAGCTTGTAATTTGAGGTTTGGACTGAAATGACATTGATTGAGAAATGGAAAGATAACTTTGAGGTGGTGGTGGTGTAGAATCAACCCATTGACAAGATTGCATTACATCAAACTCATAGGCCTCTATTTCTTCGATCCAACCTTCAAGTTAAGGCAAAATTTTAGTCATAAAATCAATCTTTTCCTATAAGTTGTAAAAACTTGGCATAAGGCCAACCCATGGAAAAGCTACCTTGAAGCCATTCTTGAATGCTCTCATTTGAGCTTTGGCTCTGGATTGTACCATGCCTACCTCCAGTTTCTGTATTTTAAGCTGTAAATTTACATCTTCATCTGTAGGATAGCCTCCATCATATGCATGTTCCTGCCCTTGAAAAGCTACATAGTTAGGTGAAAAACCAAACTGATCATGACTTTGCTCAGAGGGATATGCATACTGTTGATTCTCATTATAAAATGAAGCTGGAGGTGGGTTAAAATAGTATGAAGATGGAAAGTTTTGCTACTGGAAGTGGGAATCCCACTGTGGAAATGAAGCCATGATTGCACAACTTCATGAATGGGAGAAAAATGGAAAGATATGGAAGAAAAATAGATGGAAAATGGGTAAAATGAAAGTCTGCAACATAGAGAGTAGGGTACTTAGACCAATGGAGTTTCTAGTTGTGCTTGGGTATACCTCCTAAGGCTGAAATTTCACTAAGAGCACAACAACTTAATGAAATGAAATGAACACAATACACACACCTATTGAAAAATGTGGCTAAGATATTACAATGGGATAACTATGAAATGTAGAACTTTCACCTATTGTCCCACTAGGCATGCCAAAAACTATTGTCACCAAATCACTGCACCCCCCGAATGGCCTGAAAATGAATCATGACATTCGGTGTGATTGGGACACATGGGATCACCTCTCAAGCTATGGGACTTGGGCTCGAGGTGAACCTCCAGAGAAGGCCGACTTCCTCTTCCTAAACTAAACACAACACTACTTCTAATGTAAGAAAAATGGCTAACTAGACCTATGCTAACATTTCATGGGATTAGGGAAAGAGATTTGCAAGGAAATAAAACCTAAACTAGAAGTGGTGATGCACCAAGAAAGGGATGTTTAACATCAGGAAGGGACATGGGTAATGCTTTCATCTTGGCCAATGAAGAAAGAGACGATCATGACTGGAAAGAATGAAATGATCAAATAATTACAAACCCACTTTTACATATAACTCAACTACTTCACTCCTTGATAAGCACAATGACCTCCAAAACTTGCAAAAGAAACCTTGGTTACACAATTTACCTGAAAACATGAGAGAGGTAAATAGAAGCAAAAAAATCATTAAAGGACATGTATCTGATCACAAAGCATAATTCTCATTACTTCAAGAACTTACACAGTGCATCTTTACATTAAGTGAAAAGGTCATAGGCTTCCGTTACAATTCGAGAAGAAAGGCTTAAAAGCCTACAAATCACATCATCTCAGCTTGTGAAGAGAGGGGAAGCTTGGAAAGTGTCTAACTTTTCCAACTTGTAGTGACTTGTTGGAACCTCCTTGGAATGGAACCTCCAACTTACATTTATAGAAGAAATTGAGAGAGAGGACAGAAGGAGTCATAAATTTCCTCCCTAAATTGAAGGTACATGATGTTCATTTGGTATGCCCCCTCAGCAGTCAAGAATGAAAAAAAAATGAGAGTGCATCATCAGGAAATGGTCAAAGTGTGTATTGTGTCTAACACGTTGTAATGAGTGTGTATGTGTGATGATATGCAACCTAGAAATGATGTATACATGACCCTTATAGTTGATGCTTATATCATGATAACATGATCAAAAGAGTGAAGATGTAGCCTAAATCATTTATCACTACAAGAGTAATAGAGGGAGTGGTGATGTAACCTAGAGTGTGTACCACTGCAAGATGAAGGAATAGGTAACCATTTAGCTTAAAGTATATGTCACTAACCTAGTAATGTCACATGAGAGGTCTAATGATGAATGTGTGAGTATGATAAGGTCCATTTGTGTTAAATATCCTCAATAGTCTAGTATGGACTGTGAGACTAGAGTGCGTCATCGGGTAGTGAGTCCAAAACATAGAAAAATATGTAGTATGTTTGATTGTAAGAGATGACCAATTGATGTGCAGGATGTGGATTGTATGATGTATGAGATGTAATGTATAATGTGTATGGAGACTAACAGTAGTAAGTGTGATGAGTAGTGTGTAAGGCTAAATGCAAGTGTGACACATGTATGATGAGGACTAGTACGATGTATGACGTGTAGATGTGTACTGATGTAGACTAACTATAGAATGTGTGATTTAAGATGTGTGTTATGTGAATAGATGTAGTGTGTAGTAACTAATGTCCAATGTGTGGGGTTTATGTGTAGTATACTCTCAACAGTCAAGTGTGAACCGAAACACAAGAGTGTGTCATCGAGTAATGACGATACTGGTATAAGTGTGATGAATATGCGACATGTGTATGATATGTTATGGTGGATGATGCTACTAGGTTGGGGGGTTGTGTGTATGTGATGCCCCTAAGTGTGGAAGGTGAAGAATCGATCATGTAATATCATCTAAGAGATTGTAAGTTTCAAGGTCAAAGTTGTATGGATAAACATTAGAGACTTGATAAGCAATAGTGTCTGGTTGATCATGTAATGATCCATTGAGGTGTAAATTGTACACACCCATGGCATATTCCTCATCAGTGAATGGAGGAAGTGGACAACCATGCACATACCAATGAGTGAGATTTTGTGAATAGCCAAGAAAATAACTATTACAAATAAAGACACGACCAAAGGGCATGGGGAAATATATGTTTGTATGATCAGGATCAAGAGTACCCCCAATGTAATCAAGCCATGATTACCCTAATGTAAGTAGTGTAGATTGAGGATCACGTGCAAGAAAGACTGTGAGGTGAAAGACACGAAGACCATAAGTGGAAGTTATGCAAACAAACCCCTAATAAAGGTGAGGAGCATATGATGCGGGATAGAGGTCCTAAAAAACAAAGCCTATTCGGGCTAGATCATCATGTGAAAAATTAGTGTCATCATAAGTAGGATCAAATGGAATATGTTCCCAATATGATTCATTCATGAAAAGCATGCAAGTAAATGGTGGGCGTGCTAACAGAAGCAGTACATGTGAAGATGTAGGCGATAGAGTGACATTCTTTGACTGGACAAGCCCTTGATAAGGAATTGATGTCACCCTCAAAATCCCCCCCTCATTTTAAAGTCAAATTCAAAAATTTTGAGGTCATGCCCTCAAGAAGTGTTCAAGTAAAGTTGGAAGTCTGAAAAGATAGAGAAATTCATGCTTTGAAGTTGTTTAAACTCTCCATTCTGTGTGGTTTAATAAATTTTCTATTTCCCCATCTAGACGCGTGAAAATTCTATTGTTTTCCTCATTTGAATGAAATTGTCAATCTTTCTATGGCCATGGATCGTTGAACCTTGTATTGTTTTCAATCCCTTGGTTCGCGAAAGAAATTTGAAAATCAGGCGCAAAATGGTGGAGTTTTCTTCATCTCTGCATTTTTTCCATAGTCGTGAATGACGGGCATTTTCTTCCCTGTCAAATTTTGGCCCCATTATCCATGAAAAAAATGTCAGATTGGCCCCGCGGTCCTGGAAGACACCGGTTGGTGGATTGGTGGAAAGGTAGAAAGGTAGATCCTTTTTGTGTTTTGAGGCATTATGGCAAAAGGCTAAAAAGTCCAATGTTGGGCCTGCATTGAAATTCAAAGTGGGGAAGTGGGTTAGTGGAAAAATTTAGGAATTTTTTCTTTGTTCCATAAAAGGTGAAAATTCATAAAGTGACCTACAACCCCGATCATGCTATGAGGAAAAAGTCAAATGTTGAGCCTGCATTGAAAGTCAAAGCGCAAAAGCGGGCCATCAGAGCACTTTTGGAAATTTGGTTTTATTTCCAAAAGTTGAGTTAATATCATAAAATGATCCCCAGTTCCACTAAGGCCTTGTGCTCGCGTTGAAAGTCAAAGTAGGGAAGTGGGTTGGCAGAGAACTTTGAGGTTTTGAGCCTTTTTGTAAAAAGGGCTAAAAGTCATAAAGTGAGCCACGATTCCTTTGCCAATCAAGTGATGTCATGTGTTAGGCTTATATCAAAAGTGGAAGGGTGGACCAAAAATGTAAAAATGCCAAATCTCTATAAAGTCACAAAATGCAAGATGAATGGTTTAAATTCAAAGTTACAAAATGAGTGTAACAGATGCATTATGAAAATTCTGGTTTTTCTCGCCATTGGCGTTTCTTCGCAAATCAAGAATCTGAATGAATGTGAATGATTGAAAAGATTGTAAACCATTTTTTGCTAACAAATAAGAAGTTGTAAATGTTTCTTACAAGTTATTTAATGGATTCTTCATGCCATTGTAAAAGGGAGGGGCAATTGATATTTTATTCTCGAGAGTGCATTGTACCTAAAGAAAGCAAAGGAAATAGCCATTTTTCTTCTACTTCCCTCCACTCTCAAATTTCTTCTATTCTGACACCATGTACAACTTGTGTTTAAAAAATCAATACGAGAAGAAGGAGTTGCTTGATTTCTTTAACTGAGGGGTTTCTTGATACTTTTTGATTGATGAATTCTATTTAGTCTTGTTGTTATTTGCAGAGTTGTTTCTTCTCATGAATGCATGTGTTGAAGTTTCTAACTAGTGCATGTAGGAATCTGATTTTCTACCTGCAACATTAGTTCTCCTACCTCTTTTCTCACTCCCTTTCCCACTTTCAAGTGAATTCCCCCTGTGTAGATAACTCAAGTAGCTTTGACGCAAGGGTCAGTGGAGTGCCTCTATTGGATCCCTGGTTGAAATTCCACCACATAAATCCACACTTATCGCATGCATGCATACATGACAGTAGATGTACTAGTTAAGTAGAGGGAATTAGAGTCCCAGAACATTGGCAAGAAATGTCAAAAATTTATCCACCTGAAAAAATTTCCTCTGCCAATAATATTTGGCACCCATCGTGGGGCATGATTTAGCAGCATCTGCACCTAAATACGACCGCAAGGTCAAAAAATTCAAAATTCAAAAAAGAGAAAAAAATTCTAGAATTTGAATGGCTATATGAGCCACATGGATTCAAATCATGGCTATTCCAAGAAACCTCCTATTGAAATACCTAGATTACTCTTCCACATCCAAGAATACGTTACTTCAGATTTGAGGGAAGCTATCTAACATAATAGACAAAGTGCCAATCACTACTTCATTGCCACGAGAATTCTAGACCTTGAAGAAGAACGCGCTGCTGAATTAGAGAGGCAAAGACAAATTCCAGCACCACAAAGAAGAGCATATATTTTCAAGCTAGCGGATAGAAGATACACTTAGAAATAGAGACAAGGAGGACAAAATGATCCCATTTTTGAGGAACTTCAAAGGAGACAAGAGATACTCAGAATCCAAAGGATTCCTTTTCAAGCAATTGGACACGTTGGGAACTTGAGTGTTGCCAATCCTTTGGACAGTGAATTTCCATACATCAACGAGAACCTTGTAGACTTCATTGACATGGAGACTGAAGAAGAAGCTAGAGAAAGAGAGGCAAGAGCTGAAGAAGAAATAAGAGCTCAACTCGAAGAAATCAAGAGACTTCAAGCCAAGGCAGAGGAAAGAGCAGCAGTAGAAGCCACAGCCTTAGCAAGGTTGGAAGCTAGAAACAGAAATAGAATGGGGGATCGTGATCATGAGCGTGAGGCTCGTAAGCCTAATGTACCATGGAGAGGAAACACCGATCCACTGGCTCTTTCTCAACCACTCCATGAGCTACCGAGAGGATGGAGAAAAAACTTCTCAAAATTCAAAGGGGATGGTTCTCAACTCCCTGAAGAGCATATAACAACATTTATCATTACTTGTGGTGTGTTGGGTGTTGAGGATGAAGATGTGTCAGTTTGAATCTTTGTGGAGTCACTTTAAGAGAAAGTTGCTGAATGGTTCTACATGCTACCCCCAGGTCCATCACCTATTGGGAGGATATAAGAAGTGCATTCAAACATAGGTTTAAGAGCACAGAAGATTGTTAGGATCTTTTAGTCTAACTGGTACAGATGAAGAAAGAAACCTCTGAGTCAATGAGGGACTTCATAGCAAGATATGATAGAGTGATAAGAAGGATCCCTAAAGATGTGGTGCCTCCTAAAAATAATTTGAAGAGGTTTTTCATTAGTGCTTTGCCATCAGAAGTAGGTTTCTTCCTCAGAAGAGCCCAACCAAGAACATTGAGGGAAGCCCAGGACTATGCAATAGAAACCGATGATGATCTAATCCTTTCTAGAAAGGTGAAAGGCCCCAATGGAAAGTAAAAGGGTCAGAATTCAAACTCTGTCACCACAGATCTGATGTTCCAAAAAATGGCAAATGACTTGGTTGCCTTGAAGAAGTAGCTATCTCAGATCACAATGTGGAATGCTTCAAAGGAAACCAAACCCTCCAGATAGGCCAAGGATTGCTCCACCTCCTCATGTCATCTTTATCTTGAAGCACCACCAGTCAATGCCATCTGTGACACCAAAGAGTTGGAGGAGGAAGTAGAAATTGATGAAACTGAAGAAGAAAATATGGAAGACTATGAAAACTATCTTGAGGTCAAGGAAGTTGATATGCATAATGGCCTAATTGAGTATGTTGATGATGAAGATGAGGATGATGAAGAAGCTCCAAGTTTCTCATGTGCTATTTTCACTCGTGTAGAATCCAGGAAAGATGCTTCATCCTCAATGGTTGCGGTAAAGGATAAGAAGAATAAAGAAGATTCTCCTCCAGAGGTCACACAAAATAAAATCATTAGCAGAGGATCACCATTACCACCTTCTATGGAGTCGGCCAAAGAAAAAATAGACTCACTGGGTGTCAGGTATCATGCTACTATTCTAAGTAAGTCATCTAATTCTTCTCCCATCTCAAAAGTTTCTAAGAACAATTCTCCTTTAAATGTTGTTCCTGCAAAAAAATCTAAGGTTCAATCAAAAGCTACACCCTCACCCCCTTCCAAGCCAATTACTACACCTGAAAAGGAGAATTCAACACCCAAAGTAGCAAAGCCTCTACCATGTAAATCTTCCTCCATTTCTGTAAGCTCTTCCTCGGTCACCATAACCCCATTTGACTTTGTGGAACATGCAAGTAAAACCAAAGTCCAACTCTTAGAAATAGAATACCTACAAACACACCCTGCCTAGTTTGACAGGTTCATTAATGTAGTTCGTGGTGGTAACCTTGTATCCTTGAGTCCTAATTCTAAAGGCTTACTGCCCACACCATCCACACCACCTTCCCAAAACATGCTAGCCCTCAGTGCCTCAAAAACCAATAGGGTTGAACCTTTCTACCTATCACTCCTCATTAAAGGCTTCCAGCTAAATAATTGTATCATAGATTTTGGAGCCTCATACAATGTGATGCCAGCCAAAGTTACAAATACTCTAGGCCTCACGTTGACATGGGTAAATGGCACCTACTACTCAATGGAATCCAAACAAGTGCCATTGGTAGGAAGAATCAAAGATGCACAGGTAGCACTAGCTGATTTTCCAGACAAGAAGGTGCTCCTAACCATACTGGTAGCAGACATCCCAACATCCTTTGGTATGCTATTGAGTAGGAGTTTCTGCAGATACCTGGGTGGAGAGATAAAAATGGATTGGTCATTTACAACTATCCCAGTAAAAGGTGAGATGAAGAAGTTGCTACTAGTAAGAAAGATGAAGTTCATAGTATGAAAGTCTGATGATCCGAAAGCAAACATTCTCTTTCAAGATTGTGGGCTAGGAAACTACTTCCTCACATCAAAAAAAGAGGAGAACTTTCCACTTCTCATGGAGGAAGAGGAAGATCAAATTTGGACAATGGAATTTGATGGTAGTCATTCCAGTGTGGACTTGGGAGCTAGTGTAGTATTGTACTCTCCTTCCAATGAGTTGTACCCATTTGCCTACAAGCTGCAATTTGATAATACAAATAACACCGCAGAGTATGAATAACTACTCTTAGGCATGAGTGCATCAGAGGACATGGGAATCAAGAAACTAAGATTCCAAGGTGATGTAGAGGTTGTAGTAATGCAGGTTTGCCAACAATATCAAGTGAAGAATCCAAGACTCTGGCATTATAGAAACAGAGTGTGGGACTGCATTGAATCTTTTGATGCATTTTCCATTGAAGCTATTCCAAGGGAACAAAATGAAAAGGTTGATTCTCTTACAATGTTAGCTTCCCTAGTGACACCTCATCCTTCTTTTGGTAAAGACAAAGTGACCATTGAAATGGTATTCAGGCCTAGTGTACCAGACAATGCAAATCATTGGCAAGTCTTCAATGATGATAACCAAATTCTAGCCTTTTTAGAGCAAAGGGATAATTTCAATAATCTCTTCTTCGAAGGAGGTGAAAATCCACACTGAGAAGCAGTCCCCAAAGAAGAGAAAGAAGGAATTGAAGGGATTGATGATGAGGGAGTAATCAAATTGAAAGGGAACAAAATTCCCAAAGGCCTAGTCTCTTTAGAAGACCTCTTTGACAAACATGACAGATTCATTCAAGAGAAAGAAAAGAAATCTTCTCGGTGCCCAGCTGATTTTGATAAAGAAAACATTAGTACCCCGAAGGAGGGCAAGGATGGTCAATATTGGAAAATGTTGCTCACTTGAAGAAAAAAAAGGTTTGTTGCATTACTCAAGAAATACTCAGATGTCTTGGCGTACTCTTATGATGAACTCAAATCCTTCGAGCCAAAGGAAATTCATCACTCAATTCCTTTGAAGCAAGGTGTTAAGCCCTTCCGACAGAAACAAAGGATGTACAACCCAAAGATTGTTGATACCATCAAGGAGGAGGTAATGAAGATGCTTAATGCAAGGATCATCTTTCCCATCCACCATTCAACGTGGGTGGCTAACATTGTGCCAGTGCAGAAGAAGAATGGTGAAATAAGGATATGTGTAGATTTTTGCAACCTGAACCAGGCATCACTAAAGGACAATTATACTCTTCCTATCATGGACCATATCCTACAAGCAGTCACTGGATCTGAAATTCTTTCATTACTTGATGGATTCTTAGGATATAATCAAATCAAAGTGGTAGAGGAGGACTGCACCAAGACAGCCTTTACAACACCTTGGGGCACTTTTGCCTACAGTAGAATGCCTTTTGGCCTAATCAATGCAGGAGCTACATTCCAAAGGGTGATGGATTTGGCCTTCAAAGATCTGAAGCATTACATTATCATATATCTTGATGATCTCACAGTATTTTCAAAGAAGAGGGGAGATCATATCTATCACTTGGAATAGGTACTTGCAAGGTGTAGGAAACATGGCATATCACTAAATCCAAAAAAGTGCATTTTTGGAGTCACAGAAGGCAAGTTATTGGGGCACATTGTGAACAAACATGGAGCACACATTGATCCTGAGAAGATTAGATCCATTCAAGAATTAGCCCTACCCAAAAGCAAGAAAGGAGTTCATTCATTCTTTGTAAAGGTGAAATTTCTTCATCATTTTGTGCCTGAGTTTGCTGATTTGACGAAGCACATCAGTTCCATGATGAAACCAAAAGCAAACTTCAAATGGAATAATGAAGGGAAGGAAACATTTGAAGAGATCAAGAAATCCATTTCCAAGGCTCCGACTCTTGTATCTCTAGATTTTAACAAAGAATTCATCATGTATTATTATGCATTAGAACATACACTCTCTACTGTTCTCATTTAGAAAAATGATGAAGGCGTGGAAGCACCTATTTCTTTCATGAGTTGTCCTTTGAAAAAGCATGAGCTAAAATAAATCCATTTAGAGAAGCATGCCTATGTAGTGGTCAAGTTTGTAAAAAAGTTTAGGTTTTACATCCTCAATTCCTATACGGTGGTGATGGTCCTCGGTAGTGGAATCAAGTCCATCTTGACATAGCAGGATCCTAGAGCTAAAAGAGGAAATTTGATTGCAAAGACTCAAGAATATGAATTGGAGATTTGACCCTCTAATCTGGTAAGGGGAAATGGCTTGTGCAAGTTGATTGCTGAAGATGAAACACTCAAAGTTCAACATGGTGAAGAAAAATGTGCTTGCTCAACTTGTTAAGAAGACAACCCACAGGGTTTTTGTCACCACTACTGATGAGTGGTATGTTGATATTGCTTATTACCTGAATTATGGAGAATGCCCTCCCCATCTTGATTAAAAGCAAAGGAGAACACTCAAGCTAAAGGTAGCTAAATTTGTAATATGGAATTACGCACTTTACAAACTAGGCTTGGATGGCTGTTTCCTTAGTGCGTACATAAAGAGCAACAAGAAAATTTTGTTAAAGCATACCATGACCAAGCATGTGGTGGACATTTTTTAGCAATGGTCACTACACACAAGATCCTCCAAGGAAGGTATTATTATCCCACCATCTTTTCAGACACTCAAGATTGGGTTTCTAAATGAAAAGCATGCCAACAGTTCATTGGAAGACCAAAACTTGCTGTATTACCACTCAAGCCTGTGGTTATTGAAGAACCATTTCAACAGTGGGGGTTTTACTTCATTGATGTTCTAAACCCTCACTCAATCAAGTGGCATGCCTATGTACTCACAGCAACATACTACTTCACCAAATGGGTGGAAGCCATTACGACCAAACAAGCCAACACTAAAATAGTATGCAACTTCATCAAAGAGAATATCATAGTATGTTTCAAAGTGCCACAGAAGATTGTAGTAGATAATGCTACCTATTTCTCTTCAAGAGAGCTGACTGAGTTTTGCTATAGCTATGAAATCTCCCTAATTCATTCTTCTGACTACTATCCATAAGGAAACGTATAGGCTGAATCAATCAACAAGAACATTGTGACCATTGTCCGCAAGCTTGTAAATGAGAATCAAAGGAATTGGCACAAAAGGTTGTATGACACATTGTGGGTGGATAGGATCACATCCAAGAAGGAAATAGGTATGTCACCATTCCAACTGTTGTATGGAGTCGAAGAAAAAATTCCTCTCATGATCGAGATGCCAGCTCTCAAGCTGCTACATGTAATAGAAGATGCTCAGTACATGGATTCCATTGACAAGAGGATCCTCTTTCTTGAGAATATGGAAGAAAATAGACTCCAAGTGGTGGATTGCATTAAGGAGCACCAATTAAAAGTAAAGAATATTTTTGATAAGAATGCTAAGGCAAGAGAATTCAAAGTTGGAGACTTCATCCTGCTATGGGACAAGAGAAGAGAACCAAAAGGCAACCATGGAAAGTTCGATTCATTATGGCTCGGCCCATTCTAGATTCGTGAAGCTTATGACGAGAATGCTTTTCTTCTCTCATATTTGGATGGAACACTGCTAGAATTGCCTCAGAGTGGGAAAAACTTGAAATTGTATCATCAATGAAAGCAATTTGTTCCCCTGCCTTGTACTATAGGTATGTTTCCCCTTTTGTTACGTGTCGTGTGTTTCCTTCCTGTTGTGTGCTTGTGTGTTTCCTTCTTCTGATCTTTATTTCTTGAAGTTTTACATGACTCTGCAAGGCCCAATGGATAAGGCACTGGTCAACAAATTACAGGGTCTGGAGATTGAGATTCTGAATTCCCATGTGATGTCTTCATTATGCTCAGTCCATGCCATGTCCCCAAGCTAGAGCCAGCTGTTGTTTCCCTCAAAATCCCCCACTCATTTTAAAGTCAAATTCAAAAAATTTGAGCTCACACCCTCAAGAAGTGTTCAAGTAAAGTTGGAAATTCGAAAAGATAGAGAAATTCATGCTTTAAAGTTGTTTAAACTCTCCCGTTTGCACGTTTTGTTAAATTTTCTGTTTTCTTGTCTGGACACGTGAAAATTTATTGTTTTCCTCATTTGAATGAAATTGTCAATCTTTCTATGGCCATGGATCATCGAACATTGTATTGTTTTCAATTCCTTGGTTCGCGAAATAAATTTGAAAATTAGGCACAAAATGGTGGAGATTTCTTCTTCTCTGCATTTTTTCCATAGTCGTGAATGACAGGAGTTTTCTTCCCCGTCAAATTTTGGCCCCATTATCCATGAAAAAATGTAAGATTGGCCTTGTGGTCCCTGAAGACTCCAATTAGCGGATTGGTGGAAAGGCAGAAAGATGGATCCTTTTTGCGTTTTGAGGCATTGTGGTGAAAGGGTGAAAAAGTCAAATGTTGAGCCTGTATTGAAAGTCAAAGCGGGGAAGCGGGTCGGTGGAAAACTTTAGGAATTTTTGCTTTGTTTCCATAAAAGGTGAAAAAGTCATAAAGTGACCCACAACCTCGATCATGCTATGAGGAAAAATTCAAATGTTGAGCCCGCATTGAAATTTAAAGCATGAAAGTGGGCCATCGGAGCACTTTTGGAAATTTGGTTTTATTTCCAAAAGTGGAGTTAAAATCATAAAATGATCCGCAGTTCCATTGGGGCCTTGTGCCCATGTAAAAAGTCAAAGGGGGGAAGTGGGTCGGCAAAGAACTTTGAGGTTTTAAGCCTTTTTGTAAAAAGGGATAAAATTAATAACGCGAGTCGTGATTCCTTCGCTAATCAAGTGAATTCATGTGTCAGGCTTATATCAAAAGCGGAAGGGCATACCAAAAATATAAAAATGCCAAATCTCTATAAAGTCACAAAATGTAAAAGGCATCCTCCACGCTTGCTCCAGTAAATTTCTCCCACGTGGAGGACGTTGGTTTAAAGTTTCAAAGGCAAGATGAACGATTCAAATTCAAAGTTACAAAACGAGTGTAATGGATGCATTATGAAAATTCTGGTTTTTCCCGCCATTGGCGTTTCTTCGCAAATCAAGAATCTGAATGAACGCAAATGGTTGAAAAGATTGTAAACCATTTCTTGCTAACAAATAAGAAGTTGTAACCGTTTCTTACAAGTTATTTAATGGCTTCTTCACGCCATTGTAAAAGGGAGGGGTAATTGATATTTTATACTTGAGAGTGTATTGTACCTAGAGAAGGCAAAGGAAATAGCCATTTTTCTTCTACTTCCCTCCACTCTCAAATTTCTTCTATTCCGACACCATGTACAACTTGTGTTTAAACAATCAATACAAGAAGAAGGATTTTATTGATTTCTGTAACTAATGGGTTTCTTGATACTTTGTGATTGATGAATTCTATTTAGTTGTGTTGTTATTTTCAGAGTTGTTTCTTCTCATGAATGCATGTGTTGAAGTTTCTAACTAGTGCGTGTAGGAATTTGATTTTCTACCTACAACATTAGTTCTCCTACCTCTTTTCTCACTCCCTTTCCCACCTTCATAGTGAATTCCCCCCTTGCAGATAACTGCAAGCATTTTCCATAGGGTTAGTGGAGTGCCCCTGTTGGATCCCCAACCGAAAGGCCACCACAGAAATCCATGCTTTCTCGCGCATGCATACATGACAGCGGCACCAGTTAAGTAGAGGGACTTATATTCCCAGAGTGTTGGCAAGGAATTCACAAATTTATCCACCTGACAAATTTCCTCGCTAACAGGAATCATAACAGTAGTAGTAGTAGGTGGCATAGAATAAATTGCATCTATCACACAAATGACACCTTCAAGTGTTGGCAAGTGAGTTGGTTCGTTTATAGCTTGAGGATCAACTATAGTATCAATACATGGAATAATAAGACTAGTATTAGGATCATGATCACAATATTGGAATGGGTCACGGTCACGAAGAACAATGTATTCAATGCCTTCATGAAGGAATTTAACACAATGATGCACAATTGATGTGATGACTTGTATGGCATGAAACCATGGCTTATCAAGTAAACAATTATAGGAGACTGGGAAATAAATGATGAAAAACATAGTGGGGATAATTTTGGGCCCTACAGTGATAGGTAGTGTAATGTGACCAACACATGGACAAACATAACCATCATAAGCACGCAGTGAAAGACAAGGTGGACTAACGTCACGAGTTGAAAGACTAGGGTGTTGAAGGAATGACATGGGACATAGGTTGAGTTTAGACACATTATCAATTAAAGTACACTTAATACCCATATTGAGAATGTGAATCATAATATGCAAGGGTGAGTCATTATCAAAAGTGTTGAAATCAACGAGAAGATTAGATTTGAATGATAAGTGTTGAGAAAATGCATAAAAAAAGTTTGATATATTGAGTCAGGATGCATATCAATTTGAATGTGGGTAGTGGGTAGAAGAGTTTGGACTCTATACCTCACATTAGGATGCACAATAAAATAATCAATGATTAAGATGTTCATGATGACTAGGCTCTAGGATGACAAAGAGTGAGGATCCTACAGGTGTAAAGATTCATGTTGGGTTCACCAAAATTATTAACTAAAATGTAGTAAAATGGTAGTTAATATAGCTAGGAACAATAGTAAATAACAATAAATAAAATTAGTAAATAAATATAGAGAGTGACCTAAACAACTAGGCTAATTAAAATAACAACCCTAATGTGCAAGAAGAGTAAGGAAATGACTTAGTTGATCTGAAGGCTGATCTGGACTGTGTCGAAAATTAACTAAATATTTTGGAAGTAGGAACAAACATGCAAAGGTCTCAAAAAGGACAAATCTAATTTGTTTGGCTAGACTGGGGCATTCGGGAGAGGATCAGAGCACCTATGGGCACCCTAGTCTAAATTCTGAGCACCTTGGTCTATGCAGGAGGTCTAAAAACCAAACTTGCAGGGTTGAAAGATGTTATGAAATTATCACTTCCTATCACATGTAATTTGTTGCTCTGTGCCAAATGTCATCAATGATCACTGATGAAAGATAGACCTGTAAAACCCCAAAACAAGCATCAAACCCTAAAAAGGAAAAATGCAAATGAAGGGGTCAGACTGTCCTCAGCTGCCACAATGGTGGACTTACTAACTGAGTGTTGCACTACATGTCATACGCGATGTAGTTCTATGTGCTTGTGTGTACAATCATGCCTTAGGCGATCTTGTGCCAATCACACTTTGTGAAAGTGGTGAGCAACAACTATATGTAGAAAATGTAATGAAATGGTAGATGGAATAGAATAAACTTCCCTCCTATGTATTGTGATGGAGATGAACCAACCTTTTACCTTATGATGGAGTTAGATGGATGTAAATGGATCCTTTGATCGATGCAACCTTAGGTGATGATGGTAATGAATAGTGTTTGGTCCCTCATTATGGTCTTATAAATTATATTTATATGGTTCTCTTGATCTAATTTCATAATTAACCCCAAAAAGGCCAACCACAATAAATATGAAATGTTCAACGGCTAGAAAGTGCCCAAAAAGTGGCAGGAAAGTGGGAAAATGATCAGGGCACCCCGATTTGGATTTGGGTGCCTATTGACGCTATAGTACTAGCCCAGGTGCCCCAATTAGAGATAAAATGATGCCAAATGGTAAAATTAACTGGGTGAGTAGGTGTGGGAGGTCGTCGGTGATGAAAGTAAGAAAATTTAAATGGCCAAAGGACAGGAGTTAATTAGTACTTTCTTCACTCGAAAACCATATGAATAGTAGTATGAGACCAAGACTAAATAATGTCTAAAGTGCATGATTTAGTGTCTACACCCAGAAGTAGTCTCCAGCTCCTGAGGCGCCCTTTTCCTAGCCCAGGCACCCGTGTCTAGCTTCATTCCTGCCTGTCTTACAGTGTGTCATAACACAACTCCACCTAGTCTATTCATCACTTCTCCCAGTTCAAATTAGTCCTAGGCTAAGTGTAAATAAGCTAAGTCTTCCTTTTCTATTTCTTTCTTAGGTTTCATATTTTAAATCTTAGTTACTTATGTCATTGATGTACTTTATCATTTATACATCAATTACTCTGCAATAAGGTTTAATAAAAATCTATTTTTGTTAAATCATTTGGTGAACCCCACTCATGATTGATCTTTCAGATCCTTATTGTGCACATTTCATTTTGTTTGATGGATCCTAAGGTTTCTCAAGACTCCTAGCATCAATTACTTCAAATGCACCCACATTGCAAAGATGTTCTCTAAAAAACCCTAGACACTATGTAACTCCCTAGCGATATGTCACCTTCACAAGTAATTTTCATTTTCTATCATCTTTCCAATAACTCTATTTATCCTAATGTCATATATCAATCCATTTGCAAGTCAATTCAAGCTTTACATTATTTATTTTAAGATAAAATTCTGGATATGGAATCCACAATTACATATCTCACAACTAGAATCCAACATCTTAAGGTTGTTTCCCACTCCCATGCTAGTTCTTCTACTATTCCTCATCCTAATCCTATGTTTTCTACATGTGCTCATATAAGTGAACCTTAAGTCTTACCACTACCAACACCTCACTAGTTTGATCTCAATGTTAAGCAACATGATATTCTTCTTGGGCTCCTCACTCACCATTTGATCAATTTTCCAACTACTCACTTTTATCCTCCTTATCACCTTGCAAAATACATCGGTCTCCCAAATCGCAATTATCATAGAATTAATGGACATAACGATATTGATTTCTATGAATTAAACACCTTGATAATTAGGGTTTTATTTCATTTGTTGCTCAACATTAAGCTTCATTCTCATCTTCAATTGCTAAATCCCAATGGACTCATAAATCCGGTCCTTCTATGTCTAATGAGCATCATTCCATCATTACTATAGTTTATTTTCTTACTCAAACCCTATACACACTGACACATCACTCAGGATGATCTGAGTGGTCATTCGGAGCACGCAAAGGTACCAGGTCCCTCTTTTATGTTAAATTTGATAAGGTTTTAGCATGATCAAACAAGCATTCCACAATCATAATTGAAAATTAAAGATAAGATATAACAAGCATCAACTCACAACAACAATGCATAATGAATCAAAAAAGGATCAAGATTAGATTTATCATACAACAACTAGTAATGGAGACATCAACAACCGATATCTATGCACAACAATCCATTGTATTAATTCATCAAAACACAATAGTTGAATACATCTCAATTCTCATCACAAGGTCATGTGCACAAGTATACCAGCAACATAACGTTGTTACATCTAGTCATACACGATCCCCTAAACTGTGTAAATAAATACATATATAGGTAGTGGGGACTTTCCCTTCACTACTCATGCACTCTCAAAATAGGCTACATGCTAAGAATTACCATGCGCCAGTAAAAAAGCAACTACATAAGCATGTAATTTTTGATATAATAGACTCCCTATAAATAACCCTAGATCTAATCCTATTATTAGCTCTAATTCTACATGGTGCTTCATCTTCCACTTGTTCCCAAAAAAAATTGGCATGTCTTCCAAGTCTTCTATACAAATGTGTTCATCACTCCATGTTCAACTCTAGCTTGATCCATGCAAAAGAGGTTAAGTACCAAATTCTATTTTTCCAGGCGCGGATATTCAGGGCACAACTCTATCAAACTTACACTCCTATTCACATGCCCTTACATACTTAGTCAATACTTTGGCTAGTCAACAATTACTAATGTTCCTTCTATGGTAAGTCAAGAGCAACCTAAGCAACCACCTCTCAAAATCAATTCACCCCCTCCTCATCTCAAGTCTTCTACCACATTAGCAACTCCAACTAAGTAACCTCCTCTAAAAATCAGTCCAACCCCTCCTCCTCTCAAGTCTTCTATAATGTTATCGATCCCACATAAGCTACCACCATTCAAGATCCCTCCCCATCCTACTCCAATTCCATGTCCAATTTTCTTTGTAAAAAAACTAATCCTTACATTTATGGCCAAGAAACATTTTAAGATCTGCCACTATGGCATGGTCCTTCTCACATTACCACATATATATCCATTGCTTACACACTTAGGGGGCATCACACTTTATTCCTTCCTCTAATCACTATCAATTTTATCTAATATGATACTTTGTGCTCCGTGCCTCACAAATTTTTTACACTTTCATACCCTTTGATACACACATTGTATCGTCATTATCCTATGATGCACTCTAGTTCCATGGTTCATACTCAACTGCTGAGGGTCTAAATCTGAAATGAACCTCACTGCATTCACTCTTCATGATTTGCACTTCATGATCTATCTTTCTAACACACCTTTTCAAACCATTTCTCAATGATACACTCTTGTTCTATGGTTCATTCTTGACTACTGAGGGGGCATTAATAAATGAAACTCATACACATCCATTTGGGGGCACATCACTCCTATCACAGTCACACATTGCATACCATATCCATCGCACTCATACACTGCATTTGAATATCTTGGTTGCACTTACTCTTGTTTACTTATACTACTTACATTATGCACTTTTCTTACTATACTAGTCAGATACTCAGTATGTAATTATCTTTATCATATGCACATGTGCGTTCACTTGGTCTCTAGTTATGAATGCATATTTATTATAGATCTTCACATGCTATAATGATGCTCGACACTGTATCCTTTTCTAGTCTCATTGAGGCTCTTATGGGCATCTACATTTACTACTCTTACACATCACAAGTGTTATTGTTTCATTTTTTACCACTCCTTCTTTCTATAACATTACTACTACTCATTCCTTTAATACATACACACTCTTGACATACTATTTATCTCTCTGACATGCTAACGGGTGCTTCATGTGCAACATTTTCCTTGTAGAACTATATGCCACCATGGTTGTCTGATACATTTTTCTTGTTATTGTTTTCCATTGTATGCTAATGTTTTTTTGCTATGTCATATGTATTGTATGATTATTATCTGATTTTTGCCACTTTGGCCCTGATTATCTTGTGAACTTTTAAGCAATGTCCCATATCTGAAACCCACTTTTCACGGTCTATCTTTTTTGCACACTTTCTTAAATTACATTGTCTTCTATTGTATGTTTACTACTTTTTCTACCAACATTGAGTATGACTAGATGTATGACTTTAAATTACAATAGAATACAATAGAAGACAATGTAATTTTCTAAAAAGTAGTAAACATTACATGCATGAATTTAAATTACATTGCCTTCTATTGTATGTTTACTACTCATTCTTAAAATCATTCTTAAATTACATAACATTGTTACATCTAGTCATACATGATCCCCTAAACTCATTCTTAAATTACATTGTCTTCTATTGCATGTTCCTAACAACTTTGTTTGCATGTGCCTTGGTTTCTACCATGCACATCCCCTACCCCCTGCAGGGATACAATACAACATAGTATCAGGTCCTCTCTTTTGGGCTACACACTCCTAGAGTCATTGCATACAACCCAAACGAGGGGGAGCATACATTTGGTGAACAAATCACACTTATAATAACTCAAAACTATAGTACATATCTACACAATATGGGAATAACATAGAAACACAGTCACAAAATGACCTAGAATCTGACTTGGGTCCTCAACACAATATAGACACCAATGCCCAACATTATACAGTAGCGCTATGTCCTCCCCTGGGTAATGTCCCGGGGGCACATATAATCAACTTATCAGATCAACATAGTTCACAGAAGCCCTTAGAGTAGTTCTACAGTTATAGGCACATTCCTTCAGTCATAAAATGCATTTTATCTCCTTCAATCATTACAACTTGGAACAAATTGGGACAACAGAAATAAATCAGGGATGTACCATCTACAGTGGTGCTTATCGTGTAGAGTCATGGAAGGATAGTAATACTAGACCTCTTTCACCAACACTTTCTCTTTGGTGCGAGATCAAAAAAAAAACTCACACTTGGCATGATATCGCCCAAAAAAACTTGCACTCGACATGAGATTTCCCAAAAAATCACTCTTGGTGTGATATCACCCAAAAAATCACTCTTCATAGCATTTCATGACAATTTTCTATCGTTTACACTCTTTTACATCAGGTGCACACGTTCCTTTATTATTAATTTTGCACTCTTTTACCAACTTGAGCATTAATTGTCAAATACAAAATAGACCCCCCCTTGAAGATACACCCATACATGTTAATGATGTAAATAAATTTTATCTCAAACTCTTTTTGGATTCTTCACAGAGTATAGTTCCTCCTAGTACAAGATCTTCATCTACAACCAACATTGACATATCCATACTTGTCATTTAAGACCAACATACATCTGTTTAGCACTTTGATCACATAGGCTTCTTTACATAGTAACACCACACCATCAAACCTCATGGAAGACAAAATTTTGTATTTCTTTCAAAACCTGCAACCTTATAGATCAAGAGATTTTACATATATGAATCTTTGACTGAAACCATCATATTTTAAATTCTTTTCAACATCTTCAAAACAATGCTCTTAATATTTAGACTGACGAGTTCATGCTAATGAACCTAGATCTATTAATTCATAATAAAATCCTTTCCAATTAGCAACCTCACATATAAGACCTTGATTTCATATTTAACCACCTAAACCAAGAATCCATGCTACCTGAATTTACTTGTCATATCCAAAATATTTAAGACAAACCTTAACACAACAAGCTCCTCATGAATGACACAAGATGAAACAATATCTTCTTGATGCACACAAACATACTTATTGAAATCATTCAAAGTAAGATGAAACACTTTATAAACCAAGACTATCTCTATAAATCAACTAAGAATGATATGACAAACATACTTCTTGTATTAACTTGTGATATACATATTGTACACAAACCCTTCTGACACAATATTTCATATCTTAGACTATAAAAAAATGACTCATAGACTATGATGGATGGAAGCATAACCTAAAAAAATATTAATCATACAATTTTTTCTTGACGCAAACTCATACTCTACTTTTCTTCTTGAACCATACATCTTAGTAATCTACAAGGACTCCTAGACACAGACTACATGAACAATCACAACTCATACCTTATAACTTTTGATGTATCCCAAAGCATACCTTAACTTCTCAACTTCTCAAGTACATGTGACTAGATTGTATCCAAACACATATGATTTTCTTCAACTTTTGGTTTATATTAAAACATAGCAAACATACACTTTTCTCTTGATGACAGATCAAAATTGAGCTTGAATGACATGACTTCCTCCCTCTCACCCTTGTTTGAAAAATCTCTCTTCTTGAATGTGTTTGACCCTTCTTTGACAAAATTTATTACATCATATTTCATGCTTTTCACCTTTTCATTTGAATCATCATTTTTAGCTTGATATTTTTTGGAAATTAGGACACTGAGAGGGGGGGTTGAATCAATGACTTCTCAAACTTTGACAAACAATTCAATTTACTTATTTTTTAATGATAAAGCCAAATCAAAATTCACAAACAGTAAACATGAGTGTACACATAGAGAGATAAGATCTAATGTGGGAAACCCTTAAAGGGAGAAAAACCCACTGAAATCAAAGCACTAGCTTGGAAAATAATGTCCTGTAAAGATTAGAATGATCTCATAGTTGAGCTTCAATTAAACATGGAGCTGCAACTCCAAAAAATCAACCAAACACATATTTAGTCTTTAGCAAGCTTCTAAATTCATGGAAGCTTCAACTCATAAATTTAGTCCAACTCTTACTAACCTTCTATAAGCTTCAACCTATAAGGAAGCTTTAACTCCCCATCTACTAAGTTGCTACTTAGACTTCTGCAAGGTTTTGATCACTTTGAAAATGTTGTCTTACATAACTGATTGTGACCACTAAATCAACTCATTATTCTTCTCTGTCTTGCCCCTAATTCACTTCTTTATTGATCACCTAATTAGTTGTAAGGCTCTGCTACACAAGGCTTATTTCACCCACACTTTCATATCATGATTCCACACATTGAATTACATAAATAAGCTCCTACTTCTTCACGTGTTTATCTTGTTGTAATATCTCAATCACATATCTTTCTCATCTTTATCCACCTATATTTCATACTCTTATCCTCCTTTAAAACATGATCATACTCAGCTCACTCTCATGCAAAATCTCCTTCACTCAATTAGCCTTTTCTCTTCCTTAACATTCCTATCTACATTAATGGTGTTCAGATCCGGTATATGGACTTCAAGGATGATCTCTTCTTTTAAAACCATGGTCTCTTCTTCATAAGAATCATAAACTCATGCTCCTATTTTACGCTTCATCAACTTCATCTCACATTCTTCTTCTTAAGAGCACCTATATGTAAGTACAAGATTTTCTTTTTGTAGGAAATATAGACAAAAACATCAAACTTTTCAACTTCAACTTCAAGGACTCTTCACATAGCTTCTCTTGGCCATACACATAAAGAAGTCTAACTAATTTCATATAATTGTTGTCTAGAAAATGATTATAAGCTCTTGAACTGATATGACTCTTTGTATGCTCGAGGTGAACATAAAATATAATTTAGAATGCTACCAAAATTTTGAGCTTACAAATATGTCAAGAAAGTCCTCTGCCAACTTGAAATGTAACTACCATAGGTTTGTCTTCTAGTACCATGAGATCATGCTTGTATTTTAGCACTGTCAGACCCTATAGAAGGAGTTACATTATGAAAATATGTTACTTCACACCTCAAACATCTTTTATAACCTCCATTAAAACTTCATCCTTTTCCATTTGTGCTTTTAACTTCATTTTAGATTGAAGATCATTGTTACAACCTTGAAGAACTCTGTGAAAAAATTAAAGGAAACAAAATGTATTAGTGTTACTGAGAACACACATTTTATCATCATTATTACATTGAATATGGGAAGATCTCTATTATGATCTCGAGCATGTTTCTTAATCTTGAACACTATTATGAACTTGAGAGCACTACCAAAAAATTGAAGAGAAGGAGAACAAGATTCATATCTTGGGGAGATTGACATGAAATTACTTAGTTGATTATACCAATCAGGAGGACTTAACACTACACATATTCTTCATGAAACATGTATTGAAAACAGGGTATGCACCATTCTATCAACATAGACCTACAACTTCAAGGATTTTATGGTCATTACATTCATTTTTTAGTCCACTATGACTTTAGAGGCATTTTTTCAAGTGGGAAGAATACATTCTTACAAATTTCAGACCCATATATTACTTGATATCATACTAAGAAGGTCAAACTTTCTTGTTCTTTAAGGACTATACACAAGTAGGGTTTTAAACTTCAAACCCTATGTAGTCATTTGGAGGCTTTCAACATATAATTATTCATTTTTGTGCCAATAGGACTACATGATCTATTTAATAGGAGTTCTCATCACAAGATATCAGTCTTCCTTTGCTTCAAATGAACATGTATCTTCATGGTTTAAGCACATATGATTTTAACTTATTTGAATGTCACAATAGAACAAACCAAGCCTATAATAAGGCACAATTTACACATGTAAAACACTATCTTAAACATATAACATACATATTTGAGAGGATCCTTTGTTTAGAATCATTATAACACATATTTCAATAACCTTGACTGAAGCAAATTAACATTAAGAATAGGCATTTTTAGGATTGTGTTTGTTGATCCTTAAGACCCAAACATGATTGTGTTAGTTTGATAGTTTCTTACAACCACACCTTCACTTTACATGACCCTTTAAAGTAGGAAAACATCAAGGAATACCTATTTATCACCTTCAAATAATTGATTGCAGATTTTTTAAGGAGAAAGTTGCAAGTACAACTCAGATCATAATCTTCTTGACAAGACTTTTATAGGATATAAATGGAGTAATGAGAAGTAGACTTAAAAATCATCATAAAATATTACCAATAGCTCCATCATAATGTTTCACATCTGACCTAAAAAGAGTGGTTATGACCGTTTCCCAACTCAAATCTCATAATAATTCACATAAACATCCTTCAAAAATGATGCAACCCTTCAAAACAAGACCGTATATGCAAAATTTACAAAAATAGAGGAGTTTCCTTACAGTACAATCATGTTTGGCTAGAATAAATGACACCATATTAGTCTATAAGGATCCTACTATAACCTTGAGTGGTTGAAACAACTTGTAAAAACATTTTTTGAAGACAAAACATCTCATTTTATGCCTATCACTTCAGAAAGAAGGTTTGGAGGGAGAACAACACAACTAGTAAAACTAATAGAATTTTTTTGTTTCTTATGCCATTGTCCTCAAAATTTTTGCAGTAGTTCATTATTAGAGTGCTCTTCAAAAATTACTTCTATGATTTATCTAAAGAAGGATTGGTAATTTTGTTTGAGTGCTAAGAAGATAAGGTGCACAGTTTGTATTATTCAAGAACTTGGTTTTGGTAACTTGAGTAACTTGAACAATATTCTTCAAGATTTGATGAAATTTGACCCATAACACTATAACATATCCCTCTACATGATAAATAACTTGGTTACTCATAAATGATCCTTTACGGTTGATGCCAATCTCATTTTCTCATGACTTCAATGTTAGTTATCAAGGACAGTTTTAGTGAAAACTTGAATTTTGCCTCTAGAAGCTAAAGTAAGCCCTATAGATGCTCATACATGCCCTAGGGAGTGTTCCTAGGATCCTACCATGCTTACATAAGCTTGTTATGACCTGAGTTTTTCTCATACACCTTATTAGGCTCTATAAATAGGCCTAAATGAGCTAGTTCCAACCGTGACTTGCAACACTTGACCTGTTGATCACCCTAGAAGCTCTTTCACATCCTTAAAACATCATTTCTAACCTATGGGACACTTGATCCAAGCATACAAACCATCTCCATACCTCTAGTGGACACCAACCTCACTGGCCAAGCCTGTAACACCCTGAAACCATCTTGAAACAATCCTAAATGTTTAATAAACTATCTTGAGACCACTAAAAACCATTGAGAGGGCACCAACCTATGTGACATTTCAATCCTCCTTTTCCATCAACGTCATGTGACATCAATTAAAACACCAACCAATGCAACATGGTTTAACAATATTCATGATTAGTTTCCTTGATTGTCATGACTGATTTAGATTCCTTCTTTGCTTCATTAAATATTTCTTTTGGATCAAATATTTTTTATTTCCTTGGTTGAGCTTAGTTCCTCTTTGACAGACCTATTGATAAACATCTTCTTACCTTGAAAATTCTTACCATTTTCAGATGCATCAGACTTATTTCTTTGAAAAAACCTTGTTATATGGCTTGGTCTATGATAGTTATAGCAAAAAACACCATGCCTACCTCTAGAATGATATGCACTAAGGTTACAACTAAAATCCAAAAACTTTGGACCATATTCACAACATGAGTAACATTGACCTTTGAAAAACGTTTCACCATTCCTAGAGGATCTTGTCTTATAATCTCTAGCTCTATGATTAAAATCTTGATAAATACAAGAATAACCATTGAAAGAATGACCACACCTCATTGCATTTGGTATTCTAATAGGGTTAGATCTCTTTGAACTAGCCTTCTTGGTATCCTTCATGTCTTCACAAGCAATAGGAAATGTCATATTGTCAACACAACTTTTCTCTATCCTTTCATATATTCTGTAATCTACTACATGTCATCTCCAACTCTCATTTCAAGGAATTTAGTTCATCTTCATATCTGATACAATATATTTCTCTCACTCTTATGGTTTCTACTTCAAACTTAAGCTTGCAACATTTTTATTCTTTTCCCTTTAGAGCTTATGCCATACTCCTAATTTGGGATTTCAACTCTTTGATGACTTAATCATGCTCTAACTCCATATCACTGATTTTTTCTTGCAATATTAAAACCAAGGACTCTACAATATCATATTTCCTTCTCAAAATATTAACTGATTTTCCCATTGTGTTTCAAGGATATCCTCCGAGCTGTTAAAATTTATTCTCAAGCACCTAGTTTTGATACCAAATTTTAAAAACACAGTGAATGAGGGGGGGTTGAATCAGTCATACAAATTTTTTAACTTTACCATGTCATAAATTAATCATTTAAATCAACCATTCATCATACATAAACACATGTGAGCTTATTAAGTGTGTTACAACCATCCACAAGAGTAAAAGAAAATAGAGAACACAATAACACCGTATATAAATTGGGAAACCCTCAAGGGGAAGAAAACCCACTAAAAAGTCTACTAATATTAATCATAACAAAGTACTTGCATGGATATTACACATCAAACAAGATTTTCTTAGTGAGGCACCAACCCTAGAAGGAGCACCAACCACTAGTTTAGTAGGACATCAATCCTATAAAGAGGCTACAACCCCCTAAGATGACTAAATACCAACTCATCCACCTAAAATGGATGATAAATGAAGATATGTTTCTCCTACAACTGATTGTGACCACATATTCAGCTCTATGCACACTAACCCCTCTCAAACTATCCTCTCTTCTTACTCACTCAAATATGGTCCTTTATTAGCTGATTAGGTCTATTGAAATTGAAAATCTAATCCTATGTATTTATCAATACTTAATACCTATTCTTATCTCTTCCCTTGACCCCTCTATACTTATATTCTTCATTCTCTAGCTCTCTCACATCCTCTTTCTATCAACTAGTACATATGAGTCATTATAACTCACTTATATACATGACACTAGCTCATAATATCTCTAGGTCGGACATGACCATATAGTTCAGTCATAACAACTTGAAAACATACCTAATATAAAATATAAAACACTCCAAGAGACATAATTAGGTTATAAAGGGTCACACCAATAAGAACTAGCTCTAAAACATCCCACATAGGCCTAAAACATAAGCCTACACCTCTGATGAATGGAATGAGATCTTCAAGGGCACAATATAGATTTTTCAAGGCACCAAATACTCCACACAAGTTAAGAAAAACCTCTCAGCATCACCAATAGGAAAAAGAAGCATTTCATCAGCTACCAACACCATTTAGTACACCAAAAAGAAAACTACTCCAACAAGGTCTTCAAACACCCAAAATTTAGTCTTGAAAAGAAAATGATTTCACATAGAAAACCTCATTATCAAGGCTAAAGAATCATACCATTTCAAATGCATTTGACTGTACTTTCTGAAACAACTCACACCATCCTCCAAATCAAGGGCATAAGGCTCTCAAGTAGCTAAGCTGAAACAAGTCAAATATACCAATATGGAATCAAGAATCAATCTTGAGAGAAACATGCTCCATCACCTTAAAATCCACTTACAAGCTCAACCAGAACTTGGAACACATCAAATAGACTTCTACCAACATGCTCAAGCACTAACAAGCATATTTCATTTGGAGAAAATCAACCAAGCACTCTTGTTCCATGACATCTTCTTGATAGGCCAAATAGGGCTATCTAGGCCACAATGGTTTCAACAAGAAAATACATCTCAAGATCAAATAAAGAAATTAAACACATCATGCTAGGTCTATATCAAGTATCAATGATCATCAAATGCTACTACATAAAGAAAAACTATGAAACTCATCTCAAGTCACAAGACAAGCTTTTAGCCCTTAAGGATAAAGATAGTAGGGTACATTTGAATACCTATAACTCAATTTTTATACATATAAACTATCTAAAATTTTTCATGTCCATTTATCATACCTCCAAAGATTCATGTAAAAATTCACTTCTTATTTTGAAACCTTCAACTCAGCCTAGAAACTGCAAATCTCCACAAAATAAGGGTTTTTCTCCTACTTCCCGAAACAACTGGAACATGAAACCACCACCAAAATGAGCCCTAGAGAATTATTTACAACCTTGATACATCATACAATATTTCCTAATCCATTTGGATCCAAAACAATTCATCTTTCCTCCATCACTTTGTTGTTAGGGTTTTAGCAAGGGTTTTGACCTGTCTGAATTCTTAACGATTGTTCATAAAGATGGGAAGACCAAATCAACTCATTAATTTTTCAAAACACTCTTATCTCAATGAAAAACCATCCCCTAAATCCTCATGATACCATTCATAATCCACATGTGTGGGTGAGTAAAATAACTTCACATATGGAGTTGGTTTTTCCTTCTCAAAAGATCAGTTTGACCAAAGTTAGCTTATCTTGTAATTCCTCAAAAGAATTGACCTAAAATTTGACATAAAACACTATGATAAAATCCTCTATGCATTAAAACTCTCATCCATTCTCAAATGCATCTAAAAATATCTAAAAAATAAGACTTACCTATGAGAACATGCCTTGTTCTCAAGAAACTTGCTTCAACGAACCTTAACCATGCACTTACCAGCTGACATATGACCTGAATCAACACATACTTCCAGTGAAATGATATTTTTGACAAATTACAAACATTTAGAAACCTTTTCCACATGATACTAACCATGTTAGACCTTATCACACCCTTGGACTATCTTTGGAGCAAACTCACAACACCTAACTACTTGACTGTGCCTTAAGAACCATGCAAATGTATCAAGATATCATCAAAAGACAACATGATTGGAAACTACGAATAAACCTTAATGATTGAAAATTATTGAAACCTCATGGAGACACTTGACACACCTTGACACCCTTTGACATAAATGTGCCACTTGACATCAATGACAACACAAGACATAATGCCCAACATCATAACATTGGTGAAAATCAACAAATTTGTCCTTGTGACAAATTATTTCCCTAAAAAATTTTGGCACCCACCATGGGGCAGATTTTGTTGTCTCTGCACCACCACATAAATCACAAAATCCATAAAAATCAAATATCTGAAAAACCAAAAAAGAAGAAAAATAAAAATTTGAAAATCATAAGAGCCTAATGTCTACTCAACATTTTTCCCTCAATGAATATCCTTGGAAATACTATGGTTTTGTAACCTAATATCCTTTTCATCCATGATACTTAATAAGATGTCATGGCTGATTTGATGAACTACATTTTACATAATAGATAAATCTTCAATCACTACAATGCAACCTCAAAAATGATGGATTTGGAAGAACAACATGCACAAGCCTTGCAATGTGCATGACAAAATCCTAATCAACAAAGAAAGGAATACAAAGATCTATTTTGAGATATACATCAATCTTCCAAACTAGCTAAAATAAGATATACAAGGTCTTCTTGAGCTAGTGGTGCAACTGGCCCAAGATTCAAAGAACAACAAATAGCTGATTTTAGGATTCCTATTAATCAACTAGCAAGAAGGACATGTTGAGAATATTTTCCTGAGTTTGATCATACTTTCCTCTTGAAAATCCCATTGAAGGAATATCAATTTAACCATTAAAGTTAATTCCTCTGAAATAAGAAGAAGAAGAAGAAGGAGAGGAATAATAAGGAGAAGAAGAACTTGGAATGACACAAACAAACACCAGTACCTTGGGGACAGTTCATGGGACCATTGGCTTTAAATCATCCATTACATGACTCACCCAAGGGATCTAGAAATAACTTCCCTAAGTTCAAAGGATATGGGAAACAACACCCCAATGATCATATCACAACATTCATAACATCTTATGGGGCGTGATTAACTAAAATATGATTATTTCATAAGTTAATCTAAATAAAAACAAAATGAAATATTAAAATGCTGAATCTAGATATTTTATTTTATTTTTAAGATGTATTGAAATAATGAAAACAAGAAGGATATGGTACTAACCTGAATTTGACTTACCTCGTTGTGTGTTGGACTGAAGCAGGTTGATGTGTAGACTGGGCAAGATGTGACTGGACAACTTTGGGAATGACAGAAGTTGAATATCTGACTAGACTGAGGCACCTAGAAGGGAACAGGGGCACCCTAGGGCTCCCTGATTTATGATTTGGGCATTGTAGTCTACAGAAAAGCTCAGGATCTGAATATGGAAATATCGTAGGGTCTTTGAAATATCTATCTTTGTCACACAGTTGTCGCAATACCTTCACTTATGTCGCTGTAAATGTAATGTGAAGATCCACCTGTAAAACCCTATTCAAAGCATCAAATTCTAAAAAATAAAAATGCATATGAATAGGTCAGACTGACCTTAGCTACCACAATGGTGGACTTACGACTAAGCACTACACTACATTCCATACCACATGTAGTTCTGTATGTGTGTGTGTGTGTGTAATTTTGTGCCTAGGATGCCCTAGTGCCAATGACACATAAGTAGGGGGAAATAACTAGATGTAAAAATGCAAATGGTGGATGGAATAGAAAGAATACAACCCTTTCCCCCTATGCTTGTGTGATGCAGATGTAGAAGATGCCCAAATATAGTCCCTTGCCTTAGTAGATAGCTGCCCTTGATAGTAAGATGTCCGCCCATAATGTAGTGAGTATGCTATGTTTATATAGGGATATCTTGTTCAAATTTCAACACTAATGACCTGAAACACTGAGTACACCTAGGGGAATGCACGGGGTAATAACAAAGACTGACCTTGAACAAAAAAATTAGAACCACAAGTTACGGAAACAAGGGTGCCTAAAATCATAGATTGGGGCACCCCGGGGTGCCCCAGTGCTACCCTAGATGCCCTAGTGTAGGACTGGAGATGACAATCAAGAAAATTATGACACCTGAGACTCCCTAAAAGATGCCCAAAATTGTATAGACAAGTGATGACTGTACCAGACAAATAACAATGACGACTGACTAATTGATGACATGACTAGGGGATAGGTCATTAGTGAATAATTTTATTACGTGAGATCCATATATAAAATAACATACGCGACGATATAAATGTAATAGTAATTGTGTGATTTTGTGACTACATTTTCCCCCACTTTATGTTGGTGAGCGGAAAGCTCGGTAACATAAAGTAGATAGAGATGTGTACCTGAGAAGAAGTTGGAGAAGCCCATGCTATAGAAGAATGCACAAATGTGTAGTAGAAGCATGCCGATAGAACTATAAAAGCATGACATACCATGGATCAGCGGGTTGATCCATGTAATGTAATGAAAAAGCATAAATGTCGTGATGACATGTGCTAAATGAAAGTGATGATTAGGGTGTATGATGGTTTCGAACGTGGTTTAATGATGAATAGGTGGGTAGGGAGTGATCAGTTCCCAACCCAAATGCTTGTATACAAATGAATAATCAGAGGATTTGGGCATCTTACCGCCAGAGGAAGAGTGTAGGGAGAAAAGTGTGTTATTCTCCAATATTTAACTACATCCTCAAGATCTAGCTGCTGTAGACAGACTCAGATCAAATTTTGTGGATTTTTGGATCCAAATGATTTTGATTAAACAGTTGACCCATATAGGAGTGATAGGGGAAAGGCACTCTTGCCCCCACTCCATGGGTGTCACTGTAATGTGAAAGCTTCCAAGTTGGGTCATCTAGAAGTGAACACAATATGAAAAGGTGACTTCCAAGTTAGGTCATCTGGAAGCAAACACGAGATGAAAAGGTGGCTTCCAAGTTAGGTCATATGGAAGAAAACTTCGAATATGAGAGGGCTTCCAAGTTAGGTCATCTGAAAGAGAGCACAAAAATGTATGATGGCTTCCAAGTTAGGTCATCTGGAAGCAAGCACAAATATAGAATAAATTCCCAAGTTATGTCATCTGGGAAAGAGTGGTGAATGTAACTCCCAAGTTAGGTCATCTGGGAGACCACTTGTAGATTTGAACGATATGATTTTCAACTTGAACACATTGATTTTGATTGGTTACTCATGGAGAGATTTTATGCTAGCTGCCCCCAGGTTAGGTCATTAGGGGGAGGGGAATCGATAGAGAATGATGAACGATTGTATTATAAAGGGTTTTTAATCGCTTGTTGCCCCCAAGTTAGGTCATTAGGGGGAATCAATAGAAAGTGGTGTGTGATCATATTTGGGATATTTTAAACATTTTTTGCCCCCAGATTAGGTCATTAGGGGGAATTACTGGTGAAATATCATGTGATGTATTGGTAAGTGTTAGATTCACAATGTTTGAATGCATGGTGATGTGAGGGGGATTATAGGGGGACCCCCAATAATATGCCCCCCTTTTGGTGAAAGGGGGAGTGATGAAAAGAACAAATGCTAAGCTGAAAGTAATGAGAAGAGGTGAAAATGTGTATGTATTGAATGGAAGATAATGGTGAAGAGATATAATGCATGCCAAATGTGTGTAATATGATGGTAGGCAGAATTCTAAAAAGAATTCCACAAACTGGGTGTAAATCAAAGTAAAAATTCTCAAGATATGAGCGAAACAGTGTAACATGTATTAGTTGTGGAAATAAGTGTGAAATAAGGACCATAGTAAAGGTAGTGATGAAAAGTAGATATAAATAGTAAAGTGAAAAAGTATTTTGTTACCTCATTTTTATTTTGCGCGAGTGTGAGAGTGTGCACAGAGTGAGTGAAGATGCCTCAAGTGAGAGCATTATGTCCTAGTTGGTTTGAGAGAGTGGCGACTGCATCATAGTTGTGTACATGCACCACTGATGGAGTTGGTAAGTGCATTAATTTTCACAATATGTATGGTGTAATAAGCGTTTTAGTTGAATTTTTGAAAAATTTATATTTTTGATTTTCTCGGCATTTTTGACCTAGACAAGAGTGGTGAGGGTGCCAGTGACCCCTGGGACTTGAGTGCCTAGAACTAGGCACTAGTGTCCTGCTCGGGGCACCCCAGTCCTTGCATCTGGGTGCCCTGGTCTAGAATTTTTGCATTTAGTGGATAATGGTGAAAAACTTGTTTCTAGTATGTTGAATAAGTGTGTTTGGTTGTGTAATGTGTTCTAACACTGCGTTTTTTTGTGGTTTGGTAGTGCACAGAGGGATGTCCATTCGAGGGAGTTTAGCGGTGGCCATCATTTGAGCACATTGCTTAGGATTGGGCTATCTGATGATGAGTGGGATGTGATGGACTGTTTCATCCTACGGCATATAGCATGGATGGGGGATGTGCCCCATAATATGTCCATCTTGACTGCATTGTGCTAGAGATGGTGTGCAGACACATGCACATGTTGGTTGCCTACAGGCGAGATGACTGTCATGTTGGAGGATGTATATCACATATTGTGACTGCCGGTTGTTGGGGAAAGGGTTCGAGTGGTGGGCAGAGTTATGGTAGTGGAGGATATGGAGTGACATATGCACTTGGTGAGGTGATATTTTGTGGGGACTCGAGTACCTACCGAGGCCCATATCAGTTTAGATGCTATATTGTAGTCTAGGGTTCCACACTTGCGGAAATTTATTGCAGTGGTGATTGCTTCATGTATAGCCATGGAGGGAGGAGGTGTCGACATCTTGTATAAGATGCATGACATATGTCAGTGGATAGAGGAGGAGGGTATGAGATATGTGTGGGCATGGTGTGTGTTGGCCCATTTATATAGAGATTTGTATCAATTTACACAGGATGAGCATGGTGGAGGTATAGGAGCCACCACATTGATGCATGTGTGGGCATATGAGCACATAGCTATAGTGAGATTGGTTACAGGGCCACGAGGAGAGTGGGCTCAACCCGAGATATATGCTCGATATGCTGGGTGGACATTCGCAGTAGGAAGATGGATACAGATACCTTCAGGGCACTTATAGATAGGATGGGGCCCAAGTCAGTTATATGGAGGCCATACCATGATTATGGGGGATGGCCCGAGGATGCTACAAAGTTGTGATGTATCTGGAGGACTATGTGGCTAGAGGACCACTTTCTAGGTGTGGCGGAGATTTTTCAGGTTGAGAGGGTGTCACGATAGTTTGGGATGGCTCAGGATGTGCCCCCAGAGCCATATATATGGTTGAGAGCTATCAGAGCACCTAGGAGGGATGGTGCTAGGCCAAGGCCCACAACAGAGCAGTTAATACCACCAGGGACTGATGAGGTAGATCCAATGATAATGGTTGTGGATGGAGATGACGTGGGGTGCACCGAGGAGTATTGGGTGTGGTGGGTAGCACATTGGTGGGTATTATTATTCCAGTATTCATAGGTACTATAGATTTACCACATGGAGGAGGAGGGGAGGGAGGTGTCCCCGACCCTATAGTAGCGGCCGTGGTAGAGCAGTAAGTATTTGTGTATGCTTATTTGGTATTGAATGGATTGTCTACGTTATTTTATTTGTGTTTAGCTAACTTGTGGTTTTATGTTATGTTTACAGGGGATGTGTATTGGTCATTGATTGTAGACACATTGGTCCGTACTGTGTCAAATGATGTGCTAGGTGGAGGGATGCTAGAGCATGTTGATGACATTATAGGTGAGCATGCCCATCTCTTTGAGCCGGTGGCCATAGCAGTGATGACATGTATGGTTTTGCTAGGTGAGAGGGACGAGGCACATGAGGAGACTCGACATGCTCGAGAGGTGGTGGGTGGTGGTCCCTTGGCCCAAGATGTGTTCGCGTGGTATGTGGACTTGCAGTGTCAATTTTCAGAGCAGGCTACAAAGATTACTATGCTACGGAGGTAGGTGGAGAAGTTTGAGGCTGTGAACTATGGTGTCACATTGGTGGAGAGGCATCTAGTTCTAGGATCTTCATAGTACATGAGAGTGATAAGATGATGAGGTCTAATATGGACTATTGTATATGATGTGGGGGCCTTGCCCCCCTAATTGTGAGAAATGTTTTGTGATGATGATTGTACTAGCGATATATGTATGGACACCTATTTTTGATATATGATAAATCTATGTTGGAATGTTTTTACAATGTAATGGATGTTGTATGATTCTATGGTTATTGTCCTAGTATGTGTATTGTTTGTGTTTGATGAATATAAATTCACATTATAATGTTAGTAATGGTAGATACCGTGAGTATGAGAATAAATATCAATTGGAATATGTGTGATAAAATTTATATTGAATGGATTTTGTAGCGTGTAGGTAATATAATGATGATTTATGATTGAGAAATGAATATATCGTAATGAATGTGTGAAAACTTAATGTAGTCGTAATATGTTAGTATGATGGAAAGGGGGAGGATTAGTGATGCCCCCCAGTGTGTGAATGAAGAGGCTCATGTAATTAAGACCCCTCAGCAGTCAAGTATGAGCTGCGTAAGCAAGAGTGCGTCATCAGGAAATGATTGAGTGTGCTAGATGAACAACAAAGTGTGTGATGAAAGGTTCTTAGAACTAATCCCTCAATAGTCATGTAAGAACCATAAGAACACAAGTGTGTCATCGGGGGTAAGGTGATAATAATCACCTACCAAATACCAAGATGACATGTGGTGGTGGAAGCATGTGGAATGGACACAGTGTGAGTGTATGGACCAAATGGAATGTCATGTGGAGTAACCATGGGATATATAGAGGCTGGCAGAAACCCATGGGATGCAGCAGCATGAAGTGGTGGATAGCATGGATGTAGCGGATGCGATGAATGTGATGGTGGAAATGATGGATGAGGTGGAGACACGCATGTGACAAAAGTGAGTGATGAATGAATTGAGTACTTGGTGGAGAAGATGTAAGTGGGGTATGCCTATGCTGACGGGGTAAGGGAGACAATGACCGCTCGTGATAGGTGAAGGAGATAATATTCATATCCACTAGTTGTTGTATCCTCTCACGTAGGGTGAGACAATCATTATCTCGATGGCCATTGATGTAATGATAATTACAATAATGTTGGTCACACTGACATTGTAATTGGTGTGGGGGATGATGTTGGTTGGAGGGTAGCCAAATTAATCGATCATTTAGTAATATATGCAACACATCATGTGGTCGAGCATGAGGAGAGAAATATAAAGGCGCTTATGATAGAGGTGGAATGGTGGAATTAGGAACTTGTTGTAGAATCGAAGAAGGATGGGTTGGTGGTGGAGGAATGGGTTGAATTTTTTTGGGATGTACTTTAGGCAGAGGTGGAGATTTCTTTAGATGCTTAGCTGGAGGTGTGAGTGGAAGACTAGAGGATGGGATGGTCAGAGAAACATGTGTAGGTTTAATGATGTGTGAGGACAAGAGATATTTTTCTAGGTCCATAACTTTATAACATAAGAGAATGAATGACTCGCAAGTATCATATTGTAACCTTTGTTTAAGTGGAGAAATGAGGCCATGACAAAAAATGAATTTCTTTTCTAAGTCACTAGGTTGGAATATGAGTTGGTGTATACAGGCATTAAACAATAAGATATAATCCTGGATAGGTTCAGATGAGCCCTGATGTAAAGTAGGTATGTGGTCATAAGTAACTCTAGGGCCATTATTGATGATGAAACGATGGAGGAAAGTGTCCTCCATGTCATAGAAAGTGCTAATGGACCCAAAGGGTAAATGGGTGTACCACTGTAGTGCCTTGTCTACAAGACTATAATGAAAGGCCTTAAGTAACAATCGATCATTAGAATAAGAGGCCATAAGCATATGGTAATGTAGGAGATGAGCATGAGGGTCACTAGTACCATCAAAACATGTGAAAGTGGGCATGGTAAAGTCTTTAGGGAAGGAAAAATTATGAATCTTTTTTAGGAACGAGATTGCCATGCAAATAATTATTGTCGATAGAGGCATAATAGGCTTTACTTTCTAAAGTGAGAGTATGAAATTGAGATTGGAGCTGACCTACAACATGCATGAGAGAGAGAATTTCCTGTGAGGGGATAGTAGAAGATGGCAACAATGTATTAAGTGGTTGAAGTTTTCCATTATGAGTAATCATACGGATGTCAAAAGGTGATACAATGGAGTCTGATGCTAAAGGCACATTAGTAGTATGTGCCGAAGGAGCTATAGTAGATGATGGTGGAGGAATAGCGACAGCAATAGTATGACTAACATTGGCACTATCCCTAATAGGTAAAGTGATCAAAGATGAAACCTTATAGGAGAAGATGAAGTAGGAACCATAGATGATGTGGGAATAGAAGGAGAAGAAGTGACAAAGATGGTTGTGACTCATGCACAATGGTAGATGCACCCTTAGGATAAGAAAACAATGGAGTAGGAGAGTCACAATGAGCGGTATAGAAAGAAGGAGACTCATGATAATCATTATTAGGTGAGGGGGTTCCAAGAACAATGTTGTCACTAATAAGACTATCAATAGGATCATCAATATAATATGAAGGAGAATGCGAGCTAGAACAAGATGTGGGAGGAGTACTATCAGAAGCAGTAGAAGACATAGGAGTAACTATAGCAGTAGGTGGAATAGAAGAGGAAGAGTCATGATGTATACTTGACTGTGGATCAATGCCTAATAAGTAATCAATGATAGAGTCGTCTAAAGCATCTGGTGGCATATCAAAAGAAGGACCACAAACAACTAGATGGCATGGTGTACAATGAGTGAATGCAATAGGGTCATCAACAAGGAAGATACATATAGGATAATCTGCAAGACTAGTCAGCACATGTTGCTGGCCCTCTAAGAGTGCTTGTTGAGTATCATCAGGTGTAGCCATTGGGGTACTATATAAAGCTTTGAGTTCAGCTATGATGGCCTCATCATAGATAGGATTGACACTAAAATGAGACATGACGGGTGAAAAAGAAGAACTATGCTCAACCACTAAGGTATTGAAAAGGATCCAAAGGCAAAGTATTCTAAAAGTAGGGTTCACCAAAATGATTAACTAAAAAATGATTATTTCATGAGTTAATCTAAATAGAAACATAATGAAATATTAAAATGTTGAATCTAGATATTTTATTTTATTGTTTGGATGTATTGAAATAATGAAAATAAGAGGGATATGGTACTAACCTGAATTTGACTTACCTCGTTGTGTGCTGGACTGAAGCAGGTTGATGTGTAGACTGGGCAAGATGTGACTGGATAGCTTCAGGAATGGCATAAGTTGAATATCTGACTGGACTGAGGTGCACTGGAAGGGTAGGGCACCCTGGTCTGTGATCTAGGCACTGTAGTCTGTAGAAAAGCTCAGGATCTGAATCTGGCAAGTGTTCACAAGGTCTTTGCAATACCTTTGTCTTTTGTCACACAATTGTCGTGATACCTTCGCTTATGTCGTTGTAAATGTAATGTGAAGATCCACCTACAAAACCCTATTCAAAGCATCAAATTCTAAAGAAATAAAAATGCATATGAATAGGTCAGACTGACCTTAGCTGCCACAATGGTGGACTTACGACTAAGTGTTACACTACATTCCAGAACCCATGTAGTTTTGTGTGTGTGTGTGTGTAATTTTGTGCCTAGGATGCCCTAGTGCCAATGACACAGAAGTAGGGGGCAATAACTAGATGTAAAAATGTAAATGGTGGATGGAATAGAAAGAATACAACCCTTTCCCCCTATGCTTGTGTGATGCAGATGTAGAAGATTCCCAAATGTAGTCCCTTGCCTTAGTAGATAGTTTCCCTTGATAGTAAGATGTCCACCCATAATGTAGTGAGTATGCTATGTTTATATAGGGATATCTTGTTCAAATTTCAACACTAATGACTTGAAATGCCTGACTACAACCTAGAGGAATGCACAGGGTAACAACAAATACTGACCTTGAACCAAAAAATTAGAACCACAAGTTACGGAAACAAGGGTGCCTAAAATCATGGACTGGGGTGCCCTGAGGCTCCCCAGTGCTACCCTAGGTGCCCTAGTGTAGGACTGGAGATGACAATCAAGAAAATTATGACACCTGAGACTCCCTAAAATATACTCAAAATTTTATAGATAAGTGACGAATGTACCAGAAAAATGGAAATGATGACCGACTAACTGACGAAATGACTAGGGGATAGGTAGGATCTTCACCAATGCGCAACAACTAAAAGTTAGTTTCATGCTGAGAAGAACTCAATTAGTACTTTAGAACTAGCTCAAGATCGTACAATTAATGTAGAAGATAACCTGATAAAACCTGGAAAAATATAAGCAAGGAGAAGGGTCAGAGCTCAAGTTTTGGAGCCACAGACTCCTTAGTACAAAAAATGGCTAACGAGGTTCTTTCTCTCAAGAAGTAATATACCCAAGCTTCTATTAATAATGATTTTCCTAGGAAGAATTTTTCAAATAAGCAAAGAATTGGCCCCCCACCTCATAGGATCACTCTTAAAACTCCTATGAATGCAACATGTGAAACTAGATCGAACGAAGAAAGAAAATAAGATGCAACCTTAGAAAGTGAATAAGAGGAAGGTGAATTTATGATTGAAGAAATTAGATCAATAGAAGTTTGTTTCTTTGAATATTCCTCCTCATCATAGGATGTGTACGAAGACTCTATGGTGAATAGGAATAACCATTCATATGTTGTTTTCACCTGATACAAGACTCTCGAGAAGGATAAGTCATCAAAGCACAAAGATATGTAGAAAGAAGATCCTCAACTAGTGAATCTACTCCTTGAGAAAATAATAACAAAGAGAGGGTATCCCCTTCCTCCATCCTTGGAGTCTACTAAGAAAAATCCCGAAGCTGCGCCTTTTCGAAAAAATTCTTCTAAATAAGGTAAGTCCAACTCTACCACTAATGATGTTCCTACTTCTGAAAAACATATGAATGATGATAAATCAACAAGCACTTCCTATAAATCAAATCAAGCTAATGCTTCCAATACTTCTGAGAACCTTTCTTCAAACTTTGATATCATATATCATGTGAAAAAAGATAAATTCCATATCTCATAATCTGAGTACCTCCAAACCCATGTTGAGTAATTTGAAAAATTGGTTAAGTTCATTAAAAATGGTGGTCCTAATTCCAAAGTGTAATCTTCCTGAAAGGTACCATCCACTTCAAAAGGCATACTTCCTACCCTTGAGCCTAGCCCAAGCCAAAATATCATGGCCTCCACTCCTTCCTGCACTAGAAAATTTGAACCTTTTTATGTCTCTTTGCTAATAAATGGGTACCGGTTGAACAATTGTATAATTGATTTGGGTGCCACATAGAATGTAATGCCTACCTAAGTTTCTCAAGCCCTTGGTTTGAGTCTCTCATGGGCATTTGGCCATTGCCACTCTATAAAGGCTGTTGGCGAAATAATTTGTCATTTTGCAGATTATTGAGTTTTCACTAACAATACGGGGCTAATCCCCCCTTTTTGTGTATGGGGAGGCTCCCATTATTGAATGTAGAAAATTTAAACTATCTAAATGTTTTGGGGTGGCTAGTAGGCTGGGTATCACACAAGAACACTCCACCGAACCTAGGAAAAGGTGCTTGTATGAAGTACAAGGGAGGAAATTGCAGTGAAGAGAGGTAAAGGGGAGTTGGGAAAATTAGGAGAGACATTATTAATGATGTGAGTAGGCATTAGGAGATTTCACATACATCAACCAGAGTAAGTACACATCCAATTAGAAGAACACAAAAATGCAAACAATGATAAGACAAAACAAACCATAGACACAGATGTCCATTGATTCATTCATCAAAGGCATAAACAACTTTCTTGGTTTTACAAGATTATTATATATGCAAAGTTGGAAAGAGAGAATAGAGGAACATGAAACAAGAAATAGAATAATTGCATCGTTTATTGATTGATGTAAAAGTGGAACTCTCAACAACATACATTTAATCAATAATTACCAACCCTTTGGAATGGAGATGCCATTCCAATTTATAGCATTATAATCTATCCTTTCAACTACCCCCACATGAATCTTCACCTATCCTCATCACTTGTAAACTTTCATATTCCTATGAAGTGAATCTTTTTCTTATAATTGGAAAATGGAATCTTACAATGTTTAGCTACTGGTCACTAAAGTGAATATGAAAAAATGGTAAAAAGTTCATTCTCAATTGAAATTTAGAATATGGAGAGAGAGAGAGAGAGTAAGAAGAGAGAAAGGGAAGGGATTGACTGATCTGTTGCTGATGAGGAACTTTCCAATCATGGTTCTTGAGGAAGAGTCTCTAGAATAATCTCTTGTCCTTTAAATTCTTTACTGAACTGAGAAACTACATATTCCACCTTATCTGCTTTTGGAATGAACTCAACACTTTGATCCAAGCCCAGGGAACTCATTGATATTCTTGAATTGAATGATCCATTCTTTGTGATCCTTTGTAATTTCAGAAATTGACCTAAACCAAAAGGTCCACACATTTTGGCCTTATAGCCTTAATTAAGGCTATATGTCAGACTAGTGTTTTAAAGAAATCCTCGCACAATGAATTTTACTAAGGCTAAGAATCAATTTTTTTTTCAATTTTTAGACTTCAAAGTTTTTCTCTTTCGGAGTTTTTAAGCTCAATTTCATAATTTATTTTGAAGTTTTCCGAAGTCTAAATTTTTGAAAGTCTGAATTTTTGAACTTTCAGGTTTTGGAACTTTTTGGCTCATTTCGTCTAAATTTCTCTTAGACTTCCGAAGTCCGAAACACTAAAAATCCAAATTTTCAGACTTTCAGGTTTTAGGTTTTCAGAGTTCTCTGAGTTATTTTTAGGATTTTTATGTGAAGTTTTCCGAAGTCTAAATTTCTAAAAGTCTGAATTTTCAGACTTTCAGGTTTTTGGGTTTCAGACTTCTCAATCGCTAATTCATCTTTTGCTTCCCATTTTTTTCCGAAGTCTGAAATCCTAAATTTTCAGAATTTCGGGCTTTCGGGTTTCGGAGCTTAAAAATTCTGTGCAATTAATTTTCACCTACCTTTGTATGGATTGGATTTTTACCATTAATGTTGGGATTTCTATATAAACTTAGATTTTTACTTTTAATTTTTACCTGACATTTTTGCTCTGACATTTCACTCTTGTACTTTGCGATGTCTTTTTCAAGGTATGTTTTTTGGTTTTATTTTCTTTTGGTTTAGGTCTTTTCCCTCCTCCTTCTCCCCATTTGGGTTTCCTTTTTTTTTTTCCTATGTGTTTCCTTATGATGTCATTCTTTTTCACCATGTTTTGTTGTGTAAGTTTTTCTCTAGGTTTTCAAGTATGTTTAAAGGATCTTTTTAGGTCTCTCATACTTCCTCCCATTTGTTAATTTCCAAATTGGATTTTTAATATTTATTTTTCCAGTTTCCTCCAGTTATACTCCTTTCAGAATTTTTCGAAAAACTCATCTTGGAGAGTTATTTTGAAAAATCACAAGGTGGGTTTTCAGAGATTGGAAATTTTGAGTTTTCAAAGAATTGGAGATTTCAGGTTTTTAGAGATTTTGAATTTTAGGTTTTCAGAGAATTGAAGATTTTGGGTTTTCAGAGATTTCAAATTTTGGGTGTTTGGAGATTTCTAGCTTTCAAGATTTCAGAGAACTGCTGTTTTGGAGAATTGAAGATTTCAGGTTTTTGGAACCTTTGACTTTGGAAAACTTTTTTAGAGATTTCTTTTGGTGATTCCTTTTAGACTTTATTAGTTCAGAATTTCAGAGTTTTCTTGCTTTCGGGTTTTCAGAAGTTCTACAACATTCAACTCCCAAAACATAGATTTTGATGTCTATCTCCACTTTAAAGGGAAAAGAGAAGATGGAGTACACATTTCTTGGGGTTGCTCCCCAATCCTGCTTGACCTCTGACTTAGGAAATATCAGGGACACTGACCTAGGGAAAATTGTTCTTCTTGAGTTCTAGGAAAGATTAGAGGCCCCAAACAAGAAGCCATGGATGCAGGCCATCTACGACAGTGGTCTTGCCCTTGCTGCCGATTTTCCTGCATTTGTGCAATGCCCAGAGTTTGTCTTAGCTGCAACAACCCACTTTGATGAGGACTCTATGTCAATAAGGGATAGTGATGATAAGGTGGTAATCTGTCTGGACCTAGATTACTTTGAAGACTTGTTTAAACTTCTAGATGTTCAAGATTATGCCACTATCTCACCTGAAATAGCAATTGAGCACTGGGATAAAAAAGAGGAAGTATGCTCGAAGGTCATGATAAAATCCTACCTGACTAAGAATTTTGCCAAGTTGCCCAAAAATATACATCTATCAGATTTCATTTAGGAAGTCAACGATCTCATTGTTCTTTTAAGCAGAGTTTCAGGTCTTCCTTTTGCAAAGGAATTCCAAGAATGGATGTTCTTGTACATAACAACTATCAAGATGAATGATGAGTTTATCTAATGGGATGAACATATTAGTAGCAACATTCACTATTAGTTGGGCAAAGTGTCAGAAACTAAAACTTTCTACATGACATCTTTTCTAGTAAATGCGGCTGCTGCTATGGGGGATTATACAGGATTGAATACTAAGGGAGTTCGCAACACATCCCAAATATACGAGTTTTATCCCCAACTTACTCTGGATTAGGGGAGAAAGCACTTTTGAAGAATCAACGATGCTTTCTTCACTGTTTTCCTCTATCACTTTGACAAAGAGCTATATAATCGGAGGGTTTCCAATGAGGCTTTCCAAGAGGTATGAGAATGGGGAGCAATTTAATTTCAATTTACCACATTCACCTTCCTTCAGATTCCAGGTTTCATAGGCGCCCCAAGCAAGTTGCCAAGGTGCCCCACTAACAAATGGATTCTTTTGGAATTAGTTCGGTAGTTGTTGGATTACCATAAAATCCAAAATACATGTAAAAAGGTGGGAATGCATTTACCTATTTCAATTAGCAGGTATTCTTGCCCAAATATCCATAAGGTAAAGAACGTGGATGTAGAAATCGCCAAGGTAACCCTGCGGACCTTTCATCCGCGAACCAATTTTGACTATTGGGGTAAGTTCAAGGAGACATGCAAGTCCAATGCTCATGTGCCCTAGTTAGAAGATATATGGATTCATTTTCAGGACGAGTACATTATGCGACAAAGGGATTATGAAAGGTTAACTCTTGATGAAGTGCAACAATTTGGATTGGCTGATGTGCCAAAGGACTTGTAGGACAATGATGAGGTCCTAGATGCATCATACAGGAATGATAATGTTACCAATCAACCACTACCATGGGTTGATTAGTTTGTGGAAGAATGTATTAATGGAAAGAAAAGGGAAAGACCCATTCTAAATAAGACTTTTAGTTGGTTGGCAACCTTGGGAATCTCATCCAAAGGTGAAAATCAACCTATAAATATAAGGTCTACATCAGCACCAAACCAAACAACACCCACAAACGACAAGAGGTCGACTCAAAAGGTTCCCACAGTTCTAAAGAAGATCTCATTTGTGGTTGGTGGCTCATCTCTCTCTAGGTATGCTGCCCTAAAGGTTATAGCATCTACAGTGCCAGTTACAGAAGTAGTTGAAGTGAGTGAATCTCCTAGTGTCATTCAGGATCCATCACATATCCCCCTTCCTCAATTATCACTTCCAGTATCAATTCCTTTCACTTCCACCATCATTTCTTCCTTCCCATCCCCTTTTATGGCCTAGGTATTTTCATCACTTCTAGTTCTATCAGCTGGGGAAAATATTGGGTCACCCATTTCCTCTTCACTTCATTTAACACTCCCATTTTCTTCAATTATAACCCCTAGCATTGTTTTTGTCAATTCCTATGGCTGTCCTTACATCCACACCTTCCATCACTGCTACCTCTTCTCAGATATCAATTGGCATTTCTAGTGATCTTGCTCTAACTGATGCTTTAGGTATTAGATCTTCTACACCATCTTCATCATCTTTAACCATACCATAGCGGCTATTTAAATAGAATCCTAAGAAAAAGAAAAAGGTTCCTCTGGGAGATGTTATATATCTCAATATATTGGAGTCCATGCCCAAAAGATAGGCCAAGAGATTGAGGAACGTATCAAGTCTAACGATTAATCCATCTAGAGAGCGTGTGATAGAAGTGGCTACCCCTGTTGAGGGGAAAACCAAAGAAACAATCACATCAGTGGATTACCATATATCAAATGTTCTCATTAGGGAAGGCTACTCATGAAGGAGCCAAGATAGGATGTACACACTGCTCTTGCGACCCTTTTGGAGAAGTATGACAAAGACAAGGCCACCAAGGATGAGCTCAAGGCCAAAGTTCACACAACTCACTACACTAGTGCCTAGGGTAACCTAGTCCACTCCATCCATTGACATCTCAACTACTATGGATATGATAATTTCATCTACAATCGATGATATTTCTTATCATGAGCTTGAGAAGCTAGTCTAGAAAGGGAGAATAATGGATGGATGGATGGAAAGAATCTTATAGGAAGTCAATCCTTTGATTAAGGAGGCCATTGAGATTTATAATGATTTGTAGGTTGCAAAAACCACCATAGCTAAGATGGACGAATCTTTCTCCGAGGATAATAAAAATTCAAATTTAACTTTGGCAACATGGGGTGACATCAGAGAGGGAGATTCTGACTTACTTCTTCAAGAAGAGGTAATTGATTATGCCTCTAAATTGTTTGAATATCAAAAGGCTATGGAATTACGGTGTCAGGTGCTACAAGATATGATTAAGAAATTGGAGGAGAATCGAGTGGAGATTACAGATGCCATTAATGATATCTCAAAGGAGTTCAACAATGCCAACTACAAGTTCTTCAATGAAAATATTGATGCCCTTCGTGAGGAACAAATTAAGGAAAATTTCAAAGATTTGGTGAAGTGGGACGATGATGTCATGAAGACTTTCAATAGTGACTCCATTGACCGACTAGTCTTATGTCAGAATTTTTAAGTGAGACTAAACAAAGTCATAAATAAACTTCAAAGATTTCCAACCAGGATCACAAAAGAGATCGATATGGTGGACGTAGTGAATCATTATGCGTGTGTACCTAGAGATGAAGAAATTCAGGGCATTATCAAGTGCTTCTTTGAGTACATGCATTGAATGGCTATATGGGAAGAATGAAACATAAGCCTGTAGAGAAAGGAGATATAGGTGGATCAGGCCAAAGTTGAGCGACCATGAAAGGACAGGTTTAAGCTCTAGAATCAGTCAAAGTTGTAGGGTTGACTTGGTCAATTTTTTGTAAAATTTTTTCTATTTTTATGGGAGCCTATTCCCTTTTATTAATGACATTACTATTTTTAGTTAAATGTTAGTTAAAGGCATAACTGTAATGGCTCAGCCTAGGAACTTATAAATATTGGAATGCTTTCATTATTTTAGAATATACTTTTGAGAAATATTTTGGGTGAAGTTGCTCTTCAAGCTTGGAAGAGTTTTCAGAGTTTTGTTGATACCTTTTAATTATATTCAGAGTTATTCCTTGCACTTGAAGATCTATTTTATTGTGTTGAATGGTTATTCGTTGTATGCTTTATGAATGTGATTCCTTGGCATTATTGATTAATTTACCTTTATTTTAGATTATCTGCTTCATATTGTGAAAAGAATAATGTGATTACCCTTTTGTTAGTTGTGAGAAACTATTTTCCTTCTGTTGGCTAAGAGTTACATTATTATTATCACTTAAGTAGATGCTTGACATGTGTTTGTGATTGTCCTCTTGATAAATTATATGTGTATCGAATCAAGGCTGATCTTTCTATTGTGTATGTTTCAAGTTTAACAAAGGAACGTGTGCTTCTAGTCTATGGTATTTTGTACCCTTTCCATGTTGCAATAGGTGAAGGTGGCTGAATGATGTGAGAATCCTATCCACATTAACCCTTCCTATGAAGTTGATCATCCCTTTTCTTGGTGTATCACCACTTCTAGCATAGATTTCACTTCTTTGCATTCTCTTTCCCTAATCCCATGAAATGTTAGTATAGGTATAGTTAGCCATTTTTCTTACATTAAAAGAAGTGTTGTATTTAGTTTAGGAACAAGAAGCCGACCTTCTTTGGAGGTTCACCTCAAGCCCAAGTCCCAGAGCTTGAAAGGTGATCCCATGTGTTCCAATCACACCAAATATAGTGATTAATTCTCAGGCCATTCGGGGGTTGCAGTGATTTGGTGACAATAGTTTTTGGCATGCTCTGGTGGGATAGAGTTGGTACCTCTCTTCTCATTCCATTGATATAAGGTACCCGATGACTCTAGATCTCTAGATTTCAAAGTTCAGTACAAGAACTCATGTGAAGAATTCACACAAGAGCTTCTTCAAGGTGAGACAATCATTATCATATAGAGCTTTCCTTATCTCCACCAAGGACAAGGGGAAGAAATCTTTCAGTACCATCAGCTGTCGCTCTACCTCGTAGAGGGAATTCAAATCCTCCTGAAAGACATTTTCCCCCACCAAGACCCAACCAGCTTGTGAACGTCATGACAGCTAATACTTGTCCTCAGTTCAATGCCAACAGTCCTTTGCTGTTAGCACAAAGAGATGCCATACCAGCAGCCACCTTGAAAAGTTTACTATTTTACACTGGAGAGACTAATGTTTCACCTTTGGAGCACATACTGGATGTGGCTAGTATCTGTGCAATACATAGTATCATAGAGGATAACGTGGCAATTCGAATCCTTACTACTTCATTCAAAGGTAGAGCACTTCAATGGTTCTGAAGTTTAGCTGCTTGATCCATTACCACATGGAACAATTTAGGCACGAAGCTGTGTAAATATTTCGAAGACAAAAGTGATAATCTCTCACTTGTAGAACAGTTCCATACTATCAAGCTGTCTCCTCAGGAGTATATGAGTGATTTCAACCTCTATTTTGACAAGACTTGGAAAAGGGATCCCAACACTTGTAAGGCCATCCCCAAAAAGTGCATTTTTATATTACTTACGGGCATTGAATAGTGATATTTCCATCATGATTCAATCCATGGGGGGAACTATGATCCCTAATGCTTACGAAGTTTCTGTACAAGCCAAAAATTGCTTAATTCAAGGAGGAAAAATTGCTCCTAGAACTCCCATTCCTGTTTTTGTAGAGCTTGCAGGCCAATAGCTAGCCATTTCCCTAGTTTCGGTAGCTTCTATTCCAATAGCTATGCATGCTTCCAATCCCTCAAATGATTTGGCTGAGGTAAAGTCACTGTTACAAACTTTCGGGAATGAACTTGTAGTAATGAAGAGGTAGCAGTCCTAGTATTCTCACTCTTTTCAACCCCAATACGAGGTGAACTATCCTCCATTCCATGGAAATGGTCAGTCATAAAATCAGGCCTCAAGTCAGGCTACGAATATAAAAACTTTGAGTTTTCAGAACCCTTGTGCTGCCAGTTCTTCCCATGCTATAGTCCCGGTCCAGAACAACCTCATCCAAGACTATGAATGGTGCTACCCTTGTTCTCATCCCCATAATCAGAATCTCTACCCAAATGGAGTTGTGAGTCAAGCCCTTATGGTTCAAAGCATAACCACTTTGCCTGAATCATCTACTGAACTATCCACTTTAGAAAGTCAAGATCAAGCTCCTGATGAAACTACATTACTAAATTGACAAGCAAAGGAATTTTGTGGTTTGAATATTGATTCCTCCACCACAACATCTAACACACGTTCCAATAAAAGGGAAATAGATTCAAGGTCTTCTAATACTGATCAGGAATCCACTTCTCAGGCCCCAATACAAATACTAGATGATAAAGGCACGAGAAAGAAATCACCAGAAATATTTGTTGATCAGGATACAAAGAAATATGGGAGATCAAGTATCATGATACCCAATAAGCATTATCCAAAGGAAGACCCCAATGTCCCAAAAGGCATTAGAAAAGTGAGAGAAATTCCGTTCAACATAGTGGAACAAATGAAGAAGACCAATTTGAGCGTCATAATGTGGGATGCACTTTCGATTTCTTCTCAAAGGAACTTGCTATGAGAAGCTTTGAACAACTTTGGAACTACTAATAAACCATTAGGATAGGAAGTAGCAGTAGCAACCAGCTTATGCCAACCTAAGAAAAAAATACAGGCTAAGACTAACAAGCCTCCACCATTTTATATCTCACTGATTATTGGTGACCATTTGGTGCAAAATTGTATGACTAATTCTAGAGCTAGTAGTTGTGTGATGCCTAAGCAGATCATAGATGTACTACAGATTTCATATGCTCCAATTTTGAGAGGGGTTATTCAACTAGATGGTACTGTAGTCCAAACTTGTGGGTCATTAAGGGGCTTCAGTGCACTATCTATGCATGTCCTAGTTTGACTTTCACACAAGATATATCCATCATTGATCTCACTCCCCTCTTTTCCATTTTCTTATCACGATATTTCACCACAAAAATGGGAGGATATTTTTCATCAGACTGGTTGATATATGATCTTGAGAACTCATTATGGACGAAGGTAACTATAAGAGCAGAACTAATTTCTCCTACCCACGTGGAACCATACATGTCCCAACCCATAGAGGGTAACTACGTCATTTGTGACCCAGAAGAAGAGGTTACGGATCATGAACCAACTACTCTTGTAGAGGAGGTGCCTGATACAGTGCTTGATGAGGTAAGTATAGACCATCAATACGACCCGTATGCTGATTTATTGGCTAATGAAGAATCTGGTCTGTTGTTTTTGGATGAGACTGGATTGGGAACTTATTGTATACATGAAGAAGGTACAACCATACCTTAGTTGATTAAGGCATCCAACGATTTTGAAGGACTGTGGCAGCTCTTCTTCGATGGTTCAAGGAGTAAAAATGGATCTGGTGCAGGAGTCATGTTAATTTCTCCAGGAGGGGATAAATATTTCTCATCTTTTTTATTGCAGTTCAATTGTACTAATAATGTCGTTGAGTATGAATCTCTTATACAAGGATTACAACTAGCCCAACAAAGAGGAATAAAATCCCTGATCACTTTTGGTTATAGTGAATTAGTGGTCCATCAAGTAATGGCCCGCAGTTCATCGAAGAATGATCTCTTAAGGTCATATGAGAATTGAGTTTGGGACCTAATAGAGGAGTTCGAAGCTTTCAGAATTCACGTAGTTCCTAGAAATAAAAATCAAGATGCTGATAGGCTTGCTACTATCAGATCTCAATATGATATACCTATGGACATCATGAAGGAAGGGTAGCAAACAGTCAAAATGGTTGTCTGTCCCGCAGTACTAGATAATGTAAGCAGTTGGTAGGTTTTTGATAGTGATGAGCAGATTGTTCTTTTTCTACAACAAGAAGCAGAGTTCACCACCAAAAACCAAGGTAAATTACAGGAATCCTATGGTGACCAGGTCATTCAGTTGAAAGGAAACAAATTTCCAAAAGGCTTGGTCAAGCTTGAATCTATCTTCAATTCAGATGACTAGGCCAAACAACAAAGCACAAATATGGTGGTCAAAGAGGAAGTTTTTGAGGCAGTTGAGGTGGCCAACAATTTTTTTTTAAAGATTGGTAAGGTATGCACTGCTTAGGAAAATGAAGCTTTCATTGAATTGTGTCGATAATATCATGATATTTTCACATGGAGCTATAAAGACCTGCGTGGTTTTGACCCAGGCCTAGCTTGACACATAATTGAACTAGATCCAAACTCTAAGCTAGTTTGTCAAAAACAAAGGCCAATCAATCCCAAGGTTGAGCCACAAATGAGAAAAGAGCTAACTAAGATTATTGAAGCCTACATAATTTTTCCCATCAAGCATTCATCGTGGGTAGCTAATCTAGTACCCGTAAGGAAAAGAACGGAGAGATCTGACTTTGCGTAGATTTCAGGGATTTGAACCTTGCCTCATTAAAGGATCATTACCCTCTTCCGTCAATGGAACAAATCCTCTAGACGGTGGCAAGATCTCAAAGGTTTTCTCTACTGGATGGATATTCAGGGTACAATTAGATTCTAGTCTAGGAATATGATCAATTCAAAACAGATTTCACCACTAAGTGGGGCACGCATACATACAAAAAAATGCCTTTCAAATTATCCAATGTAGGAGCTACTTTTCAAAGAGCCATGGACATGGAATTTAAAGGACTCATCAATGATATGATCTTGGTTTACCTCGATGATATAATTGTCTATTCCAAGCATGCCGAAGATCATATTACGCATATAAGAAAAGTTTTTTGAAGGTGTAGAGAGTTCAGGGTCTCATTAAACCCTAAAAATTGCATTTTTGCAGTCCAAGAAGGCAAGTTATTGGGGAATATTGTTTAATTTGAAGGACTCTCAATTGACCCAGCCAGGATTCAGTCAATTTTGTCTCTATCCCTCCCAAGTCATAGGAAGGGTCTCTAGAGATTTCTAGGAACTATAATCTTTGTTCAGAGATTCATTCCCCAATTTGTAGCGTTAGCCAAGCCACTGACAGCCATGCTTAAAAAGAACATTCCTTTCTCCTGGAAAAAGGAAGGGAGAGAAAGCTTTGAGGCTATCAAAACTGCTATTTCCCAAGCTCCTATGCTGGTAAACCCCTCATTTGACAAGGATTTTATTCTCTATGCTTTTGCAGGTCATGAGAGTATTTTAGGTATCCTCACTCAGTAGAACGATGATCTGATGGACCAAAAAAATGCCTTTTTCAGCCAGTCTCTCAAGGAATATGAGCTCAAGTATTATTTTGTTGAAAAATAGGTCTTTGCAGTCAATTGATCTCTAAAAAACTCAGGCACATGTTGTCCAACAAAAAGGTACACATGATGGTTTCTCATCCTGGCATTAAAGAGTTTTTGTTGAATAATGAGATGAATGAGAAATGTGCTGGGTGGATCCCAAAAGTAATGGAGTACGATGTACACATCATGGTCACTAAGCTTGTTAGGGGTAAAGGGTTATGTTAGTAGCTAGCCACAGACATGGAGACTAAAGATACAAAAGAAGTCATGCTTCTGCATGATGATGAAGGGAATGATTAGATTGATTGGTCAACTAGGATGAAGAGTTTTCTTCTCTTAGGTATATATCCTCCAAATATGAATAAATTCTAGAGATGAACTTTCCACTTGCAGTCTATCCCATACGTTGTGATAGATAATGTTCTCTTTCGAAAGGATCTAAATGGTGTTCTTCTACGCTGCGTTAGGCCAGAAGAGGTGAACAAGGTATTAGAGGAGTTCCACAATGGGATATCAGGAGGACATTACTCGACACAAATGACTACTACCAAGATCATGCGAGCCGGTTACTACTAACTAGAATTGTTTAAAGATGCCCATTTTTGGGTAAGGAAATGTAAGGAGTGTGCTCTTTTTGTAGGCAAATTGAAGACGACAACTCTCCCATTGCATCCTGTTTAGGTAGATCAACCCTTTGTTCAATGGGGGTTGGATTTTATTGGTATGATCAATCCTCCATCTAGTGAAGGACATAAATGGGTCCTTACTGTGACAGATTATTTCACCGCTGGACAGAAGTGGTGGCCTTGAAGGAGAGCAATGAAAAATCTTGTCCTTGAATTCTTGGAGAGTATCATGACAAGGTTCAATGTTCCATTTATTGTTATCTCTGAATGCAATGACATTCCTCAGGATGAAAATAAGTGAATGGGCTGTCAAGAAAGGAGTCTATCTCAAGACTTTGTCTAACTACTATCCACAAGGAAATGGGTTGGCTGAATTGAACAATAAGAACCTTATAAGGATCATTAAGTGCACGATGGAGGCCAACAAAAGGACTTGGCATATGTAACTTAAGGTTGCTCTGTGGGAAGATCAAATAACACCTAAAAAGGCCATTGGGGTTTCACCTTTCATGCTTGTATATGGAAGGGAAGCAAAGTTGCCACTTTCCTTGGAAATGCCTTCCCTAGATTTGGCTTATCGGCTTGAAGTTATGGAGGATGGGGCCTTAATAGTGAGGTTTTCAAAACTCATGGAACTAGAAGAGATTCGAAATACTGCCAAGGATACCTTGACAGAGCATTAGGCTCAGGTTAAGAAATCCTTTGATAGGAAAGCCTCTGATAGGTTTTTCAGGGAAGGGGATTTGGTTCTAAAATGGGATGAAGATCGTGCCAAACTAGGCAAGCATGCCAAGTTCGATGCTCTCTGGAGCGGGCCCTATGTTATTACAAGCTACAAAGAGGAAAATTCATTTTTCCTATCCAGACTCAATGGAGAAGAATTTCCCATTCATGTGAATGGGATACACCTCAAATATTACTTTTGAGGAGGTTCCACCCTATACATTTTTTTCTGTTTTCTTCCAAGTGCTTTGCACATTGTTTTGTTTGTCTTTTCTATTGCTTGCATTTTTTTTTCTTTTTTGGTTTTGGTTTTTAGACTCCCTTGCCCAATGTTTTGCTTAAGGCTACTGGTCTAAAAGCTTAGTAGGCAAGCTTTCCTTAGAGATCACCAAAAATGTTAACCATTTAACCTACCCATAAGAAGGCTATATGTCAGACTAGTGTTTTTAAGAAATCCTCACATAATGAATTTTGCTAAGGCTGAGAATCCGATTTTTTTTCAATTTTTCAGACTTTGGAGTTTTTCTCTTTTGGAGTTTTTAAGCTCAATTTCAGAATTTTTTTTGAAGTTTTCCGAAGTCTGAATTTCTGAAAGTCAAAATTTTTGGACTTTTGGGTTTTCAAGTTTCAGAAATTTTTAGCTCATTTCATCTAAATCCCTCCTGGACTTCCAAAGTTTGAAACTCTGAAAGCCTGAATTTTCAGACTTTTGGGTTTCAGGTTTTCAGAGTTCTCCGAGTCATTTTTAGGATTTTTACATGAATTTTTTCAAAGTTTGAATTTATGAAAGTTTGAATTTTTGGACTTTCAGGTTTTTCAGGTTTTAGACTTCTCAATCACCAATTCATCTTTTGCTTCCCATTTTTTCAGAAGTCTGAAATCCTGAATTTTCAGAATTTTGGGCTTTTGGGTTTCGGAGCTTCAAAAATTCTGTGCACAATTAATTTCCACCTACCTCCATACAGATTGTATTTTTACCATTAATGTCAGGATTTCTATATAAACTCAGATTTTTACTTTTAATTTTACCTGACACTTTCACTCTGACATTTCACTCTCGTAATTTGCGGTGTCTTTTTTAAGGTATGTTTTTTGGTTTTATTTTCTTTTGGTTTAGGTATTTTTCCTCCTCCTCTCCATTTAGGTTTCCTTTTATTTTTCCTCTGTGTTTCCTTGTGATGTCATTATTTTTCACCATGTTTTGTTGTGTAAGTTTTTCTCCATGTTTTCAAGTATGTTAAGGGGATCTTTTTAGGTCTCTCATACTTCCTCTCATTTCTCAATTTCCAACTTGGATTTTTAACATTTATTTTTGTAGTTTCATCCAGTTATCATCCTTTTAGACTTTTTTGGAAAACTCATCTCGGTGAGTTATTTCAGAAAATCACAACTTGGGTTTTTGCAAATTGGAAATTTTGGGTTTTTAGAGAATTGGAGATTTCAGATTTTCAGAGATTTCAAATTTCAGGTTGTCAAAGAATTGGAGATTTCAGGTTTTTAGAGATTTCAAATTTCAAGTTTTTGAATATTTTTGGATTTCAGGATTTCAGAGAACTATTGTTTTAGAGAATTGGAGATTTTAAGTTTTCAGAACCTTTGAATTTGGAATTTTTTTTTAGAGATTTCTTTCGGTGATTCCTTTCAGACTTTTTCAGTTCAAAATTTCAGAGTTTTCTTACTTTCAAGTTTTTGGAAGTTCTGCAACATTCAACTCCTGAAACATAGGTTTTGATGTCTATCTCCACTTCAAAGGGAAAAGAAAAGATGAAGTACACATTTCTTGGGGTTGCTCCCCAATCCTTCTTGACCTTTGACTTAGGAAATATCGGGGACACTGATGTAGGGAAAATTTATCTTCCCAAGTTCTAGGAAAGATTTAAGGCCTTGAACAAGAAGACATGGATGTAGGTCATCTACGATAGCGGTCTTTCCCTTACTACTGGTTTTCCTGCATCTGTGCAATGCCTAGAGTTTGTCTTAGCTGCATTAGCCCACTACGACGAGGAATCTATGTCGATAAGGGATAGCGATGATAAGGTGGTAATCTGTTTAGACCCATATTTCTTTGAAGACTTGTTTAAACTTCCAGATGTTCAAGATTATGCCACTATCTCACCTGAAATAATAGTTGAGCACTGGGATAAAAATGAGGAAGTATGCTCGAAGGTCATGATAAAATCCTACCTAACTAAGAATTTCACCAATTTGCCCAAAACTATACATCAATCGGATTTCATTCAGGAAGTCAACGATCTCATTGTGCTTTTAAGCAGAGTTTCAGGTCTTCCTTCCATAAAGGAATTCGAAGAATGGATGTTCTTGTACATAGCAACTATTAAGAAGAATGATAAGTTTATCTGATGGGGTGAACATATTAGTAGCAACATTTGCTATCAGTTGGGAAAAGTGTCATAAACTAAAAATTTCTACATGACATCTTTTCTAGTATATGTGGCTGCTGCTATGGGGGATTTTGCAAGATTGAATACCAGGGGAATTTGCAGCACATCCAAAATATACAATTTTTATCCCTAACTTACTCTGGATGAGGGGAGAAAGCACTTCCGAAGAATCAACGATGCTTTCTTCACCATTTTCCTTTATTGCTTTGACAAAGAGCTATATAATCGGAGGGTTTCCAATGAGGCTTTCTAAGAGGTGTGAGAATGGGGAGAAATTTACTTTCAATTTCCTACATTCACCTACCTTTGGATTCTGGGTCTCATAGGTGCCCCAAGCAAGTTACTAAGGTGCCCCACTGACAAATGGATTCTTTTGGAATTGGTTTGATAGTTTCTAGATTACCATAAAATCCAAAATAAGCATCACAAGGCAAGAATGCATTTCCCTGTTTTCATTGACAAGTATTCTTGCCCAAATATCCGTAAGGCAAATAACATGGATGTAGAAATGGCTGAGGTAACCTTGCGAACCTTCCATTTGCGAACTAATTTTAACTATTGGGGTAAGTTTGGGGAGACAGGTAAGTCCAGTGCTCATGTGCCCCAGTTAGAAGATATATGGATTCATTGTCAGGATGAGTACATCGTGTGGAAAAGGGATTATGAAAGGTTAACTCATGATGAAGTGCGGCAGTTTGGATTGGCTGATGTGCCAAAGGACTTGCAAGAAAATGATGAAGTCCTAGATGCATCATACAGGGATTATAATGTTGCCAATCAACCACTGCTATGGGTTGATTGGTTTGAGGAAGACTGCAGTAATACTAAGGAAAGGGCAGGACCCATTCTAAATAGGACTTTCAGTTGGTTGGCCACCTTGGGAATCTCACCCAAAGGGGAAAATCAACCTACAAATACAGGGTCTACATCAGCAGCAAACCAACCAACACCCACAAAAGGAAAGAGGTTGACTCAAAGGGTTCCCACATTTCTAAAGAAAATCTCATTTGTGGTTAGTGGCTCATCTCTCTCTAGGTCTGCTGCCCCAAACATTACAGCATCTACATTTCCAGTTACATAAGTAGTTGAAGTGAGTGAATCTCATAGTGTCATTCAAGATCCATCCCATCTTCCCTTTCCTCCATTATCACTTCTAATATCAGTTCCTTCCACTTCCACCATCATTTCTTCCTTCCCATCCCCTTCTATGGTCCAGGTATTTTTGTCACTTCCAGTTCTATCAGCTAGGGAAAATATTGGGTCACCCATTTCCTCTTCACTTCCTTTAACACTTCCATTTTCTTCAATTTAGACCCCTAGCATTTCTTTGTCAATTCCTATGGTTGTTCTCACACCCACACCTTCCATCATTGCTACCTCTGCTCAGATATTAGCTAACATTTCTAGTGATCTTACTCTAACTGATGCTTTAGGTATCAGATTTGCTACCCCATTTTTCTCGGCTCATAGCCATACCAGAGTGGCTGTTTAGATAGACTCCTAAGAAAAAGAAAAAGGTTCCTTTGGGAGATGTGATAGATCTCAGTATATTGGAGTCCATGCCCAAAAGATAGGCTAAGAGACCAAGAACCGTATCAAGTTTGATGGTTGATCTATCTGGAGAGAGTGTGATAGAGGTAGCTACCCCTGTTGAGGGGAAAACTAAAGAAACCTTCACAGTAGCAGACTATTGGATCTCAAAGTTCTCATTAGGGAAGGATACTCATGAAGCAGTCAAGTAGGATTTATACACTGCTCTTGGTGCCATTTTGGAGAAATACGACAAAGACAAGGCCACTAAGGATGAGCTTAAGACCAAAGTCGAGCAGCTCGTTGCACTGCTTTGTAGAGTAACCCAAGCCACTCTATCCACTGACATATCAACTACTACGGACATGAAAATTTCATTTACAATTGATGATATTTCCTATCATGAGCTCGAGAAGCTAAGTCAGAAAGTGAGAATAGTAAATGGATGGATGGAAAGAATCTTGTAGGAGGCCAATCCTTTGATTAAGGAAGCCATTGAGATTTATACTGATTTACAAGTTGCAAAAAATGCTATTGCTAAAATGGATGAATATTTCTCTGAAGATAATAATAACTTAAACTTAACTTTGCAACATGGAGTGAAATTAGACAAGAAGATTCTAATTTACTTTTGTAGGAAGAGGTAATTGATGATGCCTCTAAATTGTTCAAATATCAAAAGGCCATGGAATTCCATTGTCAGGTGCTACAAAATCTGATCAAGAAATTAGAGGAAAAGTGAGTGGAGATTACAGATGCCCTCAATGATATCTCGGAGGAGTTTGATAACGCCAACTGTAAGTTCTTCAATGAAAATATCGATGCTCTTCCCGAGGACCAGATTAAGGAAAATTTCAAAGATTTGGTGAAGCGGGATGATGATGTTGCGAAGAATTTCAATAGTTACTCCATTGATCAATTGGTTCTATGTCATAATTTCATAGGGAGACTAAATAAATTTACGAATAAGCTTCGAAGGTTGCCAGTTAGGATCATGAAAGAAATTGAGACAACGGATGTAGTAAATCACTATGCATGTGGACCTGGAGATGAAGAAACTCATGGTGTTGTCAAGCACTTATTTGAATATAGAAACCGAATGGCTGTATGGTAGGAAGGACAACAAAAAATTGCAGAGAAAGGAGAAACAGGTGAACCAGGCCAAATCTGAGCGGCTATGAAAGGACAGGCTCAAGATCCAGAATCACTCAAAGTTGTAGGGTTGACTTTGTCAAACCTTTTGAAAATTTTTGCTATTTTCATGGGAGCCTATTCCCTTTTATTAATGACATTACTATTTTTAGTTAAATGTTAGTTAAAGGCCCAACTGTAATGGCTTAGCCTAGGAACCTATAAATAGTGGAATGCTTCCATTATTTGATATATAAATTTTTAGAGATTTCGGGTGAAGTTGCTCTTCAATCTTAGAAGAGTGCTTTCAGAGTTTTGTGGAAACATTTTAATTATATTTAGATTTTCCTTGCACTTGAAGATCTATTTTATTGTGTTGAATGATTAGTCATTTTATGCTTTGTGAATGTGATTCCTTGGCATTATTGATTAGTTTACCTCTATTTCAGATTATCTATTTCATATTGTGAAAAGAATAGTGTGACTACTTTCCATTAGTTGTGAGAAATCATTTTCCTTCTATTGATTAAGGTTTACATTATTATTGTCACTCAAGTGGATACTTGACATGTTCTTGTGATTATCATCTTGATAGATTATCTGTGTATCAAATCAAAGCTGATCTTTATATTATGTATGTTTAAAGTTTAGTGGAGGAATGCGTGCTTCTAGTCTGTGGTATTTTATATTCTTTCCAAGTTGCAATAGGTGAAGGTGGCTAATGATGTAAACATCATACCCATATTAACCCTTCCAGAAGTTGAACACCCCTTTTTCTTGGTGCATCACCACTTCTAGAATAGATTTTATTTATTTGCATTCTCTCTCCATAATCCCATGAAATGTTAGCATAGGTCTAGTTAGCCATCTTTCTTACATCAGAAGTAGTGTTGTGTTTAGTACAGTTAGAGGAAGCCGTCCTACTCCAGAGGTTTACCTCGAGCCGAAGTCCTATAGCTTGAGAGGTGATCCCATGTGTCCCAATCACACTGAATTTCGTGATTCATTCTCAGGCCATTCGAGGGGTGCAGTGATTTGGTGACAAAAATATCTTCATTGAAGGAAAGAGAGTCACCCAAGTCTTAGTGAGTGGAGGGAACCCAAGTCTCTGAAATATTGAGTGGAGGGAACCCAAGTCTTTGAACATAGTTACAAACTCCATTAAAAATATCGCAAGCCTCTTGTCCACCATAGTCAAGTTCGGAGATGGTATCTACTATTATACCATATCTCTCATCTATGATGTAGACCCAAACTGGAGACAAGTTCTCACCAATTGATGTGAATGCATTCTTTCTCATGAGAGTGTAAGAGTTAAAGGATATCTCATCTTAGACACAAGTGGAAAAACCTCATCCCAATGGATCTTATCATTTACCATCTCCTCCCTTTCTTTCTTTACTTCTAAAAAAGTGGCAAGAACATACTTGAATAGAGAGAGAACTTCTCGAAACAATGTCTTACCTTTCTTGATGATCCTCTCAATCCACCTTTTGTTATCCTTCCCTTGTGTTATATAAATTTGTGCCTTATTGATCACATCAAGATCAAATCTAATGATTAGAGGAATGTATTCTATAGGAAGAGAAGATGTTGAATTAGGATCTAAGAAAGGTTGAATATGAGCACTGAGAGTTTTCACCTGTTCCTCTTATTGCTCAATTATTCACTTATATTATTCATTTTGATCGAGAAGGAAGGAATATGATTTCTTAAACAAATGAGAGTCTCCCTCATGTGTAGATTGACCAAATGAGATGTAGATCATCTTGTAATCCGATGGAGTCATATCCTCAACAGGAATTACATTCTTATGCCTAACAAATTCTAAATACTAATTTCCTGAGACACCATTGAGAAGTAGGAAGTTGTCTGGGCCTTCTTCCTCTACCTAGATCTCAAGGTTATTGTGATAGATCTAAGGTCAGGCATTGTAGCTTGTAGTGTTGTCCTTGGCTCACTTTCAAGAAATCCTTGAATCCACAGGAATGGATCTTCAAGAGTTGACATGATGTTGGTTTCTGGAGTGCCTTTAGGAGATTGATGTAGGATCACTTATTGTTCATTTTGAGAAATCTATACCATTGGGAAAGACACACTTGGATAATCCTGAAGAGGAGGATGATGTCTTATGGATCACCTTTTCTGGACTCACTATGCTCACTTTTATTTGCTTCTTAGAGAGGATGATGGATTTGAGACATGATGTTTCCAACTTTCCCAATGAGATAGATGACTTCCTTTGATAAATTGATCATCTTCATGCTTAGATGCCCCTATGAGTTCCTCATTTTACTTTATGAATATAATGATCCCTCTAATGATCTTGGATTCCAATGGGGCTCTTGATACCTTCCAAATCCTTTTTCAACTACATAATGTCCTTGACTTTAACCTACTACACCTCGTTATGTTTTGTCTCGCTCCTTGACATAATTGTGACAAGAACGATACTTTCAGGATCCTTGTGAAAGGTGAATTATCTTATTTGAGCTATGAGACAACTTTACAACCATGTAAGGATGGGAAAAAGAAGTGAGATGAGTGAAAATGAATCCAATTGCAAGTTTTTGCACTGAAAATTGAGACTTTTTTATATTTTGGCATATAGGACCAGGAGTTGCTATATTGGGATATCTCACCTTTCTGCTTAAATTTGGTCTTTTAAATCTCCTGACATACTCAGTTCAAGTCCATTGATGATTATTTACCCTTTTTAGTAAGTTTCTATTTTTAGTAAGTTGTAGTTATCCATTTTTTCCCCTGGTAAAAATGGACAACCTGAGAAAATTGGACTTGGGCAAGTTGACAAGACTTCACTGAATAATATGGAGAAAACATGTAAAATTTTATGTTCTAGAGCATTTGTAGTTGATTTGGGGGACTTAGGAGTATTTTTTGCAATTTACCCTCTTCTAGGCTCAACCCTTAGTTGATTCGGGTTTAAAAGGAAGAAAACTAGATAAAATTAGCTTTTGGGCACTTCCTCATATTTTTCTCTAACTTCCCACCTAAGAAACATTTAAGGAGTTAGTGTAAAAATTGGGAAAATTGGAGAAAGGATAAAAATGCCCCATTTTTAGTGTTATGCGGACAAGTTGGAAATTTGGGTTACAAGAGGAACTTGGGCCTTAGGGTCATGAGTTCCCTGCATGGCGGCAATCCTTGCATTGTATTGGTTGAGAGGCGAGCTCTCTGTATTGCGGAAATGGGCAAGGATGTGGGAAAAGTGGCCCCTTATGGAACATGGTTGGATGGGTTGTGAAATGCTGACGGACCCGCAATGGTAAGGGCAAGTTCGGGAGGAGCTCAACAAGCTCACCGAGCTCACCAAGGAGTTAAGTAGTTTCGAGGAGAATGGGGTGCGGGCTAGAGGGAAGTTTAGAAAAAAGAGGCCTTGTTATCACCGAATTACAACACCCTCTAATTTTTCATGTGTGTGTGCATGAGCTACCAATTTAATTGGGTAACATTGGACCATCTCTCAAGTTGTGGGACCTACTACCTGAAATGGACCTCCAGAGAAGGTTAGTTCCTATTCCTAATCTAATGCTAAAACTAATCCTAATGCTGGAAACACGCTTACCTAATCCTATTATATGGTTCCAAGGGCTCAGGGAGAGGGGAAAATACGTAAAAATAAAGAAATCCTACACTACAGAGGTGATAACACCAAGAAAAGGGAGTGAAATATTCTGTTGAGGGAGAAATATAAAGGAAAATGTAGTTGAAAAAGGTCAGAAAATTTTTGACATAGTCCCAAAACATGAATTTACCACCAAATCCCCATGAAACACAACAACATAAATCTACAAATAAAAATACATCCAAATAATAGAATGACAACAATGGAGAGGCAAGGAAATGCAAGAAAAATGAGAAAGGGTTGAGAAAACACCACAATACACACTTTTTATTGCTTCAAACGATTACATTGTCCATTATATTTGAAAAATAGAGGAACAAATACCTTCTACAGGCCCATGTGAAGGCTTACATCTCAATGGAATCGAGAAACCAAAATGCAAGAGTTTCCCCAAGTCCCAGAATATCTCCCCCTCAAAATGAGAAGAGTTTGCAATATATAGAGGTGACTGAGAGAAGACAGAAAAAGTGAAACTCAATTTTTTTCTCCCACCCACCAATAAATGTCATTGAATTCTTTGAAAAGGATATGAGCATCCTTATAAATCATTTCCCCCACATACTCTAGCTTTTGGAAGAAGAAATGGGCACGACACTTTCATTAATTACTGTGGTTGGGCCTAGAACTATACATTTTCATGCTGGAGACGTTTTCTAATTTTTTTGCATATCTAACCACAATAAAATTGATAAATTCAATTTCCATTGAATAGAGGACGTCAAGACATTTTTGTAGTCACTTTTCCTAACCCTTTAATTCCCAAGGACATCAGCATATCACCTAGCCTAAACTGGGAGCTCACCTGAGGCGTGCGAAGGTGCTAGACCCGTATTCTATGTGAGCTTTACCAAGAATGTTACCATGAATAAAAGAACAATGTACAAACATAAATACATACATCTTATGACAGAGATAAAGAAAATAGATCTGAGCTTAAATGATCCATATTATGACTATGAAGATTAAATAGAACATACAGGAACCAGATCTGAACCATGAACATAATAAAGAACACAAACACTTAGATCCATTAAGAATTGATATTTAGAACAACACCATTACATTAATCCTCCATTGTTACAGTAGCCAAATACATGATAAGATCCATAAAACAGACTAGATACATCAACAAAATTCTCATCCTACAAATGACTCTACTCTAGAAGTTACAACAACATCCCTACGCATTTCACTCCCAGCTCTCTCTACTCCCTTGCACACATTCATTCACACATCCATTCTCTCTCTGTTTCTGTGCAAATCAATACATATAAAGATATTGGAGGGAATCTTCCCTTCACCGCCCATTCATCATTCAAGAGAAAACTGCATGCCAAATATCATCATACTCCACCATACTCAAGTACCCTAAACATAAAAGTGTCACCTAAACCATAACTAAATCTACTTTACAACTCTTAATCTCATCATGATAACCATATCCTAGAATATCCTTTCCTTGGGCTGTAAGTCTCTATGTTTTAGCCTTATCTACAATCAGATCTGGTCACATCTCCACATGTCCCTTATCACAACTCTAACCATGGTAAAAAATACAACTAAGTCTCGAGCCTATTTTTCCTAGGAACGAACCTTTGCACCTTTCCTAAGGTTACTTATATGTGCACCTTTGCACCCTATTGGTGTACAAAAAAACCCTCCATGCCTTAGGTACTTAGTCTTCTTAGGGGCTCAACATTACCCCACACTAGTTTGATTTCCACCCACGCCAATCCTTTGCATCCTCTGAAAAAAAACTCCATGATCCAAAAACTGGCTAAGGAAAAAACACTGTATGTTTTAACAACCTAAATGGTTAACTGGAGGAGTTCAGGAAACTTTACATCTATTTCCCCCTTTAATTTCTTCCATGCCTCCAGTTCAGCCATATCTTTTCCCAACGCTTCCTCCACTATGTTGGGTACCTGGTCTGGTGTAATCTCTTCAACCTTCCCCTTGAGCTCCTCTATGACCACCACCAGCTCTACGCAAACTCCCTCAAACTCATCCATATGTTCTGTAATAGAATCCCAGAGTTCACCAATTCAAAATTCCATCTTCTTGCACTTGGTTTTTTATGTTATCCTTCTATGCTATTGTGTCAATTATCAACTGGGAACACTCAATCTTATTCATCAGGACCTTCTCCTACAAGGCCTTAAGGATGACCTCTTCATCTGTAACACACTCATCAGTAATGTGTTCACACTTCCCAAAACTTTTGAAGCCCCTGTCTGCCAATATGTTTTCCTCCTTGAGTTGGGTGAGAAAGTCCTCCAACTTAGTAATCTGGGCCTTAACAACAATCTTGTTATTCTCTTTCTCCTTTGTGAGCTCCTCAGATGTGGGTCCCATGCTATCATTGATGTTGACCAAAAGCATCCTCACCAAGTCCTCTAAATACTCTATTTCATCACCATAATCCATCATGACTTGGCTCACCAGTGCAAGACATTATTCCAGGACCTTCTTGACCAAGGTGCCAACTCGATCATATGCTTCCTTAGTCTGTGCCTACTCGCCTTTCAAATTTTTTTGCAGTCTTTCTATATCTTTCTCCTTCCCTTTATGATCTATGACTAGGGTTCAAACAATTTTTCCTGCATCCAAGCTCCATCTTATAACTTTTGAGGACATCTTCTGCAACGTGTTTCACCCTTGCTCATCTGTGAGGTGGCTTGGGTCCACCACTTTATAAGTTTCACCTTTCTTCTTCTTCAAATGGATGGTCTCGATCACATGAACACTAACCTCGAACTCTGGTTCCTCTCCATGACGATACAGATTCCAACTTATCATCTTCTTTTTCCTCATCACACCCCCATCTTAGTCTAAGATATCCCAAGCATGTAACTTCTCTGGGGCAAGGGTGCTCTGGAACCTTGCACATAATGCCTTAATGAGATTATCCTCAAATTCCATGTGAGGGGACATAGGCATCCACTTCTTCCTATTTACCTTGTATTTTGAATGTTTCTTCCATGGGTTACTTGTTCCTAAAGAAAACCCCTTATCATCCTTAATGAAAAAGGAGTCTCCCTTATTCTCCTCTTCTAGATTGGTGGGCTGGGTGGGTGAATTCTGTTGCACTGTACTCTTCACAGGCCCCTCCGTAATAGGTGTATTTACCTTTGTGCACGTGTCTACTACTTCCTGTACCCCTGCCTCAGCCCTTCTCTTCTCCTCCTCTTTGAGCTCTACCTCGAGTTCCTCTCTGAATGTGGTGTTATCCTCTTCTGAGCCTATCTCCATCACAGAAATGGAGACATCATGTACCTTGGAATTTTTCTTCCCCAAGTCTTCTTCCTTAGGCTGCTTATCTTCTTCGCAATCTAGTTATGAAGCCTTGACTACCTTTCTATGATGTTCCTACTCCCCCACTACTGTTCTGACGCATATAATACTTCCTCTTCCTGAAAGTGTCCAATTTATCCTCACTTATTTCTTCTTCTTCTTCTCCTTCTTCTTGGACCACTCTCATAGGTTGGATCAATGCTTCTCTTGGCCTTGGAAAGGTGGAGTCTGTAACTTTCATTTCAACTCCTCCATGTGTCTTAGGATGTAACTACACAAACACTCAGTGTATGAAGCCCTTGATGGTGATATTGATCTATGGATGCAGATCCAGGAAGTCTAGTTCCAAGACTTCGACATAAGCTAGCCTCACATCATACTTATAGGTCACATAAAGAGTGTGAACATCAGAGTCCACTTTGTTGGCATCAATGGTTAGTTTCTGTGCATCCTTCATCCGATTGATGAAACACTTTAAATATTTCCCAGTGAATGTAAATGGAAGTTTACACCATGGTCCCATTTCTCCATTGGCCATTTTAAATTTCACCAAGCTGAAGTGTTGTGTAACTACAAACTTCACTTGGTCCCCTACAACTATTGGTAATTTGGGTAGAATACACCACTCATTCTCGAAGGCCACACGTAGTCTCTCATACCACTTGTTCATTCGGGCCTTGTAGGTGTTCATAATGGAGCCATCACAAGTGAACTATGAAAATTACACTACAGGAGATGAGTGCACCAGTGGGTAAACTCACATGTTCCCATCTGGTCCATCAGGGACACCGATTTCCCAAAATATGATCAATAGTAGAATGGATCCCCACATTATCTTTGCTCCAACTTTTTTCTGCACCCGCACTTCCTCAATGATACTCTTCACGATGAATTACATGAAATTATAGTGCACCCGATTTGATACTTTGTATATAATGTACAAGAATCTCTTGTTTATATCTGTCCACCATTTTGATGCGCCTAATTTGTAGATGATAAGGTAAGCTGTAACCCTTAATTATAGGCCATCAAGATCTGAGCTAACCTGAGATTTTCCTCCCTTCTCATAATTCAACTACTTCAATAATTCCTTAATTTTCACATTGTCACATAGGTCGAGTGCCATATATTCACTAGTGTTCTGCAAGCCTGTCACACTCTTTATGAACATGCATGTAATTCTCATTCTTCTTCGTGCAAATTAGAAAAAGTCCTCATGCAATCCTGTGACATTAACCACTTGAAGAGTGGGGTGGGTTTAACAAAGAAAGACAACTCCCATAGATGGAAAAACCTAATTTTATGCAACTCTTGTTGCACTGAGTCATCCACCCTAGGGTTTTCAAGCTCGTCTAACCCTGGAATGTCTTTGAATAGATCCACCACATCAATTTTTTGTGTTCCTTTGTCTTGTGGTTGAACTCACTAATTTTTCACCTATACAACTTCAAACTCCACTTCTCTACTTTTATCACACCCAGAGGGTACTGCATTTATGAGTATATCTCAATTGGTTCCTCCTTCTCCACCACCGGTCTCTTGGTTTGTACCTTCATTGTTTCTTCACTACGTACCCTAGGTGTTCATATCTCCTTGTCTACCCAAGATCTCGACTTCGATAGCTTCACTTTTATGGAACCACCTGTTGCTTCCTTGTCTACTCCACTTTCCACTCCATAAGGTCCCATTACAATTCACACAATGCCAATGGTTTGTAAAAAGTACTTCACTTCTGTATCACACCCTTGTCACACTTCAATAGCTTTGGATCACAAAAATTTCTAAAGGCAAGGTAGTTAAAATTACTACCCTCACCCCCTATTTTTACTTTTTCTAAGACCTCACCATCATTTCAACCCACACATTTTAATGTTAATTTTTAATAAAGTACTTTTTTCTGCTTAATTAAACTTCCACAACTTCACTTCACGCGCTACAGTCATAACCTTCTGGCGTGCTAACATTACTTGAATGCCATAAACCTCCTCCATGCACCTTACTGTGCCAAAGTACTTAACCTCTGTGCCAACCACTAAGTAATTTACCAAGCCTCTGCCTACCTCATGTTATACTAAACAATATGTTTTTCTCTCTAGCGTGGTCTTCGATCATCTCAACTTCTATAAGAACACATTTCTTATAGAACACCCCATTTTTCTACCTTTGCACCAATATCCCCGAATGAGTTTTCAGTCAGACCAACCTCCCTTAGAAACACACCAACAATTTTCCACACTATACTCCAATCCTACCCCACACTAAAGGTATGTGTAGTCCTCTGTGCATGGAATCACTTAAAATGTAATTAGCTACTGGCATGCCAATGCAAAACATAACACAGGGTTAAAAATACAAAGTATAGGGACAATGAAAGGAAACAAAAAATAAAGGAAATTTCATTAAAGGGAAACTTAAGATAAATGGCAATACTGCCTTATTACAAACACCCAGAAGACTTATTTATAGTATGACTTCAACCTACTCCTGTTAAAGAAACTAGGAAACCGTGTGCCATCCAAAGCTTCTAAGTAGCAAGTGCATGAGTCAAGTATATAGGTCATGACATACGGTCCTAAAAAATGCACTTGGAACTTCCCAGGGTGGTGCAAAAATATGGAATCATACGTAAGAACCATCTATCCAACTTCCAACTTCTTATTTTTAATGTGTCGATCATGCCATGCCTTTTGTCTTGCTTTCTTTGTCTTCTAGCTCTATCAGAATATGGGGCACCTCTCATCCAACCACATCAGTTTGTATGTGTTCTCTTAAAGTGATTTCTCATCAGCCAATCCTTCTCTGTGTGTAATACATAGGGGTGGTAACATAAATTCAACTGGTAAAATAACCTCAACACCAAACACCAACTAAAACGGTGTTGGTTTGTTTAGTCTCTTGTAGGTTGCTCTATAAGACCAAAGAATAACATAGAATTTATCATCCTAATCCTTTCTTCCAACATTACAGATATTTGTCAATGTGTGGCTCAAAATATTGTTTAAAGCTTTAGCAATTTCATTAGCTTGTGGGTGATAAGGTGTAGTGTTATGATGGGCTACCATAAATTCCACCAATAATATCTTAACAATATCATTCAAGAAATGAGCACCCCTATCAGTTGTTAAACTCAATGGACATCCATACCTGCTTATGATGTTCTCCCTAAGGAACGTTGCTACAGTAGCTGTAGTGCAATCCTTTGTAGGTGTTGCTTCCATCCATCATGTAAGATAGTCTATAAAAGTAATGATGTAACATGACCTTGTCCTACACACTAGTGGGAAATAGGGCTTAAGAAGTCAATTGCCCATTTTTTAAAGGGTTCCACACTTGCTATAGGCCTCAACTACATTTCATCTCTATGTCTAGGCTTCCCAAGGCATTGGAAATGATCACAACCCCTAGCATATTCTTGGCAATCCTTGTACAATGTCTCCCACCATAAACCAACCATCAAAATTTTGTGCATGGTTGCTCACCCGACATAGTGTCCACCATAAATCCCTCCATTAGATTCCTCCATAATACCCATGCGCTTATGCTCTAGTACACACCAACACAAAATATCATCCTAACCAAGTTTGTATAGATCTCAATCAATCAACATATAAGGCACGACATGAGTGGAAATTTGTTTCCTTTCTATACTCTTCAGTCCATCAGGCACCACAAATTTTCATAAAAAATATAGAAATATCCTCCAAATCAGTGGGTGTGCATCGTAATCTGAACAACTATGCATCTGGCATCGTGTCTTCTATTCTCTGTGTGTCCTCACCTGAATCAATTTGTGAAATATGGTCAGGTCCTAAATTACACTTTCCTGGGTTTACTATGACTAAAAAGTCAAATTCTTGAAAAAACAAGATCCATCGACATATGTGCCCTTGTAAAACATGCTTATTTACCAAATACTTAAGTTTCATATGATCTGTGTAGAAGATAAACATAGTAGCCAACAAGTACTACCTAAACTTATGTAATGCATAATTCATAGACAACGCTTCACACTCCGTTGTTGTGTATTTCTGCTTAGCTGGAGTTAGCTTCCTACTTGCAAAACTAAAAGGGTGATCAATAATCCCTTCTCTAGGTTGTGCTAGGACTTCTCAAATTTCCATCCTTAACGCATCCACATGTACATGAAAGGGATTATCCCAAGAGGGAAAGTACAAAATGGGTGTAGTAGTAAGATTCTCCTTCAATGTATCAAAATCCACTTATTACGCCTCATCCTAATGAAATCTTCCTTTGTGCCTCAATAGTTCTTCTAAGTGCATGGTGATCATGGCATAACCTTTGATAAATTTTCTATAGTAACCCGTATGCCCCAGAAATCCATACATTACGCTTTGATTGGCAGGCTCCTACAAACCCAAAATAACAACTTTGGTAGGGTCCACCAATAAGCCTTCCTTGCAAACAATATGACCTAGAAATGTTCCAAAAGGAGTATAAAAGACACATTTCTTAATGTTTACTTAACTACCTACATCTTTCAAACATCAATCTCAAGTTTTCACAATGATATTTTACTAATCCATACATTGTCGAATCATCTAGGTAGACTTGTAGAAACTTATGAATAAAGACTTGGGATGCTTGTACCACAATGTGCAAAAATACAACTAACACATTCTTAAGCCCGAATGGCATAACTGTATAAGAAAAAATTACCCATTCAGTGGTGAAAGTAGTCTTCTACTATTCTTCTTTTACAATTCTTACCTGATGATACCCTTAGAATCCATCTGCAAAAGAGTAGATCTCACGCCCTACTACACCTTCCAAGATTTCCTTAGTAAAATGCATTGGAAAATGATCTATCACATATGCAACATTCAATTCTTTGTAGTTTACACAGATCCATATCCTTCCATATTTTTTGATACTAATTACTATTGGAATAACCCATTTAGATTCTTCAATGGCTTCAATGATCCCAGATTCCAGCATTTTTTCAATCTCTTCTTTCACCTTCACACACAAATTAGGATTCATACTATAAGGCCTTTACCTAATCGGGTGTGCACCTTCCTTTAATTTAATCCACATCTCTCACAACGAGTGATGAAATCCTTTCAATTCATGGTATCTGCATGGGAACAAATCCTGGAAGTCACACAACAACTCAATTATCTTTGAGACCTCTTGGTTTGTCCAGTAATCACCAATGATTGCTTCTTTCAGTTCTGCTTTGGTGCCAATGTTGACCTTCTTTTCCTTCAATCGCTCATGGTAGGAACATGTCTTCTCATCTGCACTATCCAAGATGTCATGCGTACCCTCTGCATGATCAACATCAAGGTTCTCTATTTCTTCATCTTCTATTAGGTACACCATTTTTCCTTTCTCTTTTTATAGGCAGGTGTGCTCAAACTGTATTTCATTCATTTCTTATCCTTCCTCAAAGTGTGCCTCCAAATCAAGATCCCTTAGAAAATATAGGATGAGGTTCTTAGCTTTGGCACTATCTCCCAGAGTAGTACACTTGACTACCTGGAAAACTTCATTCACTGATGATTTAAAAGATAGATACTCAAAAGTCTAAATAATACATGTTGTTAACTCCTGCCAATTTCTTGTCTGACAACGTAACTCTAAATGGATATACCAAGCACATGCATAGACCTGTAAAATGGAATAGAAATTATGCACCTAGAGTGAAGGGGGTAAAGCATCTGGGCCTTCCATCTAAGATTTCTCACATTATTTAATGTGGTATAAGGATGATTCCTTCCCATGATAGTCGCATATCTTTGAAGGTGCATTGGTCAGAGAAATATAACAGAGAACGTGATTCTTACCTCATGCCACTCTATAAGATTATCCTGATGAGTTATCCAACAACGTGATGCTATCCCATGTAGGGTATAAATAAGCATATTCCTCCGTTCTACTTCATAGGTCCACTGGACTTTCATATCGTGCAAGAAGACATTAGTGTTACCTTCTCCCTTGTAATTTGGTAACTGTCTTCCTCCTAGATGCTTAACCAAACCTGCCTTGACAACATGAGTCACAATGTCCTTTAATTCTCTTCTAACCAACTTATAAGTCCCTTGCATCCAATTATCACATGTAATGCTAGTCGTATCACTCATGGAATAAGCATAATCCAACTGACTGAATCCTTCTCTTGATGGCTCAGTAACCTATGGGTTTCTAATGGTGCAAACATATATTCTATTTATGTCTTCTTCTCCCAAAGGCTCGACATAAGGTGCAGAACTCCCATCTATTAGTGGAATAATTACGTGTTCCTTCATATTCTCAAAGTTGATGTATTCCTTGTTGAAGCGTAAATTAACATTATTTGCATAACACCAAGGGCGTTCAAGTAAGGTTGGAAAAATATCTTCCTTGGAAATCGTTAAGACTTCAAAATCCCTAGTGAACTTGGTCCCTTGAATGGTTATGGAAGCATCCTTCAAGACTCCGATGGGCATATATTTAGTTCTATTTTCCATTTACACCACATTTGAAGATGACTGTAATGGTGGCCGCCTCATCTGGTTGCACACATCCAGAGTAAGAACATTAACCTCTACACTTGTGTTAATTAGTATGTTGCTCAAAATCCATCCATCAACTACCGCATTCAACGTGATCTCCTTGTCTTAATCAAGACTATGAGGGGGAAATTTAACATGCAATATCTACCTCTCGCACTCACATGTAGTGTGTGGTACCTTTCATCTCAACCATTCTCCTAACAGGGGAATTATATTCTCTTGGTGTAACATCTCACATACCTCTTTGACATTATCCACATCCTTCTAAAGGATCTCAACATTCTTCACCTGTTCCAACTTCTGTGACTTCTCTTTCAAGCACTGGATCTCTCCTTGCAAGCTCCAAATTACCTCCATAGTCTCCTGACAAACCTCCTTCTGATAAGTTGGATCAGGGTACTTTTCATGTAATACTTCTTCTCTAGTAATGGGAAGCCTTTGCTTTAGTATTTCTCTAGCGCATGTAGCTTCAACACGTGTAATTACTAATATAGGCTCCAAATCAAGGTTAGACATTACCATAGGCATGGACAGAGGTTCAACATGCTTCAAATTAACCATTCCCATAACTTTTTCATTCTTCTGATTTTGGCTCATGTGATCATATAAGTCAAGTAACTCCTCATACTTATGTTTCTTTCCGCACCATGAACATTGTAGTAAATCCAGGCACTCATGCTTATAGTGATCCATATATCCACAATTGAAACAAGCTCCATGGGGGAATTCACTCCTTCCTCCATCGTGACCACCACAACCTCTAAATCCTCTGTAAAAGATTCTTCCACTTCCTCCACCATCTTCATGCCCTTCATGCTGATGCCCATCAATTTTTAAAACTATTCACAACACTGGCCTGGCACACACCAGTATCAATTGCATCATGAATTTGGTCTATCAACTAGTAGTCCTTCATGTCATGAGTAGTAGATGTATAAATCTTACAATAACATGACACATTATTACGGAGTGCGCATTGTAACAAATGACATCTACTTGGATCATGATCCCCGTAACATATTTCATAGTCTAATGACATGGTGCACACCAAAATTTGAGGGAAAATATCATTGGTATGTCATTCTACTTCACAATCTGTACATCAATTCCAACTGTGAGTCTCATGTGTTGAATTCGTAGACAATTTCTCAAATTTCTTTACCATACAAGAAATCCGTGCCTCAAAAAAGGGACTTACCCTAGTATCAATGCTCCCCATGGCCTCAACATGTAAAATAACCTCTAAGGCTTCCCATGGATCCATGAAAGTCTTATGTGAAAGCACTCATCTAAAAGGTGTTATCAAGCCTCCAAAAAATCACTGAGCATGTTGAGAGGGAGGGATATCATAAGATAAATTTGATAAGAGAGTCTTAAAACATACATCATAGTCTCACACACTTTCTACCATACCCCATTGAATCTCATTGAGCGTGCTGATGTTCTTTTGGTCAAACTGAGGAATATAAATTCCACCAAGAAAGCATCATGCAACAACGTATAATCCACCACCATATGATGTGGGTCATAATTTTGGTACTAGCTACGCGCTCACCCTTGTAACATAGTTGCAAACTAGATTTCCAGGATCTTGATGGCTAATGATATAACACACAAGAAAGATCCTCTTAGTTCTCACAAGAACTCAAACTCAACAACCTCTAGGCAAGAATACATAAAAACCGTGTACTCAAACATGTAGCTAGTCAACACACCACTCCACCAATTATCAAAAACACTAGTCCAGATCATGTTGGCATCACAAAACCACTAATAATCTTCTTGGGTCCACACACAAGGTTGATAGTACCAACTCCTCCTTGATGCATACACCAAAAACCATTCATACAGTTCTATTAGAAACAACAACAGAATGTTTCATAGAGCTCATAATGCAGACGCTCCTCTATCCATGTACGTGCATCAAACTCAGGTCCAGTGTTGAATCTCTATGAAAACTCATTATCTGTGTTCTTAAGCCAAGTTTCCATGCTATCCAAGGTCAAGCATTTTTCCATCATCCACCATTTTTGCAACAACTTCAAAAGAGGTCCCAATAATGGAACCAAGATGTAGTCACTTTTCTTAACCCTTTAATTCCTAGGTGTACCAACATATCACCAAACCTAAACTGGGATCTCACCCAAGGCATGTGAAGGTGCCATGCCCCTCTTCTATGTGGGATTTTTCAAGAATGGTACCATGAATTACATAAAAATGTATAGACATAAATTCATACATCATATGAAAGAGATAAAGAAACTAGATTTGAGCTTAAATGATCCATATTATGACTATGAAGATTAAACAGAACATACAAGAACCAGATCCGAACCATGAACATAATAAAGAACACAAACACTTAGATTCATTAAGCATTGATATTCAGAACAACACCATTACATTAATCCTCCATTGTTACAGTAGTTAAACACATGATATGATCCATAAAATGGACCAGATACATCAACATAATTCTTATCCTACAAATAAATCTACTCTAGAAGTTACAACAACATCCATATGCATTTCACTCCCATCTCTCTCTACTCCCTTTCACACATTCATTCACACATCCATTCTCTCTCTATTATCATGTAAATCAATACATATCAAGATTCTGGAGGGAATATTCCCTTCATCACCCATTCATCATTCAAGAGAAAACTGAATGCCAAATTTCATCATACCCTGCCATACTCAAATACCATAAACATGAAAGTGCTAGCTAAACCATAACTAACTCTACTTTATAGCTCTTAATCTCATCATGATAACCATATCACAGAATATGCTTTCCTTGGGTTGCAAGTGTATATGTTTTAGCCTTATCCGTAATCAGATCTAGTTGCATCTCCATGTTTCCCTTATCGTAATGCTAACTATGGTCCAAAATGTGACTAAGTCCTGAGCCTGTTTTACCTGGGCACCAACCTTCATGCTGTTCCTGAGGTTAATTCCGTGCATGCTTTCATTCCTTGTAGGTGTGCAACAAAACCCTCCGTGCCTTAGGTACTTAGTTTTCTTAGGGGCTCAACACTTTCCAATGATATAAAGTTTGTAAAAAATTGAGCAACGGGTCAAAAGTTATGACCATTTTAAATTCAAATGAAAAAATTGTCATTTTCTTTTGTTGTGTGGATTTTTTCACAACTTTTCTTCCTTTGTTGTGCAGCTCTTTCTACGGAGTTTTTCCTTTATTGTGTGGATTTTCCCACGGCTTTTTTCTTTTGTTACATGGCTTTTTCCGTGACTTTTTTCCTTTGTTGAGTGGTTTTTTCTGCAGATTTTTTCGTTTTTTGCAGTGATTTTTCTAGTGGCATTTTTCTCTAACTTTTTGAATTTCTCTTGATCTAGGGAGTTATAAAAAATGAATTAGAGTGCCCTAAAGCCAAATTTTCCTAATTTTACTCATTTTCCTTGAATTTGGCTAAGAATTGAACTCTTTTTCCTCGGGGAAGAAGGGAAACACACAAAAATGGTTCCAAGTCCCATAAAATGTGAAAATTATCTATTTTCTCCAACTTTAATATTGGAACTCCACCAAAGTTCCCAGGTCCAACTTCCTCAAGTTGTCTATTTTTTACCAAGGGAGTAAAAATAAATAATAATTTGGTGGCTCACGGGGACATCTGCCCATTAGATGAACTGATCAGTGGTCTTGAAGCATCCATTGGGCATGGAGTCTATGTTAACCATGAAATTTGATCTGAAACCTTAAAATTTGACCCCAAAATCTTCTTCACGAACTGTAAAATATAGAAACACTTTCTAATTTGGAAAGCACTTATGACTACTATTAAAATTGATTCCTTTCTTGAACATTACCACTTCCAATGAATTGAACTATGCAAGGATAACAATGAAACACCAAAACTATGTACAAAAGAGGAAGATCATACATGCTCCAAGTGAAACATGTAGATTGTGTTATTACTGCAAAATTGTATGACCCCTGATTGCTAGTGATTTGTGTGTGTGAGGTACTCGTTATAACCTATATAACATGGGATTATCCTGTAGTGTGGGACCTTGCAAGTAGGATAATCCTCTGGAGAAATTCAAATTCTTCTCCTAACCTAGTTCTAACTTTTCCAAAGTGCATAAAATGGAAAACTAAGCTAATCCTACCCTAATTCTTTCCAAGGAGATAGGGATAAAATATTACGTAAAAAGCAAATCTACTATAAGGGAAGGTGATGCACTAAGAAAGGGTGAGACTATCCAAGTGAGTGAAAAATAGGAGTTAAAAAAGTGGGAGAGGGAAGATGGAGGCACCACATTCTGAGATAATATTCAATTCCCTATATTCATGAAGCACAAAAAATTATAGATCCTGCAAAGAGATAGAACATACATAGTATACCCACAAATATAATGGGACGTAAAAGATGCAATATGATTCAAATTAGGGAAAGAAAAGCCACAAACACCAATTTTATTGCTAAAAACATGCACAATCCATTACAATATAGGCACAAGGAAAAATCCTTTACAAAATGCCAAAATTTGAGACCTTTATCTCACAATAGCTCTTGAACGATTTTGACAGGGTTCCTTTGCATTAAAGAAAGTCTCCCCTCAAAATGAGGTAGATTTTACAATATATAGGATTTTTTTTGCCAACAACTGGTAGGATGCATTAAATAGCTATGGGAAGCCATACGATTTCATACTTTGTTACACAGGTAGTCATGTGCACCATACTTCATTAAATCTAGTTGTTGAGATATCATTCACCCACCTACCTTCGCCTAGCCTATGACTCATACAACTGTGTTGGTCATACAACCATGTTGAGTTGGAAAAATGTCTAACCTCATGGGATGTACAAATTTCTCTGAGAAAACAGGTGACTAACCCGTGGGCTGTACTTTATATCCAGGTTAGATGACCGTCTAACCATGATCCGTATAAATTGTGAGTAGGTCATCTAACATAATTTTTGTCCACCCTTGGGGGTTGTACAGTTGTCTAATGTGTAGGCCGTACATCCCTATGGTGGCTTCCCAACCTAATGATTACCATCCTGACACCGCAGGCCATCTATTTCTACCCATACAATAGATAGGGTTGGATAGCCATCTAACTCTGTGCCATACACCTGCCACCTATCCATCTCGGTAGCCATATAACCCTGGCTTTCATATGTTGTGTAACCCAGCCATCCAACCTAAGGGGTTGGATGACTGTCTAAACCTGATGTCCAACCATTGGCCAATCATCCACGCCAATGAGCCACCCGTTCAACCTTGTGCCATCCAACCATGTGGGGTTGGAAGGCTATCTATCATTGGGCCATCCACACTTCCTTAAACTTGGCTGATTCTGAAATAAACTTGACCATCTAACCCACCATTTTCTACGGCGAGCTAGCTCACCTTGAGTTAGGACCAACTCGACCAAGTCAAATCACACATTTTCTTTCTCTTTTGACCGGGGTTGAATTTGACTGTCGTTCACACATCACAAGCTTGTACTTAAAATATTGAATAGGCTATCCAAATTTACAGGGGTATAAATTTGGGATAATAATTTGGCGACCTCTATGGGACATCTGCCTACTAGATGGAGAGACCAGCTACCTCTAAACATCCATTGGGCATGGATTTAGTATACAACATGAACTATTCTGTCATTTAAAACTCTCCCTTGAATTATTCTGAAGTACTACATGGATTGGTACTAATTTGGAGCCACCATAAAACCTTTCCTGAAAATGAAAAGTGCAAAAGAAACAAAGGCACAACTATGTATAAACGTGAAAATATCATACATCTCCCAAATAGAACATGTAGCGAGTGCACACGCACTTATTACAAAAGCAAAACTACACTATAATAGAGCAATGTGCCGGAAGCACTTGGAGGAATTTAAAACCTAAAATAATATGTACAAGGGTGAGAATTTCCTTTCAATAGCAGTACTTGAGGTAGATTCCATTGACCAGAATGGGAATTTCTTCTCCGTCTAACTTGGATAGCTAGAAAGCATTACTGTTTTAACATTTTGTGACCATGTAGGGGCCACTTCATATGGCATAAAATTTGGAATGCTTACCTGGATTAGCCTGATCCACATCCCATTTCAATACCAAGTATCTTGCTTGGAAGGTTCTTACTTTATCTTTCTTTTCAAACTTTTTCTTGATCAAGGCTTGGTCCTTCTCAATGGCTTGCATTGCATGCTATCTTATCTCTTCCAACTCCATGAGTTCCGTATACATGGCTTCCATGAGCTCAAACTTGGATAGCTATAGCTGTTGTTAGTGCAAATTCATAGCACCCCCAAAATAACCTATGGATCTAATTTTCTAAGGCAATGTCATTTGGTGTGAATGCACAACATTGAGCTTTCCCAAAGTGTGGGACCTTTGCAAATGGGGAAAACTCTCTAGAGAAGGCTGGTTCCTCTTCCTAAACTACCTACCACAAGCTATTCCAGTGCAGGAAAGATAATATAATCCTAATCTAACTATGCCAAGGAGACAGAGAGAGAGAAAAGAGGGAAAAACAAATCCTACACTAAAATGGCGATACACCAGAGAAGGAAAGTGTTGAACATCTATCAAAACTGCCATGAAACAAGAAGATGTGAGCAATGGAAAGGATGGACAATTACTTCACAAAACCAAGGATGGATTTCACACAAAAAATGTTCCAAAACTCCATGAACACAGCTCCAAAACCTGCAGTGACATCCAAACATCCACAAATACCTATAATGAAGAGAGGCTAGAAGAAAACAAGTAAAAAACGAGCAAGGATGGACAAATGCATCATAAAACACATTTTTGTTGCTCCAAAATTTTACACAAAACATTATTTTACTGGTAAGAGGCAAAAAATGCCATTACAGAGTAGGGGAGGAGGTTCAAAATCCATTTTTGACCCTGGGGAAGAAAAGAAGGGAGGGCAGAGCAGAAAGAATGAACAAATTTTTACAAATGAGCCAAAACTGGCTTTTAACCATCGAATAGAATGAGAAATGTGGAAAACGGGGGCAAATCAATTTGAAACTCCAACCACTGAAAAATCCCTTCAATATCACTTGTAAAGTGATGGGATTCATGACAAACCCATACGCTAAAGTACATTGCTCTGCAGAGCAAGAAAGAGGCCCATACGTCATTAATTTTATTGGTTAAGGGCGTTTTCTGTGTTTTTTGCATGCCAGAGATATTTTCCCATTTTTCTCCTGAAAATATCCACTAAAAAAATTGAATATTCCATTGTGTATAGGATTTCACAAGCTTTCCAATGATATAAAGAACGTGAGAATCTGAGCTCGGGATCGAAAGTTATGCCCCTCTGAAGATTTAGGGCAAAAATGGCAATTTTAGGGCGAAATTCAGGTTGGCTAGTCGAAACTTGAAAATTTTCCTCTTTTTTGAATTTGGGAAAATTTCTCAAAAATTCTGTGTGCCTCACTACTCCACTATCATGTGTCACCCTCTGGTTGATCTGCGGGCCTCAGGATCACTTTCTGCCCTTTGCGCCTTTTAAATTTTCATTGGGAAAATTTCCTAATTTACCTTCGCGGGCCCAACCTCTGCCGCTGATGTGGCCACATGGTGCCATTTGATTGGTCAATGGGGTTGTGGGGTCAATGCATGCCTTTGTTCATTTTGTAAGTTTGGCAAAATTCTCCAAATCCTTCTGCCACCCTGACTCCCACCACTGACTGGACACGTGGCACATCCTCATTCAATGTGGGGCCCTTTGTAAATTTCCTCCATCCTCCTCCACGAGCTTGCAGGCTAAGATTTTCCTTTGCGCCTTTGTAACCTTCTTGGAAAATTTTCCAACTCTACTTTTTCGGCCTGACCTCCTCTGCCACGTGGCACCATGTCATTGGCCATGGGCCTGTCTCGAGAAAATTTCCCCAAAACACTCTACCGAGCCATAACTCGAAAATTACAAGGAGTTAGGAGGAAAATTTTACCTTTTTGGAAAGGTGAGAAAATTCTCTATCTAATGAAGCCATTTCTAGAATATTTTTAGTGTTTGAAATGTGTAAAAATTTAATTTGAAGCACAAGGAAGGAAATAATGAAGGTAAGTTAGCTAAAATAAGCAGGGGGCTCCTTTTGGATAACATTTGCCTCATGAGCTTCAATGCTAGAAACTCAAGTGATATGGGTAGATTTGATTCCTTCCCATAGACTATCTTGTAAGGGGACTTTCCCATTGATACTTTTGGTATGATTCTATCAGGCCACAAGGATGATTTTAACTTGGTATGCTAAGTCCTTTGGTTTTCATGTAGAGTCCCCCTGATGATCCTCAATAAGTTCTTATTCGTGGAATCTGCTTGCTCATTACCTTAGGGGTAATAATTTGAGGAGCTACTCAAATATAATCCATTCCTAACAACCCATCATGTGATATTGGTGCCAAGGAATGCTAAAGCATTGTTCAATACAATGGTCACTAGCACTCTGAATCTTTTTATTATCCCTTCATAGAAGTCCAATACACTAGACTCATTGGCTTCCTTGAGCACTACTACCTTGGTCCACTTGGTGAAATAGTCTATCATAGTTAGGATCCACTTATGACCTTAGCTAGAGTTGGGATTAATGAATCTGATGAAGTCCGATCCTTATTATATGAAAGGCTGGTCAACTGAAATGGGATGAAGTGGTAGCGCTGATAGCTTTTTTTTACCTGTAAAGAAGGCACATTTTTTACACTTCCTAACCCAAACATAATAGTCACTAAAGAGTGTAGGAAAATAATAACAGCTCCCATGATTTTGAGAGCCATCACTCATGGAAAAAAATTACCTCCAACTTCTTCATCATGAAATTCCTGTAACACTCTTTCAACTTGATTTGTTCCCATACACCTTAATAGAACTCCATTCACATCAATCTTGAAGAAAACACCATCAATCAAAACATGCGTAATGAATTAAAGTATAAAATATCTTCTCTTTGCTTTACTTATCCATGGAGGGCATAAAACTATTTGTAGGAAATATATAATATCCCGAGTCTAGTAAGGAGTATGCATCTTATCATTTATTCGTTACTGATTATCCTGTAACACCAAAACAACCTATTCTTGATCACTTACCTCAACATGTTGACTAGAGGCCAACTATTTACACAACACCATTCCATGGACCAAATTAGTGACTTTAATCTCTATGTCATACTCCATGACATGGGTGATGTAACCTACCCAGTTCTCATTTAAATCCTTGTTTAAAAGGAAATATTTGACTTTGACATGGGATACTAGCAACTGAATGTTATTATTTGAGACCAAATGCTTGAACTTCTTCAGACTTGTAATAAATGTGAGGACATGTTTCTCAATGAAGGAGTATCTCACCTCATAATATTACAAGCTTTGACTGAAGAAGGAAACCAACTACTCACATCCTTCTTTATTTTTCTGCACTAGAATTACTGAGATGGTGTCCGAACCACTGAAAGCATAAAACATGAAGTCTTTGGAAAATTCTAGATTGATGAGAGTTAGATCTTAAGATATAACATTATTGATAGCTTTAAAGCTCACTTTTCCTTCTACTATCCGCTTGAACACCATGCTCCTCTTTAGCATCATTGTTATTGGCTTGAGGAGAGTGGCAAAATTAGGCACAAATATTTGAGAAAAGTTGATTCTCCCCAAGAAGCTTTGGAGAGCCTTCTTGTGAATTGGAAATGATAATGTTTGAATGGCTTCTACCCTCTCTGGATCAATTTTTAGTCTTTCCTTTGACACAATGTGGCCTAGGAGCTTACATTCATGTGCCAAGAATATGCACTTTTTTAGGTTCAAGGACACTCTGAATCTCCTGCATCTTTGGATTACTTGCTTGAGGTGAAAGAGGTGACTTGCACATTTTTGGAAAACATAGTGATGTCATCTAATTACACAAGAACTATTTTTTTCAACAACCATTTGAATGCTATGTCCATAGCCCTCTAAAATATGGCTCCAACGTTTAACAACCCAAATGAAATTTTCTTGTAGGTGTAAGTGCCCCATTCTGTGGTGAAGGCCATTTGAATTGGTCTTCCTCTTTCACCATGATCTGATTATAGCTCAAATATCCATATAAGAGAGAGAATATTTTTGAACCAACTACTACGTGCAATATTTTCTCGATGGAAGGAAGTGAATAGTGGTCTTTGAGAGAGGCCCTATTTAAATCCCAAAAAATCTACGCACAACTTGATTCCCCTGTTCTTTTTTATGACCAACATTAGATTCACAACCCAACTCGAGTGCTTGATTAGGAATATGCTACTTGCCTCTATTACCTTATTTAACTCTTTCTTCATGAGAGGATCAATATGGAGGTTGACCAGTATTTGCTTTTACCTAATAGGCTTAGGTTCTAGATCCTATTCAATTGTGTACTATTCCAGCTTAGGATTAAATCCTTTCAGGTCATCATAGATCCAAGCAAAGACATATGGGAATTATTGGAAAATCTGTATGAACTCAGATCTCTGCTGCGCAGTGCTCATTTTGCCAATTTGGAGTATCTTACCTTCTTCAACTGAAATGGGCTCAAAATCCTTCCTTTTGATATGGATATTGGCCTTCTCCTTCTGGAACTAATAATTTGGGTTGTATTGACTCTACAGTCACTAAACCCTATGGTAATTTGGTTGTCTACAAATTCACCACTTGATTCCCATACTACTGCTCCAGTTTCTCCTAATTTTTAGCTAAGAACGTTGCCTCCTCATGTAAAAAATTAATGATCTATTGATCACTTTCATACACTTTCCAACTTGTGTTATTGTCTGGCATAGTTGACCTTACGATGTCATGGATATGTGGTTGTGTTTTATCTCTTTTAATACTATCATCCATATCAAATTTCACTCCAATTTCTGCAAGCCTATCCACATCCTCATTCTTCTTCCTCGGTATGGCCTGAATATTGAACACTTCAAGGTCTTAAATTTTATCCCATACCTGATGTTTGTAGGCTTTAAGCAGATCATTTTTGGCTATATGGGATCCTTTAACCTGGTTGACAATCAACTTGCTATCCAAAAACACTTGCAAGTTTTTTATACCCCTCTTTCTTTCCCAATTTAATCCATGGATCAAAACTTCATACTCAACTACATTATTCGAATAAGTAAATTGAAAATGGAAGGTTGAGTAGTATTTCATACCTTGTGGTGAAAAGATCATTACACCTCCTCTAGCACCGTACCTTCTCCTTAAATCGTCAAAGAACAAATTCCATACTTTATTAACATCCTTATTTTTCTGGCTTGGTGAGGCTAGGGATGGGTAGCTTTTCCTTATGTAGACAATAAATTCCTAAATCATTTTCTTCCATCTCCCTATATGGATCATAACCATGCCTTTTGTGAGCTTAATCATCAAGTTTCAGATCAATAATAGTCCCCACCTTGGTGTCTGATTCATAGGTGTCTAGACAATCTTCCCATTCAAACACTACACAATTAGCATTTATCAGACTTGGCACATGGGTTTCAATGTGAAAATGTGCTATTGTTTTCAATATAATAGTGACCTTAGCTCCATACCTCATCCTAAAAAATATGTGGGACCAATCTACCAACAAGTACATGCCAATCTTGGCTGTGAAATCCCTTGAAAGGCACAAATAAAATGGTTATGGTAAGTCAATATTGTAAAATTGTGACATTCAGGAAAGCATGGAGTGTAAGGCTTAGGTCTTTGATCACTTCGACTATGCCTATTTTTTCCCCCTCCAGTTGCACTTATCCCTTCAATACTGGCTCGTATTCTAATCCGAACTGATCATCTATCTATTTTGGAATTACTGAGCTACTTGCCCCCAAGTCAATCATGCAATTGTGTACTAACTTATCTCTAACGATCAACGAGACATAGAATGGTAGAGGCTTCACATTATTACTTGGATGACCTCCTCCTTGTTGGATTGTGTTAGTAAGAACCCTCTCTTGATTTCTAGATGATTCATTAGAAGTGAACCAATTTTCCATAGCTGCTTGTAATAAATCTTGCTACCCTGGAATTGCCAATGATTCCCACATGGAAATACTGGTATTAGTCTTCTTCATCTAATCAATGATATTAAATGGAGATGAGTTTTCCTTTTGTTGTCCCTTGATGGGAATGACCTTTTCCAGCATTTGGAATAGTCCATGAGCTGCCACAACTATTACCCTAGACTGATTCTACACATTTGGGGCCACTACAACAGTTTCCTTTGGATGGTTTTGTGTATTAGGAGTTTTATTTGGTCTGTTGACTCCTTGTTATATAGGAGTGAGCTGAGAAAAAAATGGGTTAGATGATTGTCCCTCCTCTATGTTCCTTTTATTCGATCTTGTGTTGAAAGCTACACCCTAGAAAGGAGGTTGATTGATTCCACAAAATTATTCTATTTTCCTATTGAACATTTTGGTTTCTATCGGAGAAGCCTCTTGTTGACTTACCTACTACTGATTTTCCTCTTGACTCGTCTCTTGAGGTATGCTAATGGTTTGCACCACTAGAGCCTAATTTTATGGGTCGTGGAAGTATATTGTTTGATCATAAGGTTGGCCATATGGAGGGTACCATTCATACTCTTGTGCCATGTTGTTCTGGACTGGAACTAGAACCCTTGATGTTGGTGCTGTATTAGGATTGTATGGTCGGAACTGTTTAACAGGAGGAGGTTGCCCTTGATTCCGATTGGCAGCTTGAATAGGTGGCTTATTCTGCTGATATATGGGCCTAGCTTAATACTGAGGTTGAAAGGGTCTAAATTTTTAAGCCTGTTGCCTCTTGAGTGCCACTATTTCATTCCCAAAGGTTTGATGCCCCTTGACTACTTATTGAAGCACTTTCTTTAGTTCATGAAATTTAAGTGAATTTCCTAAAGAAGTGGAAGCCTCATCATTGCTCTGATTCCTAGGGACCGGGACATGGGTTATTTCAGGTGCTTGACTGGTAGAGGGGTTTCCCAGTTATGGATATAGTGGCATAGTTGTCCTAGGTACAAGATTTCTTACTTGAATACAATATTTCTCCTCTCTGATAGCTATGTCATATGCCCATGACAGTGTTGTTCCCCCCATCAATTGTATCATCATAGATAAGTCCAAATTTAGAGCCCTTAAAAAGTAGAGGAACACACCTTCTGCTGCTAGCCTCATGATAATCATAATTTGGTCCCATGTCTGCTGGAATCCAAAGTTTAAATCATCCATCTACTCACTAGCGGCCCTCTTGATTGTTGTCAATTGTTCCAATAAAGACATATTGTTTTCCCTTTCTCTGAATTGGTTACAAAGGGATGTGTATATTTGATCCCAATTTGTAATGGACCCCGTTGCTAAGCTCCTGAACTAATACAAAGCCTTTGCTTTGAAAGTGGAAGCCAAAAATTTGACTGTAACATCCACTTCATTAATCTCATGAATAGTATAGATATTTGCAATATCTTTAATATGGTCAGCAAGAGTTGTATGGTTTTCCCATGTGAAGTGGGGAATATTTTTTTATGCTACGATCAGAATAGGGTTCTGGGCATTGAGGGAAAGTGGAATACTCCTGTGAAGTTGACATAGGGATTTGGCGGTCCTTGCAGTGGCTACTAATGTGCCATCCTGATTGGCCTGAGAACCCTAGTTGATTGAAGGAAGGGTCTACTTGGCGAAGGGGTTGATAAGGTTCTATTTTGTGGAGATGGAGACCTTTGTAGTCTTCTTCATCTCCTTCCTCTACATGGGGATAACTGTAAATACTCAAAGAAACCTTCTCTTGCTCTGGACCAAGTTTGGATCCTTCTCATGTACGTGGGCCACTAGCACTATTGAAACTAGTTGAAATCTGACCCTAGGAGTCTCCAGATGCGCTGTAACAAAGCCTCCAAAGGCTAAAAATTCACCAAGATACACATCCAATCTTGATAAATATGGAAAAATTGACCTCTTTCCTATCGGGCGTGCTAAAATTATTACTAACAACTTATAGTGCCATTGATTGCTAGTGATTTGTGTGTGAGGTAATCATTGTAACCTGCATAAGATGGGATTATCATGCAATGTGGGACCTTGCAAGTAGGATAATCCTTCAGAGAAATCCAACTTCTACTAACCTAGTGCCAAATTTTCCAAAGTATAGAGAATGGAAAACTAAGTTAATCTTACCCTAATGCTTTCAAAGGAGACATGGATAGAAGAATACGTAAAAAGTAAATCTACTCTAAGGGAAGGTGATGCACCAAGAAAGGGTGAGACAATCTGAGTGAGTGAAAAATAGGGAGTAAATAAAGTGGGAGAAGGTAGATGGAGGTGCCTTTTTCTGAGACAATATTCAATTCCATATATTCATAAAACACAACAAATTAAAGATCCTGCAAAGAGATAGAACATACACAATATACCCACAAATATAATGGGAGGCAAAAGATGCAATATAATTGAAATTAGGGAAATAAAAGCCATAAAACATCAATTTTATTGCTAAAAACATGCACAATCTACTACAATATAGACATAAGGTAAAATCCTTCACAAAATACCAAAATTCAAGGCCTTTAGCTCACAACTCTGGAACAATTTTGATAGAGTTCCTTTACATTACAGAAAGTATCCCCTCAAAATGAGGTGGATTGTATAATATATAGGTAAATTTATACCACCAACCAGCATGATGCATGAAAGAGGTATGAGGAACCATATGATTTTGGTAATTTACTTACACGGGCAACCATGTGCACCATACTTGATTAAATCTAGTTATTGAGCTATTATTTACCCACCTACCTTTGCATGGCCTGTGACTTGTCTAATCGTGTTGTTCATACAACCATGTTGAGTTGGATGGACATCCAAACTCATGGGCCATATAGATTTCTCCAAGGAAACAAATGATTGCCCCACGAGCTATCCTTTATATCTGGGTTAGATGGTTGTTTAACCATGATTCGTATAAAATGTGAGTAGGCTGTCTAACATTATTTCCGTCTAACCTTGGGGGTTGGATGTCTATCTAACTTGTAGACAATACATCCCTATGGTGGCTACCCAACTTGATGATTGCCATTCAAAAACCATGAGCCATTCAGCCTGGGGATTGGACGATCATCTAATCCTGTGCCATACACTTGCCACTAGTCCATCTTGGTAGCCATCTAATCCTGGATTCCGTATGCCATCCAACCTAGAGGGTTGAATGACTGTCTAACCCAAGGGGTTGGATGACCATCTAACTTATTCTGTACCTAGGGTTGGATGGTCATCCAACCCATGGGTCGTCTAACCCAACATCCAACCCAGGGGGGTTGGATGACCATCTAACCCTGACTTACAACCATTAGCCAACCACCCATACCAACTAGCCACCCATCCAACCCTATGTCATCCAACCATTTGGGGTTGGATGACCATCTATCCTTGGGCCGTTCGCACTTCCTCAAACTTAGATGATTATGTAATAAACCTAAACATCCAACCCACCATTCTTTGTGGATTGCCAGCTTGCCACGAGTTAAGACCAACTCGACTAAGCTAAATCACGTGATGTCTTTCTCTTTTAAGGGGGGTTGAATTTGACAGTCATCCACACATCACAAGCCTGTAATTCAAATCTTGAATAGGTTATCCAAATTTTTAGGGGTGAAAATTTGGGATAACATGTGCACAAGCACTTCTTCTACTGAAAGAAAAATTATTCCTACCAACAAAACAATGTGCAACAACACTTGGAGGAATTGAAAATCCTAAACTAATATGTACAATAGTGATATTTTGCTTAGTAATAGTGCTTGATATAGATTCCATTGACTAGAATTTGTAGTTCTTCACCATCTAACTTAGCGAGTCAGAAAGCATTGCTACTTTTACACTCCATGATCATGTAGGGACCACTCCATATAGCATCAAATTTGGAATGCTTGCCCAAATTTTCCTGATCTCCATCCCATTTAAGAACCAAATCTCCTTCTTGGAATGTTCTAGCCTTCACCTTCTTATCAAAGGATCTTTTGATCAAGGCTTGATCTTTCTGCATGCTTTGCATTACATACTCTCTTAGATCTTTCAACTCCAGGAGCTCTGCATACTTGACTTCCATGGGCCCAAACACTGATAATTTCAGCTGCTTGAAAAGCTCCAATGCTGTCAATTCAAGTGATATGGGAAACCTTGCCTCCTTTCCATAGACTACCTTATAAGGAGAGCTTCTTATTGACCTCTTGGGTGTAATCCTATCATCCCACAAGGCTGATTTTAGCTTGGTGTGTTATGTTCTTTGGTTCTCATCCAAAGCCTTTCTTATGATCCTCATAAAATTCTTGTTTGTGGAATCGGATTGACCATTACCCTGGGGGTAATAGTTTAAGGAAGTGCTTAGATATATCCCATTCATAATAGCAAACTTAGTGATCATTGTGAAAAGGAACACTAGATCATTGTCTGATATAATAGTAGCTGGGACACCAAATCTGGTCACTATTCCCTCATAGAATTCCAAGATGCTTGATTCATTTGCCTCTTTGAGTGCTACCACCTCAGTCCACTTGGTGAAATAATCCATTGCTATTAGAATCCACTTGTGGCTTTGGCTTGAGGTCAGATTAATGACACCAATGAAGTCCAATCCCCATTGTATGAAAGGTTGGTCTACTGAGATTGGATATAATGACAGTGCTTCCAACTTCTCCTTGCCTATGAATAATGCACATTTCTTACACTTATTGATTCATACATAACAATCCTTAAACAATGTGGGCCAATAGTAACTAGCTTTCATGATCTTGAGAGCCATTACTCATGGAGAAAAATGACCTTCAGCTTCTCCATCATGGAACTCATACAACATCTTTTCAATCTGATTTGTTGGAACACACCTTAGAAGAACTCCATTCACATCCTTCTTAAACAAGATGCTGTCAATAAGAACATATGGAATGGACTGTAATCTAAAGAATATTCTCAAATCTGGAGGGCATATACCTGTTTGAAGATAATCCACCATGTCTTGAGTCCAACATGGAGTGGGTACACATCTAGCTAGTTGTTCTTAATTGTTTTGCAACACTAGGACTTCTTTTTTTCATCATTTAACTCAACATGTTAATTGGAAGCAAGCTGCTCACATAAGCATTTGCCATGAACTATATTGGTCACCTTGATTTATATGTCATATTCCATCACACGAGTGATCCAATCTGCCCTTTTCTCATTCAATTCCTTGTTCAGAAGAAATTATTTGACCCCAGTATGAGACAATAACAATTGAATCTTATTATTTGAGACTAAGTCTAAAATTCTTCAAGATTCTTATTACATTGAGGACATGCTTTTCAATAAAAAAAGTACTTCATCTCATAGTCTTCCAAGCTTTGATTGAAGAGAGCTATGGGATGCTCCGAACCTTATTTATTTAGCTGTACCAAGATAGCTGAGATTGTATCTGACCCACCAAAGGCATACATGATGAATTTCTTTGAAAAATATGGAATAATGAGAGTTAGGGACTAAGATATTGCATGTTTGATCACCTCAAAAATATCCTTTCCCTCTGTTGTCCATATGAATGCCATGATTTTCTTAAACATCATAATCAATGGTTCAAAAAGGGTGGAAAAATTAGGCATGAACCTTCTAACGGAGTTGATCCTCCCCAAAAAACTCTAAAGAGCTTTCTTGTGACCAGGAAAAGGAAGTGCTTAGATAGATTTAACTCTTTTAGGATCGATGGTTAGTCCCTCCTTTGAGACAATGTGGCCTAATAGCTTTCTTTTGTGAGTCAAGAATATACATTTTTTTGGATTCAAAGAAAATTCAAATCTCCTGCATCTTTGGAAAACTTGCCTGAGGTGAAAGAGTCGATCTACTGCATTTTTTGAGAACATAGTGATATCATCAAGACAGATAAGCACTATCTTGTTGATTATCCCTTTAAATGCCATATCCATAGCTATCTAGAGTGTAGATCTGACATTTGACAGTCCAAAAGGAATTTTATTATAAGCATACATGCCCCACTTTATGGTGAAGGCTGTCTTGAACTGGTCTTCTTCCTTCACCATTATCTAGTTATAACCTGAGTAGCCATCCAACAATGAGAATCTCTCTGAACCAACTACTACTTGCAATATTTTCTCCATGGAAGGAAATGGATAGTGATCCTTGAGTGAAGCTCTATTTAAATCATAGAAGTAAACACACAATATGATTTATTTGTTTCTCTTTCTCAATGGTACCAAGTTTTCAACCCAACTTGAATGCTTGATTGGAAAAATGATGTTAGCCTCTATGAGTTTGTTTGATTATTTTCTCTTCAGAGGTTCAATGTGAGGATTCACCGACCTTTGCTTCTACAAGATGGGTTTGGATTCTAGATTCAACTCAATGGTATGTTGTGCCAATCTTGGATCAAATCCTCCCAAATATTTATAATTCCAAGCAAATATATCCAAAAAATCTTGACAAAGTTGGATGAAATAGAATTTTTCTTAAGGAGTACATACTTTTCCAACTCTGAGAACTTTGTCTTCCTCAGTTGCAATTGGTTCCAAATATTCACCCTTGACTTGAATGTTTGCTTTCTCTTTTCAGAACTGGTCATTGGGGTTGAAGATTAACTCTAAGGTCACTAAGCCTTTTGGGAGTTTTTTTTTTCTCAACTGAACCACCTAATCACAATACTGTTTCTCTAATCTATCTTGATTTCTGGTGGAAAAATCAACTTCTTCTTACAAGAAATTTATGATTTGTTGTTCATTTTTGAACAATTTCTAGGTTGTGTTGTTGTCCAGAATAGCTGGCCTTTTAACCAATTTGATATGAGGTTGAGTTTGATCCTTTGTGATACTATCAACAATGTCAAATGCCGCCCTAACTATTGCAAGATTGTCTGCAACATCATCCTTTTTTCCTAGAATGGAATTGATATTAAAAGCTTCAAAGTATTCAATGAGATCCCATACCCAATTCTTATAGCTCCTTAGCAGATCATTTTTAGCAGTGTTGAGCCCTCTAACCTGATTTACAACCAGCTCACTATCTCCAAAGACTTGCAAGTTCTTGATACCCTTTTTCCTTTCCTAATGTAATCCATGGATCAATGCCTCATAGTAAACTATTTTGTTTGAACAAATGAATTGAAAGTGAAAAGTTGAGAAGTACTTTATACCTTAAGGTGATACAAACATGGCTCCTCCTTCATCATCTTATCTACTCCTCGACCCATCAAAGAATAACTTCCATGCTTCATTATCATCTTTGTTATCTGGTTTGGTGATGCTAAGGAGAGGTGGATTTTATTCGTGCAAGAAATAAATTACCAAATCAATCTCTTCCATCTCCTTGTATGGATCGAAAGCATGCCTCTTATCCAACCATTCATCAAGAGTCAAGTCTGAAATTTTCCCAACCTTAGTATTTACTTCCTGAGTGCTTGGGAAATCTTCCTGATCAAAAGCTAAGAAATTTGCGTTGATTGGGCTTGGTACATTTGGTTCAATATGAAAGTTTGCAATAGGTTTAAATATGATTGTATCCTTAGCTCAATATCTTGTCTTGAAGAGCATGTATTGCCAATAAGTAGAAAGGTAGCCTCCAATCTTAGCGATGAAGTCTCTAGACAAACACAAAGTGAAGAGTGGAAATAATTCTATGACTGATACATCTTATAAGACTGTGAAATCGGGGCATGCATGTAATATAAGGCTCAATTATTTGATTACTCCAACTTTTCCAACTACTTTCCCATAAATTTACACCACTCCCTTTGACACAGGCTCATACTTAAGGCCCAACTAATCAACTATTTTTTTTGGGCATGACAAAACTACTTGCTCCTGAATCAATCATGTAATTGTGTACAAGATTTCTTCCAATAATTAGAGATATATAGAATGGAGGAGGATTCATATTTTTACCTTGTTGACTACCTTGACTCCCTTCTTATTGAGTTACATTGGTGAGCACCGTTTCGTGATCCTTGGGTGGTTCTTTTGATGCTGACCAATTTTCCATTATTGCTTGCAACAGATCTCTTTGGCTCGGGATTGCTAATGAATCCCACATTAAGATGTTTACATTTGATTTCTTCATTTTATCTATTATATTGAAAGGAGATGAACTGTCCTTCTACTTCCCCTTGCTTGGCATAATTTTCTTTTGCACAAGAGCTTCTATAACTGGTACATGAGTTAGTATAAAAGGTGGTTTGGGCCGATTCTGCACCTTTGGAGCTACACTTGGATTTCTAACTCCTTATAGAGTGATAACAAGCTGAGAAACACTTGGATTGGATGACTTCCCTTCCCCTAAATTCCTCTTCTTAGACCTTTTTTGGCTGCCACACATTGAGAAGGGGATTGATTTATACCACATTAATCCTTAGCTTGCCAGTTTACAAGCGTAGTTTCACTTGGAAGAGCTTCTTGCTATTGATTTTCTTCTTGATTTGTCCCTTGAGACACACCAACTATTGTCACCATTAAATCTTGATTTAGAGCACTATTGAAACATGTTTCCTAATTGTGAGGTTGATTACATGGGAAACACCATTCATAATCTTGTGCCATATTGTTTTGAGTTGGAACCAAGGCCTTGGATTTAGAGGCAACATAAGGATTATAAGGCCGAAATGGTCTATTTGCAGGGGTTGTCCTTCGCTCTGATTAGCAGCTTGTGTAGGTGGTCTATTTGGTTGATATGGAGGTCTATTGGGTTGGGCTTCAGGCTGATAAGATCTAAAATTTTCTGCTTGTTGTCTCTTAATTATTACCAACTCATTGCCTAAGTTTTGCAATTGTTTCATGACCTCCTAGAGTCCATTTGAGGTGCTAGAGGAGGAGGTAGAAGCTTCGGTATAATTCTAATTTTTTGGGGTAGGAATGGGAGATAATGTAGGTACTTGACTATAACTTGGATTTCTCATTTTTGGATAAAGAGGCATAGGTTGCTTAGGTGCGAGTTTACCAGCTTGAATTAAACAATTCTCTGCTCTAATAGCTATGACATAAGCCGTGGGTAATATTGTTCCTCCCATAGAAAGTATCATCATGGTTATATCAAAATTAATATCTTTTAGAAAATATAGAAAAATGCCTTCAGCTACTGGCTTGATGGTAATTGGAATATGTATGTACCCAAAATTGTAGGGTACTGCGCTGCCAGAACAACGTAACACGCTCCCCAATGATGATACAGGTCTCCTCGCAAGGTGTTCGGGATCCAGAAAATCTCTCCAAGTATGTGTTAACATCTCGCATGCCCCGTTTAGCCCCCGCATGCTTTGTTTTTCCATTTTCCCCTCTTTTTCTTGGCCTTCTGCTCTTCAGTGATGAAACTACCGCCCTACCTAGGCAGCGGTCTCGTGACCGCCGCCCTGAACAGGGTAGCGGTCCTGTAACCGCTGCCCTGCTTAGGGTGGTGGTCATTTACAAATTTTCCAGAAAGCTCTTTTAAACACGACTCACGTAAAAATCAACGATTCACCAGCTTTTTTCCACCGCCATAAGCTTGCATTAATGATTCTGGTTCCCTAAAATAGTGTTTTGCCATTGTTTATAGTTTAAGAGTTCTATTTGGTTTTTACCTTGGGTAAATGCAAATGCTATAAATAGTTGGCTTGTGCTCAAGCAAATGGCCCCTCAAATTTGCCTCTGAATTTCTCATTACAATAGATTAGTCTTTCATTTTGCTTAGAATTCCTAGTTTCTTTCATTGCATGCTTAGTTAGTGTCGTTTTGCTGTTAGTAAGCCACATATCCATCTTGTGAAAATGATATTGACATTTTATCCAATCCATTGGAGTAAAATTACATGTGTTTTCAATAGGAAGCCATTAAAGTTGTAGGTTTTGCTCTTCAAACATGATAGTTTCAGGGTCTAGACGTTTTATATTGCATGACTCGCAATAAATCCCACTAGGAATTGCATAAGCCAAGATCTGTACTCTTGCGCTATCCCTCTCCTACTCACATTGTATTCAGTCTGTATCTTGAGCTGCCTTTGTCCCAATATCTACTTCTTTTGATGCTAGAATTACACGCTTTTCTGGATCCATGTGAACACAAAGGAGAGGATATCACACTGAGGGGACAAGATCACACACACTATTGAATTCACCATTGTTCTACAGAATCCAAGTTCTAGCTTTCAAAGTTCTAAATTAGAAACATATCAAATAGAGTAGTTAATCACTTTATTTCAGTCAATTTTACTTTCGGTATTGCTGGGGAAGCTGTGGGGATTGATAGTTTCTAAGAGACTATGATTCATTCCTCACTTCTGAGGTAGGATCGAGAGTCTTGCAAATAGACTAGATCAAGTATTTCATTATTTAGAATAGATTCACAGCTGCACAGACAAATATCTATACTCGGTTATCTTGTTTATTTTAATTTGTTATTCTAAATCATCAATTTCTAGATATATTAAATAGTTACTCTTTAAATTCGTTTGAATAGTTCATCAGAAAATAAAAAAATAGAGAAATCATATATGCTATAGATATACTTAACGTAGTTAAATTTCACTTTGCTGCAGTTAATTTTCATTGTTGCTTTTGTATGACAATCACGGGACCTAGAGAACCCAGGGAATACATATTCGAGCCAATCATGCCCCAACCCAATCTTGTCATAGCCATAACTGATATAGATCAGAATCTCAGGATCCAAGTCTTCCAAACAATGGTAAACTTGCAACAAATCAGTTTCCAACTGCACAGGTTAAACATAGAAGACGACCGAGCACACACATTTTGGTCAAATCAACAAAACTACAGATTATCTTAGATTTATATCTACATGACTGTAGAAGGGTTTGAAAGAGGGTAGAAATTTGATTATGATCCTTTGGTTCCACAGCCAAATGCATGAGACACTCTCACAGATATAGATACCAGCCTAAGAATCCAGGTTGCACGAACTCCTGTAAGATATTCTGAGAAGATCACACAGTTATTGATTCTGAATATAGAAGCTGAGAAAGCATATGATTACTGGATACTAGGGATTAGGGACTGATTCCATACATGACCATAGCAGGACCGCAACAACCACAAAACTACGGTTGTGACCCACAAATCCCACAGCCCAACGAATCCATAGGTGATGTTGGCCTATGTACACTAGTATTTAGACCTATTCCACTTCCACCTATCATTATCGAATAGTTATCCTGGTTAGACATAGCAGCTAACAAAGCTAAGGAGTTTTGGAGTAGGCCAGAGAATCACCCATAGAGTCAATTATACCATTTTCCCTATGACCTTATCTGGAGATATACACGAAACTATTTCAGGACATTTTCCACGTATTCCACAACCTATAGACCGAATCATGCCAGAGCTCAATATTGATTGGAGCCTTCAAGCAGTCATCCTTGTTGATCGATCTATCACACCAGTTCAAGTTAGGAGGGCCTTCTTTGCCTTAGATTCACAATTTCCACTAGTGCATGTCGAAGAAATTAGATTACCTAACTAGTTTGTCTATATCCCAGGCATATTCCATCCCTACCGGCTGTCTCGGCACGACCTCGGGAGGTCGGGTGTGAGGAAGAGTTACTTGTCGATTCCCAAGCTCGCTTGTCACTTTTCTGTCGTACAAAATTGGTGAACCCAATGTGAAGCTTTCTACTTGCTGGTCTGGAGTCAGATTTCTACTGGTTCTTTCAAATTAAAAGTGACTCTTTCATCTTTATTACCTCATCAGCTTTCACCATCATCGTCGCTCCTTCCCATTATTCTGCAGGTATTCATATACCCCCCGAATATGTCAGGATTTGATGCATATGGCAGACCCCTCTTAGGTCTTGAGGCATACTACGCCCAACAGAATAGACAATCATCACCCTCACTCTTAGTATGGGGTGATAACTACTCAACTAACAAGTTGTCAACACAAACTCTGAAGATTAGATATAACTCATCCTTACGAACAGAGGAGTTGGATCAGTTCTCTCAAACACGGCAAACAGAGCCTTCAGGTTCAAACAATATGAAGCTCACAGGAGAGTCTAGCTCATCTCCTCAGGTACTACTTAGACCACAAATTAGTAGACAATCTGACCCGTACCTAGGTTTAGATGATGAACATTTGGTATGTTATGTTAGGAATGAACAACGTTCTCGAAGTATGTACCCACCTGTAGGAGGTTTACAAACACAAATCGAGGTCTATTTTCAAGAAAATACCTCCATGCCACTACATATAGGAAATGCCCTCGGGGAAACTTGGCAAGGTAGTGATCAATTCATAGCAGGATATCACATGCCTATATAACACCATGATGTACAATAGACGCCGCCAAGGCAAAGTATCAGGACTTCACCAAATGAAGTCATTTCAACTCTAGTAGAAAAGGTTAGGGGGTTAGAAATTGCCCAAGCAAGTCAAAATTCTCAATTCATGTAGGAAGGAAGTCCTAATCCTCCACACCATCCTAGCCAGATAGACCTCCTCATAGGAGTAGGTACGTTAGCATGACTCCTCAGTATTAAAAAAAAATGCTGATTAGAACCACCATTTCCAACACCGTTCCAATACCTCCTGGTCTAGTACAAAATAATCCATTCTTGGACAATACCCCTTCATACTTAAACATGTACTCCAAATTACCGCAAGGGGATATGTTCTCCTCTCCCGGTATTTTTACTCAACCACAGGGGTTCCCTTATGCTCCTACCAATGCATATGCAATGCCATATCAACAACCCATTCCACCGCTGCTCCATCAGCAAGCACCATCAATGGTCGAAACCTATGCAACAGGGACATATTCAAAATACTTAAAAGAACCCTTAGATTTCACCGTACAAAGCATCATGCTTCCAAGACCTCTTCCTGAGTTACTTAAGTACAAAGGTGAGGGAGATCCGAATGCACATATCAAGGCTTACTCTACAACCATTTGAGAATTACTCCCTTGGGATGGGGTTGTTGCTAAAATATTCCTAAAAACCTTGGAAGGCATCGCTCTCAACTGGTATTATAGAATACCTAAGGCTTCCATCCATTCATTCAAGAAACTCGTTTCAGAGTTCATCAAGGCATTTGACATGAACAAACTATTAAGAATAGGAATCAGGGAATTTTTACACATCAAGCAAGAACACAATGAATCTGTCGCCCATTTCATCCAGAGGTGGCATACAGTTCTTTATTCTTCAGCAAGAGCTCCAAACATGGATAAGATGGAACTATGTGATTTATTCCTTCATTCTCTTAGCAGAGAAATGAAGGAAGAAGTCTAGAAGTTCCCACTAAGAACTTACAATGAAGTACTTGAAAGTGCTCTCCGAATAGATCAAGCGGCAATTGATAGTGGCTGCAAAACATATGGAGCAAACGGGAGGTTAATCACCTCCAACCAGAACACTACAACTTATCCTACTACCACGAATGTCAATCAAGGACCTAAAGTCCTTAATAAAAATCACGGCGTAACAACGGATGGAGTAACTGATCAGGCTAGAAAGACAAACGTTGTGAATACTCCACCACAAATAAACGATCAACGAAACAACAACCTTACCCCAACAATCAATGTAGTAGATTTTAATCATCCACATCAACAATAACAACGATGGAAAAACCTTACACAGGGTTCAAGCCAAAGCTCAACTGGTTATCAAAACCAGAATCAAAATCAAAAATAGCAAATGCAAAACCTTAATAGGCAATGGTTTGGTCAAAGTTTTGGGCCACAATACGCACCAAACCAACAAAATAGGAATTACAATCCTAATTCGTATTGTGGTTTCCACAAAATTTAGGGCCATGACACTAGAACGTGCCGTGACTACAATAAATTCATTCAACGCTTGCTAGAAGAACAAAGACAACTTTTCATAGATATGTTTTTGGCAGATCCTATGTCCCCAGCATGAAATACTTTTGCAAGGGTGGTTTCCCCTCAAAACGCACCCCTCAAGATCTTCAATGATCCACTTCCAAATCACGATAACAATAGGCTAAATCTAACTGGGACAAACAAGAGCGTAATGATAGGAAACAATGATCATGAAGCTTCAACTTTGCTAAATCCATTAGTTGTGCCACAATTAGGAAGTCCGCCATGACCTAAGATAGTTGGCTTAGTGGAGTTAGATGCCGAATTACCCATAGAGGCTGTAACAAGGACACGAGAGTATTCCTCTCAGCCAAGTCCAAGCCACTTGCCAGGGACAGATAACATCCAACAAATAGTAGCAAAACTTGTGGGTGCCTATGATTTAATTAATGACCTAACAAAAACCTTCTCGCACATTTCATTTTTAGACTTACTAAAGAACTCTCCTGCTCACAGGGCCGCTCTTTTAGAGGCATTAGGTTTAGGTCATTTAATTAATATCACCCCACCTCCTGAAACATAGGTAAATCACATAGACTTTGATGTTCATCCTCCAGGGTAGGTGAATAAAGATGTCGAATTCATATTCAAAATAAACAAAATGCTGACGGATGTTGAGATCGCACACCGAGGTGATCTAGCCTTACATTTGTAAGTATGGATTTATAACAACTATGTAAAGCGTGCAATGGTAGACGATGGGGTAGCGGTCAACATAGTCCCCTTCTCTTTCCTTCAAAAGCTAGGGTATGGAGAAACAAATTGTTCCACAACTCGAAACACACTAAGAGGCTATGATAGCCTCCACCTCAATTGGAACTATAATATTACCGGTCACCCTAGGACCCAAAACCATCTTGACTAAGTTTTATATTATAGATCGGTAAACTAACTATAATATGATCCTCAACCGACCATGGATACACCGTATGAAGGAAATCCCTTCTATGCTATTTCAAGAAGTAAGGTTCTTGCATTTAGGAAAAGTGTTCATAGCCAAAGGTGATCCAAATCCATTCGATTTACACCTAGCTGACTTAAAGAATAGACCAGGCGTGCATTCGGAGTTTAAAATCCCAAAAAACCAACTTAATAAACCTACCAATGCAAAACTAGAAGAAAAGTTGGTACCTACGACAAATCTTGAAACTATGAGCCTAGCCAAGGCAACCCCAACACCCAAAAATGAGGCTAACACTGTAGAAATAGTATCATTAGGAACTACTGCAAAAATTGTTGAATTATTAGAACAGGATCTACCAATGCTCCTACCATTTGATTCTGTAGGCGTGGGATATTCCCTAGGTGTCGGTTCTCTCCCAGCGGTAGATCTCTACATGGTAGAGGTAGAAGATGTTAACACAACAAATATCCCAACATCTATACTCCCAGCTAAATATTGGACTCTCCATTTTGATGGAGCTAGATGTTGTTATGGAGCTGGGGCAGGTATAATCCTTACTTCTCCTTAGGGAAGAGTTCTACCATTTGCCTTCAAACTAAATTTTGAATGCACAAACAACGGCATTGAGTATGAAGCCCTCCCCCTTGGCCCCATCTTAGCTAAGAGAATCAGTGTAGATAACATCATAGTGTTAGGAGACTCGCAATTGGTAGCAAACCAAGTCTCTGAAGTATATGCAACTAGATCCGAGCACTTATAACTTTACAAAATAGCTGTATTAGATTTAAGCAAGGAGTTTGACTTCATATCAATTGAAGCAATCCCACGAGAGAAAAATCTTCTCACTGATTCAATAGCAACCTCAGCATCACGCTTCACTCCAAACAATGAATTCCAAGATACCTGTTTCATGGTGTCCCTTCGTACCGAACCATTGGTAAAAGCAATGTCAAGCCCTCTTTTAATGAACAAAGATGAGGACAAATCTACTATCCTAAAACACATTGATAGTGATACAACCACTCTGAATTACTTAAACGCCTACACGGCATTACATCTCTCCCATCACATGATAGATGTGTCCTTAATCCCGCATTCGTCTTCCTACTTCAGAAATCCTATGATGGAACTTCCCCCACAAAAGAAGCTTAGCATATACTCAGTCGAGAATGGAGATGATTTAGATTTACCTCCAGCCCCACCTGAGTTTGAAGAAGGTAACGCTTCTTTAATCGAAGAAACAATTGATATTAACATCGGAACAGAGGATGAACCAAGGATCTTAAAACTAGGATCCTCATTAACTCCATCAGAAGTAGAAATACACACTCGAATCCTCAAAGAACATCAGAAGGCTTTCACATTTAGTTATAAAGAAATGACAGGAGTTGCACCACACATTGTGGTACATAACCTCATCACTAAATCAGATGCAAAGCCAATTAAACAAAAATCGAGACCAATGAAACCTAAGGTAGCTCTCATGGTGAAAGAGGAGGTGATAAAGCTCCTCCAAGTAGGATTCATCAAACCAGTCGATTACTCTCAATGGGTATCTAATATCATTCCCGTTCTCAAAAAAAATGGGAAGATACACATCTGCATAGATTTCCGAGACATTAACAAAGCATGTCCTAAAGATGACTTCCCGTTGCCATCCATTGATGTCATTGTTGATGCAACAGCTGGATTTGAACTTTTGTCTCTCATGGATGGATTCTCAGGATACAATCAAATCAGAATATCTGAACAAGATCAAGCTAAAACCATGTTTATAACTCCTTGGGGAACCTATTGCTATGTTGTTATGCCATTTGGTCTCAAGAACGCTGGTGCTACATACCAACGAGCTATGACATATATATTTCACGATCTTATTCATAAAATTGTGGAATCCTATGTAGATGACTTGTTGGCTAAGGCCAAGAAGAGTTGTGACCATCCGGAATTACTTCGCGTCATTCTTTCACATCTGATAAAATACGGAGTCACGCTAAATCCAGAAAAATGCATCTTTGGTGTAACAGGAGGGAAGCTCCTAGGTTACATTATATCATCACACAGGATCGATGTTGACCCAACCAAAATTTGGGCTATCCTCGAAATGGTCCCACCCTCGGATGAATCTGGAATCAGGTCATTTCTCGGAAAGCTTGGTGCAATCCAGAGATTCATCCCGGACTTAAGTTTCACCATTCATCCAATCAACAATCTACTCAAGAAAGACTATAGCATTGATTGGACCGAAGACTGTAATGAATCTTTCAACGTAGTTAAGCGTTTCTTGTTGTCACCACCTACGCTAATGCCACCTAAACCAGATCGCCCGTTAATTTTATATTCACGAGCTACCAATGTCTCGCTAGCCTGTATGCTAGCTCAAGAAGACGATGACAAGAGAGAACACGCGATCTATTTCATTAGCCGAACGTTGCTCGACTATGAAACACATTATACACAAGCAGAATGAGAATGCCTCGCTATAGTCTTTGCAACCAAACGCTTAAGACATTATATGCTAAATCAAGAAACAAGGGTCATGGTAAAAACGGACCATTTACAAACTTTCCTCACACAAGGGTCCTTGTCTAAGAAGGCTGGACGTTTTATAACCTTAATGGGAGAATTCAAATTAACATTTGTAAATCAGAAGTCCATTAAGGGACAAATCATCATGGATTGGTTAGCTGATAACCCATTAGATGGAGGCGATCTAGTAGATCTGGATTTTCCAGATGAGTGCGTATACTACATTGAAACCAGACTCCCTCCTATCTCTGAGTTTCCTTGGTACACTGATATCATTAATTATATCATGGGACCATACATATCCAGAAAGTGCTACTCCACAAAAAAGAAGGCGGTTACACATTTTCATAGCAAAATACGTCATTATAGAGCAAGTGCTCTATCGAAAAGCGTTCGATGGAATGCTTCTAAGATGTGTTGACACATAAGAATCCAAGAAGATTCTCCATGAATCTCACAGTGGAATGTGTGGGGGTCACTTCGGTGGCCATGCCACCACTTGTAAAATACATCGAATGGGCTATTTCTGGCCCACTCTAGAACACGACGCAGTAGAGTTTGTATGTAGATGTCATAAGTGTCAAGAGTTCTCCCACGAGATTCACATGCCCAACACAAGCTCTACAAACTGATTGCTACTTCCCATGGCCCTTTTCCACATGGGGCCTAGATTTGATAGGGAAATTCTCTCCCTTGTCCACAGACGGCCATAATTTTATAATCACAACCACCAAATATTTTACCAAGTGGGTAGAGGCTATGCCTCTTACTACTGTACCGGGTTCTATAATCGCCAAATTCATTTTGAACGAAATCATTTACAGGTACGGTGTCCTGCAAATCATTATCTCAGATAATGGAACTTATTTTAAGAATGACAAAGTTCATGAATTGTGCAATAAATTTAAAATAAGCCATCATACGGCTTCGTTATATTACCCTCAAGCCAATGGACAGGCTGAGGTGACAAACAAAACATTAAAAGCCATTCTCCTTGAAATGGTGAAAGAAAACAAACGAGATTGGCATTTGAAGTTATATCCAGCCTTATGGGCCCACCGAACCTCAATAAGAACACCAACAGGAGTGACTCCTTTCGTGCTAGTATTCGGGGCAGAAGCAGTTCTCTCGCTTGAGGTTGAAATACCCAGTCTCCGCAGTTCATTACAAGGGATCCTGGATGAAGACGCTTATAGAGAAGCACATCTTTTCCCAACTAGAAAGCCTAGATGAAGCTAGGTTAGATGCTAAACAGCGGCACCAGAGTCTATGCTGACTGGATGTGCTAGAAATTATAACAAGAAAGTCTATGAACGTGACATATATGAAGGTGATCTAGTTCTAAGGCTAGACAGCCAGATTGACAAAAAGACCGGCGAAGGAAGGAAGTTCCGGCCCAAATGGTTGGGCCCGTACTGAGTCATGAAGGACTATGGAAATGGGGCATACCTCTTATGTATGCTAGAAGGTGAGGAATTTGGTGAAATAGTCAATTCCCTACACCTTAAATGATTCTACGCGTAAGCAACTAGTGCTACTTGTATAGCTATATTTACATTGCATTTTCATTTAGTTAGGATCATTTTGTTCGCTTGTTTCGTACAAAATTGTGATCAAGGAATTTATTCTCAAAACAATTCATTACAAACTCATGATGTTGTTGGCATAAACATTCTAATCATACCTCCTCATTTCCATGATATCATCAGCTATTTCGGAGTCATTTCATCAAATAAAGCTAGATATGACAAGGTCTTACTGGTAACCATGCCAAGATCTGCGAGTTTATTCTCACTTTTAGTTTCTTCTTAGGATAGGTGTCTTACCTATGGTCTGTTCTAGAAGCTTCATGGTGTCACATCTATCCCGTATGTATATCTCTTTGGAAATAAGCACATACTGACATTTTACTCAAGTAAACAAGTCAAATATGGATCAAACATAAAATTTTAATTTTACACATTTCCTTGCCCCACCAACCTTTGGTGATGAGCTTGTGTCTCTTACTAGTGACATAGGGTTGGGAAAGGATGGAAATGCCCTTAATCGCCTATGCTTTGCCCATGGTGATAAACCCACGTTTCTTACTAGTAGCATGGGGCAAAGTGTAGGGGGTCATCTTGACAAACAAATGTAAAAGGTCATAAGCAAAAAATTCAAACCTTGAAGCTTTGAGTCAAAAATAAATGAATCAGATGTTCAAAATTCCAAAAGAGTTAAAAGCCTAATAACCCAGATTTTATCTACTATGTGGCCATCTACAGATCTAAGTCTAGATAAACCGCAAAGCAAGTTGCATCCCAAAACTATGAAGTCACTCAAGTGGAGTAAGCTTGTGGTATCCTAATTTGGTTCCTTCAAAGCTTTGTCTATCTTTCATCGATATCATTTCAACAAATTTCATAACTTGCGCCCTTCCCGACTCTCGGTGATGAGCCCTCGCATCTTACTAGTTGCGTGGAGTTAGGAGTAGGGGCAAGTTTATCTGCTCATTGTACCGATTTTTTCTTCACCACTTTGCCAAAACAAATATGAGGCATCCAAAATTGCTTATAGAAATTAAGATTCAGAATCACATTATATCTACATTACCATATATCAGCATCATGAAATACAAAAAGAAAGTAAACACTTACATCATTTGTTCTCCATTACATACATTTTAAAAGGCATACAAGCATAACATCATGATTTACATGAGGAAACTGGAAAGGAAACAAATCCATAAATACCAAGGGTTTTGATCCAAAAAATAATATATATATATATATAAATGATCAAAGTTTCTATACAATGCCATCATGCGCTAAGCATGGTCAAAACGCTCAAAGAGCCCGGGATATACAAAAGAATATATCATACAAAATCTAGGAGAGCCAAGTGGCTTCTCAATCCCTATGAGACCCCTCTGAAGGCACACGCCCATGCCTAGGACTCCAGCTACGCAGGCATTTTGAGTGCACGAAGGGCTCAGGATCCCGAGGGGTAGCCACAGTCTCGCCACGAGAATGACTCCTCATCAAGTGCTCGACTGTCCTATTGTAGACACCAAATTTGTGTCTTATGACCCCTTGTGACCCACATCTCATTTCACAACCTAACCTCATTACCTAAACTTTACACAATTATTTATTAATTACCTTGTAATTGATAAATCCACATCACCTTACCCACCACCTCACTTTGCCACCTCATCATGACCTAGCCCTAACCCTAAACTAACCTAATTAAGACCCATGACTTGGTCTAGACTCACATCCATAACTAATGCCTCCTTACTCGCACCCAAAGCCGACCTTCTAGCCACTTGACCAAGCCCGCAACTGATCTCTCGGGAGAAAAGCAGGGAAGGTGGGCTATTTTACTAAAAATAGCCTACTTTTTCCTTACCGATGCCAGTTCCTACTCGACCGCCGTCGGTTACGAAACCGCCATCGGTTCCCTGTAAATGGGCTCCCCAAACCAAAACAACGGATCAGAATTTCATTTTGGAGATCAGTCGAAGGATTTCTGGATCAACAGAGAGCATTGCGAGCGAGGAACAGAGTCCAGAACTTCACTTGACCAAGCAGAGACGCGTGAAGAAACCAGAAGAGTTGGCAGCCAAGGAGATCAACTTGCACCTTCATCAAAAACCAGTAAGTTACATCTTGCATGTCCTCCATTATAACATTTCTTATGCTTCTTGGATCTCAGCGCTCCTAAATCCATTTCTGAATCCATTATCCAACGTACCATTGCCTCTAACTATCATTCTTTAGTTTCTAACCATCCCATTTCCTAATACTATCCAAAAACCAGCCATTACAAACACCACAACCAGCCCAGAAGATCCTAGAACCCACCGGTATCGGTTATCAGTAACCGCCATCGGTTATAGGTAACCGACATCGGTTCCTTTTGATCAAAACCAGGAAAAACAGCCCTTCCCCTACCCAGTTCAGCCAAGCAATTTAATTGATATTTTACAGTCTTTTGTGTTAATTCACGTTAGCAGGGAAACTGACCACCTTCGAAAGGAAGTTTTACATTTCCTGGGCCCAAGGCAGTTTCCTCATTTATTGTTTAATCAAATCTTGTGGTCTTGTGTTCTTATTTGCAGGTAGTCCTTCCTAGACAAAAAGGAGTTCTCCACAGACAACCTGATCTTTCTCTACGGTACGCGCACATCATCTCGACATTCTACAGGTATTCCTCCTAACCCTAACCTTATCTGTTTCTAAAAGGAATGAAGCATTTTCCTAATGAAACATTTTGGCACGCCCGGTGGGACCCATTTTGGGTTTTTCTTTATTTATTGCTTGCTTTCAGTATAGGGAGCATACTTGCTGTTTTCTTCTTCTAAAAATATTCACGAGGTATTTTATTATTTTGGTAAAGGAACTTGCTTTGTTTTTGCATCTTGCATTAGTGAAAGTCATCTCTTTTGCTTCATCAAATATAATTTTCGATTTGGGTTTTAAAACACATGCATTGCATTCCTGCCTGTTGTTTTTCAATTCTAGTGAACATAGATTAAGTAACAGGTCGTACACGTGGGGGTGATATCCACGGTATTGACAGGAAATTAACCTTAGTTTCACTGCACAACACATACCGAATCACTTCACAATTAACACAACAGCTCAAACATCCCCCCTTTTCCGCGGTATTCCTCCGCCCGATTGAGGTAACCTTATAAGCCAAAACAAACTTGACATTTCCCCTAGGTCTTGTTGTTTAGGATTCTGACATCATCTTACGTCTAAAGGCATAAGCCCACGATAACTAAAATTAACCCTAGGGTTAGTCTCTAGATTTGCGTGTGCCTCTTGCTTGTTTTCAAATCCTGTTTTCTCTGTCATACTTTGTCTTCTGTGATCAATAAGTTGATGAACATACTCAACGTTGCTAAAATCAAATTAGCAGCCTTTTATATCTTCTTATCCTAGACTTTTGATACCGGCATTGGTTAAGGGACCGACGTCGTTTGATCTGTGATTGACACCGGTTACTAAACTGATATCGGTTACTGTTGATAAACCAGCAACTTGCCAAATTCACCATTCTGAGGTTGTTTTTGTTCTTGAGAGATTGAAACTTTCCTGTGTGTTCTGGTCTATGGTTGTCATCACTCGGAAGCAAGCTGCCGCCATGGTTTCACATGACTGCTCTGTGTCTTTGCCTGAATCACCCCCTTCACATTCTATAGGGAACCCTACGGACACCAGTGAGATCCCCCAAATTCCTGTAGGAGACAAGGACTTTGCCAAATTTCTGGATGCTAATCCCAGCGCTGTACAATACTATCTGTCTCATGCCCCTGACCGTACGCCTGATGGTCAGCTCCTTATTGGCATGCCTATTAGTATAGCTGCTCATTTAGCTCCCACTCCTCCTGATAATACCGCCTTGCTTCCTGCATCTCTAGCCCCGTCTCCCAATCCGACAGCTGCAGAGGTTCATACGACCCCGATTAGCTTTTCTTTTGTTAATCTTGGACCCCACGTATCGTTACCACCAACTGCCCCTACCTCATCTCTTTTGCAGACTGCTCCATTCATGACTTGCTCTCTGCCACCTATCCACACGAGCTTTCCTTCTCAAGCTCCACCTACCTTTTCATTCCCATACACGTATCCAGTAACCTCAACACCTTATATGGGACATCCCTATTCTGGTGCACCATCATCTCATCCAACCACTGATTTCATCAAACAAATGATGGACAAAATGCAAAATTTGGAGGCTTCGGTTTCGGGAAGTCGTAGCGCCTTGACATACGAACAAGTTTGTCGGGAGCCCATTCACCCTTCTGTCCCCCTTCATTCATATCCTCCTCAATGGGAGTTGCCAAAGTTTACTCGTTTTAACAGTAAAGAGGATCCTCAACAACACTTGCGATCATTTAGACATGCTTGTTATTTGATTGCCCACGATGATGCCTTGTTACTCCGCACCTTTCCCATGTCCTTATCAGGACCTGCCTTGGAGTGGTACAGTGCTTTAAACCCAGCACTCAATCTTCTCTTTTAACCAACTAGCCCAATCTTTCTTGGATCATTTCTCCATTAACATTGCCAAGAAAGTATCTATCACTAACCTCTATGCCATCCGACAATTTGAAGACGAATCTATCGCAGATTTCGTTGGACGATGGCGGGGCCTTATCAACCAACTTACGTATGCCTTGCCTCAAACCGAACTCATCGAACTATTTACGCGGGCTTGCGCTAAGCACATCTCCCCTACCCTCCAAATTCAAACTTTCCACACATTCGACGAGGCCTTTACCATGGCTCGGAAGCTAGAAATTTGAGCCTTAGAAGAAGAGAAATTGCGGTTGCGTAACAAGAACTCCACTTTCCGAACTCCTGATTCTACCAATAAACCAAATACCACCACTCCTCACGCGTCCACCTCTTCTAAATCAAAAGGAGCTGTCCACGCGGTGATGGTCAAATCCTAACCACCGTCCAATACTCCACCAAAAACCACCTATAAATACAAAGCCGAACCCATCAGCTACACTCCCTTGGGAGAAACATATGGTGTGATATTGGAGAAATTGCTCAAAACAGGAGCCATTACCTTACCTCCTGTTAAACCTCATTTTGGGTTTGATTCCACTCGCGCCATACCTTCCTGGTACAAAGAAAATGAATTTTGTAACTTCCACCGCGTGAAGGGACACAGTCATGAAAATTGCAAGATGTTGAAAAACATAGTGCAGGAAATGGTTGATGCGGGGGATATAGCCCTCGATAATCCTAACGCCCCTGCTAACCGAAATTTGAAAATTTTCAACAAGCCATTCCCGAATCACTCGTCCAACAGTAACATCAACCAGGATATCTTAGCCGAGGAGAGTGTTCATGAGATCCATGTAGTATTCGATACCCAGCCAAAAGCCTCTATCGAGAAAATTTTGAATCAAGCCTCTTCACTAACACAGGAGCCCGAACCTCCTTTACCACCATCAAGCCAAAGCGAAATCGTTCCTTTACCCATAGAAGAGTTAACTGCCCGGACTTCTCTTCTCATCAACGAGTCTTCTTACACCACATCCCTACAAGACTGTGAGCGGATGCTATCTAATTTATCTATTTCCCAAACGTCCCCTTCTACCACTCTTGCTACACAAGAGGAAGGCTCACCACTCCTTTTGACATCCTTAGACGAGAAATCTCTTACACTAACATCACCACATTCTTTTAACATGACAGATCCCCTCGAACACGCCCTCCTACCTATTAGTCCCTCATCGCCTAAATCTTTTCAACGACCGGTTGACCTCCTAACATCTATTGATACAGTGCCTCATCTACCTCCTGTGTCACACCCGCAATGGACTGGAATTACAACCCACCTTTCTTCCGTACCAAAATTACAAATCACACCTGGAGACTGTCATTCCACAGAAGATAGACAGGCCCTATGGGAACGTTTGAGTACCCCTTTTTCTACTCAAATGCAAATGACTAATCCTGATGTCTCCACCATCTACCCGAAGTGCTTACAGAAGCTTAAAATGCCCCTGTTCTCGCCTTCACCCCCCTCACCTCTACCAAATGCCCCGTCCACTTCTATCAACTTAACCGGATCTTCCCCTACGCTTGGGACCTCACCAATGCCCAGTCTAACACACCCGCCTAAGCGACTCGATCTATCCAAAAATAAATCCGTTCCGCCACCTAGGAGACAAACGCAATCCGGGCCTCTATCACAATTAAAACCCTCATCGTCACACCCACCTTCCATATTGGGACCTCATCCCTCCACATTACACCAATATATCATACCTCCTTTGTTTTCTGCAAAACGACCTACGCCTTCTACACCTATACAGCGATCAAAGGGTATCACAACATCGTTACCCCGCGTATCCGGTCCACCTATCAACCCTAAACCAATCCCATCATCAAAGGATTTATTTTCTGTCACTCCCCTTTCTCCGTGGTTGTTTCCCGCTACCACGCCATCTGTAGCCTCATCATCTAACCAGCTGAACGTAACTTCTGTGTCCAAGAAACCACGTTTAGTGAAAAACATGTGTCAGCACCCCTCGGCTAAACCACCACCCATACGAACTAAACACGCCCAAACATTACCACAACCCACACAATCAATACCCTCATCCTCTTCCGATTTTGACCCACTCAAAGGATCTTATGCCAAAATCCTTGCTATGTTGGTGGAGAATGCGACCATCTCCCTACCTCCACTTAGACCTTATGACCCGTCTAAGCCCCGACCTATGGATTATGATGAGTCTAAAATCTGCGCCTATCACCGCACACCTGGACATGATGTGGAGGGATGCAAAGCTCTAAAAACCATCCTTCGCTAGTCACCTCTTCCGGATAGAAAGATTAAGAAAGACAACTTACGAAGGGAGAGACCTCTAGCGTCAATTCCCTCTACTATACCATCTGTCCCCGCCTCACCAAGATCGATCATTATTACAACCCCACCTCTTGAAGACCATGAATTATCCCAACCATCTTCTTCATCTCAGGTCTACGAGATTAATATGATTAGTGTCGTTACTCGAGGACAGAAAAACAATGGAAAAGTGAAAGAAAACACACCTGCGGCGTCTCTTTCTCCTTCAACCATCCCGATTACACCACCACCTAAAGTGGTTATTCGCGGACCCACCTATCCTGTCTCTAATGGAGTTGCCCACCGAACCATGATCAAATAGCTTCATCAATCGCCCGTAAAAATGACACTATATGATCTCATTCAGACTTCTGAATCTCATCGACAAGCTCTCGTTGAGATCCTTCAAGGGATAGAGGTTTTACCCAACGAAACCCTGCCCGTTGCCTCCATTCTAACACCCAATCACGTTGCCTCTCTCACCAAACAATCCATCTCCCCCACCACTTCTGTCTCAAAACAACAAGCCGCTGCAGTTAGTTTCTCGGAAGATGAAATTATAGACTTTGGTGCAGAAGACCCTGACCCTGCCCTTTTCATTTCCGCTTACGTCCGAGACATTCGAGTTCGTCGGGTTATGATTGACGGGGGCGCTAGCCTAAACATCATCTCTTCAAAAGCCTTCCAACAAATGAACATCCCTTCTAGTTGCATGTGTGCCAACCCCATCATGTTGCGATCATTCAATGACGCTATTACTTCTACCTTAGGCACCGTGATCCTCAACATTCGCGTAGGCCCACGTACTTTACCCGAACTCTTCTATGTCCTTGAAGGAGAGTTCCAATATAATATATTGCTGGGTCGTCCTTGGATCCGAGCCATGGGATGTGTTCCCTCAACATTACATCGATGCATAAAATTTGAGTACGAGGGGAAGTCCTACACTGTAAAAGCTGATCCTCCCCCCTTCAAAACTTGCAATATGTTATAACCGCCCAAACGATGTGCTTATACCAATTAAAACACCCATACATTCAACCCAACCATCCTCTTCAAATGTACCTCAACCATCCACCTCAACTACACCTATGCCTTCAACTGATGAAACCACTGTCGCACAAACCACTTCTCTTCCCGCAGCTAACATCCCAACCTCCGACCCCTTAGTAGATGTTTTTCATCGCCTCACGCTGGGGGAGTACCGCCTATATAACGTTAGTTCTTTCCCTACCCCGCAGGAGTACGGACAATTACATGCGCATCCCACCTACGACCGTCGCGTGGGGGAGGTAATCTCTTACGGACCACCCCATTGCCGCACTAACCTAACGTATGGGGGTGTTGACGCATCCTCCATTACCCCTGAACCTCCTCTTGGTGTGGTTCCCTTCCAATCCGATTTTCAATACTTGACAAATTGTCGTTTCGCCCTCACCTTCTTGACTCGCTGTGCGTGGAAAGGCTTTGGTTTTGGCCTTTACGAACAAGGCCGACATACACTCATTCCCGTGACCACACGCAAACATAATGATCGAAGTGGGTCTCGGTTTTTCCGAAACACCTACACAAGAGACACCTCCTGTCAGCTGTATCCTGGAAGAGGAAGACGTTGCCCCTACCGAACCATCATCACCCACTTTGCCATCATCACCCACAGAATCGATGGACCCTGAATCTATCCCTCCTAACTTTTTCTTTTTTTTTCATAAATGCTATCTTCATAGGTCCTCTCACTTATCAACGCGATAATGAGGACCCATCTTCTCTTCCCCTTCTGTATCCAGACATGATCGAAGAGGATTTGCCTTTGATTAATGTTGTTGAATGCCAGGATGACGACTCCATCCTCACTTACCTGGGCGCGGATGATTCTTATATTCAACGTGCCCTACCATCTGAAACCCAAACTATGCTAAACGAATCTACTATAGAAATCAACATCCACACGGAGGAAGATCCTCACATAGTGAAGATTGGACAATCCCTTAACACATCAGAACAAGCCGCCTTTTCTACCTTTCTCCGTGCTTGAAACCAAGCTTTCGCATGGTCTTACACTGACATGCCAGGAATTGATCCTACCATTGCCGTCCATAACATCACCCTAAACCCCGATTCCAAACCAGTCAAACAGAAATTGAGAAAAATGCATCCACGCATTGCTCTCTTGGTCAAAGAGGAGCTCCAACGACTCCTTTCTGTTTCCTTCATCTTGCCTATTGACTATCCTCAATGGATTTCTAACATCGTACCTGTCACTAAAGCGACAGGGGGACTTCGGATATGCACAGATTTCTGGGATCTTAACCTTGCTTGCCCCAAGGATGACTTCCCCCTCCCAAGTATTGATCAACTTGTTGATCTCACTGTGGGCCATGAAATGCTTTCTCTCATGGATGGCTTTTCAGGATACAACCAAATTTTGGTTGCCCCTGCCGATCAACACAAAACTGCCTTCATAACTCCTTGGGGAACCTTCTGTTATCGTGTCATGCCATTTGGCCTTAAGAATGCTGGTGCTACCTATCAGCAGGCTATGACCTACATTTTTCATGACATTATGCATACTATCCTTGAAGACTATGTCAACGATCTTCTCGGCAAGTCTAAACATCGTAGTGAACATCTCGATGTTTTAACCATTATTTTTGATCGCCTGTTACAATATTCTGTCTGCCTTCAACCGAAGAAATGTGTCTTTGGTGTTCTTTCAGGAAAACTTCTTGGCTTTATCGTCTCTTTGCGTGGCATTGAGGTCGATCCATCTAAAGTAAAAGCTATCCTAGAAATGCCCCCACCCAAAAACCTCAAACAATTGCGTAGTTTGCAGGGTAAACTTCAATCCATCCGGCGTTTCATCTCCCAACTCTCGGATCGATGTCACCCTTTTCATCACCTTCTAAAAAAGGACGTTGCCTTTCAATGGAGTGAGGAGTGTCACCAAGCCTTCGCAGCTCTCAAAATGTATCTCTTGCAGCCACCCGTGCTTATCCCACCCCAGGACGACCGCCCTTTCTACCTTTATCTTTCCGCCACTGACCATGCTATAGGAGCTATGCTCGCACATCGAGACTCGGCACGCCGAGAGCAGGCCGTTTATTATATAAGTCGTACCCTCGTGGATGACGAGACTAGGTATACACATGTAGAAAAATTGTGCCTGGCCCTATCATTCGTCGCCACCAAACTCCGACATTACCTCCTGAATCACAAAACTTTCGTCATCACCAACACAGACCCCATTCATTATATGTATGCCAAACCACACCTAAACCAACGTATCGCTCGATGGCTCATGCTCCTTGCCGACCTTGACCTTGAGTTTATACAACAGAAATCAATCAAAGGACAAACTCTTGCAGACCAACTTGCAGAGGCCCCTCTACCTGGGGAACAATTTACCAATTTTACCTTCCCCGACGAACTCATCGCCACTCTTTCTCTCAGAGAAGAGTCGTATCAAATGACCCTCTTCTTCGATGGATCTAAGTGCCAGCGCGGCGGAGGAGCCGGCGTTGTTCTCATCCCTCTTGACGCTGAACCTATGCCTCTTTCATTCCGGCTTGATTTCCCCTGCACTAATAATACAGCGGAATACGAGGCCCTTGTTCTGGGTCTCCAAGTTGCGATACACTTAGGCATTAAATCTATCCATATCTTTGGTGACTCTCAATTGGTAGTGAATCAAGTTATGGGCATCTACCAATGTAAAAACGAGGAACTTCAGAAATACAAACACCACGTGGAATCACTTCTAGCCTTATTTACTCACTATTCTATCCAAACCATTCCCCGCTCCACTAACAAATTTGCGGATACTATGGCTTGCTTAGCCTCACAGATTCCCGCCGCACCAACTGACTCTGAATTATTCGTTGTGGTCCAGCAACTTTTTGCACCATCCTATTCAACCCCGGTAGTTTGCATGATAAATACTGTGTCTACTAATTCGTAGGATACCTGGTACCACCAATTTCACGACTACCTTACAATCTCTGTTCTCCCACCTGACCTTACTAGTAACGGAAAACGTGCTTTTCTCAAAAGTGTTTCACGTTATGTTGTCATGGGAGGACTCCTCTATAAACGTGGCTTTGATGACATCCTCCTTCGCTGTCTGACCAACACTGAGGCCACTCATACCATCCAACAAGTACACGATGGGATTTGTGGTGGACATTTTAGTGGCCTTGCCGTGGCTAAACGAATCCTTCGCCTGGGTTATTATTGGCCTACTCTCAATAACGACTGCTACGAATATGTTAAGCGCTGTGTCATGTGTCAACAACATGCCAATCTTCAACATACTCCTAGCCACCCGCTACAAGTCGCTCGTGATCTTTGGCCTTTCTCACAATGGGGTTTAGACCTTATTGGTGAGATTCACCCGACCTCTTCACAACGTCACCGTGAGATAATCACAGCGACCGAATATTACACAAAATGGGTGGAGGCCATCCCACTCATTTCAATCAAAAAAGAAAAAATTGTCGAATTCATTAACCATCACATTATCTGTCGTTTTGGTATTCCTCATCGCCTAATAACAGATAATGGTAAATCTTTTAAAAACAAGTTGTTACAAGACCTTTGTGAAAACTTTGGTATCAAACTTAGTTTCTCATCGCCTTACTATCCGCAGGCCAATGGTCAGGCTGAATCTTCTAATAAAACTCTAACCAAAATCCTCATGAAAGTTGTCAATGAATCTGGAAGAAATTGGCACGATCACATTCCCTTTACCCTTTGGGCTTATCGTACTAGCATTCGTACCTCTACTAATGCCACACCTTTTTCTTTGGTATACGGTACCGAGGCTATTTTGCCTCTCGAAATACAAACACCCTCCCTTAGAATATCTCTTCAGGATATTCTCACCAACGATGATTTCCGCCAAGAGCGGTTAGCCCAATTGGAGCTTCTTGACGAACGCCGTCTTACAGCTCTCGATCACCTTCAAATTTATCAAAAACGCATCAAGCGTGCTTATGATAAGCGACTTCATGAGCGTATCTTTAAGGTTGGTGATCTTGTCCTCAAAGAGAATCAACATGTCACCAAACTAGAAAAGAGAAAACGTGGAAAATTTGCTCCCAATTAGATTGGGCCTTATATAATCACTCACACCTATGGATCAGGCACTTATCGTTTAGCTTCGCTTAATGGTAAACCTGAGCCTGAACCCCTTAATGCCTTGCATCTTCGACCATTCTACTGCTGAAATTAGTGTTATATCACTTCTTATCTACCTACTGCTCGTCCCTTGAGCTCATTTACCGCTACATACACTTTGTTTTCTATATCTCCGAATAAAATCAAAATCACTTCGCACCTCCCCTTGATGATGCCTTCCCCTCTTTAGTCTAGTCCATGACTTCAAAGTATTAAAATAAGCTGTATTCTTAAGGGATTTTCTTGAGTCAAACTTCCTACTAAACTAGATGCTTCATGCCAAAAGAACATCTAGTCATCTAAAATTAAATATAGACTGCTCCCACGAAGGACAGCTATATGCCAAACTATTGCTGCTACTATAAATAGACTGCTCCCTTGAAGGACAGCTATGCACTAAAATCATCTCTTGCTACTATAAATAGACTGCTCCCCCGAAGGACAGCTATACACAGTCAGCCTTTATCAGAAGCTTCTCGCATTGATCAGCTTCGTGAAGACCTCAAGAATAAAACAATCAATATCCCTTGTAGACTTCCCGCATCGATCAGTCTATATTTAATAAAATAAAAGCCTCATTCAAAAGAACTTTTTGGGTCATGGACTTGTCTATTTAGGATAGGTTCTCTTTCGTTGTAACAAGTTCTTTGAGCCTCCGCTATATCATCCACCTCATCTCACCATTGTTTCAATTCAAGGGACGTAATGTACACCCGATATATTGTGATCATACAACTCTTTTCACCTATGGACTTCTCGTCTATGCACGACACTTAGGGCTTCAGGCTCGTTCTACGTTGTGTGGTTTGTTTAGCTC